>CM077442.1:27292468-27892468 GCA_039654765.1 Mylopharyngodon piceus
ATGAGACCATGGTGAGTGTGAACTCCAAAGGTGTGTCTTACATTTGGCCATCTATTTTGTGGTTTTTCTTATTGTGAATTTACATATTACCAGCGACAAGAGGCTACTATTGCCCGTAAGATGAAGGACGAGCATGAGCGTTCAGAAATGGAGAAGGAGAAGCAGGAGCAGAAGAAGTATGAGGAGGTGGTGCGTTACCAGCAAGAACTTGAGCGGCAGCTTGAGGAGAAGGAGCGCAAGAGGCAGGAGGCCTATGACGAGTTTCTTAAAGAGAAACTCATGGTGGACGAAATAGTGCGAAAGATCTATGAGGAGGATCAGATGTGAGTGTTCATTTTTTTTAAATGTATTATTTTCTACTTCTTTTTTTTGAAATTCTGGAGAAAACAGACTATCACAACATCTGTTTTAGATGAGTTGGTAAGATGGTTCTAGGATGGTTTAAAACTGGCAAGCTTAATTTATAGGGAGCTTCAGTTACGACTCGAGAAGGTGACGGCCACTCAGAGATACATTGAAGATTTTAAAAAGCAGCAAGCAGAGTGGAGACGTATGGAGCGAGAAAAGGTGGAAGCAGAGAACAGGCGCATAATTGAGTTTGCCCAATACCAGCAAAGGAAGGAGGAGGACAGGATGGCCAAAGTTAGAGAGCGAGAGCAGGCGAAAGAAACCCTGCACAAAATGGTACGTGACAGCTTACCCCTCTGGGCCATCAAGTACAGGCGAGTAATCAGGATTCAAATATTAATATGTTCTTTCTTTCCTTCTGGTTTAGCTCTCTGAGCAGATCGAGATGGAAAAAAGACAGCGTGAGAAGATGGAGCGCGTCCGTGAGGAACTCTACTTGGAAGAGCAGGCAGAGGCTGCAAGACAACAAGAAATTGTGAGAACTGTCTTACTACATTATACTTTGAATATTTTCCAAAGAAGACAAAGGTCAATCTTATGATTCCTGTCATGAAAATGTCCCAGTCATATTTCAAATAACCCCCAAAAAAGGGACCTTTAAGATTTCCTATTCTGTGACTTTATGATCAATCAATAATGATTGTTATTTGTGTAATAGTTTTTTTTTACTGTATTAAAATACTGGGTTGCACTATATTTTAAGCTGTCCAGTGTAATTAAATAATGAATTACTACATAGGGTTAGGGTTAGGATTAGGGTGTGGTTTAGGGTTATTTGCATGTAATGATGCACAATTTATAGTAATTATTAGTATAGTAACTATATATAATGTGTAAAAAGGACACAGTAAAATAATGTGTTACCAAATACTGTTTTATCTTTTATATTAATAATAATTTGTAATACTTATTTGTAATTTGTAGTAATAATTATTTGTAATAATTTGTATTATTTATCTATGCTTTGTGAGATTCACTAGTCCCATGTAAAATGTTTACCATCATGTCACTCACAGGAAGAGATGGAGAAGAGGATCCGGCAGCGCTTGGAGCTGCAGCAGACGCGACGGGAGATGATGGCTTTCAAGCAGTTGCGCATACAAGCCGAGAAAGAGGAAGAGGAGGCCTTCAGACAGATGATGATGGCCAAGTTTGCAGAGGATGACCGAATTGAGCAGATGAATGCCCAGAAGCGCCGTATGAAACAGTTGGAACACAAACGGGCTGTGGAGAAGCTGCTGGAAGACAGGAGACAGCAGTATCTGGCTGAACAAGTAAGACTCAAACCCACAAATCAACCTCAAAACATGTAAATATGCAGCTCAGTCATTAGTTCCATCTGATTCAGACTATACCAGTAACTGCTGATAATGTGGAATGAATGAATCTAAATATTCAACAGGAGAGGGAGGAAGAGGAGAGAGCAATGGAGCAAGAGAGGGAGGCTCAGCGTCGGAAGATCATCGAAGAGGAGAGACAGAGGCTCCTAAAACAGCATGCGACAAAACTGCTGGGATACCTACCAAAGGTGAGAACACCACAACATAGTACACAGATACTTGTTGTTTGTTAGCCATCTCGCATGCTCAGATTCATCATTATTTAGAGCATGTATTTGTTATCACACATCTGTTTTTCTTATTTTCTTTTTTTTACTAGGGTATTTTCAAAGAAGATGATCTGGAGCACTTTGATGAGGATTTCAAAAACAGTTTCAAACAACGACAGGCTGACATTTTCTCAGATGAGGGTTGGGGAGATGATTAGCAGTAGGGTAATTACTGTCATGACCACCAGATGGCGCTCTTTTTAATTCAAATCTGTTGGTGCTGGTATACTTGGCAGTGCATTATGAGATGTTAAGTCCGTCTGCCACTTCCACAAGCTATTGGAACAAATTTCATACATAATTGAACTTTGTCTTGAATAAATGTATACAGTATATTCAAACTATATTGTATAGTGTGTTACTCTAACGTCAAACTCATTTAGGCTAGTGATTTTGGTTTATGAAAAAACATTGGCCTCAAACGATGCTACCTATGTGAAAATCTGAATCTCCTAAGATGAATTAATCACATTCTCTGTATGTATTTAATGTTCATACTGGGCAATACATTGTTTTTTTCCCCTATTATCTGAACTTTTAAAGGTAAATTTCACTTGGAAAAATGTTTTGTGGTGATACAAACCATGTTCATGTCCATGTTGTTTGTAGACTTGGTTAGCCTTTCTCAATCGTTAAAAATAAAACAAGCATTTCCTTTCCTCTGAGTGAGTTCTTTGTTTCCTAAGAAAGAACTGGATATGGTCGATGGTTGGCCGGCAGTATATCATACAAGCAAGAATTTAATCAGATGTGACTGCTCATGTACAGTCTAGTCTGTCAGTGTCTCAACAGCTGTCAGTCATTCTGTTCAGTTAGTCCATTACATTGGTCTGGCTGCTGTCATGGCTGTAAAATTCTTCCATCTGTATGTGTTTACTGTTATCCATACCTGCGTTGTAAAAATGTCAAGCCTCTCTCGATTCTGCTCTGATGAAATCCCTCTAAAAAGGTAGTCACTGTAAGAAATATGCTACAATGCAACATATTTCAAACTAATCATAAAATCAGTTTCATTGGAAATGTCAAATAACTGATCCCACATACTTTAACACAGCATTAGGAAGTTCAATATTAATTCTAAGCCTTGCAAATTCCATTTTATTAGATCAAAAGCTCCTGACCTCTTTCCATAACACATCCCATTCTCTTAATGATATTCTAAAAATGACCTCAGAGTAGTTGAGAGGTATAATGTTAAAAAATTAACAGTAAGTAAACCTTTTAATGTGTATTGCAGCTAATTCATAGCGTTTAATGTCAATACCACGCTAACAGTGGTGAGTCAATAACTCATTATGATTGTGGAAAGATTCTTAGAAAAGCGGTGTTGTTTTGAATGAGCATAAAAAGCTACTGTCATAAATACTTACACTAATGTTCAAAAGAGTGGGGTCAATTCAATTTTTATATGTGAAAGAAGTCTTTTATGCTTTAAAGCTGCATTTATTTATTCAGAAATCCAGTAAAAACGGTAATTTTGTTAATTATTACATTTTAACTGTTAAAAAAAACTGACTACTCCAGTCTTCAGTGTTACATGTTCCTTCAGAAATCATTTATATATAATAATAATAATAATTCCTTACATTTATATAGCGCTTTTCTGGGCGCTCAAAGCGCTTTACAAATGGAAGGGGGAATCTCCTCAACCACCACCAATGTGCAGCATCCACCTGGATGATGCGACGGCATATACGATATATACTGATTTAGTGCTCAAGAAACATTTATTATTATCAATGTTGAAAACGTGCTGCTTAATATTTTTGTAGAAACCATTGTACTATACAGAAACCATTCAGGAATCTTTGATGAATAGAAAGTTCTAAAAGACACCATTTGATTTAAATAGAAATCTTTTGGAACATTATAATTTCTTTGCTGTCACTTTTGATCAATTTAATGCATTCTTAATGAAAAAAAAGTATTAATATCTTTAATATATATATATATGTATATGTGTGTGTGTGTGTGACCCTGGACCACAAAACCAGTCATAAGTCACACAGGTATATTTGTAGCAATAGCCAACAACACATTGTATGGGTCAAAATTATCGATTTTTCTTTTATGCCAAAAATCATTAGGATATTAAGTAAAGATCATGTTCCATGAAGATATTTTGTAAATATGCTACCGTAAATATATCAAAAACGTATTTTTGTGAGTGGATATACATTGCTAAGGACTTCATTTGGACAACTTTAAAGGCGATTTTCTCAATATTTTGATTTTTTTGCACCCCCAGATTCCAGATTTTCAAATAGTTGTATCTTGGCCAAATTTTGTCCTCCTAACAAACCATACATCAATGGAAAGCTTATTTATTCAGTTTTCAGATGATGTAGAAATCTCAATTTCAAAAAATTAACCTTTATGACTGGTTTTGTGGTCCAGGCCAGTTGCGCTCTCCGTCATCCATACAGGATGATGAAGAGATCACAGGTTGTTGAACATGCCAGATGAGCATACAGCATGCTGACGCACGTTCATGCCTGGTCACAGAATTAGCTCTCAGAGCTTTTGAACACTGGTCTATACACATTCATTTCTTCCTTCCTTTGTATATCAATGAAAGGAGACCTTTACCTTTAAGTAAAAGATATAAAAGGTCAGCAAGAAAATCTAAAGTCTCATAAAATTTGTAGACCATGCCAAAACTTGACTCAGGTGCCTTGCAGCTCAGTTAAACCACTAATGAGGGTTGCCTAGTTCTTTTTCCCTGCATTGGAGCAAATCTTATTTGGTCCACCTATACTGTAATAGGTTTTATAGACTGGCCAAATATTTCTTATGATTGTCATCTTTCAACTAAAGCTCAGTGATCATGACCTGACTTAATCTTTCCTGACATTGTTCTGCATCACATACCTTGTCTTGCTCACATGGGAGGACAAGAAGCACTAATGCCTTGAAGGAACTTCAGGTTGTTTGACAGACCAATGAACTCTTACAGCGTGTATCATCACTTATTCTATAATGGCCTTTTTCTCATGACATAGATTGAAGGGAACTTCCTGTTGCTGAGACTGACTGTAGATTGAATTGTCTCAGAATGAAGTCTCTGATTGCAGAAGCCGTGTGCCTACAGTGAAGCTTACTGTATGCTAATAGACCAGACTCCAGTGCTGCATTGGATTAGTCTGAGCATGATTTGACTTGGCTCAATCACACTGTACGTCACCGGTTCTGCACAAACATCATTACTATATATGGCCAAAAGAAAATGAATGTAAATCTCATACATAAATATAAGATACACATGCTAACCATATTAAGGTGTATGCATCTTTTTTCCTGGTTCCTCTGGACCCCCTGATCGCTATTACCACAAAAAAATTCAAGCATTTCCTTTGCCTTACCTCTAAATGAGTTGTGGTTATATGAATGAGATCATAAAGTTCAAAGCGTTTCGATTCACACACATTTTGGTTTTCATCATTTTAATATTATGGGACATTTGTTTGCAAAGCTAAAGATATTCTACATTTGCACTAAATAGTGCAAAAAATCTCGGCCTGCTGTTGGAACTGGTATAAACTGGCTGTGTTTCAATAGATGGTGAATCTCTCACTTCATGAAGCCTAATGAGATGTGTACTTATGGGCTGCCACACAAAAGACTGTCTGTCCCCCTGAGGAAGGGTATGGAGGTCTTTCAGATCAATGACCAAACAGTGGGAGGCACAGACAATGGACCAATAAAGCACAGAAGTAGCGTGAGAACGTCTGAATAAAAGATTAGTCATGTTGTTTGGAAATGGACGTACAGCAGTACCTAATTATATTGCGTTTTGAGCTAATTAATGCTGGTGTGAGCTTGTAAACAGCCATTGCTCATAACTACCACATCATTATTAATCCGAGCCGCGCTCATTGACGTGCTTTTATTATTTTCCATGTTTCTCCCTTTGGAACAAATCACCCCCGGACTGGAACTATAGTGTGGATTGGGGCCTTTGGTTTGGAGACAACAGAAACCAGTGACAACATTCCGAATCAGTCATCACCAGTTAATCTAGACCTGCTGCCGAGTCTTATTAGACCGTTATCCACATCACTTTCATCACTGATTTTTCCACAGAGGCGTGGAAATAAAGCTCACTGATCCCAGACCAACCTTGGAAAGAGTAAATAAATCAACAATATGAACCAAATGAAAGATTGGGTGTGTTTAAATGCCAAGGTCTACGACTCGATTTTTATGAATCTTTTAATGCATTGTCGGAGCTGTTCGTTTGGCAATAGTGCTGAAACATATCAGCAGAAATCACACCATTGCATGACACTCGATTTTCAATTTTATTTCAATTTTCCTTTCCTTTCCTTTTCCAAGTTTTTTTCTTCTTCTCTTTTCTTGTGATCTACTGAAAGGCTGGTGTGGCATGTTGTGAATCAATATTAAGTATAAATATAATAAATTAATGAACATTATGAATAGCTTACATGCCTATTATGTTCTGACTCTTCGCACTTTCAGGGTGATAACCAATATGATTTAGATAATTATCAATATGCAAGCAAAATAAGATGTAAACAGAAGAGAAAGGGGCTCGTTGTCACTGGGATATCTTATTAAATGTAAGGTTTTGAGTCAAAAGTAATTTTGTAGCAGTGGTTTTGTATGTACATTTAGTTCAAAACAACCTTACATTATATAAATTTTTGTGAATTAATGAATACATTTCCACATTATAGGCCTATTTTAAGTAGATGTTGGGAAAACAACTGAACACAATAAAAGCAAACTTACACTCAGACAGGAAACTTTAAAGTACAGTACGTGACTGTCAAAAGTAGGCTAATATACTGGACAAAACATGAATAGTCACCAGAGTAAACAAAAAATGTGACAACTAGCCCCGTTCTCCCATTTTGCGCTTCTATCAATAACATTATTATTATTATTCATTTTTAATTGTTCCATAATGATCTAACGGTCAAATGGTTTTCATTTGCTGAACCTTTTTCCAATATGTGAAATCTTCTGGTCGGGCTGGTCGCGCTCCTCCCCCTCTTTCGTCGGATCTCTTTATAAATCCAAAGAGAAAACATCATTATCAGACTGACAGCAGCGTCTGTCTGATCCACGCACCTCTCCATATTCTACAATAAAATCAAGAGCACACATCCATGCTCGCCAACAAGCTTGACGGACCTCGTCGAGGACGGTCTTTTGACTCCATCAGTAAGAGCAACGAAGAGAAGCAACTCAACAATGAGGTAAAAACAACTTTTTATATGTAGGCCGATTCAATATGCTTAAACATGTTTGAATATGGAGAGACGAATGTATTCTTGTATTGCTTTACTAGAACTTTGGACGAGTTCCAATAGACTTGTATGCAATCATGAATTGTTGAGGTTCAAAGAAAGGAATAAAATAGCTGATATATATTTTGATATTTATTCTAACTCTTTACAATAACTTTCTTTAATAATATATTAAGTATATTTTGTGCTTAACATATCATTAATGTGCATTTAAATAGTTTAAATATAACAAAACTTTCATATATTTTCACACACATTCATTTTTGAATGTGCATGAATGTATGATCTGTTATGCATTGTATATTGTTAATATAACAGAAAAAAAGGTGATTTGTTGATGTCATTGGCTTTCACTTGACTTTAAAGTTGCTGTCCACCACATAGTGCTGGTTTGTCATATAACTATTTATTAGCACTATGGACCCTACCCAACCTGTTGACTATAATGTTATTTGCATTTGAATACCAATTTCCTATTTGAAAAGCAGGTCAAAAACAAACATAAGTTCACGCATGATTATCTGCTCTGCAGTAGAGAGATTGTCATGGTAATGTGAAGAAACACCTGAGTACTGAATATAGGCATCTCTCTCTTTTTTATTAAGCTGAAGAAAACTACTTTTCATAAGACAGACGAGAACAAAGACAAGATACTTTCCTCCAAGAGGGAACATGCCGCAATTGTCTTCTCTCTGAAGAATGAAGTCGGAGGGCTGGTGAAGGCTTTAAAACTATTTCAGGTATACATAAATGTTTTCTATTCTATCTATCTGTATTATTTGGTTATTCTTAGCTTTAGTAGAATCATGTTATACATAGTTGGCACTTAAAAAGGTGAGTAGTTAAATATCTAATTGTTTAGTAATTCCAGCTAAAGCATATATACAATAAACAGAAGTTAAACATATGTACAATAAATAGAAGTTAATTTATTATTTAACTTCTAATTTACAATAATTGTCAAATTGTGAGTGAGTATTCAATCATGGAAAGTATGGACTATATCTTTGAATGAAAAAATGCTGGTGATATGTTTAAACTCAAGTACCTTCTCACTAGTACATCTCCAAATATATGTATTCTTTGTATAATTATTATTCAAACAGTAAATGTGGAAAATTTAAAGTGGGCTAAATGACATACAGTCAAACCAAAAATTATTCAGACACTAGATATAATTTTTAAATATATTATTTTTACTAGTGGGTGCAGGACACTATAGTTTATTTATGTAAGTGAGGATAGCAAAATAAAGTAAACTGTGACACATTATACCCAAAAATTCTTCATACAGTGGACTACCAGTAAAACTGATAAAAATTTGGGACCAAAAATGATTCAGACACTTTGACCTGACCATATTTTGCTTAAGTGTTATCTGACATAATTAAGATTCATGGTAACACTTTACAATAAGGTTCATTAGTTAAACATTAGTTAATGTATTAACTAACATGAACTAACCATGAGCAATACATTTGTTACTGTATTTACTAATCTTTGTTAACTTTAGTTAATGAAAATACAGTTGTTCATTGTTTGTTCATGTTAGTTCACAGTGCATTAACTAATGTTAACAAGATTTTAATAATGTATTAGTAAATGTTGAAATTAACACTAACAAAGATTAATAAATGCTGTATAAGTGCAGTTCATTATTAGTTCATGTTAACTAATGTAGTCAATTAATGTTAACTAATGAACCTTATTGTAAAGTGTTACCAGATTCATTTTTTCTGACACAGTTTAACTCAGATCTTGTCATATTTTATTACCATTTTTTTTTAACTATAGTGAATAAACTGTATTAATGAATGAAATGTTCAAGGTGTCTGAATAAATTTTGGTTTGACTGTATTTTCATTTGTTATAAACAGGACAACCAGGTAAACCTTTTGCATATTGAGTCACGTAAGTCCCGACGGCGTAACTCGGAGTTGGAAGTACTAGTGGATTGTGACAGTGATCGAGAAACTCTGAAAGATATTGTTCAGCTGCTGCGCAAACAAACAAGCATTATAGCCATGGACTCACCTGATAAATTCTGGACTCCTGTAAATGGTAGTGTTTTACTCCTTCATTAGATAGACAAGTACTGTACAGAAAGTTAAAAAAATATCATATGTAAACCTGTGTAAATACATTTTTCAGATCTTGCTGAGGTGCCTTGGTTCCCTAAGAAGATCTCAGATTTGGATAAGAGTGCCTGTCGTGTTCTGATGTATGGTTCAGATTTGGATGCGGATCATCCGGTCGGTATTGTCTGCCACAGAGATTAGGCAATAGAAATTCACTGGTTATTAATAATCAGTAGTATTTATGTCATACTGATCATGTAATAATCTTCAGTGTTTGAGTTGTGATCGTGTGTTCTTATATGATTTCAGGGATTTAAAGACAACGTTTATCGTAAGAGAAGGAAATATTTTGCTGATCTTGCCATGAGTTACAAACAGTACGTTTAATAATAATGTTTTAACAATAACTGGATTAATTCCAAATATTTTATTATACAGTATTGTTCAAAAGTCTTAGACCGTGTTACTGTTTTCACCCAAAAAAAAAAAAAAGTTTCAGGTGAGTTATTTATATATTTTGTAGCGTGTCAGTAGGAGATATCAGTTTACATTTCCAAACATTTCTTTTGCCATTATTTGTAATAATCCAGTGAGATTTTTGTATGCACAAGAAGTCTGACAACAGCCGGTATGATCCACATGAAGATCTGATCTCACCATCATCGAGTCCATCTGGGATTACATGAAGAGCCAGAAAAAACTGAGAAAGACTAAATCCAGAAGAACTGTGGCAACATCTCCAAGACGCTTGAAGAAACCTGCCTGCAAAGCTACTGTACTGTGAAAAGTTTTAGGCACTTGTGTAAAAATACTGTAAAGTGAGGATGCTTTCAATAATGTCATAAATAGATTTTATTTATCAATTAACTTCTATTAACTAAATCAAATCAATATTTGGTGTGACCACCAAATATTGCGTTTAAAACAGCTTTTGTTCTAGGTTGCACATACTGTAGTTTTTCATATATCTTTGCAGACAGGTTTCTTCAAGCATCTTGTTGCCACAGTTCTTCTGGATTTAATTTGTCTCAGATTTTTCTGTTTCTTCATGTAATCACAGATGGACTCGATGATGATCTCCGTGTGGATCATACCGGCTGTTGTCAGACTCCTTGTGCATACAAAAATTTCACTGAATTATTACAATTAATGGCAAAAGGAATGTTTGGAAATGTAAACTGATATTTCCTAGTGACACACTATAGCAAAAGATATAAATAACTGACTTAAAACCTTTTTTTTTTTTTTTCTTGGTGAAAATAAAACATGCCTAAGACTTTTGCACAATACTGTATGTTTGTGTGTGTGTGTGTGTGTGTGTATATATATATATATATATCTTTATTTATTCACATGTTTCTATCTCACTCTGCAGTGGAGATCCCATACCACGTGTGGAGTTTACAGAGGAAGAGGTAAAGACATGGGGTGTAGTGTTTCGGGAGCTGAATAAGCTGTACCCCACACATGCCTGTAGAGAGTACCTGCAGAACCTGCCTCTGCTCACCCAGTACTGCGGCTACAGAGAAGACAACATACCACAGCTGGAGGACGTGTCCAATTTCCTGAGAGGTGAGACTGAGCGCACATGATCAAAACACACAGTTTTTTTAAAGATACATTTTAACCTTACAATAAGTACAAGAGGAACTGAAGAGAAATTTTAGTTGTGTCACCAGCAGAGGACAGTAGATGTGTGGCTGCGTATGTGTGTTTCAGAGCGAACTGGCTTCACCATTCGCCCTGTTGCTGGGTACTTGTCACCGAGAGACTTTCTGGCTGGTCTGGCCTTCAGAGTGTTTCACTGCACACAATATGTGCGTCACAGCTCAGATCCTCTCTACACTCCTGAACCGTGAGTACAAAGCACATATCGCTTTATCTCTTCAGGACTATTTATCAACACAATCTTTTGAAATAGCCTTTTATGAAGCAGCACCCATTGTTGAAGCAACACCCACTGTCTGTCACATTTGATGCATGAAAAAGTTACACATGCAGGGATGGAAACAAACACAGCACCTTTTATTCAATAAATCAAACAAAATCCAGATTATTTAAGAAGTTTATATTTTGTACTTTGGGGTTTGGGCTCCATTTCATGTTGCCATCATTTTTACATTTCTTAATGGATGAATCAACGTCAGGAATCAAGTTAAATCACTGTTGAATTTTATTTCGATTTTGAATATCGAATCAATGTTGAGATATCGCAGTCTTTTCATATTGTCTTTTCATTCGGATGTTTGAAATACTTGTTCAAATTTCAACATTGATTTTGTTAACCTTTTTACAACCATTTATCATTGTTTCAATGTTTTTTAGCATTAAAACAACAACTCAAACACATTTGAATGTTGACGCTCAGTCACATGCCAGCTGGGTGGATTTCAGAATAATGTTTCAAGTTTGTAATAATTCTCAATGACCAACTCACAATAATCATTTTTTATTTATGGCAGTTATTAAAGTGCACATATTATGCTCAGTTACAAGTTCATAATTTTATTTTTGGGGTCTGATAGAATACATTTACATAATGTAAAATTTAAAAAAACAAAAACAAAACTCATACTGTACATTGCACCTCAACAATACAGTTCTGCTTAGGGCACCCATTTGGCCAGCAGCGGCCCTGGGGTGAGTAATTAATGACAATTTTCATTTTTGGGTGAACTAACCCTTTAACTCCCTTTGATATGCTTTGTAACTTCACACATGCACAATCGTACATGCACAAACAGCTAATTGCACACTAAAAGGAAAGGTAAAATAATAAGAATAAAAACAATAAATGTTATAACCATTTTTTCTGCAAAAAGCTGCAGCTCTGTTATGCAGCAGATACACTGTTAGTGCTTCATTCGAGCTTGCTCCTGTTTTACTTAAACACTGTTTGTATGAGTCATGTGAAATAGGCGCATACAAATACATTAATAAATTCTTCATGTTTGTGTCTTTCAGGGACACATGTCATGAGCTGCTGGGTCATGTTCCTCTTTTGGCTGAACCAAGTTTTGCACAGTTCTCTCAGGAATTAGGACTGGCTTCTCTCGGGGCGTCTGATGATGCTGTGCAGAAATTAGCAACAGTATGTATTTCAGTACATTTTGCTGTCCTGTTGTTCTTATATAGGCATAAAGCCTTGAAGCCTTTTTGGCAGTAGTTTTGATGGTTATGTTGGTGTGTGCGCCATTGCAGTGCTATTTCTTCACGGTAGAGTTTGGCCTGTGCAAGCAGGAGGGTTCAGTCCGAGCATACGGTGCTGGACTTCTCTCATCCATCAGTGAACTTAAGGTACACCAAATACACATTATCAGTTTTAGAATTAAGGATTAGAAAAATTATATTTTTATGTGTAATCTAACCACTAGTTTGGGTAATCTGTGTAATCTAACCACATTGTTTCCTATTTACCTATTTAATGTTTTTTGAAAGAAGTCTCTTATGCTCACCAAGGCTGCATTTATTTGATCGAAAATACAGTAAAAACAGCAATATTGTGAAATATTATTACAATTTAATATATCTGTTTTCTATTTTAATATATTTTTTAAAAATGTAATTCATTCATGCTATGGCAAAGCTGAATTTTCAGCATCATTACTCCAGTTTTCAGTGTCACATGATCATTCAGAAATCATTCTAAATACTGATATGCTGCTCAAGAAACATTTATTATCACAGTTTAAAAAAAAGATTCTTTGATGAATAGAAAGTTCAAAAGAATAGCATTATATACTGTCACTTTTGAGCAATTTAATGCATTCTTGCTGAATAAAAAGTATTCATTTATTTAAAAAAAAAATCATACTGAGCCCAAACTTTTCAACGGTAGTGTAATGAAGCCATGACTCTGAAACACATGTTTTGTTTTAAAGCACTCTCTCTCAGGCGCTGCTAAAATCCTGCCCTTTGAGCCCAAGGTCACCTGTAAGCAGGAGTGTCTCATCACCACCTTTCAAGATGTTTACTTTGTTTCCGAGAGCTTTGAGGAAGCTAAATTTAGAATGCGGTAAATCTATTTTTTTTTTTTTTAATATATATATATATATATGCCCTGTTAAATTTCTATATCATTATTAATTTGTTTTAACCACATATATCCTTCACAGTGAGTTTGCAAAGACAATCCAGCGTCCATTCTCCCTGCGTTATAACCCGTACACACAGAGCGTATGTGTGCTGAAGGACATGCCCAGCATCAACGATGTGGTCGAAGAGCTCAGACACGAGCTGGACATTGTAGGAGACGCTCTCTGTCGACTCAGCACACACCTTGGTGTCTGAAACCATTATGACTCTCGCTCATATTAATAGGCTTTTATTCCTGCTATCTCTTATATCAGAGCACGTTACTCAACATTCAGCACTGCCATAATATTATCTCATTATCTGCCTTCTCTGACTGCAGAGGTGAATCACTCTTAATGTCTCTGTGAGCACCTTTCCTCTGCTACTGAAAATCTGCCAAATATCACAAAGCATTTAAATATCCAAGCACTGCTTTCAGGAGAGTCTTTAAGTGCTAAGCTCAGAGTCCTTCACTGCTATTCAAACAGCACCACCGCAAAAACTACAGCTACCACATTATCTCATGATCACTATATTCATAAAGTGTATACACTACCGGTCAAAAGTTTGGAAACATTACTATTTTTCATGTTTTTGAACGAAGTCTCTTATGCTCATTAAGGCTGCATTTATTTCATAATAAATACAGAAAAAACAATAATATTGTGAAATATTATTACAATTTAAAATTATGGTTTTTTATTTTAATATACTTTAAAATATAATTTATTTCTGTGATGCAAAGTTGAATTTTCAGCATCATTACTCCAGTCTTCAGTGTCACATGATCCTTCAGAAATCATTCTAATATGCTGATTTGATACTCAGTTATTATCAATGTTGAAAACAGTTGTGTTGCTTAATATTTTTTTAGGATTCATTGATGAATAAAAGGTTAAAAAGAACAGCATTTATTCAAAATATAAATCTTTTCTAACAATATAAATCTTTACTATCACTTTTTATCAGTTTAACACATCCGTGCTGAATAAAAGTATTAATTTCTTTCAAAAAAAAAGAAAGAAAAAAAATTACTGACCCCAAACTTTTGAACGGTAGTGTATATTGTTACAAAAGATTTCTATTTTAAATAAATGCTGATATTTTTTAACTTTTTATTCATCAAAGAATCCTGAAAAAGTATCACAGGTTATAAAATAATATTAAGCAGCACAACTGTTTCCAACATTGATAATAAATCATCATATTAGAATGATTTCTGAAGGATCATGTGACACTGAAGACTGGAGTAATGATGCTGAAAATTCAGCTTTGCATCACAGAAATAAATTAGATTTTAAAGTATATTAAAATAGAAAACCATAATTTTAAATTGTAATAATATTTCACAATATTATTGTTTTTTCTGTATTTATTATGAAATAAATGCAGCCTTAATGAGCATAAGAGACTTCGTTCAAAAAAATTAAAAATAGTAATGTTTCCAAACTTTTGACCGGTAGTGTATACCACTCTGACTTCAGTCTCTGTAAATACACAAGATACATGGAAATGGTTCATCCTTGTCTGATCTTCAAAGACAAAGCTCAGGTTTGAAAAACACTCCTACAAACATTATATCTTGAGACTTTCACACATTTGTGTTATAGGTGTAAAAGGATCAAACTCTATAAACTAAAACTTAGATTACTCTAAATTCGTAATTTGTTGTGTATTCTCAACAAGTTAAAGGTTTCCCCCAACATCAAACCTACTGTATAATCAAGTAAATGTACCTATTTCTTACCATGAGCTGAATAATTTATTTTTTGGCGTTTGTGATATAAAAATAAGCCTTATAACCAAAATGTTTCACCTTTTTCTAATTATCCTGATGTGAATCTGAAGCTCTGGTGTGTGTATATTGTGTTTGTTCTGAAGACTGTAATAGCCTTTTTGCTGCTTGTCTGTGGCCATTTATGTTTTACTGAATTATAGTAGAGATCAAAATGTAATAAATAAATTAATGCATAAATTAAATAATTTATTAGCAAACTTAATCTGAATCACACAAATGATTCAGATGGAATTATTGAAACAAAGTAGCTCATAAAAATCCACAATTTTGATGTTTGTTGGCCTTTAATCATCATCTTCATGAATATTAGTTTTTAGACATGAAGTTAAAAATTACCCCTCAAAAATCATATTTACCAGCAGAGGGCAATGTTGTTCTATTACAGTGATTACTTAAATTACTAAAACTGACACTTTACACCAGAGGTCTCCAAACTCGGTCCTGGAGGGCTGCTGTTCTGCTGAGTTTAGCTCCAACCAGCTCCAACACACCTGCTTGAAAGTTTCTTATGCCTTGTGAGACCTTGATTAGCTGGTTCAGGTGTGTTTAATTGGGGTTGGAGCTAAACTTTGCAGGACAGTGGCCCTCCAGAGACCTCTGCTTTACACAATCAATATACCCTGAAATTCAAGTAACGCAATGTTTGCAAAAAATCTAGGCATATATTTAATTGTTTGCGAACATTTTAATAATCAAGGTCATTAGGCTATATGGTGCATGTTTCTGTCATTGTGCAAAAATACTATATTGAGCAAAGCATAGGCCTAGTGTTGATTGCATTCATTTTAGGTTTGATGTATTTTGCATTTATTGTTTGTAGTTTTGTGTTTACAGTTGTGAGAAAATTACAATTATTACTAAAATACATAAGCAAACTAAGATCATGTAGCCCAATGCTGATAAAATGTTAACATTTTTAATGACTGCTTAACATATTGGCCCAGTTTCACAGACAGGGCTTAGCCTAAACCAGGATTAGGCCTTAGTTCAATTAAAGTGCCCCTATTATGGATTTTTGAAAATTACCTTTCATGTAGAGTGTAACATAGCTCTAAGTGAATGAAAACATCCTGCAAAGTTTTAAATCTGAAAGTGCACCGTATATAAAGTTATTGTCTCTCAAAAGTAAAAGTCGACTCTGAGTCAATTAAACGAGTCGTTTGTAAAACGAATCCTAAATCGTTTCGTTGTGATGTCACAAAACATTAGCATATTGCCCGCTCACTTATTGCGCGTGCAGAGGCCAGGGAAAATTCATTATTTCAACAATACCACAGCAGTACAATCTTTTGTTGTGTTCCCGTCATTTTACTAACGACTGCTTCTCAAACTTCGGGGAGATTAACGCAGGATTCACAGAACGCTTGGTCTTAAAATATGCATCAATGACCAGTTTATTTGGACCAGCTTGCTCCTCTGAATCTCAACCTATAAGTATGATTAATAATTGATGTTTATATTTTCTAGCGATCGTTCAAAATTCGTAGTTTTGTATATTATGTTGTGTAAGGTACACCCTAGTCTGTATGTCTCCTGCTAACCGGCTAACAAATGTTTCTGTAGCTCTGCTATTCAGATGTGGGTCCAATATTGTCGATTATTGCAGCTTGTCTGTCTTATTACTTGGAGTAATGATCAAGGATGAAGCACGACTTTTGTATACAGAGTGTAATGCATTATCAGCTATTCACCTTTGTGCTCGGCTAACGTGGGAGTTTCCAACATAGCTGTGGACCCGGTTCGCTACATAACTGTAAAACAAACTGTTTTTGTTCCTCTGCGTTTTTATTATTACAGTAGAGTGGAGCTCTATCTGTGTTGTAATAGGATGTTAAGATGCTAGTCTGTACTAACTAGTTGAAGTATTTTCTCTGTAAACAGTAAACACCCATTGTAATGTCAAACAATGATATAGCCATTTTTACTTTGTTAATAGTTATGACGAAAAAGTCTGTGTACACATCTGGCCTAAATGTTTATCTTATGTTAGAGGTTTTTAGCTTCGCTTGGCATTCTGATACAGTTCCCACAGGTGCACCTACATAAAGTATAACAATGACTCTGCCATCACGTCTTATAAATAATGCAAACTAAGGTGACACTTACCATAGGGAAAGATCCTACTCCAGTCATGATTGCGAATCAGTTTCTGGTTGATCGGCTACTTCAGACGTTTAATCATCGGACTCGGGCTCGAATTGATACGGTAAAATCGATGCTATCTTTTCTGTCCAGACACTGTATACAATGTCTTGCGAATTGATAGCTGTCATTCAGTTTTGGCAATGGGCGCGCACGGTCCGCGCTGTAGACCAATCACAAAGGATTGGGCCATCTGACCAATCAGAGCAGTGTAGGCGCACGGAAAGGAGGAGTTTAGAGAGACTGATTCTTCAAACTGCTTCTAACGAATCGTTTACAAAACATTGAGAACAGAGGTGAAATTAAATGTATATTATGAGAAAACGAAAAGTGTTTTTTGACCTTGCATTCATGTAAATCTGTTGTAGGAGACTCCCAAAACAATATTATGAACCTTAAAAAAGGCATAATAGGGGCACTTTAAGGCATTTAAGTAGCTTTTATAAACATTCACTAGGAAAAAGCATTACTCGGGTGTGTATCTTGAGACAAGACAATGGCACTGACATATTTTAAGATATGTCAGTGCAAGTTACTTTCAGTTAAAACAGCTCAAACATGCATTTTAGTCTGGGACTAGCTTAAGCCTTGTCTGTGAAACCGGGGGATTGTAACTGTCATTTCCCTGGTTTCACTTAGAGAAATTGAGCTATATAAACAGCAAATATTTTAATCCTAGGTGTATAATTACTGTACTAGATTCCGGTAGCGTGCATCCGTGCGTTCACGAGACAGTCGAGCTCTGGAGTATGATGTAGGCGTTGCGTAAGCCGGAACTAGACCTGCGTACGATTGTTACCGGAAGCTAGTGATTACAGTTTACAAAGTTATAATTATGGATATTTTTCTTACAAAAAGCATCGCTTCGCTTCAGAAGGCTTTTATTAAACCCCTGGAGCCATATGGATTACTTTTATGATGGATGGATGTGCTTTTTTGGGCTTTAAAAAAAAAAAAAAAAAAAAAAAAAAAAGGGGGGGGGGGGGAGGAGGCTCCATTCACTCCCATTATAAAGCTTGGAAGAGCCAGGATATTTTTTAATGTAACTTCGATTGTGTTTGGCTGAAAGAAGAAAGTCATATACACTTAGGAAGCTATACATAATTATAATTAATATATAAAAAATAATTAGCAGCAAAAGATGAGCAATTTTGTCTCTAATTTTTTTTTTCACTATAAATTGCTTTAATTTGGAGCGAGAGATACAGGGGGAGTGGCTTTATTGCATCAGATACATGTCACTTTACTCACAGCTGATTGGTCCAGTTCGGGTTTGCTATCTCTAATTGAGACGTGTAGCGTAAGTTAACATGGCGATGAACACAGCTAAAAACCAATCCACCTTCTTGAGCCCAAAAAACTACAGTTTGCTCAAACTAATCTCAAACTTAACTGGGTAGCAACTGAAACTGGCTTCATGCAACAGGCCACAGGTGTTAGCCTAGTACTGACTTACACTGTTGTTGAGGTAGCTACTGAGGTCTAAAAAGAGAAAAGCACGAGCTTGGGATATTTCCAAGATCCCTTTTCATTACAAATATGAAGACGTACAGTATAATTAGATTAACAGCTGAAGTAGCCTACATTTCAAGATTTGATTTCATGCACATTATATATTGTGATCATTGAAGGAGATGCTTGGTCTGTTTAATGGAGGAGCACTAACATCAAAGTACTCCGACTGTTTCCAGAACCGCTTCCAACAACAGAACATTCAGTGTCCTCTGGAGATTTCTGGTAGACAGCCACATTAAAAATCAATGATCTTCAGTTTACATCTTTGAATCCTTATGCAACACCCTAAAAATGTCATGCACTATGACAATACTGTAAAACATGCCATATTGCTATTAATAGACAATCAGATCTGTATGGGATTATTTAGATTTTGTAGTATGCATATATGTGCACATATTGCCTATAGACTGGGTGTTCAGTCATGCAGTTATATGTATTTGTTGTTGGATCCAATTCAACTCCTCTATGATGCCCGAGTCTTTGTCAGTTGCAGCAATAGGCTACAAATTTTCACTGGTTGTTAGGCCACACTAGGTTTTCCTAGTGCATTTCAAGCTTATTCCATTGGGGCAGTAAAAGATCTGTATACGCACACTCCAGTCCTCCTTTTGTAGCCGTAGAATGAGAATGAGAATGAGAGAGGGGGGGGGGGGGTGCTTGGCTGCTTTACAGGGTTCCCACCAGAAAAGTTATGAAAGGGCAGACAGCAAAGAGCTGTAGATGAAATACATGTGTGTCGATGTTTCATGTGGGCATGCAGTCAGAGCTGTTCTGAACTCAGCACTGATATAAAGATCACAGGATGACACTAACGGAATATCATATCGGAATATCACATGAGCTGCAATATTAATCAATTTATTAAATATTGTGGCATTCATACTAAGATGAGTTTAATTTCATCACAATTCTAAATAATATTAACAAGAACATAACCTCAAGAGCAGATAATCATAATTCACTAATTAAAATAAATGTCCGTAACTTTAAAATAGTTTAAAATTTTATTTATAATCTTTTATAAACAACTTCTTTTTGTTTTCTACTCCATTCCTTTTCTCCTCTCTCCTCATTATCTCATCCTAGCACTCCTCTATATCCACTGCCAGTATAGTCCCAACCACTTAAGCGATTGTGAAGGCTTAATTGGTGTTCATTAAACTTTCAGGGCTGGCTGCTCGATGGCAGACTGTCCTGTGACAGCACAGGAAGATGAAGTAACTGCATGAGCAGCAGAAGGCCCTGAGCAGACTAACTGCACATGCTCAGTGGCCTTCAGCCTCATCATCAGCACAGTTACAGATAGTTTAGCTCATTACTCACCTCCAGTGAGCAGCAGAGGAGGTTATGTCCTACAGGAAGAAGTCCCGTCATCAAACATGTAACTGTCATTGCCCTGGTTTCACTTAGAGAAATTGAGCTATATAAACAGCAATTATTTTAAAACTCTTATGTCCTGTAGACCTTTTGGAATCTCTGTCTCTCTCACACTCTGATTCCCTCTGTGAAATATGACAGTTCCAAGCAGAAGTAAGACCCTCCAGGGCTTTCCTGATTTCAGTTCCAATTGAAGTTCAACCTGCAAGAGAAACCCTGCCTTATTCCAATACACAGCATTGACCTTTGTATCATTGAAAAGGATTCTCTTACTTGTAATGTATTATTTAAAGAATGACAACCTTAATGACAGCCTGCTTCAGCACAACTGAATTTCACACCAATGGATGCTTCTCAAACGGGAGGCTGCATCCTAGTAAGGCTGCATATCTCAGCTGCCACGTCATCATCCTTGGAAGGCAGTTTTCGTTTTGCATCCTTCATTCAACTCAAGTGTAGCTTATCTTTAAATTACCGACAATCCGTTGCACACATTCCAATTTACAAAAAAGAACTGAAGGAAAACGAGTTGGCACTGAGCTTGTCTGAGTTCATTATGAAAAGTAAGACAAAACCTTTCATAATATGGGCGGGAACATGTGACATAGCCATGACGCACTTACTAGACCGTCTCATTCTAGCATTTAATGCTGAAAAGGACTCTAGCCTACAAGCCTCCAAAGGACTGGACTAGGAAAGACACAGTTTCACTAGGATACAGCCTTCTGTTTGAGAAGAACCCTATATGATTTTCAAGTGATCCTGAAGTGATACATTTTTCAGGATTCTTCTATTAATATAAAGTTACAAAGAACATTATATATATACACTGCCTGCCCCCCCCCCCCCCAAAAAAAAAAAAAAGAAAGAAAGAAAAAAGTCACTATTTGGATAAAGCAAATGCTTAAGTGTCTATGATTGGATCATGCTCCTCTTGATGGAAATAAATGTTGTGATGTTATTTCCATCAAGAGGAGCATCAATATTTAATGAAGATCTTGTATTGACAATGCAAGAGGTGAGCACTCTGTAAAGTCTCCTCCAGCACATCCCAAAAACTTTCAATGAATTTAAGGTCTGGACTCAGAGGTGCCAATTCATGTGTGAAAATGATTCTTCATGCTCCCTCCCAACCATTCTTTCACAATTTGAGCCTGATGAATCTTGGCTGTCACCCTGGAATATGGCCATGAAACGTCTTCCTACATGGTTGTATAAGAAATGAAAAGCTACACACTCCATCAATTAGGGTTAAAAGAACCGTTGCCAAACATATAACATGCTAGAAACATAATAATCAGCAATAATGATGCAGACTCTTACGTATTTAACTATTTAAATTCAAACAGCAACTTTTTTTTTTTTTTTTTTTTTTTAACCAGGCAGTGTATAAAAAAATGTACCACTTCCATGCTATTTTATTAAACATTTTATTAATCTCTACAGCAGGGGTGTTCAATCTTGCTCCTGGAGGGCCACTATCCTGCAGAGTTTAGCTCCAACCCCAATTAAACACACCTGAACTAGCTAATCAAGGTCTTACTAGGCATACTAGAAACTTCCAGGTGTATTGAGGCAAGTTAGAGCTAAGCTCTGCAGGACAGTGTTTGGGTGTGTCTCAATCAGCTCCCTAGTTCAGTAGTCAGGGCACTGATCAGGGAGTCGGCCATTTTGAGGGCTGTCTCAATCACAAAATCCTTCCAGTGCACTGGAACGTTCGCTCCCTAAAAAGCATCGATGCTCACTATGTTCCCTTAACGGAAGTTCTGAAGTGCGAAACATAAATTGCGTGAGCCAACTCACTACACATAATGACAAGTGATTGATGTTTTTTAAAAAACAAACCATTCATTTATTATATTTCAGCATAAACATATATCGCTAGACAGGTAATGATCATAACCTAGCTAACATTTATCATTTATTTAAGGCTGAAATGTTGCACGTGTATGTAACAATCAAAGTATTTATCATGTACTTTAAATAACATTAAAAAATAACGTCAGAAAGATATCAGTTCTGCT
Organism: Mylopharyngodon piceus; assembly: GCA_039654765.1. NCBI lineage: Eukaryota > Metazoa > Chordata > Actinopteri > Cypriniformes > Xenocyprididae > Mylopharyngodon > Mylopharyngodon piceus. Next base: position 27,314,770 of record CM077442.1, read on the forward strand.
GTTGTTCTTAAATACCAGTAGTGATGTTGTACAATGAGGACGTTGTCATGTCGCCGGAAATAGAGTCATCAATGTCTCAATGTGTAGTGAACCAGAGTCCTTACTGTCATTACCAGGGCCCGAATTCATACACAATATACTGATTCATGACCTCGGAAGCTAGGGAGCTGATTGAGACGCATGCTTTGTCTCCTTACCTTGACTTGGACCACCCTACAGAACTTTACAGGTGTTCAACTTCCTGTGTGTGAGGGTATGTATGGTAATTTATTATAACTGCAGAAGGAGGAAGTGAATAAGGGTTTTGATTTCATGCACACACATAAACACAGGTGTGTAATTACTGGTGAGGTAATTATCACTGTAAATATCCCAATTATCACAGGGTCTAGTTTTGTTTATGTACCCCCTGAACAGCATTGGATCTATGTAGGCAGATGCAGCAGATTGTAATGATACCGTTACTGACATAGAATAGCACCAGTGATAATTATGTGAAGAACTTTGTGTTCTGATGTGTAAACGTGTCTGATGAATTGTGGACCCAAATAGCACGTACAAATGTAACCAGGCAGCAGGGAGGCATGGGAGAAATGGGCTGCCCTTAAAAGCAGATCACATACTTGTGTTGCTATGGTTACGGTCCCTATTAGGTAACTAGGTTGCCATAGTGTCTGAAAAGATCAAAGCTCAGCAGCAGAGCAAAGAACTGGGGGTACATGCACTCAAACAGAGAAAACACACCCTTGCACCCGTACACGCACTCACACAAGGCCATACATGCACTTAGTTTCTTATCAGTCAATATGGACATAAAAACATGAAACCAAACCTTAGGAATATTTCTTAGGAAGTGGCATTTTTGGTTTCAAATGACAGACATGCTAAGTTATACAGTATATAAAAAATAAAAGGACAAAAATAGGAGAAATACAACAGGTTATTTAAATGTTTCATTTATTTATTTTTTTCTTATACTTAATTTGTCTTGACTGAAATCATTAGAAGTTCCCCTAATTTTTTTTTGTTGGTTTACTAAATAGTAGGTTATCATAACGCAGCCTTTCTGACAAGCTGATAACTAACGGTTAATTGCAATTTGTTAACAATCTGTTGGAAGCAATAAAACAGCCTTTGAAGCATCAACTAACAGAATTCGGTTATATTTAGCTCATTGTGTAAGTGGAATCATGCCAATATTGTTTATTTCCACAAAATTATTATTATTATTATTATTATTATTTTTTTTTTTGGAATTGAGGTATATTTATTATTTACCATTAACATCATGCAGTTTGCATTCATTAATAACTCTTAATCCACCTAACAAATGCAGATTGTACAGTATCTACCTATGGATGGGAGGAAAATTTATCTAAGAATAACCTTGCAAATTTTAGCTACATATTATAATATATAATATATTACTGTAATATTTACAAACATATAAATGCTTGGTGACAGATTTAGGTTCAACCTTGGTTCTTAAAGTTTAAATACATTAATCTGTGAGCCTCTCTTCAGTGTCGAGAGAACCACTCGATCTAGAGAAGAGTAGCTATAATGTACAAAAAAAATATATAAAAAGATGCTAAGTATTTATGAAAATTTGAGATTGTGTTAAATTAAAAATTTTAGTAGTGTCTATCTTGGCATCATTATTGAACATAACATTTGCAACAAAGCTTCTGAGGAAGTATTGCTACTTGTCAATCTAGTTTCTCCACTTGTAGATTGTAAAAACTCCATAAAAAACTTATTGGCAGTGAGTTCATTTCAAACTAACTGGATATAGATATACTTTTGTTGGTTAAAATGTTTTGCACATTTTGACACATCAGTTTGATAGTTTCTGCTGCATGATTCTAAAAGAAAGCATGAGTGCAGTCCACTTTCTGTTTGACAAGTTTAGAATCTCACTTCATTTAAATAACCTCATTTTCACTGGAGTCTACTGATGTCCTTGCTGGGAAAAGAAAGTGTTAGAAAGCAATTAAGAACATTATAAATACCAACTCGAGATTCAATTTGTCCACTAACATTTATACCCTAAGCGAACACAGGACTTAACAATAAGGATTGCATGATGGCCCAGGGCCAGAGTGAAAGAGTTTCGGGTCAGTTATCAGATGCTAGGGCGTGTGTTGTATTCTCACAGTTGTTCATTGATCTTTTTTTTTTTTTATGCCTTCCAAACTTTTTCTGTGCATTGGTTCCCATTTACTTCCATTATATGAACAAAAAATGTAAGTCAATAGAGATTTCATTTTGGGGTGAAATATCCCTTTAACATAACAAGTAGTAATAAGAACCTAATAAATTATTTGTTGTAAACTTAAAACTTAAATGTTCAAATATATAAATCTGTTTTTCTAACATATGTGACCCTGGACCACAAAACCAGTCAAAACAAGGGTCATCATTTTTTTTTTTTTTTTATTGAGATTTACTGAATAAATGCTGAATAAATAAGCTTTCCGTTGATGTATGGTTTCTTAGGATAGGACAATATTTGGAAAATCTGGAATCTGAGGGTGCAAAAAAATCTAAATATTGAGAAAATCGCCTTTAAAGTTGTCCAAATGAAGTTCTTAGCAACACATATCCACTCACAAAAATAAATTTTTGATATATTTACGGTAGGAAATTTACAAAATATCTTTATGGAACATTATCTTTACTTAATATCCTAATGATTTTTGGCATAAAAGAAAAATCGATAATTTTGACCCATACAATGCACTGTTGGCTACTGCTACAAATATACCCGTGCGACTTATGACTGGTTTTGTGGTTCAGGGTCACATATTTAATAATGTTACTAAAAATAATAACATTTATCTGTGATGGGGCCAGCAGGAAAACTTCTTATTGTTGAGTCCCTAAGTGCAAACAGCAAACAAAGGCAACTGATGATTACAGCAGCAACACAACAGAGAACAACATCATTAGTTTGAGCCCATTCCAATTTAAAGGCAGCTTTGTGAATATTTGTTGTGATCCACAAAAACAACAAAAAGTTAATGGATAGGTTTGACCTTATAACCCTGTAAACATTACTAGATACTCTAAATATTCATTTGCAAGCGTGGGCAACACGAAAAGCATATTTACAGTACAGACACATGTACAAAACACACACATATTAAACACGCATGCATTCAAATACACATTTTACACACCACTTCAAGTTGACAAAACTGTCAGCCACCAACAAAAATGTCCCTCTGAAATACATTTAAACATGTCAAAGCGGGTCTTCCATCTATTCTTGTACAACAAACAGACTTATAGAGCTTTATCAGGAAGTGGGAAGGGTGTTCTGGGCCATGCACACAGTGGTTGGAACACCACGATTCATGACACACACAGAGTCTGCAGGCGGTTTGTGCCGGCCCAGCCGGGAAGCCTCTACAGACATGAAAAAGAAGAGAGACAACAGACAAGTTATTACCCAGACACCTAGAGAACAAAGACGGGTGAAGAGGGTGCGGGATGACGTGCGAGCCAGCGCAGAGGAGAGATGGAAAGGGTCAGGAGGAGTAGGAGGAAGGGATGAAAGGAGAGCAGAGGGTGACGTTAATGCGGTCTGCTAGCAGGCACGTTTAGCAGGCGTAAGGCAGGCTTTAGCATCATACCTCATTGAGCAGAGTGTATGTTGACACCGCTTGTTCAAAACTTCAGCTTGTTCACAGCATGCAGGTGTTTCACTGTTTCCTTCAAATGTTAATGGTTTAATTCATCACCATGCTCATCAGTGCAGTCTGCCATGCTGCTCCACCTGGAGACACTTTTTTTTTTTTTGTTCCTTTTCACTTGCTTTTTCACCTTCCAATCCAGCTCTTTGTGCCTGTCAACTTCAGGTCAAAGAGAGTATTGGTACAGAGAAACATCAATGGGAATCAATGGGAAAAAAACAAAAACAAAAAACAAGCACGCTAACAAGTTTCATACAAAATTTATTTCATGCTATGATTGTAGTCATGTTTTCCTGTTTTTCTATGCAGTTATTGTTGCATAACATAGTGCATGCATTTGTTTTCCCCCAAAGTTCTAAATTGCATACAGTTCTCTTATAATGTAAATATACATCTGTCTTTTTTGCTTTTCTTTGTTTTAGTACCTAAAAGTAATGAGCGAAAATGTAAAACATCTCGACAGGATGCCATTTTTCTTATTTTTGATGTTTTTTCTCCAAAAATAACACTGTCAAAAGTTTGCACTTGATATGTGAAATAAACAGTTGCTCACGACAGTTTCCACAGGATCTATTCACTGATAATTATGACATAAAACAGAAAAATAACTCATTTTGCTCAGTTTTTTTTCTCTATAAGATCCAGAATCACAAGCATGCCAGACAGAAACAAAGTTGAAAAGTGGAATTTACAATTTATCTCATGACAGTAACCACTAGTGTCTCATTCAGAATTTGAGGTCAATGTGACCAGAGCTGAGTCATGTGGTTAACAACAAAGACAGAATGAAACGAAAGAAATCTGATGCTGAAATAAAGAACATGGTCTCTGAACATCTCATTATTCATGGCTACATGTCAATTCTGCAAAAGTCAAGAACTCTTGAAAGAAAATATTTGTTTTATACAGATATTCATAACAGATATAGAATATTTTCCTCTTTTTTTTTTTTTTTTTAATGTAACACCATGCAGCTCATGCTAAAATGAACAGGTAAGAGTCCACTACATCTGTCACTGCAGGTACTATCATTAGTATTATGATTATAAAACTCATTTTGCTGGCTTTAAAGCCATTCATTCGTGTCACTCTGCAGTCGATGGTCCTTAAAGTCTTCCTTTAAAAAAAGTCCTGGTCCATGAGATCCCTCACACAGTCGGAATCTGAATAAAAACGTTTGCCACTGCATCGACTGGCAACATCCTTAATTGTGCTCTTTTTCTCTCTACATGTACGTCCCTCCTTTGAATTCCAGCCTGAAATCCCTCTGGCCATTGTGGAGTCCAGCAAGGCTGGAGAAGGGAAGGTTTTGAGATGCTGCTGCCTTCTCAGGTCACTTTGAGCACCTCTGACTGCATATACTTAACTAGGGCAGTTTCCTCTTTGCAGGGATCTGCAGTAGAAAATACAGGGGATGATGGGATTGCTCAGGGTCATCCAGCCATTGGGCCTTGTTTTCACTCAGCTCACAGAATGAGGAAGAAATGGGCTGAGAAAATAAGCCATTTCTGTATGGTAAAAACGTTCTTTTGGGTTGCTTTCGCAATCCAGGGCTAAAAAGTTTGGAGAAAGAGAGATGGACAGAAATGCACAGGGAGAATGAAAGAATTGCAGAGGAAGGAGAGACATTTGCCGGAGACAGCGGAGGAGAGGAAAAGGGAGTCCTGATACCTCCTACCTGGGGTCTCATTAAACAAGTGATGAAGAAAGAAGGGAGCAAGACTCCACTAGAGCAAAGCAAAAATTAAATGGGGAAACTAAGCATAAAAGAAACTGATAGAGGATAGAGATGGCTATTGTTTTGTCTTCCAGATGTCAGAAAGCATTTTATGCAAGAATATACTCAGATGGGAGAGGATTTATAAGTAAATATTCATAGCAAATCCTTAAAAATGTCATGATTTATATCATTTGAAGGGAGGTTTTCCCTCATTAGATGGCAGTCTTTCTATCAGAAGTTTCCAGTTCTGAAGTGGTCCCTGGAAAAATAATGTGCTCTTAAAGAAAGGTTTACCTTCCTCATCCCAGTTCTTTTATTATGTCTGATAAACACTCGTAACTAGGGAATCCTTAAACATTTCCCTGAGATCTTTTGGAGGTTTTCTTTCTCTGATGGCTTTGTATGAGTCAAGAGTCGGTGTATGTAAAGACAAGAAACAAGCAAAACGGACGGAAGAGGAGAGGAGGAGACAAAAACACAGCTCCAGAAGACAAGGACCAGAGAACAAGACAAACCAGACCAAATCAAACACCGCAGAGAACAGAAGGCAGCAGAGCAGGAGGAAGACCCAGGGAGACAGCTTTAACTACACCACTGCTCCATTTCTTAGAGAATGGAGGGGATTGGAGAATGGGATCGCCGCAGCAGAACAGGTGGGCCGCAGGACCCGGTGGACATCGATACTACCTCGGCCAGTGTTCGGGCCTTGCTGGTTATGGTGCCCAGGCTTCGGGACTTTTGATAACCTTGGTTTATTGGAGAGAAATGTGCACATGGCAGTTGCTGAGACTCAAAGGTTTAGTCTTGACATCTGTCAGTTTGCTCCACACCATGTTTGCTGCTATGGGTCAGGTTTAAAGGGTTTAAGATTGCATGCAATCTCTGTGTGAGGGCATGCAGAAAGATCGGTTGGTTAATCTGGCATTAGAGCGAGCAAAGAAGGCTGTGGATTGCAAGGCAAAAGTTTTGAGTTGAATTTAGCAGTTCACAGATTTGTTGATGTAGAAAATCAAATTAACTCATAAATTTGAAATTAAGGCAACCGAGAATCCAGTCCATTGATTTGTCAGGGTCAGACTCTCAGTTTCAGGCACTTTTCTATAGTCTATTTAAATGACTTGCGCTATCATTTTGAGTCATTTTGACCAAAAACATTTTTATTATATGCACAATGAAAAAGGAACGTCTCTGCTTTCAAATGATATAGTTATTACACTGTAAACTCTAACGCTCAAAATAATTAATTGGTTTGAGTAGGGCAAACTCAAATTAAACAAATTAGTTCAATCTAATTAACTTTTACTTAACTGAGTATTTAGAACTTTCTTTTGCTTTTGAGTTCACGAAACTGACACATTTTGTCATCTGAATTGTTTAATTGTTTTCAGTTTTACGAACTTGTTTCTTTTAATTTAGACAAACTTAAATTTACCTGAAACTGGGCTGGGATTTCTATTTCCCAGCATGCTTTGCCATGACAGTCGAAAGGGAGAATAAATGCTAAAATGAAGTGTTATATAATGTTTTTTTGTGCAAGATTAATGTTAAGTGGTGGTTTTAGTAGTGTTATATGCTTTGCTGTCCCAATTTAGAAGAGTTTCTGTTATGTGGGTTTTTTGGGGGGTTTGCTATGTTAATTTTATCAAAGCATTGTGTTAATAATTAGCATTTGTTGAATTAGCTAGCTAGCTAAATTTCCACTACTAAAAATATAATTTAAGATGTGGTTGCCAATATCCTCGTGGGCAGTGCGCCGACATATAGCACCATTGCGTTTTGGGCAACCCGAGTTCGAGTCCCGGCTCGCGAACCCCCTCTCTCTCTCTCCCACTTTGCTTCCTGTCTGCTTATATAAAATATATATAAGTTAAGATTACATGATAATTTTAAGTTTCATGTATGAAGTAACTTACTCAAAAATTTCAAGCTAAGAGCAATTAAAATGTATGAGTACAAAATTGAAATCTGCCAGTTCTGCTTACTTAAACTTAAACTTAAAAAATTGATTTAGAAAAACTGATTACCTCAATTTTTTTGAGTTTTGCCAACTTTTTCGGGTTTACAGTGTGTGTTTACAAACTGTTATCGAGATATAATCATTTAAATTGTGCCTGTAATGAAAACCTGTTTCTTTTCAAACTTGTTTTTCCAGAATTAGGACATTTATCCAAACATACATTAAACAATTAAGATATCAGTAGCATAAAAAACATAATGCTAATATACTGAATATATTTAACAATACATTTACGATTTAAAAGCTATGTGATTTTTTTCTAGCAAGTTATGGACAGTGAATGAATTTCCTGGGGAAACTGTATCATCTGGTGACAGCGTTTATTGGGCAATTACTTGAGGGATTATAAAATAATAGATAAACTGAACATACCTCTGATGTTCATTCATTTTTGCTTATTTTTTTGTGCTACAACTAGTAGTAAAAAGAAAGAGATGATCAGTTTATGTGCATTCCGTAATTGTTTGAATCTTAAAATGTACATAATTTGAAAACAGAAGCGTTGTTTTATTAAAAATAAAGAATTTTTTGCTTATCACATTTCTCCACTAATGGCTCATTGCGACATTTGACTCAAAATGAAAGAGTGTGTCACATATGTCAGTGGTGTATACTGTACACCATCTCCAACATATTCTTTGCCTTTGTGCAAAACCAAGTCTTCCCTTTCTCATCCAATACCATACAGGCATCAGGACAGATTGTGCAGCAAGGATCATAAGACTGTCCCAACACATGCACAACATAATGCTACAGAAAGAAAACAGCACTCCGAAAAAGCACTACATGCGTGCACGCACACACACACACACACACACACCTCACACACATCTCTCAGAAAACACTCTTACACAAACATATATAAAACACAAAGACAAAGAAACACATTTGTTGGGAACAGTGTGTGTAGTTTTGCTTGGTGATGATGTTGACCATCTTGTGGTGCTTTTGGCTGCGGGTAAGATCTGGAGTCAAACAGAGCATGCTCACACAGAGCAACATGTCATAAGACACAGACAGACAGCGTTACTGGTTAGAAAATGATCATGTGACAAATTGGTGGACGGTAACAGGATATTCTTTTGAATGTAATCAGAAATGGCCGCTGTAGGTGGAAGGTTCACTCTGTATGCGATCTGAAGTCTATTTATAAACTAGAACAGTGATGTCAGATGACATGAAAACGTGTTGGTCTTAATATCACTACATTTGCTGATGTTAATTGACAGCCTGTGAAGCTACATAGCGTGTAGGGGCCTTTTATTTATCTAAGGCTGCTGTGAGTGTTTTGAACGCTATGACGTATGACAGCGAAACAGGGATGGATATCAGGTGGTGACCCTGGCATGGCCGTCTTCTGGGCTGTGCGCCCAGCCTAGCTGCAGCAGTGGGTAACCCTGTGTGCCATGCGTCGGGCCGGCCGGCTCCGCCCCTGACCTCCCTGAGAACATTCCGGCTATGAGCCATTCGGGTAGCATAAGGAAGACGGGGAGAAAGGGAGAGATGGAAGGAGGTACAAACATAGAGACAGACCACAGGCATGTACAGTGGTGGAAGAAACAAGTAAAAAAACAAACAAACAACAAAGAAAAACAGAAAAAAGGGAATATTAAGGTTGGCCCCAGAAGGCAGTTGTATGTGTGTTAATATGAGTTTGACGTAATGCAGCGTGGTGTGGAAAAAAAACTTATTTACAATATGTTAAAAGAGAAGAAGGTTGAAGAAATGTGGCTTGTGGAAGGATCTGAGCGTGCAGGGAAGGGTCTTTATTGGATATTTCCTGTCTAATCTTATTTGCATATGAAAAAATTTGACAGTAATGTTTGATATTATAAAAGAACTAATGGAAGTGAAACTTAAAACAAAAGATGCAGTTTGTGACTGAGGAAATTTAAGTATAAATTTGGTCTTTTATTTCAATTGTGATAAAAATGTCAGCTTTGCATCATTGTTACTGTCTGTTGTGGGCGCGCTCTGCTTGTCTGTATGCTTGGACTGTCTTTATTTACTGTGTAATGCACCTGATAAACATTTGTTCATGTGCATGTGTATGTCAGACAATAGCCTCACGCAGAGGTAACATACCCTTCCTCACTCGGGTGCCCGTGTTTGTAGATCGTCTGCCGACGTTCAGCAGAAAACATGGAGTGTCTCCCCGTGACTCGCTTGGGTTAAAGAGCTGGCCGTCCTCAGGGGAAATGGCTTGGTCTATGTGGGGACAATCCTCATTGGCCAGCGCTGCTTTAGCTGCTTCACCGTTCACTTTTGGATCTTCAAACACACAAGCACATGTAAGAACAACATGTAGCCATGGAGATACACCAAGGCTGATGCAATCGAGGACGAAAGAGGGTAATGGGAAGCCCAGCTTGTGACATGGATGTAAATCTATGTTATGTATGCATGCATTTAATAAATTATTTTGAGGTATTAATAAGCAACTAGTGTTTTTGAAGCATACTCATTCAACAACAAAAGTAATGTTCACCTGATACAGTGTTTCAGTAGGGGTTCTGGTTTAACTATGATACTTAAAGGTTTCTGGGGAAATACCCTCCAAAAATAAATTTGTTAATGTCTGAGAACCACTAAATTTGCTTTTTTCATATGCTTTTTCACTGGTTAGGCCACATAGTCCTTCACTTCACTCTATCTCTATCCATTTTTAAGGTTAAAAGCCATTTTTAAGTAAAATCCAGTTCAAACTAAAATTAATGTGCAATTAAAATCCTAAAAGGTCCCAGGAATTTGTTGTCTTTGATCATGTAAACTAACTGTTTCCATTTTTAATATGCAGTTAATAATATGCAATAGTAAAAATTACTATAAAATTAACTAGTAATAATAGTAATATGCAATAGTAAAATAGTGGGCAAAATAATAATGTGCAACAGTAGAAATTAGTTTTTAAGAATGCTCATAGTGTCCAAATAGAATGATGTTTTCATAATTTCCATCTATTATATTCTGTGTAATCTAAATTATCAACCAAATTAAACCTAAATTTTTAAATTATTACCAACTTGTGGAGTAACACCAAGGACATTGGTTTAATTCCCAAGAAAAGCATGAACTGATAAAATACATAGCTTAGATGCAGTTGTTAATCATATTTTGTATTTGATAAAAGTGGCTGCTAAATGCATAATTGTAAATAATATAATCTAATTGTATCCCACGCTTTTACCCATATATTTATTGTATGGGAATAAATTTAGCTGAGAATTAGTTAAATAAAAAAAAATAAAAAATTCCAAACCTCTCTTGTTTTCAGCACTACATTTGACCAAACAGCAGGGTGCAGCTCTGGTTTTGTTCCAAAAAAAAAAAAAAAGAAAAAAAAAGGAGGAGCATTGAATTATAGCCCCTAGCCATGGTGTAATATATAGAAACAGCTCATGGCAACCTGCCTTTTCACCTGTGAGCTCTCTGGCAGCCAGAAGCTTCTGCTCAGTCGATTTACGCCTCATCGATCAGACCTGTGAGAAGGGAGAGCACTGCCAAAGCTCCTCAGAGGAAAGAGTGAGGTGAACTATCATTTCTCCCACCTGGATTTTCCATTGTATCGCCAACACTGATTCAAGCAGGCTCTTGCTAACATATTAGTGTCAACAAAAGAGTATCTATCAGCAAGTACATCAGGCTTCAACTTTGCGGTTATTCAAATGGGACAGGAGTCCTGTTGGTTATATTAGATTGGCTACATTTCAATATGGTTTATTGATAGATAGTACAACATGCATACCCTGCAGACACATGCGCACTATGGTGTACATTACCACGGTGACTCAACAAATTATTGATAACTGCTTGAAGGGTTATTTCACCCAAAAATAATTAACGAGTTCACACTTACAAATAAGTCAGATAAATAAATAGTATGCGTATCTGGCGTGCTGTCCGAGGAGAGGGCTCCGAGCTCAGTATTTGGCCCGAACCCAGAGTACTCCCCCCATATTCTGGTTAGAAAGATAACCAGGCGAGTGTGAGATTTGGTTAGGAAGATGTGTGAGGAGATGGGGTGGTGGAGGGATGCTGAGAAACTGTCGAGGAACATGGATGAGTCGACTGCGTATTTAAAATGTCCTCCACTTATGCTGATTGGGTAGACATGTTGATTACTGATTGCTGACAGCTGGTTGGAATGACGTGATGATTGGAAGGATCATTTGAAAGCGCTCCTCCCGAATTTTGTTAATAAAACATCATAATGAAAATCCTATTATCATTTACTCACCATCATGTCATTCCAAACCTGTATGACTTCTTCCGTGGAATACAACAGGAAAAAATGTATGTACTGCTTGTTCTTTTCCATGCAATTACAGTGAATGGGGACTGGAGCTTTTAAGCTTCTAAAGGCATAGCAAAAGTATCATAAAGATATCATTAAAGTAGTCCATATGACTTGTACACTATATTTCAAGTCTTCCAAAGTTTTGTGATGAACAACCTGAAACTGAATCAACTGGAAAGATTCAAAAGAATGATTTGTTCAACAATTTGACATCACCAATTCTCGTATAAACTCTGATAACTGACACTTCGCCAGGAGTTTGATTGACATGCAATCTAACCAATCATAATGCCGAATCCTCCATTTTGTCCAACAAAGCTGTCAGGGGAGTTAGCAGATTAACGTAGGTGGACTTGAACTTGAAAAATGGTGTGTACTGACGTCTTTCCGCGATTGAAACAACATTCCTTATGATGTTCATTCATGTTTATTTTATGCTATAAATGAATTAGTAGGAAGAGATGATCGGTTCACGAGCCGCTTGAACTGAGGGCGCTGCAGCGATCTGTCACGACACATTAAAGAGCCACAAAACGTATTTATTGTTTAAATTTCTTTAAAAATGACGAAATTTGAAATTTGAGACTTTGTTTTATATCAAAAGTAACCTGCTCTGTCTTGTCTGTCGACGCGTTGTCAGTGTCCTCTTTGCTCCGCGATGTATTTTTCACTGCGTGAGAACATGATGTGTGGCGAGAGATCGGCATGGCTTGTCGGACATAGCAACAGTAACTAAAGGGGGTCTTTGCGAATGGTCACACAAAGCTATCATTAAGCTTCTGACTTGGACTTTAAATATATATAGAGCACAAGTCAAATGAACCACTTTCACTTACTTTATGAAACAGCCCCAGGTCTTTTTCACTTTTATTATACTGAAAAGAGTGGTCATGATATTCTTCAAAAATAACTGAAGAAAGTCATAAAGGTTTGGAATGACATGAGGATGAGTAAATGATGGCAGAATTTTCATTTTAGTGAACTTTCCCATTAACTGGTGTTTTAATTCCCTTTAGGTCATGTTCTTCCAGAAAATAAAACATGAGACTAAGCATGATTCAGGTCACATATTGTCATTTGTCCAGTCTAGCAAGTTTAACTCTGCAACTGTGAATAGAGAATAGAGAATTCTAAGAAATTTCAAGGCTGCTGATATTTGTATTGGTATTTTCTGAGTGTGTTTATTCATGGTTCATGGTGTGTGCGCATTTATAGTATGAGCTAACTTAAACACACACACACACACACACACACACACACAGGAAAAGTTGTGAAGTGATACAAGCCTCTTAGATGGATGACTCATCTTTATGAATAATCTGATGAACAGGCATTCCTCTCACTCTCTCTACTGTTGTTTCTGTTTTTCTTTCACTTTCACACTGCAGGCAAAAAAACTGTTTCTCCATGATGGCCATTTAAAAATTTGTCAACAATTATTGTATAACAAAACAAAAAATCAAGCAATAATAAAGTCTCTATTTCATTATATTAATAGATATTTTGTGGAGTTACTCATCACATGGCATTTACAGCTCAGGTGATTGACTTAAAAAGTTTCAAGTAGTGTTTGTGAAGTTATTTTAATTTCCATACCCAATATACCTTTTTCTCATGTAAAATGCATTAGTAGAAAGATCAGAAGTAGTAGTTGATATTTTCTGTTTCCACATAAATTGTCATGTCTGAATGCTGGTTACTGATTCTGCATGGTGTTTGGAGCGGCTATGCCTGGTTTTGCCACCTGTCGCAGTCACATTTTTGATGTCTGTCAAGTTCCTAGTCACAACACATGAATAATTTGTAACTTGTTAAAAAATGTATGAAATGTATAAGAATATAACAGTACCAAATATAGTACCATTAAATATAACTAAAATCTCAAAGGCTTTGAGACATTTTGTTCAGCTGGTTAGTGTATAGAAAAAATCATCCAGTTCATCCAATAATGATTCTCAATTCAATATTGTCTCTTCTCAAAGTGTGTACAGTATGTGCAGTTAAACAAAGTGTATGAATACATGATAATGGCTATTTTAGACTGTCGCTCTGCTAAGAGAAAAATCCAAAGACTTCTAGCTGCAGACAATGTGTTATCTCCTCAAGCAGGAATATTCAACTCTAATTTTGTGTGAATGAGAACCTGCTCACTTTAAGTACACACACGGTCATTATTATTTACATATTTGAGGTAGAGCCCCAGTGAAGGACAGATCTGCTGGGACCCTGCTGCACCTGCCCTACTTCCTCACTGCTATTTCTGCTTCGAGTGTTTAACACCATCAAATCCTTCTCTTCATCAGTCCCCTCACTTTCTGCACTTCCCTCATTTTTATCCATTTATAAACCCCTATCATATGACAGACATAAAGTTTAGGCATCAATTTAGATTATTGGCCACATACATAGTACATAAAAATGGTTGTAAGTTTTATGTTGTTCTGTACACACTGTTCAGTTGTTTATGGATTACTGGGAACAACTATTTTACAATTAAATTCAGTCTTGAAAAATTCACAAGCACATTTACAATAAATAAATGTGTAGCGTGTGCATATATATATATATGCACATAGCATCTTCTTTGAATCTTTTCCAGCAGTGACAGTATGATTTTAAGAAAAACTGGGGGTTTCATACAGAACATTCATGGTTTTATACTGCGTAAGCGGAGTAACATTATTAAAATGATGGACTGAATGTGCCTAACATGGTTTTTTTTTTTTTTTTTCCTGTGACTGAATCCAATTAATAGCAACTATTCCTTAAAATCTACAGGAGTGCTAATTATATACAATATGTCGAACCCAAACTATATATTAAAGGGGTGGTCTAATGCTATTTCATGCATTCAGACTTATTTACACTGTTAAAGAGTTCTTCTTAGCATTCTCATGCTAAACATGGCCAAGTTTCAAAACACGAGTTGGATGTATGTATTTCGAGTATTTCTGTGCCAAATACTTCCGGTTTTGGACCAGGTTTCGGAGAGTTTTATTCGAGTATGGTCCTTTATCACATAATAAAGGGCGGAATTCCTTTTATGGGCACTTCTCCCTGATAAGCGTGCACACACATCACCCAGAGCAAGAGCAAGAGCATGCCCATCAACGCACTTCGTTCGGGATACGGAAGCCAAGAACCCTTCGAAGGCCGCATTTGAAGGCTGCATACATCATCGAGGCAGTCTCATTTAAGAAAAATAACCATTAGATTGCAAAGTATGAAAGAAATTACAGTATTTTACACCTCACAATGAATATCAGTCAATTTTATTACGGTTACTTTTCTTAAATAAGACATCCTTGATGACGTATATGCAGCCTTCAAATGCGACCTCCGGAGGACGCAGCCTCCGAAATGAGACGCAGCTCCTGTCACCAAAGGAGTGTTTTTGGTTGTGAGGGAAAGATTACCTTTTTCAGCTTCCCAAAGAACCCAGCGTTAAGGGAACAGTGGATGAAGTTTGTTTTTCCGGGGCAGCAACAGAGTTGTGCGTGTATGTTTGTTTGTTCCCGGAATTTCGGTGATGAATGCTTTGTAAACAAGTCCCAGTTCGTCGCTGGATTGCGGGCGGTGAGTAACTGCATCAAATGTCTGTGTTTTGTTGGCAATCGCCGTGTTTTAATTTAAGTGCATAAAATGTAAACAACACGAACATTTTTGTTACCTTTTTATTTATAATGATGTTGCAGCTTGCAGATGATCCCTACGCAAAAGCTGCACGCGCTCGTGACTCTTTAGCTCCGCCCACGGCAGGCACGCCTCCAGGAGCTCGGCTTTTTTTCGGAAAGACTCGGTACAGCATATCTATCTTTTATAAATATGATAAAGCTAAAGACTTTTCGGAGATATGAAGGATGCAATACTACTCTACAGGTACTCAAGATTAACATGAGATTGGTAGAAACTGTGTGTGTTACCTACCCTTTAATGATAAATATAACAATATTTATATCTTTAAATCTATGAATGACACAATTTACAGTGAAATCAAGAGCAGCTCTTAAAATACCATTATGCTGGATGTGTTAAGTGTGAGTGGACCATTTTGAATAAAAAACAGGGCCAAAAGCATAATGATAATTACACAACTCATATTTCTCAAGAGACCTCAGATTTAGAAATAACTATACGACAGGGATGGATATAGGCACTGTCTATAGAGGACAGAGTGTTGACTCATCTCAAACAGTGTGTGTGTGTGTGTGTGTGTGTGTGTGTGTGTGTTTGTGTGTGTGTCACGGAGCTGCAGTGAGAGTGTTTGCTGTGTTTCTCTGTGGCCGTGGCCAATTCAACAGATGCTTTCGCTCTATGTGCTGGTGATTCTTACGGTTCTCTGCCCAAAGTCAAATGGATGGAGCTGATAATCAAGGCCTTTGTGCCATCTGTAAACTCATTTACAAGAGAGATTTAGAAAAGCTGCTCTAAAGAGAGGGGGAGAGAGAGAAAGAGACAATAGTTTTTTTAAGTAAAGAATGTAAAGACCAAAATTGAACTGGTTTCAATATGTATTTTGTGTTTCACTCTCATCTAAAGTCTAAACATTACAAATGGTGCAGATGAATCCCTAAAAAACAACCAGAGACATTTTATTCCTAAAAACCAGAGCACCAATTAACAGTAGGTCACGCATTGATTTATACCGCATTCATCCTCAGACAATCTGTGTGTGCGAGGTGTGTGTTTTTGCAGTACCGTGTGAACAGCACAGGAGTCGTGCAAGGCGAGTGAATGACTGCAGCTCATTGCAGAGTGCGATTCCTATTGTGCGGTTGCTTGGACACTGTTGCCATAGCAACAGGCTCTAGTGCAGTGTAAAAATACAGAGATTGAAATAATAAAGAGATTGTGTGAAAACCCATCCTTTCACTTCATAACAAAGCTTTGTCTTGAACTAACAGGACAGAATGATCACGTAAGTAAACACTGGAGGAAGGACTCTCCTTTTCTGCTTTGTATAAATAACTGACATACTTGAGCTCTGTCTCTAATAGCATCATTATTCACTGAGTGAGTTCTCAAAGTTAAGTGTTTGTCACAAACTCTCACAACAATGGGATGATCCTGAGGCCAATGAGCCACCTTACATGCTAAAGCTAGAAAGCACCGTTTGTGCTGTATCTTTCAGTGGAGTAACTAATTTCTGCCTTTGTCTTTAGCTTTATATTTTAGGAAGTGGGTCACTCACAAAGGTATATTTTTATATATATAATTATATATCATAATATTTGGGGGTCCTTGGCAATAAAAAGCTTGCAAGCCCATGGATTATTCCATGCAAAGCCAGAATGTAATTATGTTATTTAGAAATAGGGGAAACCCTCCAATCTAGTCAGACTTATGAAGGAGTCACTCACAATTACTCTCTCACAGATTAAGAGATTCTTTACCCAGTCTGATCAGACACAGCCAACAAGCCAAACATCTCTTCACTTCTCTTTTACAGCTAACCATACAATCTCTGAATGAGTGCTCCAAATGAAGGCACTCACCACCACTTACTCGTGGTGAGAATGCTGAGTGGAGTGGTTTGGAATATCTTATTTATGCTGGTCAGGCCCTCTTACTGTGTCACATTCACATGTGAGTGCATGTGGTGGATCGGCAACAACGAATTTAATTCATATTTACTTATCTAATTTGTAATTTTACCACAAAACTTAACTCAAACCAACATTAGGTAACATGGATACCATACCAGTGGTAGACGAAGTACAAAAATCAAGTAGGCTACTTAAAGGCGGGGTAAGCCATTTTTCAAAAATGCTGTTGGACATTGTTGGTATTTGAAATCAACCCAAACAAACCCACCCCTCTCTTCATTGCTCTGCCTCCAAAACTCACCCTCCAATCCTAACCACCCTGCTTCGAGTCGGTCTCGAACCCCGGCCCTATTACAAGTGAGGCTCCTGCACCTCCTGCCTCGCACCACCGGAGGGAGCCATCACCTGAATATTGACTGTTTTCGATTCGGACTTCATTTCCCATAGGCCCTCATTCCTGGGACTGATTGCCACACCTGCACCACATGACACACACACTTTATAAGCAGCTCTCACACACACGCACGTTGCGAAGTCTTGATTTGCCGCGGTGATCATTTCTGAGTGTTTATTGTCGATTGCTATACCTGTGTTTCATTGGACTGTTCCTCGTGTTTGATTCTCTGCTGCCTGCCCTGACCTTTGCCTGTTCCTGGACTTTGTATGTTTGCTGCCTGCCCTGGGTAGGGTTGCACCAGCCATTCGTAAGTTCTTTCTTAAATTGGAACGTAAAGTCCACACTAGCGGCTTAGTAACTACTAGCTAGTTTGTAACTAACTCTGGACTTAATTCGGTTGCACCATTTGTTCTTAAGGCAGAACGTAGCTAGTAGCTCGTAAGGTCTCCGTAAAGTAATGCGTAGTTGCATAATATGACGTTTACCCTCAGTTATCCTTCAAATACGTGAGCAGTTGTTGTTGAAATGCCGTGAATTTCAGTTTATCCTTCATTCTGACTTATTTTGCCTCAAGTAGCTAACGGTACAATAGCCTACTACTTAATCATGAATATGTTTTTATATGTAAATAACATTTAGAAACTGTACTTGAAACAAAATTAATAAGGATCAATAAACAAATACTGATACAAAAAAACATAAGAAATGATATTTATTGATTATGACTGATTTTATTTTACATGCACAACACGGAGTGATGGGACCGATGCACACAGCGGCGCGCTGTTTAGGACGGGTTCGTGTTGAAGAGTGGCTAACAAAGTAATCTTTTCACATAATGTTCTCTCTCTTAAAATGTAAGCAAGTGTGAATGTCAGCAGCATCATATATGTCTAAAGAATGAAATCTGTGAGGTAAAACAAGAGCTTATTGATGCAGTTCAGTCAGCCTGCTATTTTATTCCAACCGTTACTCCTGATAGGAGGCTTCCGTAAATATTTAGTGTATACGTAGAGTTACGCTTCAACTAAGTTTACTGGTGCAACACAAAAATATTTAGTAGTGTGTAAGTTGTAACTTAGTGCCCATTTACGTCAAAACTAGGCTACGTTGTAACTTACGCACAGCTCGTGCAACCGGCCCCTGATCTCTGTCTGTCTTTGGAATTTGTCTGTTTGCCACCTGCCCTGATCCCTGCTTGTCCCTGTTACTGCTTCTGCCTCGTCCTTGCCATTGTTGTGTTTGCTACTTCAATAAACTGCAAATGGATCCTCAGTCTGTTGAATCGCCATTACAGGCCTGTTCGCTGCTGGCAGGTGAGGCGAGTGCACTAATAATGACGCTAAACACCGCATTCTCTAGCAGTCGTCTGTGCGCAGTGGTTGACAAACGACAACAAAATAATGCTTCATGAAAAATAAAGTGCAGATGATGAAAGAACAGGACAAGGAAGCACAAAAAAATTAACGTACAGTATACAAGAGTAAATACAAACAAGAGTTTGTTGTTAGTTGCCAACAGCACAGCAGCTCCAGACAATCAATAACACTCAAACCCATGTACTCACGTGTGGAGCAGAATCAAAGCAGCCTCCGCGTCTGTTTTCAGGCTTTCCCGCTTAGCTCTCTCCAGCGCTGGAAAGCTTTTCTAATATTAACACGGGTCCTAAAGCGTTTGCCCAGTCATAACCCTTCATTCCAGTGATATTCTTTTGAGCTCTTTTGTATTGTCTCCGCTCTCTTTCTGTTTTTCTTTAAATCTCTGTCTCTTCGACCGTCATACACCTCCTAATGCTGACTGGTTACACGTTTGTTGTTGGTGTCAGCCCGACTAACTTCCAAACAGTGTTTTTGAAAAAAGACTTACCCCACCTTTAAAATATTACTCCAGGGAAAGTACTAATTTTTGGGTTTACGTGAGTAAAAGTGCAAAAGTACTTGATTTTTAATGTACTAATGTAAAGTTTTAACAGTAAAAAGTTCTGATCAATGAACCATATATTTATTCTAGCCAGACAAAGTCAGCACTAATAAGAAAGATTAGTGCATACATTTAAAATGTATGCTCATAAGCAAATGTTTTATTTCACTACATACACGTATTATACACGATCAAAACAAAACATTAAGCTATACTATACAAATAAAATATCAACTTAAGTTACTGATAATTCAAGTGTGCAAACTAGTGAAATAATATACCTTATAGAATTTTTAAAAACAGGGAAAAATAAATTTTGTGCAAATATGTTGTGACAAATACTAAAAAAAGAAAAAAATATATATAATGTACAGATGTCACATGGAGCAAAATGCAATAACATTTCAAGAATAACACTATGCAAACATAGTTTTATATCATTTGAAACTGCTACAGCAGCGGGGAAGATGCATAGGCATTAATTTGCATTATTTTAGCTAAAATCGCCTACTCCATACAGACGGTGACACACACATGTCCACATTTAACCATTTCAATGGGATTAAAAAGCTTGCCCTTTTACTGGAGATTTAGTTCACAAATAACTCACAGTTGTGACCTAAATATGATTTCATTGACAATAATCAATACAAAAATTCATTAGTAACTTACTTTTTGTGCAATAAGTAGCACAGCTCTGATGATATTCTTGTTGTTCTTGGCTCATTCTGACCATATCGTTGAATAAGTGAGACGCTGACTCAAGAACAGCTGCAATTGGATCAGTCCAATTCGCGAATTAGGCCTAATCATTCAGTGTTATTTTTGTGAACCAATTCAGCAGGTTCATTGGAAAGAATTAACTCGTTCTCTAATCAGACAGCACTCTTGCGTCTCAGAGGAGGAGACGATTTCTTTAGTTCAAAAGGAATAATATGTTTTTATGGAGTGTAGTGAAGTAAAAAGTACAATATTATGCTTTGGAATGTAGTGAAGTAAAACTGAAGTTTCCCAAAATAAAAACACAGAAGTAAAGTACAGATACTTGAAAAATGTACTCAAGTACCGTAGCATTCACAAGTTCGCCTGCCCATTCAGTCTGAATGGTTAATGGTAAAACAAACTTGGCTTGCTGTCCTCGAAAGAGGCTCGAATCCGAGGCTCGGCTCGAGCTCCCAGTTAAACCCCCCATAACAGTACTGCGCAAAGGGGGAATAAGAGAAATAGAGGAGGAGATGGGGAGGAGGAGGGATGCTGGAAGAATTCTGCTGCTGCTTATATACGCTCGTAATGATGATTGACCGGACTGAATGTTTAGGCTCCTCCCGAACCTACGTTTGGAACTACATTTAAAATAAGTATCCATCAGTGGTGAACATTAACAAAGTATTTCTGATTATATGGTTTATTTTCTGAATATACTGAAAAAAAAAAAAACGTTACTCCACATCCTGTCCTTCTCTAAAAGACTATAAACTAGGCTACAAACACAAATATAAATGTAAAAATGCAAGCTAGGCTATACATTAAGTGCATAAAAAAGGTTTAAAATATAAGCATTACATTATTTAAAAAACTGTGTCCACAATGAGACTCGCTGTCTGGGCACGCTTTTATGGAAAATAAATAAATATCTAGTACAGATAAGAAAATAGCACTCAAATGCTCTAGTAAAAGGTTATGCGCTGGGGAAAACACCTCTCAGGTGGATTAAACAGCACAAGCACCTGACAGGGCAACCCACATGAAAACTGCTTATGATCAGCTTTGAACCGTTTAATAAAGTTCCTGCTTTGCACATCTTAGGATGTGCACTTTTCACGTAGCAGCTCACTCTGCCACCTTTCAAATGTGCGACACAAACTAAACTAATCGATAACGAAATTCATTGTTGTGTTTTTATTACAGATTAGTTGTTGCAGCCCTACTATATTCTTCTGTGGAATTTTCACTTGCTTAAAACCATTCAGCTATATAGTGAAAGCCATAGCAGTCAAACGTGCTTAATGTCACAGTAGCAAACAAGAAATATTGCGTAATGACATTTAAATAATATGTAATTAGGGCAATCTGACGGACAAAAACAAAAGCAAGCTGTTGAATGAGTGTGCTCCTGTTTGTCTGGGTGAATATAATTGATCCTCACAGGAGTCTAATGGAAAAACATATAGATATGCAAAATGTTGCACGGGGTATTGGTCGTTATGCAACCATGGTGAAGACTTGTGTTTGTTTCTATGCGCATCTTTGTAAAGAGGCTGAATAGAATGCAGTGCAATGAGATTTTATAATGTCTCCAGATGGTTGAGCTGTATTTGAACGATTCCCAAATGAGAGATTTTGAAAACGGGTTACATGTGTGATTTCAGGCTGGTCTAGAAACATGGTGAGGTGGAAGAAAAGGTGAGTTAAATCTAATTTCTGTGCCCAAACGTGTTCTATGATATTAATTCAGATGGATATTACTAAAACAAGTGTCCTACCTGCTCTGTTCATTTCTAAAATCTCCTCCTGGGCAGCGAGAGCGCAATGCTCACTTTGTGGACTGTGGTGGGGTGAGTTCATGGCAGACTTACAGTAATTAGGTGAGCCAAGCTGGGGGGCACGGGGAATATGCTTGTTCTTTTTCTTTGGTAGCTTCTGCTTAGCCATGGCTAGAGAGTAGTACATCCCAAAGTTATTGACGATGACAGGCACAGGCATGGCAATGGTTAATACACCCGCCAGAGCACACAATGCACCCACCAACATGCCTGACCAAGTCTGAGGATACATGTCTCCATAGCCCAACGTGGTCATAGTCACAACAGCCCACCAGAAGCCAATTGGGATGTTTTTGAAGTGGGTGTGCTCGCTGGCACGAGGGTCATTGGGATTGGCACCGATTCGCTCGGCGTAGTAGATCATGGTGGCGAAGATGAGCACTCCGAGCGCAAGAAAGATGATGAGCAGGAGGAACTCATTGGTGCTGGCGCGGAGAGTGTGTCCCAGTACACGCAGGCCCACGAAGTGTCGCGTCAGCTTGAAGATTCGGAGGATCCGAACGAATCGCACCACTCTGAGGAAACCCAGAACGTCCTTTGCTTCAGAACCAGACAGCCCGCTCAGGCCCACCTCCAGGTAAAATGGCAGGATGGCCACAAAGTCTATGATGTTTAGGGTGTTTTTGATGAATTTCTTTTTGTCTGGACAGAAGGTGACACGCATGAGGAACTCAAAGGTGAACCACACCACACACACTCCCTCGATGTAGGTTAGGTAGACCACCGTCTCTGTCTCCAGGTGAAACTTGGAGCTGTTGTCATGAGGGTTAATAGATGTGCGGTTAATGATGGGATTGAAGGCCTCGTGTGTCTCCAGGCAGAATGTGGTTATGGAAACCAGTATGAAGAACAGCGAGGCAAATGCCACCCACTGCAGCAGAGAAAGAGAGAGAAGGGAAAAACACAATGTTAATTTAAAAACCTTTTGTTTGCATCCAAAAACAACTTCCCAGAGAGGCAGGAGTGTACACACTACCTTCACTGGTTATGACCACGGTCAGTGCCACACAACACTAATTGATTTGAATAGGTGTTTTTATTTTTTAGCCTAGAGCTGACTTAGACATATACTAGCCAAAGGTGTCTGATAGGGGCTTTGAGGTCGGTAAGATTTTTAAAAATGTTTTTGAAAGAAGTCTCTCAAGGCTGCATTTATTTGATCAAAAATAGTCAAAACAGTAACATTGTGCAATATTATTTCAATTTAAAATGATTTTCTATTTGAATATAATTAATATGAAATTTATTCCTGTAATGGCACAGCTGAATTTTCATCAGTCTTCAGTGTCACATGATTCTTCAGAAATATGCTGATTTAGTGCTCAAGAAGCATTTCTTATTATTATCAATATTGAAAACAATTGTGCTGCTTAATATTCTTGTGAAAACCTTCCATCCTGACATCATGACATCTATTGAAAAAACATTCTCAAACACAAGCTAATGAAAAGCAAATGAATAGATAGATCCAACAGAGCACCACTTCTATTATGATTTTGATATGATTGTCGATTCTATTCATATAACAACAGATATAAAATCAAAGGTGCATTTATTAAAAAAAGAAAAAGGATGTCTTTGTTTAATAATATTTAGGCCCTACAGTCCAATTCTGTGACACTGTGATTCCCTTTCAGTTCGACGTTAACATCAGTGACTGACAAATTAGGATCTCACCTGAGAGCCCCAATCACCTTCAAGTGGTAACAGAACAAGTGAGATCTGCATCGCAAAATGTTGGTGTGACGAGTACTGAGTGTGCACGTTGAGAGTGCAGCAGCTGTTCTCCTGGACACTTCAACATCAAAGAGCAGATTTCCCTAAAAGAGTAAATCACGGTGTGACATTGCATCTTTTTAAAGATGGCATTCCACCCGTGTGTCTCTGGATGAGGTAATTTCCTGGCCCAGTCTGACAGACACTATCATTGCCTCACATGTCTGGGCCATAAGCATGCTGAAGTAGTGTTCATAGATGAGACATGCACCCACTGAGGAAAGATGACCATGTTGAGGTCGAGACTGAGATACCTCGAATGCTGAACAGCAGTGTGCTGAACAGCAGCGTCCTGCTCCATTGCCTTTCTTCCCGGAAGTGCACAAGGAGGTCACGAAGTAGTGGAAGGCACCTTTTTCTGCCTGAAGCTGCTCCGCTGCCTCCTCCGCTCTCACTACCCTCGTTGGTGGGGTGGCCAAAGGTTACGTGAATGTCCCTCAGGTGGAGCGTGCAGTTGCGGTGCAGTTATGCCCGCAAAATGCTGCCACCTGGAGAGGCCATCCATGTTTCCCAAACAAGGCATGTAAGTTCTCAGCCACACTAGTGGCCAAGGCTTACAGCGCTGCTGGACAGACCGCCTCCACCCTGCATGCCATGGCTCTCCTGCAAGTGTACCAAGCCAAGGCCCTAAAAGAGCTGCACGAGAGTAGTTCTGACCCAGGGATGCTGGCCTTTTCAGCGACGCTGACGAGAACTTCACCCAGCAGTTCTCGGCAGTCCAAAAGCAGACGGAGCCGATCAAACACATCCTGCCCCGGCTGCCACCTGCTCATCGCCGAGGGCCTCCCCCTGTGGCCTCTTCCTCCGCTTCGTCGCGGCCTCAGCAGCAGCAGCTTTCACCTAGGCCTCAACTTCGAGCCCCCTGCAATGTCCAAGCAGTAACCCAGAGATGGAGGGAGCTGCTCTTGTCCTGTGCGCAGAAATTGCGGTTCTACTGGCAAAGGACACGATAGAGTTTTACAGCCCATACTTCATTGTGCCCAAGAAAGGCAGTGGTTACGACCGATGTTGGATCTGTGAGTCTTGAACCGGGCCCTTCACAAGCTCCCGTTCAAGGTGCTGATGCAATAATGCATTCTCAAGTGCGTTCGCAATCAAGATTGGTTTGCAGCGATCGACCTAAAGGACGCGTACTTTCATGTCTCGATTCTACCTTGACACAGACCACACAGTTTTGCGTTCGAGGGACGGGTATATCAGTACAAGGTCCTCCCCCTCGGGCAGTCCCTGTCGCCCCGCGTCTTCACAAAGATTGCAGAGGCTGCCCTTACCCCGTTAAAGGAAGTGGGCATTCGCATCCTCAACTATCTCGATGACTGGCTCATATTGGCCCAGTCATGAGATCAGCTATGTGAACACAGGGACCTGGTGCTCAGTCACCTCAGCCGTTTGGGGCTTCAGGTCAACTGGGAAAAGAGCAAACTCTCCCCTGTGCAGAGAATCTCTTTTCTTGGTGTGGAGTTGGACTCGGTAAACATGACAGCGTGTCTCACGAATGAGCGCATCCAGTCAGTGCTGAACTGCTTGAAATTGTTCAGAGGCAGGACGGCGGTTCCACAAGAACTGTTTCAGAGGCTCCTGGGGCATATGGCATCCGCAGCCATGGTCACACCGCTTGGATTGCTTCATATGAGACCGCTTCAGCACTGGCTTCACGACCGAGTCCCGAGCTGGGCATGGCACCGTGGCACACATCGAGTGGAAATCACTCCAATCTGTCGCCATATGTTCAGCCTGTGGTCGGACCTTGCTTTTCTATGTGCTGGAGTGCTATATGGAATGGGCAAGCAGCAGCGAGCTCCTGGACAGGACCTCGCCTGCAGTGGCATATCAGTTGCCCCGAGTTACTAGCAGTACAACTTGCCCTGCGCCAGTTTCTGTCGTTGCTGAGGGGGGAAAAATTGCAGGTCCATACGGATAACACATAGACCGTTGCATACATCAAGGCACCTACCTCCGGGGGTAGTTGACACTATCATTTCAGCAAGAGTCCCCTCAACAAGGCGCCTTTATGCTTTGAAATGGAACCTCTTCGTTGCTTGGTTTTCTTCCCATACGGAAGACCCCCATAGATGCCCTATCAATGTTGTGCTTTCTTTTTTGCAAGACGGGTTGGAGCGAAGGCTGTCTCCCTCCACCCTGAAAGTGTATGTTGCCACTATTGCTGCACATCACTATGCAGTAGACAGTAAGTCTTTGAGGAAACACAACTTGGTGGTCAGGTTCCTGAGAGGTGCCAGGAGACTGAACCCTCCTCGGCCAAACCTCCTCACCTTTTGAGATCTATCTCTGGTCTTGATAGCCCTGCAGAGATCTCCCTTTGTGCCTTTACAGTCAATGGTAATAAAGATCCTGTCCCTTAAGACAGCGCTCCTGACTGCGCTCACATCCATCAATAAGGTGGGGCACCTGCAGGCATTTTCGGTCAACGAAGCGTGCCTAGAATTCGGGCCGGCTGACTCTCATGTCATCCTGAGACCCCGGCCTGGATACGTGCCCCAAATTCCCACCACTCCAGGTGGTGAACTTGCAAGCGCTGCACCCGGAGGAGGCAGACCCAGCCCGTGCATTGCTGTGTCCCGTTTGCGCCTTGCATTTGTATGTGGGAGCTTCAGACCTTCAGAGCAGCTCTTTTTCTGCTATAGAGGCCAACAGAAGGGAAAGGCTGTCTCCAAACAGAGGTTGGCCCACTGGATAGTGGATGCCATCGTCTTCGTGTACCAATACCCAGACGAGCCATGCCCCCTTGGAGTGAGAGCTCACTCAACACGAAGTGGAAAACTTAATGTGAGTATCTGCACGCTGCCTTATATACCCGGAAGCAGGGGAGAGGCTGCGATGCAGATCTCAATCGCCAATGTGCATTGGCTTGTTCTGTTACCACTCAAAGGTGATTGGGGCTCGCAGAGGAGATCCGAATTCGTCAGTCACTGATGTTAACGTCTCCGTACCCTCCTTCAGGGAACGGGAGTTACAATAGTAACCTAGACGTTTTCTATATACAAGTTGGAAACAATGTAACAAACCATCTAAACAAAACCAGCAATGATAAAACTAAGCTAGAAAGATATTGGCAGTGATTTCAGGAGCTAAGGGCTCTCAAAGATACTCAAAGATAGAAGTATTGTGATGAACACAATGAAGGAACAATAAACAAAGAACTCTGTCTGCTCATGGGATCTGAATCAATTTTTCTTTCTCTCACACCCTCTCGCTTTTTCACTCACTATGCTATACTGTACACTACAATGAAAATATGTAAAAAAAAAAAAAAAAACTTCTCTGTTTCTTTGTTTTATTTAATCTTTTATGCCCTAATAGTCCCACAGCTAAATAAATATGGACTGTTACTCCATTGCCCTTCTCTGAAAGGGTGGTGAACTGAGTTAACAAAATGTAAGTTCACCAAGCTTACAAAATGTATGGTATCATACACCATATTGTATATCCAAGCTGAGAAATTTATTTGGGAATAATAAAATTTAATCATTAAAGGAGCGATTTGACCCTGCACATTTGATTTCTACTGTTAAAAATAACCTCAAGAATGTATCCTCAAGCTGTCCTCTCAAACAACTTTTTTTTTTTTTTTCATTTTACATAGCATATTTGATATATTTGAAGTAAATGAGTTCTCCACCTGTTAGCGTGTCCTTACATTTCTTTACAGGTGAGCAGAATGGTCCGCATAACATGGCCTTGTGCAAACCTCCTACAGCAAGTCCTACGCATAAAGTCTTACACCAAGACCACATGCTTGAGCAACACTTCCAATCTCAGAGGTGAAACTCAATGCAGCAATACCACAGCTCAGCAGAAGGATCTCAGTAACAAGTCAGGTGTTATGGTGCAGTGCATAGCAGCAGACAAACATCAAAGGAGGGAAAAACTAGCCCTAATGATGACCTTTGACCCCTGACTGACCTTAGCCCTGTAACATAAAGCTCAAGTCTTATGGTGGGCATTGTTTGAGTTTTCTAAACATTGGAATTCAAATTTGCTTGCATTATAAATTAGTCCATAATGTTACTTGTATCTCTTTTTCACATCTGGCTGTAGTTTTTTTTTTTTTTTTTTTTTTTTTTTTTGAAAGAAATGAATAGTTTTATTTGGCAAATAAATGTTGTAAAAGAAATGCTTTTGAACTTTCTATTTATCAAATAATCCTGACAAAAAAAATAAATAAATCACAGTTTCCACTAAATATTAAGCAGCACAACTGTTTTCAACATAATAAATATAATATATATATATATTAAAAAAAACTCACAGGCTAGAATTTCTTAATTACTAGAATTTCTCATTAGCAGTAATAATTCATCAACACAATGGCCATTAAAACATTAGAAATTCATTTCTGTAGGGCTGACAGGTGGCTGAATCTTAATGACCAGTTCAAGCGATGTCCATGTTAAATGGCTTTGTCAGCACAATTGTTTACCCATGATATTGATTATTTTCTCCTTCTACACAACCAGATGAATTACCCCTGCTGGACTGTTTGGGTTGAGAATCATGTTACTCCGCATACTGTCATCAAAAGATTAAAGACTAGTTACCCGAAACTCTCTCGGTCAGGTTCTCTACCTCAACAAAACACACAACGGATGAATTGTGTCTGATTAAAATGCTGAACACTATGTATGTTGAACACTCAGTGCACTTTTTTTTTTTTTTTTTTAATAAAATTTCTTAAGTTTGCTTCATTCAGGCAAATGGCAGAGTAGCTGTTTTCTTTTTTTATGTACTCACTCAGCCCACATGAAACAAGCTGTTATTTTATTGCTATACTAAATATGAAAGTTAAAATCACTACAATAAACAAATTGGAGTAATACACACTCAGACAAATCAGTCACATCATCTTTGTTTTGCAGACAAAGATGATGTGAGTAAAAGATTAGATGAAAAGTTCAAAGTGATCCCTTTGCCAAAGCTTTTCTGCTGCACTGCATGGGCAAAAATGGAGAGGGTGCAAGAGGGAGAGACGGAGTGAAAGAGAAGGAAAGAGGCTCATTCAAGTGTCTCAGAAATAGCACAAAATCCTCCCTCTTCTCCCTTACATCACCTGCTCTCATTCTATGGTTGTACCTCTCTTCCTGGAGATGAAAGCTTGTCACGTTCTCTTATGTAACCAAACACTGCCTAACACAGTGCACCCACATTTGGGACTGCGTCTGTATTTGTGGATTCATGTGTTTTGCATCTATAGGGAGGGCCTGGCTATTGGGTTTTTCGTACATGGCTGTGAGTGTTGCCGCTGCTGTGCTTTCATTTTTGAACAATAATGTCCCACTGAGGTTTGATAGAAAAGAGTTGGGGACTTCTAGTTAATTCCCGCCTGTTTATGACCATCTGTATTAATTATAAAGGAGCTGGTGGCAAAGCTGGTTTCTTTCTTTCCTAAAAATACCAAAAACACACCAATGTTTATGGTATTTTGGTATAAATGTGTGTAGTATGAATGTAATCTGGACATACTACATTCACTATGTTGTCATTATCATGTGACCTACCAGCGCCATTTGCGTCACTTTACTATCATTTACAAATCCTCTCCCGTGGCCTCATGGGACAGTGGCCATCGTATACACACTTCAGAATCTCGCTGGAAGTATAAGGTCATCCAGGTACTTTTTGCCTTCTCTTATATGAGTATTGTGAATTTGGACATACTTATTTTGTTACATACTGTTTTTTGCCTACTATACATAGGGAAGTATGTGATTTTGGACGCAGCCATAGTCTTTATGAGTGAATCAGTAAATCATTCAATGAACCGATTGGTTTTGGATTAATTTAGGACCGAAACAAGTGACTGCCTTTATAAATGAATCATTGAATCAATCATGCACTTATGCAATTTGTTTAAAACTACTAACAAAACTCCACTATGACAATGGTTTTGCTGCTCTGTTTTGAACTATTTTTGTTGGTGGAGCAAAAAATGACTGACATTTTTGTGTGTAATTGTGTGTAAAATGTAAGTAACTCAATATTAACTTCTTTTTATATATGAACAAACAAGTGAACTCATTCTGCTTTACAATCAGACCAGCACTGCAAATTTTGTCTCCCTACGAGTGACTCTTTCTCGACTTCCAGATACAAATAACAGGGTCAGAAATCCAGCCCTCAGAGATAACTACTGAGATTATAAATGCCGCAGGTCATGTTTGCTTTCTGTGGGGAAAGAGATGAGCTTAGCAGAGTGGAATACAGAGGTTACACAACATTTTTTAAATAAGTGCCAAAATTTGTCCACTGACCAGCATTTTTTAGTTTTATGAGAAAATATTTTTCTACCCATATAGAAACACTCATCCTATGCAATCATCCTTTTTGCCTCTTGTTCAGTTTAATTATTTAGAATGAGCTAAAGTAACACGATTTTTGAAAAATTTGTTACAACTTGATCGCTTTATGTTCAATCCACCTACTTAAAACCAAAGTTTACTTAATCCATTTGTGTTGGGACTACATGAATCATTTTTGTTGACATAACTAACTAGTTGACTGGCTCAATGGTTAAAGCATTGCGTTTTAATAATGAAAAACCAAGTTCAAGTTGTGGCCTAATGGCTAGAGCAAGGGTGGGGAACGTTGATCCTGGAGGGCCATTGTCCTGCAGAGTTTAGCTCCAACTCTGAAAAAAACACTCACCTGCCTGTAACTTTAGTAATCCTGAAGACCTTGATTAGCTTCAGGTGTGTTTAATTAGGGTTGGAGCTAAACTCTGCAGGACAATGGCCCTCCAGGATCAACGTTCCCCACCCCTGGGCTAGAGAGTCAGACTGGTAACCCGAAGGTTATGGGTTCAAGTCTCAATACCAGCAGGAAATGACTGAGGTGACCTTGAGCAAGGCACCTAACCCCTAATAACTCCCAGTCTCTATCTCTTTCATAAGTACGTGTCTATCAGTTAATATTTCATAAGCACATTTAACCAAGGACAGCCTTTTCAAACTATGCTATGTTTGCAAAGCACATTTCTCTAAATTATGCATGTTAAATATTTTAACAGAAAATAAAAACACTCACAGGCAAGTGACTGTGGGCCACATTAACACAAACTTCCTGTGTATGTGTGTTAGCATGCTTGACATTGAATCCACACAACAAAATTCCATTAGCTTGCAGTGAAGATGACGTGTACAGATAGGAGGAGGGCTGTTAAATGTACATTACACTGTTATGCCATTAATGTACAATGAAGTTCCTCTACTCAAAGCAGAAATAAGTGGCCCTCTCCACTGATGGGAGATTAATGGAAAACATGGTGCTGGCCATTCTTGAAGGAGCGAGAGGTAGCAATTCATCTCTTCAAATATTTAACAATTCATTCAAATATTTAAGAATGGCTAACCTCTTTAACCACATCCATTGCGCATTACAAATGGCTGAGATGCAGTAAGACATTCCACTAATTTAGTAACCACAATTACTTTATCAACTTCAAACTAACTGTCAAGAAGCCCATTGATACTAGAACTGACAGCAGTTATTTAAACATACTCCATCACAAATCACAACTGTAATTTTTTACAGCCTTAAAGGCCACCAATATAGCTCAGCCTTTTTCACACTCTTTTAGTCACACCCAAACCAACACTCTGCTCTCAAAATGTAAACACATCCTCTCCCTTGGCTTCCCCTTAAACAGTGGTCAACCGACACTCTTTCATCGGGTTTGTTGGGTTCTCTGTGTTTGTTGGATTTTCTGTGTTCAAGGCTAGCAGCAGAGTGACTCAAAAGAAACTTTTGAATATGAAAGGAGCATTACTGTATGATATGTACATGCATGTTAAAGGTGAAGTGTGAAATTTCAACATCAATCAGAATTGCAATTTATTTGTTTGAGTGACCTGCTGGGCATGACAGAACACTGGCTCAACCAATAGCGTGAATTTGGGGTTAGATTACATATTTGAATGGGGGGATATTATCATCAGAGCTGCCTCTGATACTAGGTCATGAAGTGAGTCAGATGCTTGTTTTGGTACACCTACAGATGCAGCATTGCGTCTTTATAGACCTTATGCAGCAGAGAAACAACTGAGCAGCCATCTTTAGAATTTTGTCTTTGAACTTTCATTTTTGCAGTAGCTCTGTATAATTCTATGGCATCGCTGTCGAAGAGTAATTAGCTGGTGAAGTGGAATTACTTATTGTAGAGTTTACGTAAGTTATCATGAGCATTGTAATGTTTAAAGGCGGATGTCATAACAAATGTCAGTAGACTGGGAACATTTTAAAACGAGAGGTTAATTCATAAATCTGTAAGATCTTACATTCATGCTGTGGAAATACAAACCGGAAGACAGAACACAACGAGTGCAGCGCTGAAAAGGGGTGTGGCTACCTAAGCCCCACCCCTACCTTACATAAGGCTACCTTACATAAGGTCAATACAGAATTTAATTTGTAAATGTGTAAAGATGCCTGTTCTTGCTCATTGTGTGCAGTATACAGGGACACACCCTGTCTTTTTAAAAGCTCTGGATATTGATCCAAGAGTGAAACCCACCGCTACTAAGTGCAAATATGCTTTGTCGTTTAAAAAGTATGCAAACAGAAGCAGGATGCAAAATCACAAACTAATTTCCTGTCTTTGTTTCTTGTCTCAGTCTGTGAAAAAGTGATTTTGACATCATTTATTGTAATTCCTGATTAGCTGGCTGCATGTAATTTCTTATGTAGAAAATAAAAATGCAGAACACATTGATTGATGCATTCAATCGCTTTCGGCCAGCAAGGGGCTCCTCAAATCTCTCACATTTTTTGCATCTGCATTTAAAAAAAAAAAAGAAAAGAAAAGAAAAGAAAAAAACAGTGGAAGGGTTTGAAACTTGTTAATTGCATTTTTTAAATATTAAAAAAGGTTGTGTACTTTGGAATACACACTATTCAAAATTAACATCCACAGTCAACAGATTTATGAAGTCAGTCAGTTAATTAACCAGGGTTAAATACTGTAGCTTCATTCATCAAGTTTGAATTTGTTCATGTTATCACCATTAGATCTCAAATGACAACAGCATTGTCCAAATGATTATTAATGGGGCAACTCGTATCAACACAACTGAGCACACATCACTTTCTAAATATCTATATTTATCCACGTGCAAAATCATCAACTGCATAAGGGATAAAAAAACACAGGTCCATCTCAGCAAACAGTAGGTGTGGGGAAAAAAATAGATTCACATTTGAATCGCAACTCTGTCTTCTACCGATTCGAATCGCTTCACAAATTTTAAAAGTTGATTTTTTAAATGTTTGTTAATAATGTGATGTTGTCAAAACAAAGAAGACAGCAGTCAACTGTGAGAGTGCAGCACCCAGACAGTTTAGAGAGCGCACAGGTTTGCAACAGGGGAAGCATTATGAATGAAGCTTATTTGACAAAAGCAGTTCAATATCTTAATAATTCAAACAAGCAAATATGACTATTAAAGCTACAATATGTACATTTTTCGCCGCAAGATGGTGCCTATTCAAAACAAAGGCATAGCTTGATGACGCAGAGTTTGAGCGTGGAATCTTGGGAGATTTTGTCTTCACCTCACAGTCAGTGAAAAAGAATCAGGACGGGACTCGAGCAGAAATCATGTTCATGGATGAGATTATTAACGTTACTGTAGTAGGAAGCAGCCCAGGGCCGAGGGATGTTGGAGCTGAACGAGACCGCTGGAGAGATTGCTAATGAGAGACAAATGCGACACGCCTTGCGAGCAGCGGAACTTTTATTACGCTGCAGTCGCTGCTTCCGCTTCTTCCGGTCAAGCGTATGAGGTAACACAGCGCTGTTTATCATATTAGATACATTTGACTGTGTTGAAAATGATTTTATGATGTTACTCTGTGCGTTCCCTCGGCGGCTGCTGTGAGACACTTGTCGCACACTGCAGTAAGCTAGATCGATTTTAGAATATCATATTAATAAATGCTGGGTGGCTTGTGTTGATAAATGGCATGCAATTAATTTTAAAATGTACTGTATGATGGAGAAAATGCTGTATTACATAGCTACTTGACAAAATAGTGTTTTTCTCTGAGGCATGGTAAAAGCATGGTACTCTCGGAAAATCAAGAAAACGTCTCAGGTTACGTATGTAACCATGGTTCCCTGAGAACAGGGAACGAGACACTGCATTCGGAAACGCATTGGGGAACGCTATCACGTGAACCGGTGTCTGAAAGCAATTGTCAAATCCTACCAATCTTATTGGCCGGCGACAGCCTATGACGTCATCATAGCGCGACCCGCAAGTATATAAGGAGCGCCTAGAGAACCAGTCAGTACCTTATCGTCTGAAGGGACTGTTCAGCAGGCAGCCCCGATGCATGGCTGGGAAACGCAGTGTCTCGTTCCCTGTTCTCAGGGAACCATGGTTACATACGTAACCTGAGACGATCCCTTTCGAAAGGGAACTCTACACTGCGTTCGGAAATGCATTGGGGAACGATAAACCCACACCGCCATGCTGAGGGGAGTGCATGCCAAAATGGCTAGACAAACATCAGAACTAGCAGCTTCAACTGAAGTGCCATAACCACTCCCCCTACGGGTCACACATTGGCTGTCAGTGACAGCATTCCCTATGGCCAACAGCCCAAGCTATAAGCCTCAAAGAGGCCTTCCGCAGAAGGCCTACCAAGGCCGCTCAAAGGCTTCTGGAACCAGCTTATTTTAGGAAAAGAGGGTACCTTTAAGGGAATGTGGCCAGGGGGCCTGAGGGAACCCTAGCCAGTCACTTGTCAGGGGAACGTACTCGACCCTGATTGCCACCAGGGAGGCCTGACCTGGTCTACTTTATAGAAACCTAGTCTTGGCCAACAACCTGTCTGATCACAGAGTCTCCAATCACATTTCTTCAGAGAAGATATCCAGTAAGAGTGACTGCAAAAGAGGCAGAAACTAACTCAAACCAGAGCGTAGAGACGGGCATCCCGGAGAGCAAGACTCAGCTTAGCGCTTTTTTACCCTTACTAATGAGGGGAGTAATACTCTGCTCAATCCTAGGATCTACTCAGTACGTGATTATTTGCACTGAGGAGGCTGTGCACTCCAAAGGAACCCAACAAGGGGAGTACATTTAACAGCCTGGGGGCTGATCCTCAATAGGGAGGCCTCAGAGAGGCCTTCAACCACTGACCAGCTTAGGGAGCTAAGTACTATGCAGGACAACCCTCAAACGAGGGGAGTACAGAGCTCGACCTAACAGATAAACCGTACTGTAGGCACAAAATCATGGAGGCCCAAGAGGGGGCCTGCCACATAACACAAATTCTACACATGTAGAAATACATTACAGCAGCCTTGCTAAAGGCCAGCATGCGCTCAGTCTGCTTAGAGAACACCCAGAAATGGGAGGAGGAAGCTTAAAGGGAGGCCTGTGAAGGCCACACACCTGAACAGCTTGCTTGCTGATAAGCAAATCCAGCAGATTAGACTGAGGGTGCCCACATAACAGTCTACCTAACACAATCCGATGAGCAGTGCACTCAGTAAAAACACTTTTTACTCTTTAAAGCAAGAGGAGTACAGCATACGCCAACACACCCTGCAGGAGGCCCAAAAAAGGGCCTACGACTTCCAGACATGTGGCATCAGCTCACAGCAGTGTTCTAAGCTCTAAGGGAGCTAAATAGAATAACCAAACTTCTCAAGTGAGGTTAACTAGCTTAATTCAACCTGAGCCATCATACCACCAGGTCATGTACTCGGTAAAAACACCTTTTTACTCTTAAAGCAAGATGAGTACAAACCTACACCATCACGCTCTGAAGGAGGCCCAAACGGGGCCTACAACTCAGAATGACATGTGACGTCACTTCTAGTGGCAATTACTAAGCTCTCAGGGAGCCACATATAGAACCAAACTATTCAGTGAGGTTAACTATTAGCTCAGCCTGAGCTTAATATCAAACAACACATTCCACCAGACAATGTACTCAGTAAACCACTTAACACTCTTAAAGCAAGAGGAGTACAAAAAACTCCACCAACATGTTCCGAAAAGAGGCCCAGACTGGGCCTACTACTCCAGGAGACACGGGCGTCAGCCAGTGGCAGTGTCAACACCCACAACAAGCCTGCACCATCATGTTCTTAGAGGAGGCCCAAACCAGGGCCTGCGACTCCAGAAGACACGTGGCGTCAGCTAGTGGCATCTGTCTAAGCTCTAAGGGAGCCTAATCTGAGAACCAAACAGTAAAGTGAGGTTACCTAGCTTAACTCAACCTGAGCTTAAATCTACACATTCCAACAGGCTATGTACTCAGTAACAACACTGTAAACCCTGAAGTAGGGGAGTACAAAGGAATATGTTATCGTGCTCTGAAGGAGGCCCAAACCACCTACCACCTCAAACAGACACGGACATAAACCTGTGGCAGTGTCTAAGTTCTACGTGGGCGAAACTCTGACCAAAAACATCCACCAACAAGAGCTTGTGACACAACAAGCTACAGTGCTTAGAAGGAGGCTTATCTGACGAAAGCCTTCAACTCCAACAATGCAACAGAATTCTTGTGGCAGTTTTTAAACCCTAAGGGAGCTAAAAAAGGAACCAACTGAATAGTGAGGTTCCCAAAGCGAACTCAATCTGAGCTATGCATTCCAACAGGCCATGTACTCAGTAAACACCTTTACTCTTAATGCAAGGGGAGTACAAATTAATCACCATGCTCTGAAGGAGGCCATAAACAAGCCTACTACTACAGAAACAGGTGCTAACCTGTGGCAGCAATAGAGTATAGCTCACATTGTGTAGGGCAAAAACTAGAACTTAAAGCATAAAAGTGATGCTTTATTTTTTCATTCACGCCATCCTGAACATAAGGATGGATGCCTTATACCAACCAGAAGTTTACACATCTGTAATGAACCCTAGGGAACGGGAGCTAGATAAAGCTAACACCGTTACACTCAAACTTGAATGTTAATTCAAGGGGTTCAAGGGAAAGGCAAGCACAGTATGAATGAAAATTCTAGACAAGCGGGGCTTAGGCAACACTAGCATTCTCTTATCCACCCAAAGATAAGGGGCCTACCACCTGAGACAACGGCACCAGGGAGGCTAATGATAGCCTGCTACCTTAGCTGCTATCTGTCTTGCACCTACACTAAAGGGGTAAAGGGCTTTTTGGCCTGACAACTCAGAAAGAGGAGGTCAGAACTAGGAAACTATACAACCTAACAAGGGAAGTAATGATACAAGGGGGAGTGCAAAGCAAGCACCTAACCCTAGTTTTTAGCCTAGGCCAGCTAAGCTATGGGCCCATAGGGCCACACATAAGCATAGATCTGCCTGGGGGTTAAAACTCAGCCTACAATCTCATGAGAGAAGAGGCTACTCTAAAACTCTAAAATAAGAGCTCAAAGGAGCAAAGCTCAACCCAAGCCAACAATGTCAGGCGGCCCAGGAGGGCGACGCTAAACATAGATCTATCTGAAGTAAAGAGTGCTAATCTCAAAACAACTCTAGCTATAACCAGAGGAGAAGCTACTCTACCAATGGTGGCTGTAAAGGCGGCCATTTTGTTTGCCAAACCAAAATAAATCGTTCAAGCCAACCTAATGGTTTTTAAACTTCAGAGCCCTTAAAAACCCCTTATTCTATTTTTCCCTCTATACGCCCAGGAAAAACCATTCAGGAAAACTTAAGGTCAGATATATTATAATGTAAATATAGACCCAGCTTACCTTCCTGCAGCTCGAAGACTGAAGACTCCTATCATGTAAGGGATGGAATCTAGGGTCCTATTAAGCCTGAAGGAGCCTTTTTACTATCAAGTCAGAAGGTGGGCCATCAGAATTTTATTCATCATGGGCCCCGTCCTCAGCCTGACTGTAAGAAAGCCTGAGCGTGTTACGTTTTAAAATTCCATAACCAGGAGGTGGAAGAAGAGAGGAGAGGGTAGAAGTGAATTACCCTCGCAGAGAGGAAACCAGTCACCGACGCTGCTGGTGTCTATGGTTGATTTCCTCCCTCAGATCCTGCTTCTTCTTCCTAGAGTCCCGCCTTCTCTGGGACTTACTCCGAGGAGGATGAGGTGCCCGAGAGGCAACACTGGACCTCTGGCCCTGTCTCCGATCCTCGAATCGGGACGGGCCAGGAGCTCCTGTCTGTCTGGGCCCAGGATCGGATCTGAGCGGTATGCAGTTCTTAAACTGCATACCTTCGCCTCTCTGAACTTTCCTACCACCGCCTCGACAGAGGTACCGAAAAGTTCAGAGGGCGAAACTGGTGCATCAAGGAGAAAGCCCTTTTCTTTCTCCCCGATGTCAGCCATGTTCAACCACAGGTGTCTCTCCGTGGCCACCATCCCTGCCATCGATCTTCCAATCGCGGCGCAGCTCTTCTACCGCCTCAGGGGACAGACCCTGCCCCTGATCCAGATCCCTCAGTAAGTCAGCTTGGTAGGCCTGTAACACCGCCATGGTGTGTAAGGCCGCACCAGCCTGAGCCGCTGCCACGTATGCCCTGCCATTCAAGCGAGAAGTCACTTTAAGGGGCTTGGAAGGCAGGACCGGAGCTTTCAGTGTCGGGGCCTGCCCAGTGACGAGATGGTTCGCGAACGTCTCGTCAATAGGGGGCATCGACACATACCCATGCTGGCTCAATCCCTCCACATCAGCTGATGCAGATGAATACGAACCGAATATGGGTTCTTCCATGCCTTCTCGATCTCCACGTGAAGATCAGGAAGGAATGGAAGGCTCACGGGGGCTGCTTTGTTATGGCCAGAAAGGAACCGCCCGCCAAGCCGTCTGCATGCAGCCCCTCTCTTAACGCCCTCCCACGGCAGCTGCAGTCTGCCAGAAGTGCGTTCCATAACTTCAAGCAGCTTCACATACGCAGGGCAAGGAGGCTTTGAAGTTTCAGCAGGCTCACCTGCTTCCTCTTCAATAGCCATCTCCTGCTCTCTTGGGCTTGCAGCCAGAAGAGCACTCGCTGCTGGATCTGACGATGTCAAAGATAAGACATCGTCATCATCCAACAGCTCACCCTCGTCAGCTACAGAAGGTTGAGAGAGATTTACACCTCTCTCAAATTCCTCCGTGAGCTCCATCTGCGAGCCCCATGATTTCAGCCGCCACTCTGCCTCAGCACGAGCGGGGCCAGAACCACCAGGCAGCGATGCCGGCTCCTCTCCCCTCGAGAAGAGGGCCAGACGAGAGCGGAGCGTCTTCATAGACAGACGCTCACAATTTGCACAGACAGCGCCCTCAAGCACTGTCCGTGCGTGCTCTTCCCCCAGACAGAAAACGCACAGATTGTGTGTGTCACCAGGAGTCAAAAACCTGAGACAGGGATCAGCACACTTTCTGAAACATTTGTCAGACGTAGTAAATGCTCTTACCGGATTCGAAGTAATTGCAAACAGACAAAACAGTCCCTGAAGACGATGAGATACTGACTGGTTCTCTAGGCGCTCCTTATATACTTCCGGATCGTGCTATGATGACATCATAGGCTGTCGCCGGCCAATAGGATTGGTAGGATTTGACAATTGCTTTCAGACACCGGTTCACGTGATAGCGTTCCCCAATGCATTTCCGAACGCAGTGTAGAGTTCCCTTTCGAAAGGGAACTAGATTTAAACCATAAGACTAAACGTGTTGAGCTATATAACAATAATTCGTTTTCTGTCTATAAATGTAACCAAACAGTTGTTCCCTTGTCTAATAAAACATGTAATATATTAAAGCGTCTTTAGTGTTTCCATGGCTTCTACAAAATAAAACCGGAAACCGAGGGTAACGCAGATATGACGCCATTGACAGGCGACTCCCGGACACGTCCCATATCCTTGGTTAAAATCGTGATTTTCTCACGATTTACAAATAGTTGGAAACATTTGGGATATTTGAAGTACTCAACTGAACAAAACATTGGCCTAGTGGTTTTTGAATATTTTACTGCAAAAATCTTACATATTGTAGCTTTAAGGTAACTTGAACTTTGCATAAAATCTGCACTTTTTCTAAATCAGAAAAAAGTTCATTTTAAAACAAAATGTCTATAGCAGTGTTCATTTAAAATTTAGCCATTGAATTCATGGTAGATTTAAAATCCTGTTTTATCCTGAAGGGAGATCCCAGAATAGAACAACACATTAAACGGAGCTTAAAACAAAGCACACAGTGAGAGCTTGGGGTATAAAGTACTGGAGGAGGGGCTGGAGAAGTGGTTTCACTGCGAGAGACATGGCAGCTTGTCTGTGAAAACAGGAAAATACCTGATACCTTTCTTTTTAATGCACTCTATTAGTCAGACCACTATTTGTTGTTCTGAGAGAGTTTCTGTGACTACAGCAAACAATGGGTTAACATGATTCTCAACCCAAACGGTCCAGCAGGGGTAATTCATCTTTCTGAATATGGAAAAAGAAAAGAATCAATATCACAGGTAAACATTTGTGCTGACAAAGCCATTCAACAGTGCATGAACTGGCCATTCAGATTCAGCCACCTGTCAGCCTCACAGGAATTAATGTTCTAATGGCTATTGAGGGGTGGCTTATTATGCATATAGCCGAAAGGCATTTGGGTAAACAAGAGAAGATAACTGATACCTTTCTTTTTAATGGACTTTATGGTATGCTGACTGTTCTACTTCCTTTGCAGATTAGTCAGACCACTGTTGACCACAATGTTGTGTGCTTTACTGAGGCAGAGCCAGCTGTCTGTTTTCCAGTCAATAAGCGAGGTTATATTCTCTCAACCAAAACAGCAGCAACAAAATTTTTTCTGAATACAGAGAAGAGATTAAAAAATCTATGCCACAACAATGACACGGGCAAAGCCATTGAACATAGACATAAAGTGCAACTCATTCTGATTAACTTGCATGGTACTCCAAGGAACATGCCCCAAAAATGTATTTTATATCCCGGTTTCACAGACAAGGCTTAAGCCTAGTCCCAGACTAAAATGCATGGTTTTTTTTGTTTTTTTTTCTAAGGCACTTAGATGCCCTAATTAAACTAATGCTTACTCCTGGCTTAGATTAAGACATGTCTGTGTTTTCATGTAGGCTATAGTGTTAGTGTACGATACTCCTAGATGGAAGATGTCTTTAACTGCACAGACTCATTCAAATTCACATGCGTTTAACTTAATGAAAACCTTCTTCATTGCTGGCAATATCATGGTTTGGCAGGTTGTTTAAATTGACTATAGATCAATATTCACTTCATCCAGTGCTATTTTCTTCATCCAGTCTCATTATTTGAGAAACCACTCCAAACGATTCAGTGCATAAATTGACTGTCTGATTGATTCAGACTGAATCGCAAACTAATTCAAACCGTTTTGACCTTTTCACGTAAAGAACCGATTCTAAAGTGATTCATTCACAAATCCTGCATCGCTCTGATTGTGAACAGACAACTGAAAAATAGGAGACACATGTCATGATTGCTTTAACGTTGTGTAGGAAAATATTTATCCTGTCGGTATATCTCCCTCGTCAAACAAGGAGTTTTAGATTTATCAGTAAAAAGTTTTCGCAGCCAGCACTGGAAGGCCCTGTTTACACCTGGTATTAAGATGCGTTTTGGTCGATCGGATCACAAGTAGACGAGGGAGACATTCCTGTTTACACCTGGGGCGCATACCATGATGGTAGTTGAACAAACTCAGGGTTACAGGATTAGTTTTGAGTTGACAAAACCAAACCAATCCAATCAGGCTTTGTTGGTACCATGATGCTGAACACTGCTAAAAGCCAAACCACTTTAATGGCGCCTAAAACCCAGGGTTGGCGGAAACTAAACTGAAACATACCTGGCTAGCCATCTAAATCGGCTTCATGGTATAGGCCCCTGGTGTTTTAATCCGTCTCTTTTGTCCACTTTCAACCACTTCTGTCCTGATTTCTTTGAGGGGAGGGTCTATGTGTGGGTAAAGCGTGCACGATAGGTAAGCATTGTGTACACTTGTGGACTGAATGCTCATCATAAATATATGTGATACTGTTTGCTAGGGTTGGGAATTTTTTTACAACACGCTGAACCTTGAAGCAGATGGACTGCAGTAGCAGAAGCACACCAGGTAAGAAATGTAATGAAATTAGTTGCAGGGCAGGATTTCTGGTGAACTGGTTTGGGGGGAAAAAATTCGCGCTTATCCTCATTAACTTTGAGCATCGAGAAGACTCAACCCTCACACCTAATTCTTTATCATTTACTTATTATATTTGTCTTTTTTCGACAGACCGCACTGAAACCCACCTAAAATATATGCCTGAAACACACTCAAAACCAACCCTTACGCCTGAAACACATTTAAAACCTATCTTTACCCTTAAAAACCCTTTCAATCGGAAACCTACATACAACAAATCGGGTTTCCGGGGCAACACGGGGATGGGGAGACACCATAGATATATCTAGAGCGTGGCTTCTGACGTCACATTTGGATGTGGGCGGAGTTGGATGTCCACCGCAGGCTGCAGCGAGCCCTACTTGCACCGGGTGCCACTACTGTCAGCTAAGAACAGGAAACTGAGCCTACAATTCACACATGCTCACCAAACTTGGACAATAGAAGACTGGAAAATGTTGTCTTGCCTGGTCTGATGAGTCTTGCTTTCTGCTGCAACATTCAGATGGCAGGGTCAGAAACTGACGTAAACAATATG
Organism: Mylopharyngodon piceus; assembly: GCA_039654765.1. NCBI lineage: Eukaryota > Metazoa > Chordata > Actinopteri > Cypriniformes > Xenocyprididae > Mylopharyngodon > Mylopharyngodon piceus. Next base: position 27,357,340 of record CM077442.1, read on the forward strand.
AAAGCATGGATCCATTCTGCCTTAAATCAACGTTTTAGGCTGGTGGGGGTGTAATGGTGTGGGGGATATTTTTTGGCACACTTTGGGCCCCTTAGTATCAACTGAGCATCGATTAAACACCACAGCCTATCTGAGTATTGTTGCTGACCATGTCCATCCCTTTATGTCCACAGTGTACCCATTATCTGATGGCTATTTCCAGCAGGATAACGTGCCATGTCACAAGGCTCAAATCATCTCAATCTGGTTTCTTGAACATGACAATTCAATAAACTCAAATGGCCTCCACAGTCACAAGCTCTCAATCCAATAGAGCACCTTTGGGACGTGGTGGAACGGTCTCCTAGTCAGCAATATGATATTTGCTGATGCCTCAAAACATGCCATGATACGATTTGATTAGATTCAAGAGCCTGATTTAAAAAAAAAAAAAAAAATCACACATAAGATCATCAATCACCTGATAAGAGCTCATAATTAGCTTGTGCAATGAGACAAACAGTGACATCTGTTAAATGTGCAAATCTAGTAATCAAATTAGGATATACACACAATGAGGTACTCCAGTTGTTGAAAAAAAAAAAAAACATTTATCCAAAGAAATTTAAAAAATAATAATATATTTGATGACAGCTCAGTTTGACAAATTGACATCTTTTTATAACAACCAAACAAATCTTCTAGTGTATCTTATAAATATATCATTTGATCAGATCATTGATCCAAATCGATGTATTGTAACAGCCCTAATATATATCCATTGTTATTTAGGCCCCACTGACTTTTAAAATATCTTCTTTTGTGTTGCACATAAGAAAGAAAGTAATAAATGTTTGGGATAACATGCACCCCCATGTTATCCCAAACATTTATTACTTTCTTTCTTAAATAACCGTAACCGTAAATAACAGAAAATTAATTTTTTGGTGGAACAATGCCTTTAAAACTGTTTGTGAGCACAGAAGCAAAATCCTCTAGAGCTTAAATGCAGCTCCACCTGCCTTGAGCAAAATCCACCATAAAACCAGGACTCTTCGCATTTGGGTGCCCCAGTTTGAGCATCTATCACCTAATTCTCATGGCTCATGGTATCAAGGCTATTCACAGTTGCTGGGTCTCTAGAGCCACTGCCCTGCAGCTTTTTAAAAGGGTGTCCTGCTCTACTTACTCCTCATAGACAGAACTGGGAGAGATGGCGGGGGTAGTCAGAAATAAAGGGTGTCCTAAAAATTAGGAGGAATGGGACAGCAGGATCTGTATATTACAGTATATGTTGCCTTGCTATTTTGTGTGTTTCATGAGTTCACTCTTACAAATAATCAGAATAAAACGTATGCGCATTTGGCGTGCTGTCCGAGGGGAGGGCTCTGAGCTCTGTATTTTGGCTTGAACCCAGAGTACTTCTCCCGTATCTCTGGTTAGGATAGTAACCAGGCGAGTGTGAGGAGACGGGGTGGTAGAGGGATGCAGAAAACTGCAGAGGAACGTAGATGAGTCGGCTATGTTTATATATATATATATATATATATATATATATATATATATATAGGCCTTATCTCTTGCTGATTGGTTAGGCAATTTGAACCTGTTTTTGCTATAGGAGTACCTTACTCTGTCCCTTTCTCAGCAGATCATGTTGAGTGGAATGAGCCAGAGGTTGGCATGCATGCTGTGTCAAGGTACTCCACTCTCTCCGGTAATTAAGGGGGTCTGGGCTCCGCTCTGCTACTGCAGTCTAATTAACGTTAATCACCGTAGGCTTCCTCTGGGGCTGACTTCTGTTCTGCATTTACATAGCAAGAATCTGTGCAAGTCTCACTCTAAGGATCAGCTGCCAGTTCAGATGAGAGAAGGGTAAGACGTCTCACAACAGGTATAGGTCTGTCTTATCACTAGCCTTGCCCTCTAATCCTTCCATGGTTGCCAGTGCTAATGTCCAATGTCTTGGAATACTGTCTCCAAAAGAAGAACTTGACTGTACCATAATAATGAAAATGAGCATGTAAACAAATGACTCACTAAGAGAAACAGAGAGGGGAATAATTACTAAGGAGAAAAAAAGGAATGTGCCTGTGGCCACAAGGCCAAAAGAAAAGTGTTCTACTAAATAATAATGAATTCAGGGATTGGGAAACCTCTTCCAGTCCTGTTTCAATTTTTCATGCTGACTTATATTACATAAAAAAAAAAAAATACATATTACATAAATCCACTTATGTGTATGTACCAAAATGCTCTATTACCATATGTTCCCAATTTCTTATTCTGTCTTGAAATATTCCAGCACTTATCCACCTTATTTTTCAATGCAGAAGTAAGCTATTTCTTGTGAAAGTGTATATTATATTAAAAAATGGCTTGCTCTTATGTTAAAAATAAGGTGGGCAGAACTGACACTGACAGTAAACATTACAATCAGAGGAGATCCCAGCATTACATTTTTAAAGGGTTAGTTCACCCAAAAATGAAATTTCTGTCATTCATTACTCACCCTCATGTCCTTCAATTCAAGGTACATTCAAGGTCCAGAAAGGTAATAAAGACATCAATAAAATAATCAACGTGACTACAGTGGTTCAGTGTTAATGTTATGAAGCAACGAGAATACTTTTTGTGTGCAAAAACAAAACAAAAATAATTACTTTATTCAACAATTTCTTCTCTTCCGTGTCAGTCTCCTATGCTGTTTATGTTACAGCGCTTCCAGGTTCTACATCAGAACTCTGACTCACTATTGGCCGGCTCCTGCGTCAGCAGCACATGTATGCGTCATGATGCTCACATGTACAATACTGAGTCGGCATTCTGACGTAGAACCCGGAAGCCTGCACCATCTATACAATGTAAACAGCGTAGGAGAATGACAGGGGAGAGAAATTCAAGAAGAAATTGTTGAATAAATTCGTTATTTTTGTTTTGTTTTTGTGCACAAAAAGTATTCTCGTCACTTCATAACATTAAGGTTGTACCACTGTAGTCATGTTGACTACTTTAATGATGTCTTTACTACTTTTCTGGACCTTGAATGTGATAATTACGTTGATTTCTATGGAGGATAAAAAAAACTTCCCAGATTTCATCAAAAATATCTTAATTTGTGTTCCGAAGATGAATGAAGGTCTTACAGGTTTGGAACGACATGAGGGTGAGTAATTAATGACAGAAATTTCATTTTTGGGTGAACTAACCCTTTAAGGAGTTTTTTGACCTATGAAAGACACAGGAAGCAGAAATATCCAGTTTTAGCTGATGTGTTCAGTTTAAAAGCTGGACCAGGAATCAGTTAAGTCTCTTTCCATTTAAATAGCCATGATTAATGACTCAGCATAAAGAAACAACAAATAACACACAGAGGGACCTGTTATATACCTAACCATTCTCTGTCCAAGCTTCTGGAGCCCTGGTTCACCTAGCAAAGCACACACAGTGTGCAACCTGGACTGAACAAAAACACCCAGTTTATTATAACAGATGGTGTGCTTGACTTGTAATGTGACCACAGCACAATACATTATTGTGCACATTATTATGATTATGTAAAAGGTACAGAAAACTATTGTCATTTGATTTGACGTGTTTAACCTTTGGTGCGTGTATATTTTTCTGTCCATGGTTTGAGTATACAGAGATCTGATGAATGAGTACTATCCATTTCAATTACATCATTATCTTTTGTACCCATACAATTTTATTTAATTCCTGTGATAGCAAAGTCTTCAGTGTCACATGTTCCTTCAGAAATCATTCTAATTGTCTGATTTGGTACTCAAGAAACATTTATTATTATTAATGTTGAAAACAGTTGTGCTGCTTAATATGTTTGTGGACACCCTGATACATTTTTTCAGGATTCTTTGAGTAATAGAAAGTTCAAAAGAACAGCATTTATTTTAAATAGAAATCTTTTTGTCTTTACTGTCAATTTTGATCAATTTAATGAGTCCTTCTTTTAATTAAAAAAAAAAAAACACAATAACCCCAACTTTTGAACTGTAGTGTACATTTGAGCTTTATCTAATATCCTTTTTGCCTGTTTAACTTTTACCTATATGTCCCTTAAATTATTATATCAATTTCTTGTATCCTAATACCAGTGCTTTTTTAAAAGGTGACCCCCAGACCAAATCAGGACTGTCAGTTATTTTTAAATGACCTTTAGATTGATAACAAGGAAATCATTGCACTGCCTGATACTGTACATTAGAGAAGTCAAAGGTGAGCTCAGTACCATTCAGTCGTCATCAGTTAGTGGTCCTTTGTCGAGATCTGGACCCAGCCAAGCATGTTTAAGACTTTTCTGGCCAGATTTCATCAAAATTAGTTTTAAATATGAACTAGCACATGGGCACTTTCAACTATGTCTTATCCAAATGTGCAATATTTGTAGGACAAAGAAAGAATTTTCCTCAGTGATTGGGATGGTTATAGAGAAACAGGTAGAATAGGCATTTCCCCCCCAATTTATTTCTTATGTAAATATACTCTACAATGGTTTTTTTTTTCTTGTGGATTAATATTCTCAAATATATACCCAGATTTTTAAAATATTTTTCCTCAGTTTTAATATTTTTGTAAAAACAAAAAAACAAAACAAAAAAAAACTAATTTAATTGACTTTGTTTGATCATCTTAAATTTTCATCTGCAGCCCACGCGAGAACATAATTGAAGAGCCCTGTCTTTTTGATTAATTATTGAAAGTCATGATAACAGATTTAATCTGGTCAACTCTGTTGGTTCTGTGGTGGGTTTCCTCTCCCAAATGATTCCTAAACCCCCTTTTAATGTCTCGATGGCAAACAAGATAAATTTGATGAGCATCTTCCAGATTTCATGCTACACAAGTTTAAAATGAAAGTTTGCCCCAACACTCTATGTCCATACCCCATCACCTTCTATACTATTTTTTTTTTTTTTTAGAATACATATGATTGTCCCTAAATTTCTTATTAAACATTTCTCTGTTAAGAACTGTATACAATCAAAGCCAGTCATTATCCATTCAAATGACTCTCTATTAGCAAAAACAAGGCATCTAAGAACTTGTTTTGTTCCTAATTAGGCTGTTTCGAGATCTGCCAAGGGGCAGGTAAGACAGCCTTGTAGTGATTCAGTGTGGAGAGGCAGGAAAGTGCTTTCTGCTCTTTGTTTGTGACAGTATCGGAACAGTGGGTGAGCGGGTCGGGGCTGGAGGGAGTCAAGGTGTTGAGGTGAAGGTGATAATGTGTGAATCCTCCCTCTCTGCAGGTAAAGAAACAAGAGTCGGAGGTGGGAGGTCATGTGATCTTACTGTGACAAACTCATCACAGCCAGGCCAAAACAGAAAAAAACTGAAAAAGACAGTTGGAATGCCTGACCTGCAGGACAGCATGGAGTTGTCAGATTTTCTGTACATCATGACAAAGAGAAAACTGACAGACTTCTCTCTGGTGACATATCATATCATTTAGTCCACTTAAACCAGTTAAAGAGCATTTCCATTCATTTTTGAGGGCAACACCCACATTTCAAAATCTAATCAACAACCAACAGATAGAACCAAGTCCTCGCCCTTCATTTTTTACTTTTCGATAATTAATTACACTTCGATGTATGTCACAATACAGAAGAAAAGATCTGTCATTACTCTGTTTTATTGCGATTTTAATTCCCATATGCGATATGCACATGACGCAGTATCAGATTCCAGTTATTTCCATGTATTTTTTTATTCTGTACAATCAGAAATAAAATCTTACTGTTTATCCTAAACAGCTGTGTCGCTGATACTTTCATATCCCACTATAAGCTTTTAACTGGATCTGTATTTTTACAACCCCAATGACCTGAATTTTTTACTAAATCAAATGTTCCATACTGTAATAGACCTGCAACTAGCTTTTTCTCATCTAATCACATTTTAAAATTTTGGATTGCAGCACTTTTAATAATTCATCACTTGTTTTGTATTTTACCTTTATACGCAAGTTACTTTGGAATAAATGTATCTCCTAAATAAATCCATCTTTCATTATATTGCTCATGAAAAAAGCTCAAGCCCCATTATTTAACCATTTATTTTATCTTTGTTTAAAAAAGTTGTTGCTAACCACAGTGGGGGAAAAGTGAGAATTGCTTTGTTTCTCACAAGACAAGTGTGACAAGATAACCAGATAAATCCGTAGCAGCAACCATTCTCTGTCCCACAATGGTGGGATTTCCATTGGGATAGCCTGGAAGGAAGTCTGGGAGACATGCCAATTTCCTCATCCAGGAATCAGCCAGCAGGTGCATTCACATATCGACCAGTGCATTAATTACCAACACTTTTCCTGTTGTTGTACAAGGCAAGGCCCACTGAAGCATGTAATGGCCGAGATGGTCTCATGGGAGAATGGGACATTATGGGAATATCACATGGCACAACTGGGAAGACACCTGAGTATGGGCTGCATTTTAGCAAACTGCCTTTGTTGTTTGTATAATTCATCTGGTATATGAATAATATGTGGTATAAGTTGAGGTTTGTGTTTACCCAGACAGCCTGGTTAACTATTTTGTTAATCATTATTAGCCTCCAAACTAGGTAAACCTTTGGGAACTAATAACAACTCTCAATTTTTCTAATGTGCTTGAATATTTTTATTTCATTCCAATGTTTTATTTATATATTAGCATATATTTTGTCACTGGATAAACAAAACTGCACACTAAATGATGGAATTGTATGAAATACAACACCGACACATGGGGCAAACATGTACATAGACAAATCATCATCCGAAAGCCTCCCGAGAAGTTTGTCGCGTTTTCCTGACATCTCCCGAGGAAGACCAGCTTTCATCGGTTTCAGCAGAGCTCTGAAACCGTTGCCATGACAACTTATTCCCAAGACATACACTGTAAAAAGCAGCATCTTGCCTGCCAAGGACATGAAAATATCAGGTGCCTTTGGGAACCAGTGCAAACATCTGCCAGATGACAACAGGATAACAATTCTGTCTCTCTTTCACTCTTTTGCTCTGTCTTTGTCTCTCAATCACATGCTCCCACACACGTGCAGGAACAATAAACATAAAGAATGTCTGAGGCATGTCCATCGTGTGTTGGGTAAAGCCTGCAGTTCATTCAGATGCATGACTCATTTTTTTTTATTAATTCAGATGTGCTGAATAGCTGATTCACTGATTGTTGAAAATGCTATAAGGCTGACTTGCTCAGATCTGATTCAGAGCACTTCACAAACACTTCGCCACATTATTATTCAATATACAAATAATTTCAGGAAATTAATAATATTTCAATTATTAATATCCAAAACAATATTATGTGCCACATTATTAAAAAATGTTGGTGTGTGTTTTCATCATCCAAATGAAATAACTGAAATAAAAAATGACAAAACATAAATTTGCTGCATATTTTGACAAAATGTTAAGATGGAAACCTGTCATCTTTAAATATAACATCAAATAAATTAATGTTTTGGAAATATTGTTTACAATTAAAATACAAATAATCTACAAATGTGAAAGTGGTACCATATGGTCATACATACAGTCAAACCAAAATTTATTCAGACACCTTGAACATTTCATTCATTAATACAGTTTATTCACTACAGTTTAAAAAAAATGGTAATAAAATATGACAAGATCTCAGAGTTAAACTGTGTCAGAAAAAAGACTTAAGCAATAAGATAACACTTAAGCAAAACATGGTCAGGTCAAAGTGTCTGAATAATTTTTGTTCCCAAATTTGTATGAATTTTACTGGTAGTCCACTATATGAAGAATTTTTGGGTATAATATGTCACAGTTTACTTTATTTTGCTATTCTCACTTACATAAATGAACTATAGTGTCCTGCACCCACTAGTAAAAATATATCAAAAATATCAAAAATGTCTGAATAATTTTTGGTTTGACTGTATATTTCTTGTTGCAAAAAAAATGCATACTCCCTTGTTAGAAATAGCACACTTTGAGCACCTTGTCTCTGGCATTGAGAAGTTCAATGTTGTCTAATCACAGAATTATTTCATCTGATTGATTGATTCCTGACATAAATCTACTCTACTTCTAACTGTACATCGACATTCCTTGACTGGTTTATCAGTGTCCTGTAGCCTAGGGTGCAAAACCCAGATCTTGGCAGTGGCCTTGGTCCATTTTACTCCTATTAAACAGGCATAAAACAAACAGGACAATCTCATAATTGTCCAAATCAGACTGGCCTTGTAATTGGCTTAAATAGACTGCATAAAAGTCTATTGAACACATTGGCTGACACTTTTATCCAAATCAACTTAAATTGCATTGAAGTATACATTTTATCAGTTTTTGCATTCCCTGGAATCGAAACCATGCCCTTGGCTTTGCTAGAGCCTTGCTGTCTGAGCTACAGCATACGGCAAATACCTTACACATTACAACAGCTAATGCCCACTATAAAAGTCTGACAGGAGGACCAAACTAATGCTCGACACATAACACTAAATCATCTAGCATCTCAAGTGCTGTCACTCAGACCTGCTGATCAGAATGATGTTATCGGCCTTGTGTGTCTTATCTCAAAGCAGCATGGGCACATAAATAAAGAAAAGCCTTTGCTTCGTGATGTATTCTCTTTAATGTTCTCCCAGAGTGATTAATTTGTGCACGAGCACGCCCGCGGCGGGGAAGGGATCTCACGGCGCGTGGAACAGCAGTATTGCAGTCAGAGGAGCTGTCGATCAATGCTACATGCAAGACGCCTGGAATGACTGCACATGTTTTCCCCAGGGTGACTGAATTTAGTCGCTTCAGTTTGATATAGGCCTATCACTATGCTAAAGGAAAAGCAAGGAATATAATTCAATCAAACACACTGTCAAATATATAGACAACCAGTTGCTTCTTGTTTGTTTCAATAGCCACAGAGCTATGTGATCAGTTTTTTAGCCTTTTAGCAGGTCGTGAAAGTGACATCAAAATGCATGTTGGTTTCAAACATTAAAAAATACTATAGTTTATAACTATAAACATTTTGAATTAATGGCAAGTGATGGTGTAACTGTAAGTATCAAGTTAAACATACTAAAATACTTTCTTTGCACCTTGGATACATGTACATGCAACTTCATTATTTTCCAATAAACAAATTAATATTTTCAACACATTTTTCACGATTTTTTAACGAATTTATGCCATGGAGTATATTGGAGTATACCTGGAAAAAAAAGGTCACGAGGACCTAAAGAGGTCTTCTCTGTTTAATGTTTTTCTTGTCACATGACAAAATGGCCACCTCCATGTTGGTTAAGCCATGATGACTTGGATTTGTCGGACAAATGTTTTTAAATGTTAATATATATTTATATGCTTCACTGTTCGTTTTCAAGGGATAATAAAAGTTTACGTCAAACTCAACTATTTTATTAGGCCTAATTCGTAACATAGACTCAAGAAAACGTTAATATAGACAGGCTATTCTTATCCAATGCAACATGTGCTTAGATATGTTACGAATAGTGGATTCCAGGGCTAAAGACAGGGCTCCCACTTTAAAACGTGTTCATAACTCACCCTTGCATATTTCGAAGAATATGGATCTTCAAAGAGCGCCCAAACACGACGCTGCCAACGTTGCCACAACCCTGCACCTTTGGCGTCAGGTGAGTCGCCGAGGGCCAGGCGTTTAGTCATCTCAAGTTCCTCGTCTCCATCCCCTGGATCACCCAAAACTTCTGTGTCCATATCATCGTTGCCCATTTCAGCTGGCCCTCCACCGAAACTGTCCAGTGCCTCTTCGGCTTCACGGTGCTGCCGGTACGTCATCCAGCAGCAGGGCTCCACATCTGTCTCATCGATGCCCCAGAAGGCCAACTCTTCCTCATAAAGAGGGCCACAAACATCAGCGGGGCAATGCAACTTGCCAGTCCTATAATAATTGAGAATGTGTGCAAAAACTCCGGGGTGGCGGTCAAAGAAAAACTCGTCGATCTGGGCGTCATAGTCAAAGTGACTGTGGGCATCGGGCTCGGCGAGCCAGGCTAAACGAGTGCCGGGGAGAGTGCGCAGGGTGCTGCGGTAGGTCTGGTGTCGAATCCCTCCCACGTTAATCACAACACGGTCTTTCTCGTCGCCCTGGCCCATCTCGTCGCTTAGGCATGTCTCGAGCCCGGGCCAGGCATTAAAATGCTGAAAGACCCGGAGGATACATGTGCGCAATTGTTAGGCAACGGAAAAAGGACACTGAAATGAATAAACGCAGAAAAAACTGGTGCGCAAAGGCAACTCAGCTGCAGCAAATCGGTGCATGAGCGTTTGATGTTCTTGTCAGGTGAATAAGAGATTGCCTCCAGATGCCGAGAGAAAATTAGAAAATAAAGACGTTAAACAAAACAAATTCATGCAGAGAATGTCATAAATCTGCGCTCCACACCATCAGGTCCAGATGAGGTGCGAGGCTGGTGGCTTGTGGTGCACCGCTGGTGGCAGAGTAATGCGTGTATGTGTATGTGTGTGTGGTTCTGAACGGACAGCTCCAGGGCGCACGCTTTTTTCCCCCCTCTCTCCAAAACGAGACACATGAACTGCGGTGATTCCCAGTAGACGACTCCTCAAATCCGACAAAGTGGAGGGATCGAGGCTACACGGAAACGGTCACATTTTAAGCGGTTTTTCGATCTGACATCAGTCGTTTTCTTCAAAGCATGTCCAGATGCCCATGACCAGAAGCCGTTTGTTGACAAACACGACAGACATCACATCTAGAAAATGTTTTGCCACTGGATGTGTAGCTATACTTAACACAGGAGACGTCAGCTTTGAAGTGGAAGAGGAGGGGTCCTTTAAAAAAATCTTCTTTTGTCTCCACAATGTCCAGTTTGGCGAGGTCATCCGGTGTTTGTTCAGAAGTGATTGATCGTATCCTCTTTATTTCCACCATATGAATATGTTCTCATTTTCCGCGCGTGCCTGTCGATGAGAGTGGAGCGAGACTCGTCATTCCTGCGGAGAGACAACATGAGCCTTCTCTAGAGCCCACCGACGCGCATGCGCAATTGCTGAGTGGCTCAGTCGACGCGTGCACGAGATCAGATATTGGGATGGTTTCAGACGGTCTATTCAGAGCGACATGCAATATTATTCAGAAAACAAAGCTTGCAAAAGCGCTGCGCCTTGCTGTGCTTTCCCTCATTATCTCGTTTCTGCAGGTCTCTTCATTAGATGTAGTATAGCTTAAACACTGCACACAAAACATATTTGCTAAATTGAAAGTCCAGAATAAACAATAACATTAAGTGTGATTTAGGGTCAGAAATTAAATAGGGTTTGGGGCAAAAAAGGTGACATACCCCAGATTTAAATTTGGGGGAAAATATAGCACACTTTATTTGTTAATTAGCTTAAAGGGTTAGTACACCCAAAAATGAAAATTATGTCATTAATTACTCACCCTCATGTCATTCCACACCCGTAAGACCTTCGTTCATCTTCGGAACACAAATGAAGATATTTTTGATGAAATCCGATGGCTCAGCAAGTTAATTTACACTTTCAGTGCCCAGAAAGGTAGGCTACTAAAAACATATTTAAAACAGTTCATGTGACTACAGTGGTTCTACCTTGATATTATAAAGAAACAAGAATACTTTTTGTGCTCCAAAAAAACAAAATAACGACTTTTCAACAATATCTAGTGATGGCCAATTTCAAAACACTGCTTCATGAAGCTTCGAAGCTTTACCAATCTTATTATACAGTGTCTTCAGAAGCACTACTAAACCAACCACTTAGAATAGTCAAATATTAAAGGGTCAGTTCACCCAAAAATGAAAATAATGTCATTTATTACTCACCCTCATGTCGTTCTACACCCGTAAGACCTTCGTTCATATTTGGAACACAAATTAAGATATTTTTGATGAAATCAAATACTTTTTGTGCGCAAAAAAAACAAAAAAAACAACAACTTTTCAACGATTTCAAAACACTGCTTTATGAAGCTTCGAAGCTTTACCAATCTTTTGTTTCGAATCAGTGGTTCTGAGCGCCAAAGTCACGTGATTTCAGCAGTTTGGCAATTTGACATGCGATCCGAACTACTGATTCGAAACAAAAGATTCGTAAAGCTTCAAAGCTTCATGAAGCAGTGTTTTGAAATTGTTGAAAAGTCGTTTTTTTTTTTTTTTTTTTTTTTTTTTTTTTGGCGCACAAAAAGTATTTGATTTCATCAAAAATATCTTAATTTGTGTTCCGAAGATGAACGAAGGCCTTACGGGTGTGGAACGACATGAGGGTGAGTAATAAATGACATTATTTTCATTTTTGGGTGAACTAACCCTTTAATATTTGACTATTCTAAGTTTAAGTGGTTGGTTTAGTAGTGCTTCTGAAGACACTGTATAATAACCCATAGCTGTCAGATAGATAGAACAATTAGACCTATTTCCAAATGCACTGTGTAATGTGACTGACAATTTTTCAAAATAATTTAATAAGTCTGTTTATTTTATTATTTATTTGCAGATAAGACTGTATTTGAAGTTGATTTGATTTTTTTTTTTAAGGTAACAGCTGTAATTGTTCAACATGTGTTTATAGGCTATCTGACATACAATGCAAGGACATTTACATACAACCCTAAAAAAATAAATTCTAGAGGGCGAATATATCATTTAAAAAAAGCTAATTTCTAACACTAATTTGAATGTATATGTACTAATATCTTAATATCTATCAGAATATCAGTCCATTAAATGTCAGATAACCAATCAGGCCTTGTAATATTTAAAAAGCATCAAAATAACTTCAAATCATGCAACATTATTTTTAACAAAGTGCATCAACTTATTAAGAAATCACATTATTGGTGACTAGGCCTGTTTTCAGTTAATGTTTTGCTGTTATCTGTTTCTTTTTCTAATCATCTTTCCTGACAATTTAAAGGCAGATTACAGTATATGCTTCGTCTCAGAAAACACATAATGGGATTTATCCCAAATTATCCTGTTCTGTTGAGGAGGAAAAGCAATTAGGCTTCAAAGGATAGATAATGTTCACTCACAGTGGTGGGTTCTTGGTACATGGTCCCATGGGCATCACCTCCACTGTCAGAAACCCATTAACCCTTATAGTGTAGGAATTATGATTGTCAGCCAAAATGTTTGAACAACCTCAGCATTCGTTTACTGCTTGTAATAGCAATCGAATTGATTCTTATATCACAAACCTTTATTATGATATATCATAACCTTTATTATATAATAAAAAGGAGTAAGGACTGATTTCAGTGTTGGATTAGTAGAAATCAGACAAAAAAGAGCTCTGAAATGATCTTAGTATGCCAATGCATTACATAAAAATAAATATTTAATAATATACTATAATAAAAACTGTAGCCTATACATAATCCTAAAATAGGCTGTAGGCTACAGATTTATTAGAGACTTAGTACAAGCTTTTCTAGTGGTGACGCTGTAGGCCTATATTGAAATATTGGTGACATCTAGCGGCAGAAAGTGGTATTTATTTTTTATTTATTTTTAGTAAATATTCTCCACAAAGTTTTTCTTTACATGCGTAAAACATTGTGCTGCTAACTGCTGGAAATGTTCGCGATTATAGCACTTTGTACTTTCAATAATAAGTGTAGGGTATAAATAACATTATATTTAATTTAAAACATGGTATTTTATAGAAAAAAATGAAGATAGGGCATAGAATATATGGATCAAAATGTTTGATTTATGGTATTTTATCATTATGTTTATAATAATGGCCTTGTTATTTACGTTATCTTTGTCTTGCTCGTTAATAAAAGGTTAGGCTATCATACAGTGTCTGTGGTGACGATTAATGCAGTGCACCCAGCTTTACTTTTCACAGTTTAAAATTTCTGAAGCTCTGTTTCCTTTTCAGCCACAAGGTGGAGACATTCACTAATTCTGGATGAGTGAGACTTGTAAACATGGCTGTATTAGACTGTGTAATTTATACCCTGCCATTATTTATATTTTCCATCTGTAACAAAGAGCATCGATATAGTTATTTTAACACCCCAAATCGATTTTAAAGGCGGTGTGACTTAAGCGCATCAAAATCGAAATTAATATTTTTGTACGGTTTCTATGATGTTATTTGGCTCTGTTTAGGGGGACTCACTAAAGGGGGAGGAAACTGGGTGTTGCCCGTTTTTTTACGTCGTCTGAATCCAAGCAGCAGCAGCAGCAGCAGCAACACACAAGGAGATTGGAGTTCAGTCTGCGCGAGCACTGCATAACGGCGGCTTCATCGAGACACTTCTTCGTTAACCGGCTTTAAAAACATCCTCCAATAACCGACACCATGGGCGTTGAAGGCTGCACGAAATGTATCAAATACATGCTCTTCTTCTTCAATTTCATCTTCTGGGTAAGTGGTCATTCATTCTGTGCGATGGTCCTGTGTCTGGCCCGAGAAACCGCCATTGGTATATTGTATTAAGAGGACTGTTTATCCTTCATGTTTTCCGTTATGAACAGGAATTTAAATCGTAGAATTAATTTTGATAACGGAAACGCAGATGAACCGATAACTTCTGGTAGGCTATGACTTATTCGCTGAACGTGAAATTATTTTGAATACAGATGTTTTATGTAGAAGACAGATTGCTAGATTGTAGAATGGCTAAGACAAAATGATAAAGGCAGTAAAATGCTATAACAGGAGCTCTTTTTTCGACCTCAGGGCGAACATAACGGACGTGGGGCGGAGGAGTCCAGCAACAAGATTTCGCCACAGCTCTCGTCTATTAAAACTCCCCACAAAGACTAGTCTTATGTTTATTATACTTGTTAAACTTACTATTTTCTTTTTCTTGTTATGTTTTTAATTTCACAAAACTACGCTACTAACTAATAGTTTCCCAATTCACACTTGGCGACATGTTGAAGTAATAAAATAGCGCAGTAATAAAATTGGCGTTGTCTGGTCCCTCCCACTCGCCGTAATTTGGAAAAGAACCTGGAAAAGTGAATGACCATAAAATATTCCACCATAGCCAGATTGTGTTGAGAGTTGTGGCTCATCATGCCAGTGTGTAATAGTCACATTGCCTGTGTCTTCTTTAAATTTTTTTTTTTTTTTTTTTTTTACTCATTTCCTTTTCGAAACTTACTCTTACCAAACAGCCTTGATAAAAATCATTCATGACGCATATTTCTAATAAATATGCGTCATGCTTTTTCTAAGTTGTTAGTCAAGCATTCACAGTGTCCTCTCGAAATGGCTGGTCAATTAATCAGGTCTCAATTTACATTTTACATTTTGTCTCTTGGTAGGTTATTTCTAAACCAAAGAAATAAGAAGTACATTGCGTAACTGCATTGATAATTACGTAAGAAGGTTGATAAGTGCTAAAACTAAAATATTCTTCTTTTTCTTCCCAGAAAGTGGCATCATGAACAATACAACTGGAATTCAGTACAGTTTTAGTGTTTAGGCCTGTTCACACCAAGGATGATAACTGTAATGATAACTATAAAGTTTTAATAATTGTTCCAATTCTATGAGAATAGCAAAGTCCACACCACAGCTATAACGATAACAACACAGAGGAACAATATTGTTTGAATCAATTTCAGAACGTTTTTTTTCCTGTTGATAAACGATGAAAACAATGTCAGCCAATCAGAATTCAAAAAGAGCTTTAAAGCTTTAAAGAGCTTGTGCATTTAAAGCGTCAGACTAAACTGCAGTGTACACTTAGGATAAAGAAAACGTTATTGTCCGTTGGTGTGGATGCAAATATAGTTATCTTTAAGGTTATTGCTCTTACCATGAATGGGCCTTTAGGCACATTGAGAAGCTAAATCCTATAGCCATTGAGATGAAACATGAAACCAACATCAACCATAAAACAGAAGCCTATTTTCCCACTGGCTAATGGGTTTAACACCCATGCTCATTTCTCTACAGGCCCAACAGGTGCTGAGACCACTCATGTGTGAATGAACATGGCAAAACTGCATGATGGTTTCCTACTTTGAGGATTTTTGCTTTGAGAACTGACCCATAGAGATACCTATAAAGAAGGTGTTAGATCTAAGAGTCCATTGCCAAGCCGATAGGATGAGCTTGACAGTAACTTGTGGTTAATGCAGAATAGGTGCGGGGGTTTGACAGAAGGTCTGGGCCTTCTACTTCTGAGCCTCATGCTTTGACATGCCAAACATTCTACAACCACCTCACACTGGGTCATGGGTCAAAAATAGAACCGCCGCACCAGACTGCTGGCAACAGAAGGGAGAGGTCTGAGAGGGGGCTTTATTTCTAAGACCCTTACACAGGATGATAACAGTGTGTGAGAGATAGAGAGAAGTGTGTGGGGGGTCAGATGCTAATTACGTCATGTTGCAGAAAATATTAAGTGACATGATGGTGCAAAACAGTTTTTTTGTATATTCAACCTAGGGCATTGGCTTCTATTTTGTGTTCCCTTGACAACCCACTTTTAAAGGTGAAAATTAGTTCATGGCTGACTTCCTGTGCTGAATTAAATTGCTTCATGTATGTTTTTTTAAGGTCGTTGTATCACAGATT
Organism: Mylopharyngodon piceus; assembly: GCA_039654765.1. Classification (NCBI taxonomy): domain Eukaryota; kingdom Metazoa; phylum Chordata; class Actinopteri; order Cypriniformes; family Xenocyprididae; genus Mylopharyngodon; species Mylopharyngodon piceus. Next base: position 27,373,886 of record CM077442.1, read on the forward strand.
GCTTATATTTATAAGCTAAAAATGACAAAGTTATCAAACTAGTGATGTATGTCTATTATTATAGTCTCTAACTGTGTGTAGTAATTAAGTCTTGTATAGTTTGCATGGAAATGCTGTTGCTGGTAATACAGAACTTGCAAATGACATTAATCAGCCTTTGCATTTGAGAACATTCATTTGAGGAAGTGTTTGTTCTGTAATAATAGCCTAATCATTACACCTACTTAGCCTGAGACTTGTTATTAAAATTCAGAATTGTTACATTTTGTGTATGTGTTCACAAACCTCGTGACTGTCCAAACACGTGTAAAAAAAACCCCAGTATTGACTATATATGCTGCGAATATTTAAAGCATGAGAATGCTTTAAGATGTTCATGTAGAAAGTCTTGTGTTCTGGTGTTTCCCCAAAAGACTCAAGTTGGTACTCTTAAATAGTATTTTATGCAGTTCAGTTTACACCAGCAAAACTACAATTTCCTTTTCACACCAACTTAGTATTGGCTATTTGCACTCTGCTGAATAATGTTTTTTTTTTTTTTTCTTCTTTTTTTGTTTTGGGGGTTTTTGTGTGTGTGTGCTTTGCATACAACAGAATAAATCTGTAGCATTTATTCACCAAACATTTTGTGCAATTCTGCAATGATTGAGTAGTCACCATCCATGCTTTTTCTGTGTAAATAGGCCATTTGATGTTTTAAAATTTACAGTAAAATGACAAAACAAAGTTGTAATTCAATCAGTAAAAGTTTTTGTGAGCATACTTAGTTTTTATTTAAAAGCATTATAGCATGGATTGCAATATTATTGCCTGTAATAGCTTGTAATAGGGCCAAATATCCTGTATGGCAAATAGATTATTATTAAATTAATCCTTGTGTTTGGCTCTAAAAAATGAATGGCATTTCCTGCCTTTTTCTACATAAATTCAGTTAAAGTATGGAAACTGAGAAGGGAGGATGCCCCCAGATCGCCCCACAAGAATTATGGCTTATTCTGCTTAGAACTCCCCCTGACACCTCTGGTCAACTGGAAACTCCTGTGTTTAGGGGAATCTCTGTTTACTCAGATATTCATTATGGGTGAATGTGGAATCCATCGAGAATGGGTTGCTTAAAGTGACAGAGCTTCTCCATGAACCATCACTTTAGAACCTCTCCCTTTGGCTGGCCCTCTGTTTACTCAGTTGCTAAGCAGCGGGCTGCCTGAGCTCTGGAATGGGCCTATCTGGTCTTTGGAGAGAGTGAGAAAGACAGAAAGAGAAATGGAAAGAACTCTTTCTCTCACACTTTTACCCTTTCTGGAAACGATTTTCTCCCCTGTGTTTAGTTGGAGAGAAAGTTCCTTATTGAGAAATTGTTTATTATTCAGCATGCAAATTTTGCAAAATAACTAAAATATCCAAAAATACCATTTGCATTAGATAAAACATGACGTTTCAAGAAATGACATTTTGAATTAGATTTTATATTTTAAGTTTTTATTTTAATTTGTTTAAATTTGATGAATGTGCTTTTGTCATATCTTTACTATTTCTGTTTACCTTTTAATTTAGTCCAGTTTTAGTAATAGTAATTTTAGTATATCAACTTTTTTTTTCAGTTAGTTCCCAAGGCAACAATTTTTTTTTTTTTTTTTTATCTACTATTTATTTTATTTCAGCTTTATTTCAATTAACGAAAACAAATTTTTGATAGTTTTAGTTTCAGTTAACAATAACAACAATGGTTATAAATGCTCAAAATTGATTTTGTAGAGGAGAGGCTGTGGTTTCTTTTTACATCAACAGGTGTGAAAGACCAGTAATGGTGGGAAAAACCATTTAGAGAGAAGAGAAAATGCCCAGTGTTTCCCTCGTGATCCTTTATAGGGGGTGTGGTGTGTAAGAACTGCACCAACAAATGCTTTTTGGTTTGACTTGAAGCGAATATCTGTGGCGATGCAGCTGTTCGCATTTGTAGAACTAGTGTGAGTGTTGGATTCTTGATTGGAATAGAGTAGCAGAACGAGATAAAGGAAAGGAAGGAAGTATGAGTCCATTGTTTTTACAGCCAGAGTTGTGCGTTCTGCCCATCCCAGCATTCCTGCTAATGGTCTTTGCTTCATCTCACATTCCCGTTACTCTCCCCTGTGCGGTGTAGCTGGATCTCCTTGCTTCTAACGGCACCCACCAGGATCTTGGCGGTCTCCAGTGCTCTTTATCTGCACTCTGCATTCCTCCACAGAGCCTACGCATTCCTGACGAGATCCAGCTGCTCTTGCAGGGCCCAGCTCTTGTCTGATTTGACAGTAATTTCGCTGTAAATAAAGCCATATAAACAAAGCCAAATAAACCTCTGCTGCTTGTCACGCAGCTGCCCCTCCCCCACCAGAACTTTCCCGCTTCTTATCCGCTTACAATACTGCACATTGTAGACCTACTTTAAATGGTCTTCTCAACTGCCTACGCCCTCTTTCCTTTCCCCCATTTTCTATCTCTCCCTCCCCCTAGACGCAAGAGTCTGTGAGCACCCTCTCTCGTGAATATGCCATGTGTTTATGGGCCTTACTCAACTGAATGCTCATCACTGTGAGCCGTGTAAAGAGAAAAGCGGGCTGAACCATACTGCTGTGGCGTACAGTGATGTTTTGATATTCTTAACCCTCGGCACTGTGGGCCTCTAGATGGGGTCTGTAACAAGATCCTTCCCTCCACCCTGCCTCACAGAATGTGTCTCTCTTTCTCTTTGTTGAATGGAAAATAAGCAGACTACAAGAGATAGATACAAGGAGATTGACAAAATGCATCCACGCACCACTTTAAGAGTCGAGATGAAAAAGAAAGGTGTATCTAAATATGTAGACACACCTTTCTTTAAATATAAAGCTTAAAGTCTAGAAAAAATGACACTGAAAAATGAAGTTCGCAAAAAGTCTTGCTGGTTTCTTTTGTGCATTTAATAACTGTGATCAGGAGTGTTCAAGTTGCATAATTTCTCTTTTTCTGTTTTTCTTTTTTTTTTTAGCTGGCTGGTTGTGTAATCTTGGGGGTTTCACTCTGGCTTCGTCATGACACTAAAACAAGCAGTCTTCTGGACCTGAGGTATCAGGACGCTGAACCACCCAGCACCTTCTACATCAGTAAGTACATCACTTTCTCTTTCCCATTATTACCCTCTTTACTCACTTAGTCTTTTTTTATCCATCTCTCATTCCTCAGTCTCTCAACCCATCCATAAATCGTATCACACAAAGTCTTCGACCAAGTCTATGAATAATTGCAGTACATAGGATTTATTTGAGTGTTACACACACACACACACACATATAAATATATATATACATATATATATATATATATATATATATATATAATATTAGGGGTGTAATGGTACATGTATTCGTCCCGAACCGTCACGGTATGGACGTCACGGTTCGGTTCACGCAGTATGACGACGAATACAGGCGATCCACACTCCAATCCAGAAGGGGGCGCGCACAGTAATGCTTTTTAGCCTAACCTATTTTTTAACCAGCATTAACCACCAATAATCGCAATAAGCTCTGTGTTTTGTTACTTTCGATAAGAAACAAAGTGCCATCTTTAAAATTCTGTCCATTTTATCTCGAAATTCAAACAATAAATGCCGTTTTGACGCTTTTTGATGTGGCGTCACAGATCGCTGTTAGTTCAAACGGCAGCGCGGAGCGCGAGTGAACGCGATCATCTCTTCCTCTTCACTACTACAGAATGAACATGAAGGTATGCTGAAAGATACAGTACAACTTAGTGTTTCAATCGTGGAAAGACGTCAGTAAAACAGTTTGTAAACAATATGTCACGTAGTGTTACATTTACCTCAGAAAAGCCATTCAGTGTCAACAGCTTGTTAGTTCACTAGAGAAATGAAATGTTTCGCTAGATATATGCACTATATTAGCCTATATATTAATTATATTTTACTTAACCTGTTAGTTAATGTTAGGCCTAAATAAATCCGTCATGAAAACAAGTTATGACAGCCACTGTGTAAATGATTATATTTCAACAACGAATTGGAGAAACAGAAGTTAATGTAAAAAATGCCTTATGTGTAATTTACTTGCTTACAATACATACATTTTTTTTATTATTATTTGAGTGTTGATGATTATGTCTAAAAATAAATAGCAACTGAATTTAATAATTTGGGCTCTGTTGTTAATTGTAACCTTTATTATAATATTGTGCAAGTAAGGGCTCCCTAATAGTTTACAGTATTATCAGAGATAGATTTTTTTCTACCTAAGAAAATTTTAATTATAATTAAATAAATTTAAAGACAGAGACACAGTTGGTTCAGTAAAACATTGTTTAATAAAAAAAGAGAATTTTTTTTTGTTTTCTCACCCTGCTGTACCGAACCCGTACCAAACCGTGACTTCAAAACCGAGGTACGTACCGAACCGTCATGTTTGTGTACCGTTACACCCCTAATATATATATATATATACATATACAGTAAAATCCTTTCTAATAAGTGATACACCAATATTTCGGCAACTGAAAATATTCGGCTAAAACAGCAAAAAAAAAAAAAAAAAAGTTTCAGCTGAAATGATTTTGGTGTGCAGCTCGTTGCCAAATAACTTTACAATGACTGGTTTAATTTATCACCTGAGAACCTAAATTTCATTAAAGAAACTTTATTTTTTCGGTTTTCGGTTTCAGTACAAAAATCATTTAGTTGCATCACTTGTTCTAATGTTTTCGTGAGTTAACAGGCACGCTGCTACTAAGAATAAACACAGCAATGCTAAACACTTTTTTCGCCTTTTTTAAATGGCACAAAGATCCATTGTATTACATTTTACACGGTATGTGTGTTAAAAATAAATTAAATTATAAAAATAAAGAAAGAGAACTTTTGTTCAATAAATATTTAGCTCACTGGAAAACTGTATTGGTGAGAAGCAACGAGCCCAGCAGTGACACACACCCAAATGTATTTTGCAATTTCACCTAAAAGGGAAGTCAACTGAAACAGAAAAGAAATGCTAACTTTAGGCAAGGCAAGTTTATTTATATAGCACATTTCATACACAATGATAATTCAAAGTGCTTTACATAGAAAAGGAATTAAAATAATCATAAAATAATCACAACATATGCATAAGAAATAAAAGTATCATTCCTGACTACCTGAATCACTAAATTCGGGGCTAGTAACTTTAGTACTAGTTTTTTTAGACACCTCTTTACACAGGATGGTCTTGGTGCTGTTAGTGTTGGGATCAGTGGCGGCTCCTGCCAAATCTCTCAGGGGGGCAGTTGTTTGCATGATTGGTCACCCATTCAATGGATAAATTAACAGCTACTTAAGGATGTAAAAGCAGCTGAACTACTTTAGTATTAATGAAAAATAAAACTGACTCTTACAATCAATCTCCTTGCTCTCCTTGTGTGTTTCTATATGTGTGTTAACACAATTCAGCAGCAAGCCAAAATCCATTTAAATACTGAAGCCAGGATGTGGTTTTCCAAAAACTTTTTACTCCAATTTCAGTTTAATAAGAAATCACATAACTCACTATTAATGCTACTCACTTGTATTACACTGCTCGCTCACTTACTGCTCACTTATGTTGACCGTCCTGAAAGCCTTTTTTTGTAGTTCAAAATCAAAATTGTTTTCAATTGTTCTTTTAGTGTGCATGCACCGAATGCATCTCACGGCCAAATTAGTATACTTTAAAAGGCTCTCACACTCAACTGTGCGCGAGACGGAGCGGTACAGGTGCTGGTCATATAATTAGAATATCATCAAAAAGTTGATTTATTTCACTAATTTCATTCAAAAAGTGAAACTTGTATATTATATTCATTCATTACACACAGACTGATATATTTCAAATGCTTATTTCTTTTAATTTTGATGATTATAACTGACAACTAAGGAAAATCCCAAATTCATTATCTCAGAAAATTAGAATATCACTTAAGACCAATACAAAGAAAGGATTTTTAGAAATCTTGGCCAACTGAAAAGTATGAACATGAAAAGTATGAGCATGTACAGCACTCAATACTTAGTTGGGGCTCCTTTTGCCTGAATTACTGCAGCAATGCGGCGTGGCATGGAGTCGATCAGTCTGTGGCACTGCTCAGGTGTTATAAGAGCCCAGGTTGCTCTGATAGTGGCCTTCAGCTCTTCTGCATTGTTGGGTCTGGCATATCGCATCTTCCTCTTCACAATGCCCCATAGATTTTCTATGGGGTTAAGGTCAGGCGAGTTTGCTGGCCAATTAAGAACAGGGATACCATGGTCCTTAAACCAGGTACTGGTAGCTTTGGCACTGTGTGCAGGTGCCAAGTCCTGTTGGAAAATGAAATCTGCATCTCCATAAAGTTGGTCAGCAGCAGGCTCTAAAACTTCCCGGTATACGGCTGTGTTGACCTTGGACCTCAGAAAACACAGTGGACCAACACCAGCAGATGACATGGCACCCCAAACCATCACTGACTGTGGAAACTTTACACTGGACCTCAAGCAACGTGGATTGTGTGCCTCTCTTCTCTTCCTCCAGACTCTGGGACCCTGATTTCCAAAGGAAATGCAAAATGTACTTTCATCAGATAACATAACTTTGGACCACTCAGCAGCAGTCCAGTCCTTTTTGTCTTTAGCCCAGGTGAGACGCTTCTGACGCTGTCTGTTGTTCAAGAGTGGCTTGACACAAGGAATGCAACAGCTGAAACCCATGTCTTGCATACATCTGTGCGTAGTGGTTCTTGAAGCACTCTTTGTGAATCTCCCCCACATTTTTGAATGGGTTTTGTTTCACAATCCTCTCCAGGGTGCGGTTATCCCTATTGCTTGTACACTTTTTTTTTTCTACCACATCTTTTCCTTCCCTTCGCCTCTCTATTAATGTGCTTGGACACAGAGCTCTGTGAATAGCCAGCCTCTTTTGCAATGACCTTTTGTGTCTTGCCCTCCTTGTGCAAGGTGTCAATGGTCGTCTTTTGGACAACTGTCAAGTCAGCAGTCTTCCCCATGATTGTGTAGCCTACAGAACTAGACTGAGAGACCATTTAAAGGCCTTTGCAGGTGTTTTGAGTTAATTAGCTGATTAGACTGTGGCACCAGGTGTCTTCAATATTGAACCTTTTCACAATATTCTAATTTTCTGAGATACTGAATTTGGGATTTTCCTTAGTTGTCAGTTATAATCATCAAAATTAAAAGAAATAAACATTTGAAATATATCAGTCTGTGTGTAATGAATGAATATAATATACAAGTTTCACTTTTTGTATGGAATTAGTGAAAGAAATCAACTTTTTGATGATATTCTAATTATATGACCAGCACCTGTATACCCGGGCCTTATACCCATGCTCTGTTGTGCTACAAATCCTCCGCCATGGTCTTGTCAGTCATTGATCAGTAAACTGTGATTCCTGCTGCGCTGTATGCGACTCTACAGCTCATTTTAATAACACAAGATCTCATGGCACGAGATCTCGTCACACCCCTAGTACACATGGTTCCATTTCTTCCCAGTGATTGATGACAAGTAAATAAAAACACAAGATCAGTTGGCTTTAGGGAAAACTGATTGGTTGGTTCACATGGACATTTGTGAGGTCAGAGGACTCTTACAGATGCACAAGTGGGCTGTTTCTGATGGCAACTGTTAAAAGCCTTGTTTATTCAGGAAGGCCTTGTGCCTGTTTAGGCACAGAGGTTAACAACTGGGTAAACAGTTCTTCAGTTCATGTCAATGGTATTATAAGACCTAATATTTATTGAGGAATGGATTTTAAAAGAGAAATATCTTATCTATACCTTACATGTGAACAAAAACTTTTTAAAGTCAACCTAAAATGAAAATTTTGTCATTTGTCATTTTGTCAGGAAAGTGATTCATCTTTTTCCACATTGTTATGGATTTCTTTTATTCTAGATGTCTTTTAATGCCTTGCAAATGTAAACATTGCATTTCATTGTAATATTGTTATTGCAAATTGTGCTGATTTAAATGTGGAACCAAGGTTGGCTTGACATATTTGAAGTTTTGTGGAAATGGTAAGAATAGCTTGTTATAGTCTTGGACTGGGATAGAATTCAGATATGTTTTGCATTGTAGGCCATTGTTTTCCAGCTGTAGTGTTTTTGAATATAGATTTCATAGGCATTTATTATAGCTTACAGCTACTATTTACAATTAGTCAGTATGAATTATTATTATTTTTTATTTAAGGTTCAATGAAAAATATAAAGACTAAAAATATATTCTAATATTTTAAAATTAATAATGTAAATATTTTCTTCCACATAAAAAAATACACGAAAAAAATTAATTGGGTAAAATGTTGGCAAAGCAAATAAAAACGTCTCTGGTTACGCATGTAACCATGGTTCCCTGAGAAGGGAAACAAGACACTGCATCCTCTAAAGGACACTATGGGGAAAGCCTCCAAGGAGACCGGTTTCTGAAGCACGTGATTCAAACGCGACAATGTCATTGGCCGGCGACAGCCCATGACGTGACTGCAGGTGTGACCATGAGTATAAGAGGGCACCTGTAGTACATGTCATCAGCTTCTTTGTCTGAAGGAGACGTGAGCAGACAAGCCCAAGGTATGGCAGAGAGACGCAATGTCTCGTTCCCCTTTTCAGGGAACCATGGTTACATGCATAACCTGAGACGTTCCCTTTCGAATGAGAACTCGTACTGCTTCCTCTAGAGGACACAGTGGGAAACGAAATACCCACTCCGCCATACCAAGGAAATGACTGCCATATCGGCTGTGATCAGCATAAGATCAACTCAACAGACTTAGATGCTGGAGCCTCATTTCCTCATTCAGGTCTCTTACGGACTGTCAGTGACACTATTCCCTACTGCCATTACCCAAGTTTCCAACCCTATGCAAGGAAATCCCGGCATCAAATCCTTTCTGCCTTACTTACCGGAGTGGGCGTCAGAACCTGTTCCAAGGGCAGAGCTCAAAGGTCTGGTAGTGCCAGCCTTACTGCCAGGCCTTACCTTCAAGGGAATACTGGCGTAAAGAAACATAAGTTCCTTCGCCTGTCACTTTACTAGGGGGATCTGGTTCAACCCCTAAAAACCCCAGGGGAGCTCTTAATGAAATGCTCAAACCTGCCTGACTCGAAGTCAGCATCTCTGAGCCCAATATTACTCATAGGGCCTCAGACGGGTTTTTTGGAGAGCAGAGGCCTAGCAGTATGACTCTTTAATGCGAGAGGAGGCAAAACTATGCTCAACCTTAAGGACAGCTTATTACAGCGGCTCACAGAGTACCAGCACCCAGCTACTGTCTAGCTGGAGCTCAGGTGAGTGGAGGCCTTGCAGAACGACTCTCTATAGCGGGAGAAGGTCAACCATACTCAACCTCAAAGACAGTTTACCAAGGTGGCCTCAGGAAAATGCTCTAATTTAAAGGCTCATAAAGGAGCCGTCTGCTTAAACCCCAGCCTCTGGGGGAAGCGGCTGCAACCTCAGAAAACATAAGGATGTTGCCTATTTAACCTTATTTCTGCATCTAATTCCTCAAAATTAGATCTAGCAAATTAATCAGTAGCAGTACCAGAGCTAGCAAGAGGTGCTTAAACAAACATTCCTGTTCGACTCCTCCCGCTCTCCGCCTACAACCCCTGCGTTCGATCACACCTCACTGATATAGCGGCCATATGACCTAAGCCGCAGAGAGTTGGTGCTTAACTCTCATCCCTCAAGAGAGAGTCAAGCCTGGGTTCACTGCGACCGCATCACACAATGCACATTACCCCCCTTGGGAGTTAAGCTAACTAAGTTCAAATGCCAGATTCTGTAACTCTGAAAAGAATCATCCAAGAACAGCCACGAATGCATCGCTATGAGTGCCTTCAACTCGAGAGACGAAAGTACTCGTGCAGCCACTAACTACTATCCCTCAGTTGAGAACAGAAAAGACAAAGCTCCTTACCTGTCTCTGTAGATAGTTTTGCGACTGCATCCTACCCAGCACATCCAGCCTCCTTGATGAGTTGAAGGCATTTCACCCAAAATCACGTCTCACGTCCATAGAATAGGGGCGAAGCGAACGGAACTTTCATTGAGAAATCCTTACAATGCACACATTCAGCTCCCTCGAGAACTAAACGTGCTCCTCACTCATGCACAAAACGCACCAGACGCACACGCTTCCAGAAAACGCTTGGCAGAGTGTTGCTTCATTATATTTATGTTCACTCGTACACAAACAAACAGATTCTGAAGACAAAAGAAATTGATGACGTGTACTGTCGCCGGCCAATAACATTGTCGCATTTGAATCGCGTGCTTCAGACACTGGTCATGCTGGAGGCGTTCCCCATAATGTCCTCTAGAGGACGCAGTGCGAGTTCTCATTAGGGCTGTGCGATTAATTGAAATAATAATAAAATTGCGATGTGAGCAAGTGCGATTTCTAAACCGCAGAAAGCACGATTTTCCCCCCAATGTGCAATCTGAATGTAGTGCGCCTTAATCTAGCTCAAGGACAGAACAGAGTGGGTTTACCGTTACGACATGGAAGAAACCACAGAAACAGGGAAGGTGAATTGTGGTTTGGGAATATTTTGGATACAGGAAAGATAATGTATCAGTAAAACCCGAGACGCAGGTCTAGAGGTGCATTTTTTTAGTTTTTTTTAAAACTTCTTTCACAAAGAGCGCCACATAGAATGCTATGTCATGTGCGAGATGCTGCAAAAGATGCAAGGTTACATCATTTGCCCACCGCGGCACCGCCCCCACCGTCGTTTTGATATTTAATAGTAATAAAAATCATTTAGTTCAGTTAGAGAACAGTTAAAAACTGAATGCATCTGCTCAATTCAGCGTGAGCCGAACAAGAGTCGCAGCACAGATCAGTAGCAGGAGTCAGATTTTCTCGCCTCACTCTTGACTGACAAGATGATGGCGGAAGATGGTTTCAAAATGAAATCGAAAAGTGCCTATTTAAGCGTGTTTGTCATTGTACTGTTTTGTTGTTTTGTTTTTTCATTAAGAATAATAATGAAGCAATCGCCGTCTCCGAATTGCCTCTAATTCAAAAGGTCGGCCACACACGCATTCATAATGGTGCGTGTCCACTGGCGCAGAGCAAGCGTTTTCAGTTCATTCCCATATAAGTTGAGCTTCCATAGGAATAAATTGAAAATGCTCGCTCTGCTCTGCAGCAGTGGACATGCGCCACTAGGAATGCACGTGCGGCTGTGTGCATTTTACTTTCATTTCGAAAAACGATGGCATATTCCAAACCAGGTATACAAAAATAGACAATACAGACCTTTGCGAACTGCACAACATACGAAAAGAATTCAAAAAGTCATAAAGAAATAACTGACAATGTCACATATCATTTATGCAAATATATGGTGCTTGCAAATATCTGCAATAAAGCCGGCTTCCAAAAAATTATACACACAAGTATATCTGTAAGGAAAAATTGTTTTAAAATCGTGATTAAAATCGAAATCGCAATATTGATAAAAAAAATCGATCTGCAGCTAAAGCAAACCAACCAAATTTATACTAGGGACTGAAGAGCATATTAGAAAAAAAAAAATGAGGAAATAGAGTGGTGTTTAGCCATTCTTATGTTTTGTTGCAATATACATATATACCTTTTAAAAAAAAAAAATCAATTTGTCATTTTATTTTTAGCTCAGCTGTGCGTTTTATCTTGTGATACATGGAAACTGTAACGTTTAAGTGCAGGTGTCTGCTTTCTCAGGCTGTGAAAAAAAAACCTCACTGTCGCTTTTTGGAAAACACTGTTCTCTTTCCCTTTTCCTCTCTCTTATCCATTGGTCTTGAAGGTATTTTTCAGCTTGATCACTTTGCCTGCAATATGGAAAACACGTGGCTCACAGTCATCCAAAAGTGAAACCTAGTATTTTCAACATGTTTGTTAATGAGCTTATAACTAATGGAAACAGGAAAATTGCTTTAAAGAGCCACAGAGGGTTTGCACTGTCTGTTCTCCTTCTCTGTGCCCCTTTCCTCATCCCCTACCCCCAAACACACATAAACACATTGACTCAACATACATTTCTTTCTTCTTTCTTCTGGAATGCAGAATATTATATATTATGCTTAATTGGAGATATTTTTGCAACTCTGTGTGCTAAAGGGAGGAGTTTAATATGTGTGGTCCTGCTTAGGGTTTGGAAAATGTGAAATTCCCAGTGAGTCATGTTAAGTATTTCCTGAACATTTAGGGCTGGCTACAGATGTGACTAACTGTGTGTGTGTATGTCTTGCGTGTATAGGCGGATATAGCTTAAATAGTACTACTAACACCCCTGACTGGATTGCCTGAAACAAAATGTTTGCGTTTCATACCATTTAAAACTAATTTTGAACAGCTATTTGGAAGGAGCATGTTCACCTAATCCTGCTAATCAAACTGCAAGAGTAAATGGCTGCTTACCTCAAGGTGCGGTCACACTACATTTTTCAATCAATTGACTTCCATTGCATGCGAATGCAATGGAAATTTCTGTATGTTCCAAAGCTCACCTTTGGTAAACTCTGACATGTAAATTTCATATCACATGTAGACTTGTAACCAACAGAAGATATGTCACGGCGTGACTGCTACTTAGCTAAATTACAAGACAGCAAACTTGAAATCTGCAGGATTGCAGCAGTGCAGTGAAGTGGAGTAGATTGCACTTTTTTACATTTTGGATGTATTATATGATGAATGTTTTTAAAAAGTCACCGGAGAGTGTGTCATCATATTAGGACTGTTGCAATGTCCTTGCAAAAATTGTTCAAAGTCTAGTGTAACTTCTGCTTCACAGTGACAATTCTTCAGACATCACTTCACCACCCCATCACCAACTTTGTGTCAATTTTATAACTATTTCATGTATGAAGTCCAAAGCTTTTTAATTCAAATATAGTTTCCTTTATCTCAATAAATGATTATATAAACATGAGAAAATGTGAAATATTGGTTAAAGAAGGCCTTAAAGGGCCACAATATACCTAAATCAGAATCGAAGAATGGACTGGTGTGACATCATTTTGAACAAAAACAGGCTAAAAAAATAAAGTTTGTTTCGGGTAGGGATGCACCGATCATGATTTTTCATGGGCGATTATGATTGCCAATTTTTTAGAAGCAAATGGGCCAATTCCGATATTTTTTCTTTGTATTTGTTGTTTGTTTGCTCTATTACAGTCCAAACTGGCCTTAAAATATCTGTAGCCATTTGAAATTATGCAACCACTGCATTTTAATCATGATCCAAACAATACACATGTAGCATGAGCAGTTGTTTTTTATTTAAATTAGACTGTAGAATTTCAAGATTTAAAGCAAAATCAGAATGGTTTGAATTTAGCTTTGTGAAATTACATACCTGCACAAAACAAATACAGCAGACGGGCAGAATGAAATTGCAAATTCACTCTCTGTCAGTAGGTGGCGCTTATGAAACAGTAGAGATATAGCGTTTTCATTGGTTATCGCTGTAAACAAAGCAGCATGAGCTTGCTGTGCCTGGTACAGTATTTTCTCTGCTGGAGCATCTGTGTACTCCTCTTTGCGTCCGTCTTCAGCGTGTCCCATTTCTGGCTTGTGTTAAGGTCCTGTTTACAAACTTATTAATGGCTAATTAATTGGCCGTGTGCCGTGGTTCAAAAGAGTAGCACTGTTTTGATTTGGTGCTTTTAAGGTTTGTTTTTATACAAAACAGAAATGGCAGCGCTTATCAGTTATCAAATTGTTGTCACGGTTTACTGCTAAACTTGGCCTAAAATTTAGTGCCAACACCTTCTATTGACATTGTGAAACTGTATGATTTGAATATTTTGTGTGGCGGGGCACATATAATATATTTTAATAGACAAGCTGCGGGTTGTTTGAAATTCATCCCCAAGCCGTATTTTGGCCCGCGGGCCGGACTTTGGACACCAGTGCCTTAAACGTTGAATGGATGCTACGACAAAGATTGCTTTCCTCTTCGGACATGGCAAACTTATTTTTTTCACAAATGTATGACTTGACCTGAAGAAGGAAAGACGCAGGTAATCGTACATGCTCAGTCGGTCTCTCTCTCACTCACTGTCTGTTTAAAGGGACAGTTCACCCAAAAATAAAAATTTTGTCATTTACTCACCCTCATGTTGTTCCAAACCTGTATGAGATTGTTTTGTTGAACACAAAAGAAGATATTTTAAAGAATTCTGGTAACCAGACAGTTAACGATAGCCATTGACTTCTATAATTTTTTTTTTTTTTTTTTGACGGTAGCCATTGACTTCTATAGTATTTTTTTTTCCTACTATGGAAGTCAATGGCTACCGTCAACTGTCTGATTACCAACATTCTTTAAAATATCCTTTAAGGTTGGCCAACACTAAAAGATTTTTTTTTAAAATCTTATCAGATTTTCATTTTGTTCCTATAGTATGTAGAGTGCCGCTATGTGACCAGGACAACACACTTGACCACACACTAACAGATTTCATTCACAAACAACCAGAGTCCTGACTGTGAACACGGGAAATCTCGCAAAATCTGTGGTCAAACTTGACTTTAGAGTAAACAAACATGGCGTACGACGGGCAAAAAAAATGGCAATAATAGTGTTTGGACTGCTTTTTACAGAAAATTTGCAGAAAAAAGAAGAAGGTTCGAATGAAGTTGTGTTATGCTTCCATTGTCCGTCAGCTCGCTTTCTGCTTTTGTCCACTGTTTCCCCCACACAACATTTCATGTTGAATATTTATGATTTTAGATTGGTGCGGACCCGACATTCTTCCGAGCAGATTCAATCACACTTACCACACCTCACTCCACAGGAAAATCTGATAAGATAACCTGTAGCGTGTGGGTGCCTATAGATCCAGCGTTTCAGTGGTACACAGCCACTGTTATAAAAGCCCAGCAGGTGGCCTGCATGATGTCTGGGAACAGCTGAGGGCTTGGCTGGAGGATCACACATGGCTCAGGCACTATGGGAGTGGCAGGGGTTGGGGCGGGGGGGTTGGCATGAAGGCAAGAGGTGAAACTCAGATTTGTGGCATCCAAACACATGGTAACCTAATAAAGAATACTGTCAGGAAAAAACAGAGCAGCATATTTCTGTAAGTTAGCAGATCTCAATGCAAAGCCAGAGAATCAGCAAATTCAACAGTTGTACAATGCATTTGGCAGAACAGTGAAATAGAGATTTAAGGGAATGACACAATACAAGTGATGAATGACAGAATGTGTTTTGGATCTCAGGCTGAAACAGAACGAGCATACTGTGATCTATTGTCTGTCTGCAAAGTGCAAAGATGCCATGTAAGGAGCTGCAGATGAAACATTACAGCTCTCAACATCTTAATGTGAGGAAATGGCCTGCAGCCAGAAGCTCTATACACTCTGCCTTGCTCTTTATGGAGTGTAATGTGAGAGAACACAACTAGAGCTCAGAAGTCCATCAGAGAAAGAGCAGTGGACGGCTCCAGGTGGGGAAGCTTTTTGCTCTGAATAGGATAAGGCATTGTGCTAATAGTCTCTTTAAAAGTCATCACTTCATCTCATGGCTACAATATAGTATGCGATTAAAGAATGAGCACTCATAAATAATATATAGTAAGTCAATCATTAATTTCCATAA
The DNA here is from genome assembly GCA_039654765.1 of Mylopharyngodon piceus. NCBI lineage: Eukaryota > Metazoa > Chordata > Actinopteri > Cypriniformes > Xenocyprididae > Mylopharyngodon > Mylopharyngodon piceus. Next base: position 27,389,523 of record CM077442.1, read on the forward strand.
GTCATTGTTGTGATATTTACTAATACATTATATTCTAGAAACAGTGCCAGGATGTGATATACTGTAGCTGAACACAAACTCAGTGACTAAAAATATCGGTAACACTTTAGTATAGGGAACACATATAAACTACTAACTATGACTTTTCCCTCAATAAACTTCTAATTTACTGCTTATTAATAGTTAGTAAGGTAGCTGTTAAGTTTAGGTATGGGGTACGATTAAGAATGTAGAATAAGGTCATGCAGAATAAGGCATTAATATGTGCTTAATAAGTACTAATAGCCAATATTCTAGTAATATGCATGCTAATAAGCAACTAGTTAAAATACCCTAAAATAAAGTGTTACCAAAATATCTAAAGACTCATCATTGTTTTTGTTGTACAAACATTTGAGACTCTTTTCCTTCACTTATCTTTACTTGAGCAGTTCCCATCAGCCATTGTATAATTTCATGGTGGTGTGTGGTCAGGTCAGCCTTTCCCTGAAAATGCCTGCTGCTGAGTGTGAGGGGAATGGAGCTGCCCGGGTGACTCAATTATTCCATATTGGCAAGGGAGGGATGTATCCATAGCAACAAAATTAGATGAGTGGCTTCTGCTGTACTTAAACACTACAGTTTGAATAAGACTGTATTCACAATTTAAACAAAAATTACTTTAGTGCCATTAGTGCGTCTTCTTGCTGTCTTGGCTCGTTCACAAAATTGCCAACCAATCATAGGGCTCAGCAATAATGTTTTGTTGCAAAAATGAGTACACACTCCTGAAAGTTACTAAATAAAACTAAATATTTTTTTCTGCTGTAAGTTTAAAGGGATAGTTCACCCAAAAATGAAAATTATCCCATGATTTACTCACTCCTTGGTGTAAATGACATTCTTCTTTCAGATGAATACAATCGGAGTTATATCAAATAATGTCCAGGATAATCCATGCTTTATAATGGGAGTGGATGGTGCCCCAAAATCTAAAGACAGAAAAAATGCAGCCATCCATTATAAAAGAAGTTCACACGGCTCCGGGGGGTTAATAAAGGTCTTCTGAAGCAAAGTGATGCGTTTGTGTAAGAAAAATATCCATATTTAAAACTTTATAACCTGTAATCTCTAGCTTCCGCTAACCGTCATACGCGCATTCACGAGAGAGTAGCGTCCCAGCTTGTGATGTAAGACGCAGGCGCAGTGTGAGCTCCGGTGAGAATATGCTAGTCTCGCGAGAACCAAGTTGTGTACAGCAAAGGAAATCCACGCGAATTGTTTGAGCTATAGTCTACATTTTATTAGAGTTAAAATGCTGATTTCTTGTGAATATTCAGGTTGCTTCAACAAAGCTAAAGTCTTGTGATTACGTGCGCCGACATCAAAGAGAGATGCACCATTTAACAAATTCCCTGTAAAGGATCCGGAGCGATTGAAGCTATGGCTGCTCGCTATTCGCTGGAATGTAAATACACCCGTGGAAAAATTATATAAACGCGTGCTGTGCAGTCAACATTTCCGCTCTGAGAAATACAAGGCAGAGAAGAGTGGAAGTACAAGACGAGTTCTGTGCCTATGCCCACGCTGTTGTTTCAGCCAAACGAGGTATATTGTCAACAAATACTGTAATATGATTGCTATATAAAGTTTTTAAGTAATCGCTCATGTAACTGTTGTAAAACTGTTTTTTTTTTTTTTTTAAATTATTATTTTTTTTAATCTCTACATGCAGTTTAACATTTAAAACTAGCATGACTCGGTATTCCACCAACCTGACTGTAAAACAAATGTATAGAGTGAATACAGCTAGCCCACACCTATAACAACATAATATTTACACACACACAAAAAATACTTACTCCACAGACCAGGTCCTTCAGGCCTTGGTCGAAGCCTCCAGTTTATGCGAGGTAACGAAAATACTATTTCGAATACACTTTGGCTCAACAAAGGCAGAAAGCCTTCATATTGTGTTAGACAGCAGCGTTCAGTCCTCTCACCGGCAGCATCAAAAATTTCTAAAGGTGGCATTCCAATCTCCCATTTGTGGCAACAAACACTCTCAACCTCTGTTGGTATAGCTTTGCATATCCCGCATGAGCACCACCACGGCGGCGCGTTGCGGCTGCGACACGGCTACCAGTGCTGATCCACGGCCACTCTAGTCAGTGCTTGTGTTTACACCTGCCACGGCACGTTTCAGAAGCGGCTCGCTGCGCCGCTTCGCTAAAGATAGGCGGCAAGTCTATTTTTGACAGACGCCGCAGACGCGTGCAGTGTGATTAAGGGATCATGAGCTCTCTGTCACCTCAGTTCTTTTGTTTGTGCCGCTGCTCCGGCATCCTCCTCCATCTCCCGGAGTTCCTGGTCCGCATTCCGGTTCAAACAAATATGGCAAAAAACTCAGTCTCCTCTTGGCTTATATCAAAATCCTCCGACATTTTTCTTTACAAATCCTTGTTTTGTACTTTTAATTCGTGACTGGTATTTTGTTTTGCTCTCTCCTCTGCACTTCCATGTTCGTCACCGGAGCTCACACTGCGCCTGCGTCCTACGTCATAAGCTGGGACGCCACTCTCTCGTGATCGCGTGTATGACGGTTAGCAGAAGCTAGAGATTACAGGTTATAAAGTTTTAAATATTGATATTTTTCTTATACAAAAGCATTGCTTCGCTTCAGAAGACCTTTATTAACCCCCTGGAGCCGTGTGGACTTCTTTTATAATTGATGGGTGCAATTATTTGGACTTCAAATTTTGGGGCACCATCCACTCCCATTATAAAGCATGGATTACCCTGGACATTATTTAATATAACTCCGAATGTATTTGTCTGAGAGAAGAATGTCATATACACCTAGGATGGCTTGAGGGTGAGTAAATCATGGGGTAATTTTCATTTTTGGGTGAACTATCCCTTTAAGGCAATTCTTGATCAACATGTAAGTATGTTGAACCAAAACATTTAAAGAGAAGTAATTTCTTGACAATTAAAAGTGTTCTATAGCCCACTGAATCATTCTCAGACTTAATGCTGACAACAACTGAACCACTTTGGAGAGAACAGTCAGGAGACTTATTTCTTAGCACAAAAGAGGACAGTGGTACAAAAGGATTACCAAATCATTGTTTTAAGTGTGAAAATATAGCAAAAGTAACACAGAAATTAAAAAACAATGGACTTGTTACAAGGCCCCTGAAATAATCAGGCCTTCATTTTAAACTTTCATTTAGTGATGAGTGTTTTTTTTTTGCTAGACAAAGAGCAAGAGAAATACCAAGCGAGTGTCTCAGAGCCAGCAAAAGCTATGAAAAGAGTGACTGTTTATCACACAGAGTGAGATGCAGCCTTCGGAAGTGACATGCATGGTTGTTGTCCACGCTGGACCTACCTACTGTAGCCAAAGCACAGTGAAGTCAATTAGCCTTTTCCAAGGCCCATATTTACAAAATATAGACTTCTGGGAATCCACACTCTGGTCTTATGAGACCAATCAATATTTTTGGATCTTACAGCATCCAAAATATTATGGCAATGCTAGATAAGGAGTACAGTGAAAAGTGCCTGGTTCCCACAGTGAAGTTCAGTGATAGTACAGCTTTTATATAGGGATGTATGAGTGCTGAAGGTATGAGGGAGTTGTACTTTATCAATGCTGTCATGACACACCACTGTGTGATGTAATACAAAAACTTGAAACAGAAAATGTTATACTCTCCCCATTCCCTGCGTTGTTGGGCATTTTTTCAACATGACAAGAAAAACCTTCTGTGGACATGTATTTCACCCAGTCTTAACACTCTTGAGCACCTGTGGGGGATTCTGTAGAGACGAGTTGAGCAACACTCCCCTTTAAAGATCAGGGCATTTAAGGAGCTCATCATTCAGGAGTTAAACAGGACAGATATGACAATTGGTCATGAACTTGTACACTTCATGCCAAGAAGGGTCAGAGCAGTATACTTAAAATTATGGAGGACATACTAAGTACTAGAATATTATACATTTGTTGAATTGAATCTAGGGTGTACTCATTTCTGCAATCCTTCATTTGGCTGAAAATTGGCTAATTTTCTTATTTTACGGATATTAATGACATACATTAATCTGTTTTTATTAAGTATATGTTTAATACATTTCAAATTTGCCATCTTTCCATGAATTGTATAAGTGAACATTAAGAAAATACATCTTTTGTATTTGTTCAGAGGGGGTGTACTCATTTATGCTGTGCACTGTAAGTTATAAACCGCCATTCAAAAGTTTGGGATCGGTAAGATTGATTTATTTTTTTATTTTTTTTAAGAATACTTTTATTCAGCAAGGATGCATTAAATTAATCAAATGTGGCAAAGACATTCATAAAGATTCAAAATATTTCTATTTTAAATAAATTTTGTTTAAAAGTTTTAATTTTATTTGTCAAAGAATCCTGAAAATGTCACCGTTTCCACAACACATTAAACAGCACAGCTGTTTTCAACATTGAAAATAAGAAATGTTTCTTGAGGAACAAATCAGCATATTAGAATACATTACACTGTAAAATATATTAAAACAATGAAGTCGACGTCGTTTTCAATTGTAATAATATTTCACAATGTTACTGTTTTTACTGTAAACATTTACTGTAAATGCCTACTGTAAATGGACCTTGGTTCACGTATTCCACAGTTCATGAGTCGATGAATGTTCCTCATTTGACAAGTGTGTAAATGCAAGATCAGTTTGAAAGCACCATTGTTGAGTAATAGCAGTATTTTCGTAGGCGCCATATACGTCTCCTCTCTTTTTTCAAAACTTTACTAAATTTCATATTGAAAGTTTCATAGCAGTCATCACTGACACTATATCACTAACCACTAAACCAATGTGTAGGGTAACCCCACACAAAGGTTTGTTATGTATATAATACAGACTCATGTATATGACATTTTGTTTATTGGGTCATTTTTTCCAGAAAGGATGTTTTTGTGATTCATTCACCAGAGAAATCCCCACATTTTCCTTTTAGTAAAGAAAACATAATGAATGAATGTCTTATTAGTTCCTCCTTTAGTAGCCAACTCCACCCAGTCAGCCACAAGCTGATTGTGGCTAAAGCGATAATGTATTTTTCGACCAATACCAGACACATGGCAAACTATAAACTCAATGGCAATCTAATAAAAACATCCTATGGAGATCCCCAGTGGGAGCTATGAGTCTGAAAGAAAAACTCAAGTACTCCTGCATGGATTACAAAGATAAACCTTGTTTACCAGCATGATACTGAAAAAAAAGTAAGCTTAACATTATTTGTTGAATGTTCTCATTTTAAAAGTCTCCACCTTTTGGCTTACCGGCCTACATGTGATAGCATACCAGTGTCAACAGGCCTCATGAGACACTTAGCTAAAATGTTTTTAGTCAATACTTAAAATTCATTTATATTTAGTTAGCACAAATGGCTTCCTGTTCCTATGATTACAATCACTTAGCAAATCCATCAGCACTCACCATTAGCTTTGCAGCTCATAGTCTTGAGTTATTTGTACCACAGAACTGATGCGGATTTATGCTATTCTCCACTGAAAGCCTGTTCAAGTGTACAGATTAATTTTAAGAGATTTATTGGTTACAAGGTAGAAGTGCTTTGTGATGAGTTGATGAGAAAAATAAAAAATAATCATCAGACCTTATTGAGATACATCTTAAGCAATCATGCTACTAATTTTTTTTTTTTTTTTAGCTCGTTTAATGTTTGTGTTAATAATCTAACTTGTTTTTGGTTCCTATATTGTACAGTGTACAAAATGTTATTAGCTTGAAAATCACTATATCACATTTGACTTAATGGAAAAAACATAAAATACATTAATGTTAGATTAATTTTTAAGCAGTCAGTATGTTGTATAGCCTTCTTTGGAATGCAAAACGAATGCAATTTGCTCCGGTATGCTCTTGCTCAACAGACGGCTGCAGACATGCGTTTGTATATTTATCTCCAGTTCTTTTCTGGCTTACAGGCCAAAAAAAAAAAAAAAATGTATTTCAAATGAGTATTATTTGTTTTAAAGTTTTGCTTTTCCACAAGAATGGCTTATTTTGCTGTATTTTAAAGGTCAAACTGTGTTTCTTAGCTCAGCAAACATTACACTTCCTTCTGAGGAAGTGACCTTGAAGCATTGTGACATGGCCTTTTGTGTTTTTCAGTGTTTTCTGCATTGGATTTCTCTAGTTTCTTCAAATTTGAATAACACCTTAAGAATCCAGTTTGGGCTGTTACTTCCTGACTTGCTAAAACAAAGTTTATTTTTTTCGTCTGTGAAAAAAAAAAAAAGAAAAAAAAAAGTACTAACCAAGATTTTTCCAACCCTCTCTTTGCTCTACCACTGTAGAACTTACTTTCATAGTTTCTGGATAACATACTATCAAATATAGACAATCAGTGTCTTAAAATAAGCTTTGGGAACCGAGATGAAGGGTGAGGGTGTGAATCTTGAAATCAGTCAGAGATGTGAGACTGGGGACACAAAAGTCCAGATGATATCACATGTTTGAGACTGACTGAATGGTGATGATTGAGACTGAGGAAAAGGAGCTGGCAGCATCATCAGTCAAAAAACCAAAGGCAAGATTAATGAGGAAAACAGGAAAAGGAAGTAATTATCCTTAGAGAATCAACAAAGTGTACTTCCAGAATAACACCAGCCACAGCCTACACCTTAAAAAGAGCTAACATGCAATTGTTTCCTCAAGGATCTATTTCCACTTGATCTGGCCCTTAAAATTACATTTATCAGTTACTTGATTAGGTTTTTAAGTTGATTCATTATTATTAAATAATATTTCTTTTTTTCCTGACACAAAAATAGCTTTTGTGAAATGTAGGCTAGTTGATAAATAACACAAATCATGATTGATGTTAAAGCATCAAAAATAGAGGCTGGTGTTTGTACGCTAAAAAAAAAGTTGATTTTATTCAAGTCAAAAATGTTATTTAACATCACTTAATCAATCTGAATATATTGGGTTACACCAACAAAACTAAATTTAAGGGTTGGGTCAGGTAGAAAAAGCTCTCTGTACGTAACAGTTGCCGGTTACTACTCTAAATGTGCATGTTTGGACTTTCAAAAGCAGAGATGTCGCTGTGTGTTCAAAGGACATAATATACAGAAAACAGTCTCTAGAGAAAAAAAACAAGAGGAAAAATCTGCTCACACATCCCAGCACCCCTCCTCCACTACAGCTCCGCCTGCTGTCTGAGAACATGCCACTCTACCTCCCTCCCGCTCTCTCTCCCTGCAGCTTTTCCACTCACCATTACTTCCATTGTGGTTCAACTCTGAACTCTGGCATCATCTGTTTGTGCTTAAAGTTTGCAGCGTGTGCACTGACTTTCCTTCCTTTTTCTCCCTTAAGGTGCAGTCACATTAGCACAATTTGTGGGCAAAAAATGTCAGTTGTATCTTGTCAATAGTGTGCTAATGTATGAAGCACAGCTCACACAAAAGTCACTTTCAAACCAAGCAGCTTTCTGACCTTGACTGTGGCGAATCCGAGTGACCAACTCGAATTCGTTGCAAAATCTTCATTGGGAAATGTTGCGCTCTCACACTAAATTCCTGATTGCATGAATTTCTGCGATGTTTTGCTAACAAAAAAGGTCAGTTATATCTTGTCAATAGTGTAGCAATGTATGAAGCACAGCTCACACGGAAGTCACTTTCAAGCAGCTGGTCAATGCGGCAGATCCGCGTGAACAACTTTAACCCATTGCAAAATCTGTGTTGAGAAATTTTCCACTCTCACGTGAAATTCCGTGGATTCCTATCCACCTTATTCCTGACGAGCCTACTGTGTTTTGAATTATGGGTGGCACTTCCGGTTTGGGGAACTACCATTCAAAAAGACTGAAAAGAATAATTTCAAATCATTAGGTTGCCCTACAAATAAATCTTATCTGTCAGTTTGACTGAATGAGCTGTCATTATTTAGGGGTGTGCGCAAATATTCGAATATTCTATCTGTAATTAATACTCGAAAAATAAAAATACTATTCGAATTTTACTGTTGCTTTGCTGGCCGTAAATGCAGTGAATCCATGATAAATCCTAAGCACTAAAACTCGCAGTTATAACTATATGCACTGGGTGGCGCTGTGGAGCGTTTTTAACAAGTTTATTTTATTTGATCGTCACATGTTGTCGTCTGCTCTGCCTTGCGAAGTTTGGAATAGGTTGTTTGCACATGACGTCATTGCTGCACGCGAAATGCGGCTGGAGGGCAAGGAGTGATTTTTTTTTTTTATATATATATATAGGAATCCCATCACAAACTCAATTCCTATGTTTTGCGTCGTTTATGGTTGCTCAAATCTATCAAACCGAGAAACCACAATGAGCTTTTATCGTTTACGTAACTTATATCGTTTTTTAACTCAAGTTGTCACCTTTTATAGCGTTTTGCGTCTGCCGATACTGAAATGAATATGGATACCTGCTTACCTTTTTTGTTTTTGACTTGGTTAAGTAATCACATTCTTCATGGTATCGTTTGCAGGGAAGAGAAGATATTTTATCCCATTGCATGATCATTTGGTGTTTTCACTTCAGTTTTGTAGAATTCAGTTTACAATGTTGATCTGGTTACCGTGAAAACAGTGTCACGCGCTGGGCACGTGCTGCTGTTTCAGCCATCATATGGTAGAAAATGTCCAAATAAAAAAAATGTATTCAACAAGCTGACAGAAGTCGATCCATTTCTTTGTTGGAAGGGTGTAAATGTAACTGTAGTTTTAATGTTTTCTTTGTAAATATTCACTTTCCCATATGGCCACGGAGGAGAATCGGAGGGGCATTCAGCGGACAGACACCCTTTTTTACAGTCTATGACAGACACCGACACACTGCATTTTATTTTATTTTATTTTATTGTATTTATTTCAACAAATGACAACCAAAATCAAACCCATAGAAGCTTGTGAACAGTTTTGAAGTGGCTGCGTGCAAGTTACTCATTCACAAGCCGAGTGAGAGTCGTACTCGCAAATGTAATGTTAATTATTAAACCAAACAAAATACAAAACTTTCAAAAACATTCAGTTATGTGATTATTTTATTGAGTGGGTTCAATCAGTGACATTATTAGATTTGATATACGGCGTCTTCCCGTCATCTCCTCAACCTGCTTTCCTTAGTGTTTTTACAGTAGAAAAGGTGAAAATTTTATTACACCGTCCAGTTTTTTTCCCTGAACGATGATGTGAGCTCCTGATGCAATTCTCGATTCAGCATAAATGACTACAATGGCGACATTTTTCACAATCACGACAGAAAATCAAAAATACTGCCCTAACTTCACTAGCAGAAAGGCAGCGCGATATAAACAAACCCAGACTATAACTGAACACGGCATGATGGCAGCTTCATATTCTCTATATCTACCTCTTCGATGGCAGTCAAGTCTTTCATTTCAGTAGAAAAATCGCTCCTCTTCATAACATAAGGTTCACGTCCAAAATATGTTGTGATTTTCTGTTTATACCTTTCTAAACCAGCACAGTACGGACTTTTCCCCATCTCTTCCATTCTAATTTTCACCGCTTGCCCTCCACATTAATTTCGCGCGTCACCAGAACCACGTGATTGCAAACAACCTATTACTTAGATGAAAATGATCTGACAAAATGGAATTACTTTTGATCAAATGAATTAATGAAACCGAGTTATCATAATATCACCACCATATTGAGAAAGCACATGAAATCCAAACACCTGTCGAATGAGGAAAGACAGCTGTCCATCACTGCATTCACGACAGGTAATCGCAGCTGTACCCCCGAGTGAGCAGAGAAGATAACTTATCTGATAGTAAAATGATCTCGAGACATAAACCTCCTTTTAAGGAGGTTTATGTTTTAACCTCTCGATGAAACCTCCTTTCATCGAGAGAGACATATTTACGAACAGAAAACACAAAGTGCTGCTGTTAGAAACTTGGCTTAGCACACCATTATCTTTGTGTCTCTGCAACGTCTGTCAGCACAGCGTGTTTTCTCACCCAAACATGTGGATATTGTTTTTCACAATATGAACACGATAACCATATACTGACTCGAGTGTATTATGTACGTTCTGTACGATAACTGCCGCAGTCTGCTTTATTAGCGTTTTTCCCGTTCGCGCTGCTTGAGCTTAAATGCTTTTGTTCTTTATATTTTTTGTTTGCACATATTGTTTAATGCTTTGAACTAAAAGAAAACCAAGATATAACGTAAGCTTGTTGTGTATATTGCCTAATTGAAAGCTTGTTCAGAAATGGTAAAAAAAATAAATAAAAAAAAAACGTCTTTCTCGTTTAACGTCATTTAAATAAACGAATATTCGTTTTTTACGAGCCCAAATATTAGAATACAATATTTTGGAAAAATGCTCATCCATATCATTATTCCTTAATGTTTTATTTTCAGATATCACGAGAATAACGTAACGCTTGGTATTTTAATGTGACATGTTATAACAAGAATATCTATGGCAAGTCGCTGTCGTTTTTTCCTCAGGATTATTTTCTCTTTTTTTCCTTTTGCGTTTATTGCTGTGGAAAGAATCACGCTTTTGGGGTTATTCATGGTCTGTTGAAAGTACCTTGTTGATGCTTTCACACTTTTAAATGTCCTTTTCACTTTCGATAGTTGAAGTAGTAGTAGTAGAATAAATGTCATCTCATTGTACCCAGTTTTAAAAAAACGTATTATTGCATTCATAGAGCACTTAACGGAGGTTACACCCATAATTCACGCAAAGCGTCATGGGGCGTTGGAATAAGGTGTATTTTGCCCATGAAAATTCGTCAAACAAGGGTAAACCTGTCCACACCTTTACCCCTGTGTACTCCTTCACCTCTTTTTCTTTCTTGACATCTTTGTCCCATTCTTCTCATAATTCTTTTGTCCACACAATCCTTCTTTTCCTGTTCTCCTCCATCATATTTTCCTGTTTTTTTTTTTTCTCCTTTCTTTTTTTTTGCTAATTTCCTCATGTGACATGCCCAGCTCTTTCTCCCTCTCTTTATTTCTCTCATCATATGCTCTTCGAGTTAACGGAAATAGCAGCAGCATTTGGCAACTTTCTGTGAAATCGCGCATGAATTCAGATGCTCTTTCAGAGACTCACGTACACAGACAGAGATGCAGACAGCGGAGTCAGTTGGGGGTTTCTTCAGTGTATTGTGTCATAAGACACTCATTCTCTACAGGAAGCACCTGGCTATAGAAATATCCTTACATTCTTCTCCATATTCACATCAGTTATTTTTGGACTATACAAGAAGTTCATCTCAAAGTAATAACGCTCTGCACAGCTAGTCAGTTGTAGTCATACAGTAGTTATAGACTTGGTAATTGGAGATGGACATCCAAAGACATCAGAATCAAAACAGAAAGAGGGTTGTTTAAAGAGAAAGTAAAAGTGTGACAGAGGGAGAGTTGGAGTGTATTATGCAGCTGTTCAGTATGCTAGTCACATCGTAGAGCTCCATTCAGAGCTGTCACACTGAGAAATGGCCTGGTGGCGGTTCCTTGAACCCCTTACCCACTGCAATTAAGTAAATGGAACCAGGACTCAGACAGTCCCCTCCCGCATCAGCCCACAATGCATTGATTTTTTTTAAAATTCTATTGCAAGGGAATGGGCACAGTTGCTAAATGACAGCGAGACATTTAGACATTTTAAAAACTGGATCTAATTATGCTGTGGAAATTCAGTTTGTGTTACCAGCAGCATCAGAGCTAGAAGTGCCTTGGCATGTCTGTATGCAGGCCGGAGGATGAGAGAGAGAATTTGAATAAGAGATAGGAAAACAAATAAGGTGGGGTTTGCATTACACTTGCAGAGAAAGAAATTCAAATCATTTTAAACAGTTGCATCTTTAAAAGCTTCTTGAAGTTTGTGTAAAATATACAGTAAGTACAATATCATGAGCATTCAGACATTAACAATGCAATGTTAAAGGGTTAGTTCACTCAAAAATGAAAATTATGTCATTTATTACTCACCCTCATGTCGTTCCACACCCGTAAGACCTTCGTTCATCTCCGGAACACAAATTAAGATATTTTTGATAAAATCCGATGGCTCAGTGAGGCCTGCATTGCCAGCAAGACAATTAACACTTACATTGCCCAGAAAGCTAATAAAAACATATTTAAAACAGTTCACGTGACTACGGTGGTTCAACCTTAATATTATAAAGCGATGAGAATACTTTTGTGTGCCAAAAAAACTAAATAACGACTTTATTCAACAATATCTAGTGATGGGCGATCTCAAAACACTGCTTCAAAGCTTCACGAATCTTTTGTTTCGAATCAGTGGTTCGGATCGCGTATCAAACTGCCAAAGTCACGTGAACCATTGAAATTTCGAAACACTTGTGGCGTAACGAAGCCTTGTTTACTGAAATCACATGACTTTGGCAGTTTGATACACGCTCCGAATCAATGATTCAAAACAAAAAATTTGTGAAGCTTCATGAAGTAGTGTTTTGAGATCGCCCATCACTAGATATTGTTGAATAAAGTCGTTATTTTGGGGTTTTTTTGGCGCACAAAAAGTATTCTCTTTAGTAGCTTTCTGGGCAATGTAAGTGTTAATTGTCTTGCTGGCGATGCAGGCCTCACTGAGCCATCGGATTTTATCAAAAAATATATTAATTTTTGTGTTCCGAAGATGAACGACATGAGGGTGAGTAATTAATGACATTATTTTCATTTTTTGGGTGAACTAACCCTTTAATTATGTACTTTTAAAATTGTAGATTGTTTAGATTAGGGAATCTAAAACAAATCAACAGGTTCCTACAGAGGAAGAATGTGTGTGCCGTATGTCCCTGCATGAAGTGACTGACAAGATATAATCTGTCAGTGAATTGATTAAACCCGACACATTTTCACATTTTGACTACAGATTGCAAGGATATTTTTCTGTGGATTAACTTTTTTGCTTAATCTGACTGTTAAAATTACTTTGTCATTGTAACCCTGATGTATGTAGGTTGATCCAGTAATATTAAATAATTTTTCAGTTCATTAAGATGCTACCATGTAAAGCACTTTTTTTTTTCCAGACACAAAAATAGTTTTTGTTGACATATAGGCTTGTTTATAAATTATACAATTTATTATTGATGTATAAGCATTGTAACACAAAAATAAAGGGTGTTGTTTGTACACTGAAAAAAAAAAGTTAACAAAAACATTGATTTGGGTAGGGAATCTAAAAAAAAAAAAAAAAACAAGTTCCTGTAGAAGTAAGAATGCGTGTGCCAAATTTCCATATGCCTCTGCATGGAGTGATTGACAAGTTAGAATCAGTCAGTGAATTGTTTAAATGTGACAAGAACATTCACCAAATTGGATTATTGTTGTTTTGTTTATGTGTTTATTTATTGCTGGAGTGAAGAAATAATGATGTTAATAACAACAAAAATAATCAACAAAACATATAAATATCGATGGTAAATGAACAAAAAAAACCCCAACAGAATCTAACTTGCAAGAGTGAACAGGTGTGACAACAGAGGAAGATACATTTGCAAGATAATTCATGCTCACTCATTGTGCTGAGTCACAACGATTTCAATTTGTGTGTGTGGCTGATTGTTTCTTAAGAGAGAGAGAGAGAGAGTGAGTTTTCTGTTCTATTTCTCTGTCTCTCTGTGTCCCTCTATTCGCTGCCATTTGAACATCCATGCAAAAACACTGCTGCTGCGCCCTAAGGCCTACTGGGGTTGCTATGGTTACAGCAGTTATCACTAAGCCTGTGTTACTAACTGATGTAAACACTGGAAAAAGAGTTCTTTCTTTCTGAGAAAGCTGTAGAATCTTAAACTCCACAGCTTTCTTTTTATTCTTTTTTTCCTTCTAGCAGTGCACTTCATGTTACATAAGAACCCTGATTTGCTGTTAACTCAAGGCGCATTTTTTTTTTTTTTTTTTATGTGAATGAGGGAATGGAAACAAAAAGTTAATTTGGGCCTCTTTGTATGACTTCCAAATGTTCTGCAGTTTTCCTTCTGCTTAAAGTAAACTTGCCACCCTATCAAAGTGAACACACAGTGACTCCTGCTGATCACGTTGAAGTACTGCACCCTCGATATATAAACTGTTTTGATTGGATGACTTGTCAAATCTAGCTTGGTTGTTCAGTTTAATTAAGCATCAAAACAACTGAGCTTCATGGCTCCCTCTTTGATCCCAGTTCTGTTTAAGGATCTTGGATATTCCTTTCTTCTTGTAGGTGTCTACATCTTGATTGCTGTTGGTGCTGTGATGATGTTTGTTGGATTCCTCGGTTGCTATGGAGCCATACAGGAATCCCAGTGTCTTCTCGGAACAGTGAGTAACAAATCCTGTGAACAATCAGCAAATTCCTCAAATCACATGATGCCTAACAATAACCGGAAGTATGTATTAATGGAATGACTGTAAAACCCCTCTGTAGAAAAAAAAAAAATGAAGGCAACACTGAAGTTTGCATTGCTTTTTAGTTGATTTCATCAAATTATTTTAAGTATTCACTGAACTTGTTATGGTGCTGTGACTTTGTCATTATTTTAACAATTGCTGACCATTTTACACTACTGTTAGTAAGTTTGAGGTCTTGCACTGTACAGAGAACAGACTCCTTCCCATATACAGTACACATCCTTTTTTTTGTTTCTCTCCTACAGTTCTTTGCCTGCCTGGTCATTCTGTTTGCCTGTGAGGTTGCTGCTGGAATCTGGGGATTCATGCACAAAGACAAGGTTGGTTTCATCATGTATACACCATGTCAAGTTGACACATACACATCTGTTTATACATATTTGTAATTATATCTTCTTTTTTTTCCTTTCAGATCTCCAAAGAGATGATCACTTTCTATGACTCTGTGTATGACAAAGCCTCAAATACAGGCTTAAAAGAAGAGCAAAATCAGGCTGCCGGTGCTGTCTTGAAGGTCTTTCACGAGACTGTAAGTAGTCCTCATGTACTGAGGGGCACAATAATAATCACTCAAACCAAATGATGTTATAAAGACACATCTCTAATCAGTGTCATCTCTGGCTTTCAGCTTCAGTGCTGTGGCAAAGGAGGCTTATTGGGATTTGCTGACAAGATGATCTCAGACGTGTGTCCTGGAGATTTGAAAATTACTGCTGAAGTAAGTCTCCCCTCAGTAATCCCTCAGGATGGAGAATTCTCATCCAAATCGTCCCTCATAGCATGACAAAAATCTTTTTCTCTGTTTTTCAGAACTGTCACAGCAAGATCAAAGACCTTTTCACAGAGAAGATCTACCTGATTGGCATCGCTGCCCTGGTTGTTGCTGTAATCATGGTGAGGGATTCTGAGTGTGTGTCAAGTGACATTCTACTATCATTCAATGTTGCTTGCATTAAATGTTACCCTTATTCTGCACTTTTTTCTTTCTAGATCTTCGAGATGATCTTCAGCATGGTGCTCTGCTGCGGTATCAGGAACAGCCCTGTTTACTAAAACACGGGCAAGATATGTCCTTTAAAACATCAGCCAAAAAAAAAAGTCATTTTGTTTTTATATCTACCATCTCCTATTTTGTTTTGTATCTTCCATCGTTTTATAATATAGTCACTCTGTCCAGTTCCTGAAGTCTCAGAAGAATGTTTGTGCATTTTTGTTCATATGTGGCAATGGAACCATCAACAACTAGTCTGCTATTGTTTACGCTGTAGTTGGCGATGACTAGTTGCGATCTGTAGCTATAGCAGTAGACTTGTAAACACACACACACACAGTACATTATCACATGAAGGATGGATACATTTATTTGCTTGTAGTTTTTTTTTGTGTTAACTGTTAAGTACTGCTATTGCTATTGGTTACTATCATCCTTTTCGTATGTACATGTATAAACTGTATATATTTGCAGCCCTGTATGGCTGAATAAGCATGAATCTCGTATTGAACAATCCTGTCCATCTTCCTCTCTGAGACTGCTGCTTGTATGTACACGTTTCTTCTTGAGAAACCACTAAATAAACCGTGTTAGCTAGGTGAGAGAGAAAGTCAGAATACAGTGTTTATTGGAAGTGAGAATGCAAAGATTTAACAATGTTTAAAAGCCCGTATATACTTCATTTTTCGCGTTCTGCACCGTCTAGCGCACAGTTGAGCGAGCAAGTACACTCTATTTACAGCGCGCGTGCACTACCTACCTATTGGACTTATTGGACCTCAAATCGCTCGCGCGGACACAAAAATCGGGCTACATGCGGACATGGGAAGTATACTTTACAGTGTTGACGAGCATTACGTTTGCTTCTTACACTGTATGCCATTCAGTAGAGCTCAATCGGTGCAAAACTTAAAGATATATTCCGTGTCCAGTAGAAATTAATGTCAGTTGACAGCACTTTTGCAAATAAACTGTCCCTCATTTTCTTCGAAAACAGCAACAATCTGGGTTACATCGAAGTATATACAATGGGGGTGAATGGGGCTGATTCGTAAAAATTGAAATACTCACTGTTTCAATATTATAGGCGCAAGACGAGAATATGCATGCGGACATGATTTTAGTGTGAAAACCTTTTTTTTTTCTGTGTAAAGATATATCCAATTTTACAACTTAGTTGCCATTAGAAATTAAATCTAAAACCTTAAAATGACCGTTAAAATTATTAGAACTACTTTAAACTTTTTAACAGAAACATTAGTGATTTTATGAAAGTACACAAGCTTCACATTTCTGCAGAAATGTGCCCGTTCTCTTCCATTTTGAGTGTCTCGTAACAGGATTCGTTTTTGTGGCAACAACAGGCCACAAATGTTGTCAGCTGAGCTTAACTTGTGAATTGTATTGAACTTGGAATATTCCTTTAATGACAGAAAGGTACTGATCTATGATCACTTTCTCTTGCATGTCAGATCACATGGATGAGAGAGCTGATCCTAGATCAGCATTCCTTATGTAGAAAACTGTAAACACAGAGCTCCTAATGGCTACTACAATCTACTATCTTTTTATGCTCTATCAGACTAATATTATGTATTTTCCTGCATGCCCGTCATACAAGGAGTTGGACATGTTAAGAAATACTGCCACCATCACTTAAGTTCTGCCTCTCTTTACACTTTACAGTGATCACAGCCATGGAGAGGATTCATACATACCTACTAGCCTTATAAATGAAACACCCTATCCCTTAGTCACTTAGACAGAAAATCCAGATTGATTCCTAATGGAATTGTCTATGCTGTCATAGCTGTAATGTGTAATATCACTCAACTGAAAAAATTTGTGTGAATGAAAATGTGTGATATTTGTTGACAGTGAATTCAGATGGACAGGCTTGAATGGTTATAGAAGCTCTTTACTCTTCACTGCCACCTCTATCACAGATGTAGTTGCTGTAATACCGTGCCACTTTCACTAGGTGGCGCAAAGACTATTCACTTTGACAACTGGTGATTACACCCTTTCTATGCCTGTGTACATGTCTATCGTGCACTAATTCTTCTAGACCGCACTAATATGAAGCGCCCCCATCATTGAGGTATAAATACATCAGATTTGTGATTTAGGCTAGTACATGCATTATGCAACCCTGTCTTGTTAACACATATTGCCTATGCTGATATGCTTAAAAAGTGTCTTGTACAGCTATATAGTATACTAATTACAATGTAAAGACAATGTATGCCTTTAATTGTGGTATCTTTTTCCTGGTACTTGTCAAAAAAAAAAAAAAAAAAAGAACCTGAGCAATGATTTCAGTTGAAGCATGTAAGAATTTTAGGGGGTCCTGATAGGTCGAGCATGATCTTCTAACTATTCAATATTATGAAGGCGAAACAGTTGTTTATGAAAATAACTTATAGTTAAAACACATTAAGGTATTTGAACACTATCAAATATAACCTTTGTGTTGTAAGGATCTCATACTTATTTGATACCCAAATTGACAGCTGTCACTCAAATCTCTTTACCCTAATGCAGCAATTATAGATTTTGGTCTGGTTTTGTTGCCCAAATATTCAGGAATTAAATGTATTTTACAAATAACATGTCTTCATGTTGTTCTTGTGTCTTCATTTTTGCCTTGTCAGTTGTAAATAAGAAATCTAAAAGTTGTTGTCATCAAATACCATTGATACTTGTTATACTCTTTTTCTAAGCATGGAAATTACAGTTGGGTCATTCTGTGTCAACTCAACCAGAGGTCCCTGACTGAAAATTTTGATTTAAAAAAAAAAAAAAAAATTGGTAAAAGAAATACATAAAGAATGAATTAATGTTTACTGAGTAATACACAATTTTATAGAGGGCAGTCAAAATGACAATTTTCATTTGATTTGGAGCCAGATTACAGGAGGGTAAAAATGACTAGAAAAATAGCAGCATCCTTATTTTATTTTTACACAGAGATTGGTAGGTCTATTAATAAAATCTGTTGACTTTAGTAATCTTTGTTGCATTATATGCTAATGGTGACAGTTCAAAAATGGGAAGAAGCACTTATGTTTTTTTTGCCCAAAGTTTGCATGCCTGTAAATCAGGAAGTATTAAAGATCTCTTAATATCCTTTTATATTCTGGTTCTTAATGAACTTTTCTTTTGGTATCTTCATTTTTAAGGCCCAATATGGTTTGTTTCCAGAGATAAAGGGTTCTTAATGTGGCTAAATGAGTGAACTGGTCAATCAGACGCATTTTTAGTCATCAAAACCTAAATGTGGGTCACTTTTCATACAGCTAATACTTTTTTTTTTTTTTTTTTTTTTCAAAGAGGAACAGCTTAAGAACAAATAATGTTGAAATGTATCTATTTTTTTTTTTTTTTTTTATCAACACAATTGCATAGAACACACTTCTGAATGCCATAGGCCTAAATATTGTTTTTCCAAAGTTTGCATACCTGTAACTCAAAAAGTTTTAAGGATATCTTAATATGCTTCTAGATTCTCATTCTTAATAAATTTTTCCTTTGTAATCCTCATTTTTTAAGGCCCTGTATGGTTCAATCCCATAGATCTGGGGAAACCAATTCGACTCCATGTCCAAATTGTTGGATTTTGCCCATTTTCAATGGTTGAAAACCTTCAAACAGCTGATAGTTATTGTGTTTAAAGAAGAATGTCTGACGAAGAAATAATGTTGAAACTAGAAATGTATCTTGTTTCCTTCTATCAAAACAATTGCATACAACATACCTGTCAAAAAAGTTATTTTCCCAAAGTTTGCATGTCTGTAACTCAAGTATTATACAATATTAAAGATATCTTAACATCATTTTAGATTCTTGTTAATATGACTCAAATATAGATTCTTATAAATACACTTCTGAGAGCAAGTTAATGTGCCTCAACGTGACCATTTTAGTGTATTTTTGGCACTCAGAGAGGTGTGTTGTATGCAGTTGTTTTGATAGAGGGAAACAAGGTACATTTCTAGTTATTTATTTTTCAAACATTCACCTTTAAATGCAATAAGTATCAGCTGTATGCAAAGTGTCTCACATCTGGTTTTCGACCATCGAAAATGGGTAAAATTTAACAATTTTATCTGCATTGAGATCCACACATCTATGGGGTTGATATAGGGCCATATAGGGCCTTAAAATGAAGTTTTCAAAAGAAAAGTTTGTTAAGAACCAGAATCTAATATCACATTGAGATATCCGTAATACTTTTTGAGTTGCGGGCACAAAAACCTCAGAAAAACAATATTTATGGAATTCAGATAGGTATGTTCTGTGCAATTGTGTGGATAGAAAAAAAAAAAAACAAGATACATAGTTTCAACATTATTTGTTCTTCAGTTGTTCCTCTTTAAAAGATTTTTTTTTTTTTTTTTAGAATGAATTCAGTATATTTCATCATGAATAATTCTTTGTGCATTGGCACATTCTTCTATTGTCAGTCAAATCCAATTGCTAAAAAAAAAAAAACTTTTATTTTATTTTAAATTACCTCCAAACAGAGACACCAAAAGTGTCGTTTTAGTTCTCAGTTTCAGTGTTTTGAGATATAGTGACCTCCCTGGTCAGTTGCTGGACTGCTGCATTGGGTGTGTCTTTCTAGGCCTCTCTTTGTTCAAAACAAAAGGCAACAGTCATTTCAGTAGGTGGATAAAGCAATCAGCCAAATGAATGCATTCACTACTGTATGAGCCAGTGATCGTTCTAATCGTATACACAATATAATCACATTTAGACCAAATGAACTGAAAAAACCCTGAAATCTCATTCAGCCTGTTGACTAAACAGTTTGCACATCCTCTCCTCCTTAAAGTGGGATTTTTTGTAACCCTGCATTTTTCCTCCAGTCTTTTTTTTTTAAGGATTAACTAAAGTTTCTGGGAGGAGGGATGATGCAAGGTCAGTATTTGGGTGGGTAACACACATTTTAAGATACTCCTCTTTAAACAGAATAGTTAAAGACAAGAGAAGAAAGAGACGAGCAAGAGGGGCTTATAAAAGGATATTGTGAGGCTACGTTCTCTAAAACCAACAAAAGAAAAATAAATAAGGAAGAACATATCTAAGAATGAAACCAGAACCATCTTCTGTATTGGAGGTGAGTAATCATAATATATATATATATATATATATATATATATATATATAGTAACATTTTACAGTGGTTTCATTAGTTAATATTAGTAAACTAGTTAACATGAATTAAGAATGAACAATACTTGTACAGCATTTATTAATCTAAATTAATGTTAATCAAATGTTGTATTTGTTACAGTTAACACAGTGTGAACTAACTTGAACAAACAATGAACTTCTGGATTTTTACTATTATTACTATTATTAACAAAGATTAATAAATACTGTCACAAATGTTTTGTTAATGTTAGTTAATACATTAACTATTGTTAACAAATGAAAACTTATAGTTTGAGATTCCTTAGAAAAAAATTATGTATGATGGCACTTTTTTTGTAAGTGATTTATTAATTCAAAAAACTATTGAGCTACCCTAAAATAACTTGGTCACTTAAAAACAGTTTATTAAAAAGAATGTGATATTAATGTGATATAGGGAATTAAACATTGCATACACTGTGGTAGTACCATGATTGTCTCAGATGGTAATACCATGGACCTGAATGTTTAGCATATTCAAATACCATTGCAATTACTCAGAGAAAACCATATGCCCATGATACCATGTCAAAAACATAAAACTACTTTTAGGTGAGGGATGACTAAACAGGTAGATAGCTCTTCACAGCATTCAGACAGAATCTACACGGTGGGGTGGGTCTCATATTGCCATTGTAACTCTAAACTGGCTGATAAATGCATATCTCAGTGCTGAGAGCACAGTGAATGAGGAGGCCCCGCCCCCGCTCGACTACGCTCTCTCTGTATCTATTGGCGACAGTAGTTAGAGCACAGCTGCCTACGTAGAGCTGGACAGATCAAGCGTACGAAGCGCTTTTCATTTGACCTCCGCTCCGGGCAAATTACTTTTATTTGATATTGGAATTCTTTTAGAAGAACATTCGTGGGAAAAAAACATAGTTTCCCTCGGAATACGGATTTCGGAGAGAAAAAAATCAACGCGCGAATAAAAACTAGTTTGAATTGTGTAATTTTTGGAGCGAGTTTTCGGACTTCACGATGAGTGCTGTTGTGGCCACTGACGGCCTGTTCTTCTCCGCCTTACAGCCCAGCACCTCGGTCACAACATATGCGATCCCGGCTGATGACCTCCCCAGGAAAGATCAGCTATCGAAAGCCAGACGCGTCCAGCAGCAGGTCCAGCAGCGAATGGCGGAGAAATCCTCATCCTCATCCCGAATCAACGCCTCTACAGGTGAGTAAAACCTGCTAATGATCTGTTACCTGGGGTCTTGTGCTCGTCACAACTTTCCTGGAATGTGCAAATAGGACATTTTTAAACATTAAGTAAAATACAATGTACAATTTTAAACATGTTTTAGGTTACATACATAGTACGTAACACTGTAGTATACAGTAGGGGAATTTTGTTGCTCTCTGATGATTCTCAGACAAACTGTTGTTATTGTTTCACAAAAAAACAAAAACAAAACAACGAGTCTAATTTTGAAAAAGTTTAAAAAATGTAAACTTTTTATGTCCTCTTTAAATGACTTTTAGGTGTTTTTTTTTTGGTGTTTTCAAATGTTAAATTTGAAAATACCTCTTTTTTTTTTGGTTTTGACACCAATATTGTTATAGTTTAAAATTCTAACTAATTTATTAATTAATCAGCAACGCCAAGTTATGTAAATATCATAACATGAATACTATAATATGTATAATTTTATTATATATTGTGACGTTTAAGAAAACAATCTGTCAGTAATGCTTAAGCAAAACTTTACAACATTCTTACAACAGCTGAACTTGTGAACACAATAGCTCTGCATAGACTCTGGGTGACAGTGATAGGATTTGTTTTGCATCAGTATGCAAATATCTGTTTGGTCTTCATGTGTTGGTCACAGTCTGCACACTGGTTCTCCATCATGCTTGTTGTGTTGCTTTGAATCTTGGATAAAAAGAGACAAAACACTGACTTTTGTGAGTGGTCATTTTCATTCATTTTGTTTTGCATTTGGCTGAGTTTGGCTGCTGGGAACCCCCTAACAAACAGGACACTTATTGTGGAACAACTGATATCCTGACAGTTTCCTGAAAACTAGACAGTCAATTGGCCCACTCAGTTAAACTTGTAAATGTTACATAAGCTTGTATGAATGGAAAAATCGACCCATTGTACTACAATGAAACCTTGACAAGATATATAGAGGCTTTCAAATGCAAATGTGTAAAATGGATCACTCAGCACTTGTGATTTAGAGATGTAAGCCATTGTGAGCAGTGTATGTGTGGATGTTTGTGGAGGAGGAGGAGTGTAGATAACCCGTGGGAAAGGTATCACTTTCTTCTCTGGCTTAGAAAGGTAGAAATTAGGGCAAACCTCACTCTCCACCTCCCCAACACCCCACCCACACTGCCCTGTATAAGTGAAACTTTCTCTTGTTAAGAAGGTGGCTGAAATATAACTTAACTAATGCTTGACAGAAGCACTTAGGTCTAACATTATATTAAAAATCACAAATTAACAGGAATAGGAACCTAAGGGAATAAGCTATTACGTAGTATAGTATTTCATAATTAAAGAAGTAGACAGATCTCATGCAAAGTCCGTTTCTTAATATTTTACTAAAATTGTGAAGTCTGATTAATATGAATAGAAAAAACATTGCTAACCAGTAACACTAAATAAAATCTGGCAGAAACTCTAGCCTTTGGGGTGCCTGTTAGCAAGAGGAATGTTAGGCATTTAAACTTTGACCCTATTGTTGAGCCTAATCACAGTAAGTGACTTGTAGAGCTTCTATCTGGCCTATGTTAGAGAAGGAGTTTGGACGTGACCTTTTGAAAAGAAGACGAAATGACTAAGCTGCTGTTCTTGAGTGATTTTTCCCAAATACAGAATGAACTACAACCGAAAAAATCATTTGAATATATATATTTTAGTTGCATTTGTTTTTATCTTGTACATTTTTTTTGTATGCAACATGCACAAGGTTTTTTTTTTTTAGTCAGCTTACACATGATCTCAGTTTGACCCGGTCTGACACACACTTGGTCACACCTCCACGTCCTTTGCAGAAGAGTTTCCTGCCATTTGATTCAGAGTGTTTTATCAGTATAGGGCAGATCTATTTTCGCCTATGGGAGACTTGAATGGGAGGATGTGTGATGTTAAACCATTTCAGAGGAGAAAAACAGTCTTGCTTTTAAGACGCATTCATTCGCATGCAACAGACAGCTGCTGCTTTGCAATTATCTATTGCAATTAAATAAAAATATGGCGCACAGTGCCTGCTTTTGAATTATCATCAAGATTTATGCTTTGTTACTCAGATTTTGTAACCAAGATGTCAGGGAATGTGGGGATTGCATGAGTTCAATCATCCTAAAACTCATTCTGGTGATTTATTGAGCATGTGCAATTCAAATCTCACACTTTATCAATACCAGCAGCAGCAAGTTTAGCATGTGTGGTGTTGTTATTGCACTTGGGTTTATAATTGAACATTTTTAGATGGTCCAGCTACAGCACTTGTAAGCTTTGTGGTCACGGGGCAGATTTGCTTTTTAGTTTTTATTTTACATTTTTTACATTTTGCAAATGTTTTTGTAGAACACAAAACATTAAAACAAATTCTGTAGTCTAATAATCAAAATATTCTAATCACCATTATTAAAGTATATATCAATACAGCCTGCATATCAGTTAAGGAATTAATTAGGGTAGTGGTATGTACTATTAATCCACTGAAAAACAGAAGGAGATGAGCTAAGACATGCATGTTACGCCAAGTATCTCTAAAACAAAACAGATGTTTCAATTTTAGAAGTAATCTTCCCTAAACACTCTCTTCCACCCAATATAAAATAATTTAGCATTTAATAAACTCCTGTATCTACTGGCTACCAGGGAGCCATCTCAATACTGTACACTTCAAAGGTCTGAAATCCTGCCAGTTCAAGAAAATGCTGATTTTTTCAAAAATTATAGTCCCAGCTAATCGAGATAAAGACAGCTTGGGTCATGACTTGAACCTTTAGACATTCTTGCCAAGACTTTAATTTGGACGTTTGTGCTTCCTGTCAGGCTCCCCACAGACAGATTAGAAACTTCAGTAGAAACAGGAATTAACTAGAAAAAAAAAATGTTTTATGATAAGACAGTTTGAGGAGAAGGGCGTGATAATGAAGCTAATGAAGAACTTTTAAACATTTTAAACGATTATGGAAATGCAGATTGCATTATCAGAGCATTTTCTACATTATTATTGCCAAAATATAATAGCTCTTCTTAAGGGAGCACTTAAAATAGTCTTACATAATGTTTTAATTAGATTGCAGAATTTAATAAAAATATTTAGATGGTTAACCCACTATAGTCTAATAAGTTCAGTATTTTTCTTCTTCAGAAAAACATTGTAAAGATGTGCAAAGTCAATCTGCTCTTTAGTAACATCCAATGTCAGACTGAGTTTCACATTTATGGAGCTCAAGCTGAGGAGCAATATATGGTTGAACTCATCTTTCAATCATCACAAAAACTGAAGCTATTCCACTCCTCTTAACCCAGCCTGGGTTTGTTGCTTTTCCTTATATCCAGTGGTACTGGAATGGATAGCTGACTCACTTTGGTTTGTTGAATGTAGAATTTCTGTTTCTTACTGTCCCATTGCTTTATCATGAGGTTTTCTTTCATACAGGGATCAACCACTCAAGTTGTTTGTTTGTTTGTTTACAAAAGTTAGTGTACAGAGGAAAGAAAGAGAAAAAGAAAAAGAGAGTAAGACAATAAAGAACATAGAATATAGAGCACTGAAATACCTCCAAAAAACATTGAAAATAAGACAAAGGACCTCCCTATGATGTCATCCTCTTTTCCTTCTGTTTCATTCTTTTACGGTGTGATTGCTATTGCAGACTTCCCCTCCCACCAATGAAATAACTTGTATGTTCACATATCTATTAGATGTAGACAACTAATCAGCACTGTTTGCAGCAGACTGGGTTGAGAAGCCAAGCACTGATAGAAACCCGATCTCTTAAAATTTGCTGAAGCACAAAGTAGAGAGCTGAATGCCAAACAAAGATCAGGTGACACAGCTGGGTCTTGTGTCACTGTTGACCAGTGTAATGCTTTGGAAGAAATCCCATCAAAATTAAAGCCACCTGGAAGAGAAATTTTCCTGAGTAGTTCTTGTTTCTCCGAAAATAATTATCTTGATAGCAAAATAGAAAAAAAAAAAAAAAAAAAAAAACTTTTTCTGTGGAACACAAAAGAAAATATTGTGAACAAAAGTCTCGATGTTGTATTGAATCCCGCTGACTTTAATTGTAGACAAAAACAGGCGAGACATTCTTTATAATATTGTATTTTCTGTTCCGGAGAAGAAAGTCATTTTTTTTTTTTGTAAGTCAAATGATGACAGAATTTCCTTTTTTCTTTTTTTTAAAGGGAAATAATATACGCAATATACAAACAAGTTAGACACAAATATGCTCATAAACAAATACATTGTTTTAACATTTTACTTAATGGTCCTCTTTTCCAGAATTTAATGGCCACTCATCCACTGTGAGATACCAATCCAAAAGCCCTGGATTCAGTTCCAAGTCTCTTATCTACAATGGCAACAGAACAATGACAGTAAGTGGGACCACATTCACATTTTCAATTGAACCCTCACTTATTTGAAACAGTAATATTTGAGTTTGTTTTTATAATGGATTTAGCCTTGCAACATTTCCATTTAAGAACCCCCTTATGAAAAAGTATACTTCAAGTTCATTTTATAAAGTATACTTAAGTAATATTCAAGTATATTTTAAGTATACTTTATGTAGTGAGCATACTAATATCAATGTACAGTAGTAAACTTGTAAGTGTACTAATTCAATACTGCTTGGGACTAAATTGGCTCACTTTCTAGTATGTAAAAGTATATGTTTATGTGTACTATAAGTGTAACAGTAGTAAACTAAGTGCACAACTAGTTCACAACTACGTTTCTCATTTGTACTGCATCTGTATTACAAGTAAACTTATAAATATACTAGTAGTTTATTATTTTAATACTTGTAGTACATTTTTTAGTTTATGAAAGTACATTGAATTATACTCAGTAAACTATTAGTATAGTAGTTTTCTTTAAGTGAACATAACATCATACTAAAAGTTTACTAGTATTTATATATTATTTTTGCACTTTAAGTATACTACTATGTTCCTATTTAGGTATTAATTTTTTATACTTAAACTATACCTTTAACTGTACTTTAACACTTTCCATTTTAAAAACATTTTATTCTAGCTTCATGCATCTTTTTTTATCAACACTCGAATGTGGGTACATTTCATTAAAAACATCTGAGAAACAAATCGGAGAAAAATAGCATTTTTGTCAAAGACTACAGCAGATCCGGATTGGATTCAGAACTATGATCAAAACACAGATGGAGTAGTCCATCAACACCCCCCAAAGTTTCACAGTCTTTTCCTCTTCATGGGTTCGACATTTCATTCAGTAATGTTAGGCAGTTTTGATTTATATGGTGTTTAATGTTTGATGATCGCATTATTTATATTTGCGCAAGCAATCTTCCATCACTTGTTTCTGCTACTTCTTTACGTTTGTTTTGATCTGGAGATTCAGTACTAAAAGATGCGTAATAGCGCCTCCTTCCATATAACGGTGCAAACACGGATAGCCGGAAAATTCAGTCAGTGACGGGGAAAGAGTAAAGTAGATTTGAAATAAATTCCTATGTACACTACCATATACTCAGAATTAGTAACATATCTTTTTTTAATAAATCAATATTTTTAAACAATGTAAATTTATAAGACAGTATCTAAAACTATGTGAAAAAAAGTATATTTAATAAGCTACTCAATCAAAAGAGTAAACAACTACAAGCCAAGTATACTTAGAATAATTAATTATACTTTTAAGTATATCTCGATCAGTAGATTGAGTACAGGTATAGGCCAAATATATTTTCTGTCAGTTTAAGTCAAGTATACTTAAGTGCAATTTTAAGCATATTTCTGAGAAGTACATAATGTATATATTTCAGAGAAGTACATAAAAAGTAGACTGAAAGTATATAATAAACTTATTTTTCGTCAGGGCCTGCTGTAATACTTCAATTTAATTTCAAGGTTCAGTTTTAAAAGCACAGAGCTGAAGCCTTTACTGAAAGAAATCACATTGTTAATTTCAATTGGCAAGTTTTTTCCAGTTTTATGCAAGCTACTAAGTAAAATTCTTACATTTTACATCATTTTGCACTGATAGCTCTCCTAAAATCAGGCCAGAACAGCCTACTATGAATGTTTTTTTATTGGATTAATTTGCAAAGTCCAAAATCCCTTGACAATTACACTCTGTGTGGCTGCACCCTGCACACACAATGATGCGGTATTTTGCATTCTCCTGTGGGAGCTGTGTTTAGAAAGTGAAGTGCAGTTCTAGCAAGCTGTGGAATTGAACTCAGAGTCCAATGTGCATCTGAAACATTCCTAACCCAAGACCTCATGTGCCAAATGGTGGACCAGAGACCACGTTACCCCTTCTGTGAGATAGCAGTGAGCCTGCAAGAGCAGTTAGCATGTACTTAATCACTCATATCAGACAATGTTGCTTTTGTATAATTTTCATATTCATATGACTTTATGACTTGCTTTTACACAGACGCCCCGACTGTCTCAGTGTGCAGGGGAATTTTCTTCTCGCTCTGCGGTAGAAATGGGCACACGGCAGAAAATCAGTCAAGGTGTGCCCATGCCTGCCGTAGTGGGCCGCCCATACATGTACCACGATGATTCACATCTGAGTGGCTGTTACAACCAGTTGCAAACATCAGAATCGAGGACACTGAATCGGAATGAGCAGGAGATGTCAGCAATGGGTGGGCTCACATTGCAAAGGCAGCCATCTCCTGTGGCGAACTGGATGCTGTCCTATGGCCACAGCCCTTCACCCAACGCGGTGCACAGGCAACGCACCCTCAGTGGGACCCTGGCACGGGAAGGTTTCAACACAGGATGGAGGGAGGCAGAGTTGGCTAATCAGTATTCATTTAAAGGCCCTTCCCACCGGACCATCAACCGCATAAATAATCGTCAGGTGCAGCAGCAACAGCAGCAAAGACTGAGCGGCAGCTCAATGCAGTGGCAACAGATGTCCACTGGGGGCACCAGTCTGATGGGTGCTGGGCATTACCAAGGCACCATGAAGAGAGCAGGGTCTGTGCATAGTATGAAGAGTGTCGGTCGCGGTGTGGACGTTTATGATGGATTGGCTGATGGAACCACGGATGCTCTTGGCGGGTAATGTAAAATTATCTTTCAATACACTACAAAAAAGATGTCAATTGTCTCTATTTAGCCATGTTCTTATGCCATGTTTACAAATTTCTTGATATATTTGACCATTAAGGACTCGAGTTTAATAGTTATACAACATAAAAGCATTCGTACAATGCAGTGTACATGATAAGAGCTTTTGTTTAAAGGGTTAGTTCACCCAAAAATGAAAATTCAGTCATTAATTACTCACCCTCATGTCGTAAGACCTTCGTTCATCTTCGGAACACAAATTAAAATATTTTTGATGAAATCCGAGAGGTATATGACTTGTCCATAGACAGCAATATAATCACCACTTTCAAGGTCCAGAAAGGTGCTAAAGACATTGTTAAAACCGTCAACATGACTGCAGTGGTTTAACATTAATTTTATGAAGCAACTTTTTGTGCGAAAAAAAAAACAAAACAAAAATAACGACTTTATTCAACAATATCTTCTCTTCTGTGTCATTCTCATACATTGTTTACATCCAGCACTTCCAGGTTCTACATCAGAACACCGGCTCATTATTATTATTATTATATGAAAACACGGAAGCCTGCACTATGCTTAAGGATAATGACAGGGAAGAGAAGAGATTGTTGAATGAAGTCATTATTTTTGTTTTGTTTTTGTGCACAAAAAGTATTCTCGTCACTTCATAACATTAAGGTTGAACCACTCTAGTCACTTCAACTGTTTTAACTGTTTTTATCTCTCAGATTTCATCAAAAATATATTAATTTGTGTTCCGAAGATGAACGAAGGTCTTACGGGTTTGGAACGACATGAGTAATTAATGACAGAAATTTCATTTTTGTGTGAACTAACCCTTTAACACTTGATATATCATCAATTATTAGCAAATCTTAAATGCACACTGCCGTTCAAAAATTTGGGATTGTTATGATTCTTTGAAAAAAGTCTCTTATGCTCACCAAGGCTGCATTTATTTGAATTAAAATACAGATAAAATAGTGATAGTTACATATTACTACAATTTACCATCTGTTTTCAATTTGAATATATTTTAAAATGCAATTTATTCCTGTCTTAGCAAAGCTGAATTTTCAGCATCATTACTCCAGTCTTCAGTGTCACATGATCCCTCAGAAATCATTCTAATATGCTGATTTGCTGCTCAAGAAACATTTCAACATTTTATTATTAATGTTGAAAACAGTTGTGCCACTTAATGTTTTTTGTGGGAATCGTGATACATTTTTTTCAGGACCCTTTGATAAATAGAAAGTTTACAAGAACAATATTTATTTAAAATAGAAATCTTTTGTAACAATGTACTGTAAAAGTCTTTAGCCTACTGTCAATTTTGATAAACTTAATGCATACTTGCTGAATAAGAGTTTCTTTAAATAAAAAAAAAAAAACAAAAAAAAAAAAACAAAAAACTTACTCTTACTTACCCAAACTTTTGAATAGTAGTGTATTAGACTTATACATTTAATATTATATTTTTGTTTAAACATATTATTGTATAACTTATTTTAAGTATATTATACTTTATTATATATATTTTTTATAACACATTTTCCATTTTGTTTGTGTGAATGAGCAGAATCCATAACCTGGACATGACTACGGCAGTCAGTTACCTCTCTTCCACTGACGTTGCCATGCAGATGTTGGGAGCAGCCTACATACAGCATCAGTGTTACCACAGCAATGAAGCCAAGACCATGGTAAAATCAAAACAAAAACATTATTAGTTCAGCAGTAAACATCTGAAACAATGGGCACTATGGAATTAACACATATGATGCAAGAATTAAGGAAAATCTTGAGATATCCACTTGCAATTTTGACTTCAATCAACAACAAAATGAGATCATATTTTTAATTTTGTGATTATTTATGGTGTCATATTTTCTGGTACTTTGGGGTCCAACCAGAGCAGAATTTGCTTGTGTTGTACATGGCGACTTTCAGTCCTGGGCAGCAACAGAGCTCTGTTTGGACAGGATTAGAGGGCGTAAACACAGGATGTGTTCTTCCTTTCAAAAACAGCCAAATGAAGTGCATCTGACAGGAACAGAATACCAGGGTCTAGTGACATTTTTTAAAAGTCGAACTCTTTTAAACTTTATACACTGTCTTAAAAAGTGCAAAGCTCATGCCGCGAGACACTGAAGAAGCAGACATGGTCAGTGACCAATGACTGATGCGTAAGCATAAAAACCAATCATCTGAAAAATAGCACAGGTGAAAACTCCCCCCAAGTGGTTGGTTGATTTGTCTGTTGAGTGGTCGAGTAGACAAAATGACAAACTTTTTTCCGCCACGGAATAAAAAATAATAAAGATAATTGCTACTTTTTATTTCACAATTCTGACTTTTCTTCTTGCAGTTGCGAGTTTAGTTCTCACAATTTTGACTTTATTTCTCACAATTCCAAGATTATAACTCACAATTCTTACTTTATTTGTCACAATTCCAAGATTGTAGCTCGCAATTCTGACTTTATTTCTCGCAATTCCAAGATCATAACTCACACTTCTGACGTTATTTGTCACAATTCTAAGATTATAACTCACAATTCTGACTTTCTTTTTCTCAATTCCAAGATTATAACTCACAATTCTGAGAAAAAAAACACTGATTGTGAGATAAAAACTCGCACCTGTGAGAAAAAAGTCAAAATTGCGAGATAAAAAGTTATTTTTAGATAATTGCTACTTTTTATTTCTCAATTCTGACTTTCCTTCTTGCAGTTGTGAGTTTATTTCTCACAATTTTGACTTTATTTCTCGCAATTCCAAGATTATAATTCACACTTCTGACTTTATTTCTCGCAATTCCAAAGTAACTCACAATTCTAATTTTATTACTCACACTTCTGACTTTGTCACAATTCCAAGATTATAATTCACAATTCTGAGAAAAAAAACACTGATTGTGAGATAAAAACTTGCACCTGTGAGAAAAAAGTCAAAATTGCGAGATAAAAAGTTATTTTTTTTACATGACAAAATGACTAAAAACCCTTTCAAAGTCTATAAAAATAAACCATGTTCAAGGGGAAAAAATAAGTCAATGAGACAGCTTTACAATAAAGAAGTAAATAATGTTAAGTTTGCTTAAAAAAAATCTACTGGCCCTTTTAGATGTCAGCTAAAAATTTATTCGCATAGCTAGATTATACCATGGTCCATGGACCATGGTCCATGGACCATGGACCATGGACCATGGTCAAGCTCTAAGCTAAGCTGCTTTTTCTTCACTATTGTTAAATTTTATACTCAAGCCAGATGGAGAGAATACCTTCACCCTGCCCTTAATCTTTATCCTGAACCTCAGGGAGCAGAACATTCCGCCTGAGAGCACATCATGGCAAAACATAGACAGATGTCTTAGCAGGTTGCCATGTCGGGCTGAAAAAGATTAACTATTTTTATCTGCTATCTGTGAAGCACAGAAATGAGATTCAGAGACATGGGATCTTTTAGGAATCAATATAAGTAATGAACTGATTAAAAATGATATTTCTTTCTTGCCAAACTAAACTAGATGTTTTATTCTTCCACAGGTGCGCAGTTTAAAGGGCATTTCAGCATTAGTACAGCTGTTCAGCAGTGAGAACCAGGAGGTGCAGCGCTATGCGACAGGTGCTACACGCAACCTCATCTATGAGAATATGGACAACAAGACAGCTCTTATTGAAGCCGGTGGCATTAGCAAACTAATTGGTGCTTTAAGAGAACCAGATGATGAACTACGCAAAAACATCACAGGTACGTATGTTTGAGTTTTGGCAAATGTTTTGGACTATGAACTTTAATTTGGAAATAAAGAATGGCAGTATATCAATATTGATTTAGTGCAAAAGTCCACCACATCAGTCAGGTCAGGTGATTTTTAGATGTCAATTTAGAGCAGATTTGTCAGTGCAGACAGGTGAAGAGTTAAGTTAGGCAGCGAGCATATTCAGAGAAACACAGAGAGAGAGCAGAAAAGAAAAAATGGTCTGGCTGTTACCTGGAATTACTCCAAGTCTCAGATGCAGTGGGAAGTAGACTCCCAGAGGCCTTTGTGCTTTGTGAGCTCTGCTATCACCCCCACCCCCTCACACACTCACACTCACTTAGTAAACAATCCTTGACATTCTTTCCTGCTGGACTCAGGGTTGCCAGGTCTCTTAGTGACATTTTATGACTTGTACTCTTATTTGTGATGAGTTTAAAACCTCACAAGACACTAGCACCTTAGCGATCTGTGTACTAAACAACCATTACATACACATTTAAGAATTTAGACTCTAAATGTAAACAGTTTTTTTTTTAAAGAGATGTTGAAGTTTTGAGTTTTAAGCTGATTACATTTTTAGGCTGCTCTACCTCAGTGGTCTAACAGTGCTTGTCAATGTCAAAATGATCTTCAAATCAAAGAAGGCGGGTCTTACTGTCACTATCACAATGCAACGAGAGTTTGTGGAAAGATGTAAGTAGATGCAAGTATTAGTAGACAAATGTTTTACAATAGAAATGTTCAGCGATCAACAGTAATAGACTATCTAGTGATGCAAACAACTTTTTGTAAAAACTTCGCCATTTTGAATTGAAAATATGCGATCATGATTCATGAAATTCATAAATGAATGTGATGAGACAAACATTTGACACTATCAACGCCGAAATGAATCTGCAGCAGTCAGGTGGTACAAGTTGTTTACATTCATTATTATCGTATTGTCATGTGCTTTGAGACATAAGGTAATTTAACGCTGTCTCTCGTGACACTTTGCAGAATCTGCTGTGTGTGTTCATGTGTTTTGAAGGAGGTGTGGCTTTAGAGAGTGTTGTGAAGGGAGGGCAGGATCTCATGCTTTCAAAGCTAGCCTGCTAATGCTAGCCTTTCTGAAATTGCCTACTCTACCTTTAATTACCTTTAATTTAAATAGCTTCTTATTTTGCAGATCTGAACAAACTTTGCCATTCAGTTTTATGTAGTCTGAATGGCAAAAATCCTCATAAATGGCTTAGGTGGAAAAATTGGATTTAAAAATATTTTTTGGGATGCAACACATATTTGAGTTCATACAAAGTATATTGTAGTGGAAGATAAGATTTAAAAAAAAAAAAGTGATTAACTAAAATATAATATATTAGTTGTTATACTCCATCAGCAAATGCGAATGTATTTTATATTTATGAGTAAAAAGGTAAAGAGAGTGTCTTTCACAAAATTCTCTCTCTCTCTTCTGTAGGCATTTTGTGGAACCTGTCTTCTAAAGACAGTATGAAGGAGAGGCTGGCTAGAGAAAGTTTGTCTGAGCTGACGGAGAGAGTGCTGGTGCCTCTGTCTGGAGGAGGAGATGCTGGTGTCATTCAACAGAGCGCGTCTGAGGCTGATATATTCTACAACACCACAGGTTGCCTCAGGTACAGCCATCACATTTACATGACTGCATTTAAATGCATTCATGTTCTATTACCTGCATGCATACCTATACACATGCATGCACAGCATGGTCAAAAATTAACCAAAGCATGGGGCAAAAATGTCAATGAATATAGTAACTAGCCTGAGATATTTAAAATGTGGGGGTGTAAAATGTATCCATAATGAAGTCCTTGTTTTTAACATAAAAAATAACATTACATGAAATTATATATTGTATATTTCATAGTATCATATTATAGGACTAGACCTGTCCATTATGTCAGGTACTTGTATATTTGATTAAAAACTACCAAAAATAATGCAAATAAAAATAAAGACTTCAGTTCTAACACTGATCCACAGACGCACTGTACACACTATCACCTTTATGCTTTCATTGGGTAACAATCACAAATATGAATGTTTATGGCTGGTTGCCATTGTGTTTGTAATTTGCAAGTTGTGAAAGACACCAGAAAAAAGATTATACAACGTACCAGATTTCCAGCTGGAAAGATTTGTAGACACAAAGATTAACCTGCTTTAAATATTTAAACACAAATGCATGAAAAAAAAAAAAAAAAACTTGACATGTTAACATAACCCATTAATATGTATTTAAAAGGAACCTGAGCTCAGTGAATGAAAGAACCAGGCAGCAGATGCGAGAAACTCGGGGGCTGGTAGACTCTCTGGTCGGATACATCGAAAACTTCCTACAGGAGGGGAAAGTGGAGGACAAGGTCAGACCTGAGAATCATTATTCAAATGTTGTGCTTGCTAATATGCTAGCCTTGAGCCGGTGCGATAGCGTGGCATTTACAAAGTGAAAACCATTCTAGATCCATTTTCAGATGGCAATTAGAAAACTATTGTTATTAAATCAGTATTAATTCAGGAACATCTGTTGCTGTAAACTACAACATCATTTCCAAAACCATCTGAAATCCTAATTCTGTACTTCTGTGCTTCTGTGCCTCCAGGGTGTAGAAAACTGTGTGTGTGTCCTGCGCAACCTGTCGTACCAGCTGTACTCTGAGATCCCTGCTTCAGTTCAGATGCGTTTGGAAGGACCCACTCGAGCACAAGACACGCGGCACAATGACCCCATTGGCTGCTTCACACCACAGAGCAAGAAAGCAAAAGATGTCAGTCACTCATCCATATATATGCAATATTATTGTCCTTGCTGTCCTTCACAAATTATATTTAATATTGTTCATATATTATTTTTCCCTAACTTAATCAGATATTTTCTGAACTTATTTGCAGACTTGTTTCAAAATAGGATATTCTTTGAATATACAGTATAGTGATAATAATACATACACTATTGTTTGGGGTCAGTAAGATTTTTTTTTTTTATGTTTTTGAAAGTCTCCTATGCTTACCAAGGCTCCATTTATTTGATCAGAAATGCTGTAAAAATATTAATATTGTGAAATATTATTACAATTTAAAATAACTTTTTTTATGTTTATTTTAAAGGGTTAGTTCACTCCGAAATGAAAATTATGTCATTAATTACTCACCCTTATGTTGTTCCAAACCCATAAGACCTTTGTTCATCTTCGGAACACAAATTAATAATTTTTTGAGCTCTGACTCCTCCATAGACAGCAATTTAACCACCACTGTCAAGGCCCAGAAAGGTACGAAAGACATCGTTACAATAGTCCATGTGACTGCAGTGGTTCAAGCTTAATTTTATGAAGCAACAAGAATAATTTTTGTGCGCAAAAACAAAACAAAAATAACGACTTTATTCAACAATCTCTTCTCTTCCATGTCAGTCTCCTGCGCAGTTGACATTATTGAACGCAGACTCAGTATTGGCCGGCACCTGCGTCAGCATCACACGCATGCGTCATGCTGCTCACGTGAACAGCGTCGGCCAATACTGAGCAGGCACTCGGACGTAAACACGGAAGCCTGCACTGTGCTTACTACGGCAACTGCGTAGGAGACTGACAGGGAAGAGAAGAGAAAAAGCTCTCGGATTTCATCAAAAATATCTTCATTTGTGTTCCGAAGATGAACGGAGGTCTTACGGGTTTGCAACGACATGAGGGTGAGTGATTAATGACAGAAATTTCATTTTTGGGTGAACTAACCCTTTAATGTTTTTAAAAAATATATAATTTATTCATGTGAATTTTCAGCATCATTACTCCAGTCTTAAGTGTCACATGAACTTTCAGAAATCATTCTAATATTCTGATTAGGTTAAACATTTCTGGATTCTTTGATTAATAGAAAGTTCAAAAGAACAGCATTTACTTGAAATAGTAATGTTTTTAACATTATTAATGTATTTAATAATGTTAATGTTTCTTCAAAGGCCAATTCTTGCTAGTGTAAGAATTGGACTTTGAACAAAAAAAAGTTTTTTTATGGTGGTCCCCCAATGTTTATGGTACTTACAGGCCTGTTACTTTAAACCTAATGTAAGAAAGCATAATTTCTTTAAAGTTCAGCTGTAACCCAACTGATATGATAAGAAATCATTTTTTCAGACACTTTAAATGACCCATTCATATTGGACCTCACCCACCAGCTCTCATAGCACTACTGTTTTAATATAGCCTACATGCTGTTTCATTATTATCTACATACTGTCACAAATTGTTGATCAGTTTAATGTGTCCTTGATGAATTTGAATGATCGTGCTGCTTAAGATTTTTGTGGAAACCGTGATACATTTTTTTCAGGATTAGAAAGTTCAAAAGTATTTTTTTTTTTGTATCAATGTAAAAGTCTTTACTCTCTCTTTTGATCAATTTAATGCATCCTTACTGAACAAAAGTATTAATTTCTTTCAAAAAGAAATTTTTTTTTACTTACCCCAAACTTTTGAACATTAGTGTAGTTATGTGCTCTCAGCAGCGTGCTGAAAGAGTTATTATAGTTCATCTAGTTAACTTCCTGCTGTCTGTCTTTAATGAGTTTATAATGTGTTGCTTTAGAGGAATCAAGAGCTGTCCACCTTCTCTGAAGTGGCAAGAGTCCCTAAAGGAGCAGAATGGCTGTGGCACCCTCAGATAGTCAGTCTGTACAACCGCATCCTGCAGAGTTGCGAGACAAGCACAGCGACACGTGAGGCAACAGCGGGAGCCCTGCAGAACATCACAGCGGGCGACAGCAGGGTGAGATACCAGATCTGACACGGCACTGACTTAATCATATTTATTTACTCTTATCTCTTTTATTTATCACTTTTAGTGCTGTAAAGTTTGTAAAGTTCAGTGTTTTCTTCACCTCTCCCACTTACTCCATCTGTATGTTCTCCCTTCTTTGTTTTTCCATTGCTTTAATTTCTCACTATTCCCCTATGTCTCTTTGTGTTTTATCTGGCTGGATATCTAACTAATTGCTGTCTTTCTCTTTTGTTTTCCTTCACTCACCATTTTCCTTTTTTCTCTCTTAGTGGGCCTCTGTGTTGAGTCGTGTGGCGCTGGAGCAGGAGCGGATGTTGCCGGTGATTCTTGACCTGTTGCGAAGCCCCACGGATGCTGAGCTCCGTTCTCTCACGGGTCTGCTGAGGAACCTCTCCCGACACTGCAAAAACAAAGCTGATATGGGTTAGTGAATCTCTTTCTGCCCCAGCTCTCTGTCTTTAATTACATTTTATTGTGTAAAACACCCCAGCCAAGATTTCAACATTCTGGCAAAGAAAATGTCTAGATCAGTAAAAAGCTATTGCGCAAGCCGATAACTATAAAAAACACTCTTCTCACTGCCCAGTGTTCGCTTTTCCCCCTTAGACGGATTTCTTACACATTTTTACTCCCACACATTCTTTTCAGTTCCCATCAGACTCATACTTGTATCATTCCCAACATCCACTGTACTGCCGCCCATTCATCCCCACCCTGACCTCAGCTCTCTGTTTCACTATAATCCACCCACGCTGGGCCACAGGGCGCCTCCTTCATCAAATTACACATATATCATTCACTCTTCCACTCTTTTTGTTTGTGTAATTCCAGTTAAATTTGTTTTTGCTTCCTATCCATAGCTACCAAAGTGGTGAATATTCTGGTGAACAAACTCCCCATTGATGGGTATCAGAAAGAACCTTCTAGTGACGTGGTGGTCAACATCTGTGGGGTTCTCAACAATCTGGTTACAGGAAGCTCTCTAGCTGCAAGAGATATCACTTACTTTGATGGACTACCCAAGCTGGTCAGCATTAAGACATCTCATGACAACAGGTAAAACAGTTGCAACGCTACTAAAGCTTCATTCTTTAACATTGGAAATGTTTCAGAGATGAAAACCAAAAACATTATAATTTCTCAATCTTGGTTTTGACACTGAACTGAAAACATGAAAGTTTCTGCTATCTAATGATATAATCATTGATATGTCTCTACATCAAACCTAAAAAATATATAATAATTTAAATGGTGACTGTCATAAAAATTTGACCAAAAATGACCTCCAAAGAATTTCCAGATATTTATTTATTTATTTATTTTTAAACATTCACTAACATTCAAAAGCTTTGGGGCAGTAATTTTTTTGAGAAGAAATTAATACTTTTATGCATTAAATTGATCAAATGTGACAGTGAATACATTTATAATGTTACAAAAGATTTCTATTTCAAATAAATGCTTTTTGAACTTTCTATTTATCAAAGAATCCCGAAAAAATGTATCACAGTTTCCACAAAAATATTAAGCAACATTGATAATAAGAAATGTTTCTTGAGCACCAGATCAGCATATTAGAATGATTTCTGAAGGATCATGTGACATTGAAGACTGGAGTTTGATGCTGAAAATTCAGCTTTGCCTTCACAGGAATAAAATACATTTTAAAATGTATTAAAATAGAAAAAATACTTTAATTTTTTAAATTATAATAATATTTCATACTAATACAGTTTTGCTAATTAATGCAGTCTTGGTAATCATAAGTAACTTCTTTCAGAAAAATAAAAGAATTGTACCAACCACTTTTAAATACTTTTAATAGATAGTGTACATTTTTTAAGAGCTTATCACAAAATGTAAATGCTTTAGTTTGTGGGGAATAGACTGAAAAAAGCCTTACACTGTACGGTACATTTGGGTTATTCTCAGGAATATTGATATAATAGACTTGATAATGGGAAATAAATGAAATTCTTTGATAGATTTACTGTAACTCTGTTTAATTTGTAATAGAAATAACATTTGAAAATAAAATAGAATTATCTTTAGGGTTATTTTTTAGGATTAAGCTTAAGGTTAGTAATGATAAAACTTTGTAATCACTAATCACATATTCAGGATTGGGGGTGGCTAGTGTACGAATTGGCCTTTGAAAAAAAACAAAAGGTTTCTTTCATGGTGGTCCCCCAATGTTTATGGTAATTACAGGCCTGTTACTTTAAACCTAATGTGAGAAAACAATTTCTTTAAAAGTTCAGCTGTAACCCAACTGATATAAGAAATCATTTTTTCAGGCACTCTAAATTACCCATTTATATTGGAACTCACTCACCAGCTCTCATAGCATTACTGTTGTAATATAGCCTACATGCTGTTTCATTATTTAGCTGTTTAATCAAGAGCACAATGTCCCAGCATTGCTTCTCATGTTTCTCCCTTCTTATTCTGTCTCAGTCCTGGGAAGCTGAAAGCAGCTAGGGCCGCCTCTACGGTTCTGTCCAACATGTTTCAGTACAGCAAACTTCACAGAGACTACAAACAGGTGAGTCTCAGTATAAAACCCAGCTAAAAGCTCAAATGAATGTGTTACTGTTCAGAGTTGCCAGTAGTAGGCGTGTGACAAAAGGCCTGTTCTCTAATCTGATATGAAAATGGATACCTTACTGTATACAGACTTTGCACTGATGGGTATTGTGTGCATTTGCTTACCAAGTATCAGCCTGCTTGGCCAATGGTCAGCTATTTTATTATGTCAAGTCAATAAATATGGGCGGTTAGAGTGTGTGAATGGCTCTTTAAGTATACTGTAAAGATGTCCAATTGCCCATTACTGTGCTCTACAATGTGATATCAGCCATGTTAGTCAGTTATATAACTGAACTGGAAAAATATTTACCCACAACCCGTTACTTATTACCAGACTTGACTTTAATTAAAGCAAACATATTGTCTTTTATGTTTTTACTGTTAAAATGAGTTTTCATTTTTCATACCTTGAATTATATTGCTGCATATTTACAACAAAAATTAATTTACTCAGTAAGGATGGCAAGCACACTACCAAAAAACTTCTGACAAAAGCAACAATTTAACACTCGAGCTGAAGGCCATATTGGTCAGGTTATTGTTTCTCTGGCATCAACACAAGATACATTTGAACTGATTTTGAACTCACTGAAAGGATTTTTCCCCAAAGTGGTTCTATTGTATTAAATAGTTAAAGCCTAATGGTCAATTACATAGGAAAAGACCATCTGACTTACACTGATCAGGCATAACATTATGACCACCTTCCTAATATTGTGTTGGTCCCCCTTTCACTGCCAAAACAGCCGACCTGTCGAGACCCCTGAAGGTGTGCTGTGGTGTCTGGCACCAAAATGTTAGCAGCAGATCCTTTAAGTCCTTTAAGTTCCGAGGTGGGGCCTCCATGGATCGGAGTTGTTTGTTCAGCACATCCCACAGATGCTTGATTGGATTGAGATCTGGGGAATTTGGAGGCCAAGTCAACACCTCAAACTCGTTGTTGTGCTCCTCAAACCATTGCTGAACCATTTTTGCTTTGTGGCAGTGTGCATTATTCTGCTAAAAGAGGCCACCAGGGAATACCGCTTCCATGAAAAGGTGTACATGGTCTGCAACAATGCTTAGGTAGGTGGTACGTGTCAAAGTAAGATCCACATGGATGGCAGGACCCAAGGTTTCCCAGCAGAACATTGCCCAAAGCATCACACTGCCTCCACCGGCTTGCCTTCTTCCCATAGTGCATCCTGGTGCCATGTGTTCCCCAGGAAAGCAACACACACACACCCGGCCATCCACGTGATGTAAAAGAAAATGTGATTCATCAGACCAGGCCACCTTCTTCCATTGCACTGTTGGTGCTTTCGGCGGAGTACAGGGGTCAGCATGGGCACCCTGACTGATCTGCGGCTATGCAGCCCCATACGGAACAAACTGCGATGCACTGTGTATTCTGACACCTTTCTATCAGAACCAGCATTAACTTCTTGAGCAAATAGAGCTACAGTATCTAGTCTGTTGGATCGGACCACACGGGCCAGCCTTCGCACCCCACGTGCATCAATGAGTCTTGGCCGCCCATGACCCGGCCGCCAGTTCACCACTGTTCCTTCCTTGGACCACTTTTGATAGATACTGACCACTGCAGACCAGGAACACCATCCACAAGAGCTGCAGTTTTGGAGATGCTCTGACCCAGTCGTCTAGCCATCACAATTTGGCCCTTGTCAAACTCGCTCAAATCCTTACACTTGCCCATTTTTCCTGCTTCTAACACATCAACTTTGAGGACAAAATGTTCACTTGCTGCCTAATATATCCCACCCACTAACAGGTGCCGTGATGAAGAGATAAACAGTGCTATTCACTTCACCTGTCAGTGGTCATAATTTTATGCCTGATCGGTGTATGTGACTGACCAACCATACATTTTTGTAAATGTACAGCATGATATCCAAATCTAAAATGATAACAATAATAAACAAATAAATAATAATAAAAAAATAATATAACAAAAATAATGTACAGAAAAAAAATTCTAAGTTGTCAATTGTGATCTGAATACAAGTAAAGTGAGATGTACAGTTTTCCTCATAGATATCTAGTAGTGTCTAAACTAAATGTTTGAATGCCAAGTACCTCACAAAATGTGCAATCCAGTGATTTATTCTTCTTTAGAAGCACTCATTGTTACAAGCCAGTACTTTGTTTCAAAAGAGGACATTTTTCAGCAGCTCTTGCCATTTTTATGTGCATCACATACTGTGGGCGGTCCATGAACTAACAGTTTGAGGCTGAGACTAGTTAAAGTCTGTTGTGTCTGTGGTGTTCCATGTGGAATGTGACTGGAATGCAGGAAGTTCCTTTTTGATCAAAGTTTGGGCCAACTTCATGCCTTTCCATCATCTAGATGCAATATACCAATATATTTCTTCATTACTACCTTTTATATTCAGACTATTATATACTACTAATTTAGAATTATCTTTTTCTGTTTTCAATTTTACAGAAAGGGTTTACAAGACGAGATTTCACTGATGCGACCATCTAATCTGTGTCCATGACTCAATGCTAAACTCAGTGGACAAGATGGCATTTGACATCGATGGGATTTTATACGTCTTTACCACCAAAGGGAATGCGACCAGCCTGCTTCTCTCAAACACACACATATTGTGACCAGTAGCGAAGAGAGTGAATTCTAATGTTTTTACTAGAGTATACATTTTAGTTAACAGCGCCCTTAAAGTATTACAACACGCCAGAGATGTAGAGGAATGCTTGTGGAGCACTTAGTCTAACAGACAGGCTGATAAGCGTGTGTTTGTCATGGTTAAATTAATGCTATAAGCCTGAAGCCTGTTTGAGAGAAGCCATTAACATCCATTAGTTCCATTACATACAACAGACAACAAGTCAAAGACTAATTCATTTTCATCAGACCTGCTTCTTTTACATAGATTGAAGTTTAAGCCTGTCCCACCTCTCCGTCTTATCCTAAACATACATATATATTATTTTTTTATTTTGCACGCAGATATTCACAGTTCATAGGCTAAAATCATGACCTTTACAGTAAGAGAGACTGAAGTGGACTGTGAACTAAAATGTTGTAGTAGTTTATAACTAAAGAAACAGATTTGCTGGTTTTGCAATAAATATTTGAGATTTTTGCTTTTCATGTAACATTGCTGCAGGCTTTTGTAGTTGTTACAGCTATAATAGCCTTGGAT
This sequence comes from Mylopharyngodon piceus, assembly GCA_039654765.1. Taxonomy (NCBI): domain Eukaryota; kingdom Metazoa; phylum Chordata; class Actinopteri; order Cypriniformes; family Xenocyprididae; genus Mylopharyngodon; species Mylopharyngodon piceus. The sequence goes on from CM077442.1 coordinate 27,432,755, forward strand.
TTGAGTGCAAATGAGCTTACAAATAACACTGCACCTGAAATAAACTTTTGAAGCTAGTATCATGTTAAAGCCTTATTCTGAAAGCACAAATATTACACACCCATTGTCTTTGGAAACAGATAGAAATGCATATTTGAAAATTTTTATTATACAAGTAATTTCCAGAGGATATATCCAAAGAATTTGTGTGCCACTTCTAAAAATTGAACTAAAACACCAATAGTTTTGATATAACATATCTTGGAAAAACATTTTTTTCTTTTCATGTTTGATGTGCAGTCAGCACCCAAATTTAACACATGAACTAAATGGCTTTGAGTTTTGTGTGATTTAATGTACTTCATCTCCTTCCCTCTCTCCCTCTAATCCATTTATGCATCAGAGCATATTCATATAACCTTTATTCTGTTTATCAAAATGGTTCTGATGGTAATTCTGAATAAAGAGGTTCATGAAAGTTGAACAGTACACACTCTACAGAAAAGGGACTGACACAACAAGTCTTGTGCATACATACTCAGCTCTTGTTTTTTTTTTTTTTGGTAGGTTTCTTGAGGCTAATGACTGATAGGTTAGAATGCTTTATGGGTCAATGTACAATTGTTGTGGCCTTTAGTTGAGTGCATGGGAACATCCTGAGCAACCACTGACCAAAAACAGCTCTCTCTCTTCAATATAGAGACAAAATTGTAAAAGGCTGACAAAGAACTTTGGTCTGACTGGATGAAGAGAGGTACATAAACAGAGTGCAATGTTTGTTTTTACAAATCTCCTGCCCAGAGAAATTGTTCTAACTGTTTACTCTCTAAACATTTAAAAAAAAAAAAAAAAAAAAAGCAAATATTTTCAAAAATAGAAGTAAAATCCAACACAGTTTATCCACAAGAGAAAAATGGTAATTAAAAAGGAAGATTAAGACCTTTAATGTTACCAAATTAAAAGTCACTCCACATTTTATGCATATCTGGTTTGCGTGGTCTGAGCCAAGTATGTTTGGCTGAATGGAAAAGCCCAACGCAGCCACAGAAATATGCACACATGAAACTACTCAGTTCCCCGTATGTGGCCCAGCAACACTTAGAGGAAGCAGTACAAGACTAAGAAAATATGTGAATGCACACACTCTCTAACACAAGATTCACAGCTGCCTCATCTCAAAGTTCAGCATTTCTGTTAATCTTCAAGGAATATTATTAGAAGAAAAATAAAAAAGGGAAGATAAAACAATGCAGCTTTGCATCAAAGGCTGAGAACGACTTCAGCAGATGTTTCCCTCCGATTCCAAAAAACAAGCAAAACCTTTCTTCACATTGTATTTATATATAAATAATTTATATATATATATATATATATATTATTAAAATAAATATTAGCTTATGAATAACCCAATGATAGCAACACAGTAGAAAGTTTTCAACCTGAGGGCCGGGGCCCATTGGCAGGCCTCAACAAATTTCCAACTTAAAATGATTCAATTTATATATATATATATATATATATATATAAAAAAACTCAAAATGCTTAAAGTGCCCCTATTATGGAATTTGAAAGGTTCCTATTTTGTTTTGGGAGTCCCCAACAACAGGATTACAAGCATGCAATGTCAAAAAGCACTTTTATTGTCTTGTAATATGCATTTATTTTTACCTTATTTGCTCAACGACTCCCAAACGATTCGCTCAACGATTAATTTTTCCAAACCCCTCTTTGCGTGATGCTAATCTGCGGTGATTGGTCAGATGACCCAGTCAGTTGTATACAGGAGTACAGTATACAATGCTTGCATCACTTACATTGTATTATAATAATGATAGTGCTCCGCTCTGTTCTAAAAATAAAGACTAGGAAATAAGTTGTTTTGTGTTTATGTTAGCGAACCTAGCCCACAGCTCGGTGGTAAACACCCAAACAGTCATGGTATATGCATTAGCCCAACGCAGAAACGTATTGATAAAGCACTGCAGTTGTACACCAACGTATTGCTCTATTCTTTATCATAACTCCAAGTAATAACAACGACAAATATTTGACACATTTCTAGACAATTGCGAGCGAACACATATTGCTGTTAGCTGGTTAGTCGGAGACCTACAATCTGTGCGGAGCGTACACAACACACACACACACACACAACTAAATACGTAGTGTGCATGCTATGGAGAACATAACAGCAACAATTATTAATTATATTTACAGGTTGTGATTCGTCAGAGGAAGAAGCTGGTCCAAATAAACTGGATACTGACCCATCCTTCAATAACAGCTTGCGAATCCCTCGTTGAACGCATTTAGGTTGAAGAAGCAGTCATCAGTAAAATGACGGGAACACAGCACAAGGTTCGGGCTATACTGCTGTGGTATCGTTATAAAGATGAACTTTCACCACTGATTCTTCACGTGTTGGCAGTGTTTGAGCGGTTTCAAGTTTTCCCTGGTGTCTGCGCGCGCAATAAGTGGGCGGGCAATATGCTAATGTTTCGTTTTTACGTCACAACGAAACGGCTTGGGATTCGTTTTACAAACGACTCGTTTAATTGACTCAGAATCGACTCTTACTTTTGAGAGACAACTTTACAGGGCTCTCAAGTCTCACGCATTCACCGTGAGACACACGCATTTCAACCAGTTCACACGCCACACCTTGTATTTCTCACGCTGAAGGATAACTTGTCCCGCTATATACAATTAATGGACGAGGCTATTAATTAATTATATACATAGCACGTTCGGAGCTATTATAAGCACCAAGTTCCCGTACAAACGGAACGGACGAATTATCTGCGCAACATGACTGAAGCCCGGTTTATTTCATTGTGCACGCGTGGCGCGTGAATGGCTGTATACTCTAAGCGCGTTCACCAGCGCGCTCCAAATGTGTGATAAGATTTGTGCGAGCCGTTCCTATCGCGACGCTGAGAAAACATCATCCTGCACCAACATAAATTAGAAAGACCTCCTTTACTAGAATTTATCACGTTCTATTGTATTTATTGTTGTAAATTGACTAACTTAATAGATTACCTGTTGAGGGAATATATTTTTCACTAAAGATTTATATTACAGCTGTGGCATGTTGTGGCTATAGTTTCTATGTCTGCTATTGCCTGTAATTAAATCCTTATTGTAACAAATGCTATATATTACAAGACAATTACAAGAACTATAATTTTTCATAAGGCCAAGTACAAGTTAGATTCAAGACAAGAGCTTTAAAATCTGAACCTTCTTGAATTATTGACTAAACAATTGGTTTTCCCCATGTGTAAAATGTGTTCTGCTAATAATGACAGATATTAGGAAAAACCTAGCAGATGACAGGAAATTAACCGTTTAAGTAATGTTTTTTATGTAAAATTCTGTCAAACTGATAAGATTTTAGGTGCTTAAATAATATAAAATACATGCAGTTATGCTATTAACCAACTTTGCATATGTATGATACCACAAAAGACCATTTTGCAAAAATAAATAAATAATGGCAAACGGTTCACACTTCAACCCCCCAATGTTCAAACCAAAACTACACCCAACCAGGTTATTTTTATTAGCATTTTGATTGTACGATTCCTGGATGAAATCACTTGCCTGTGATCAAAGATAGTGAGAGCTGATGTGGGGAATATAGCCAAATTCATGCTAAATTATTATTGATGCAGTCAAAAACTCTCCCAACTGCTTTGCAACCAGAAGCTTTAGCTTAGTTTGGCTACCTGAAACTAAGGAAAGTACTATATTTCATTATTTTATTTCAAATCCTACTATATTAATACTCTTTTCAGCTATGTTAAGACAACAATCTCTTAAAGCAGAGCTCTCTGGCTATCATTTCAGTAATGTTTAATATCCTGGCAATGCATACATTAATCATTGCATTTGTCTGTTTCAAAGATGTCAGGGAAAAAGCAAAAGAGTATTATTTCATTCTGGGCACCAAAGGGTCAGCCCCCTAAAAAGGTTGCCAGATCAGAGGAGGAGACAGTGGAAGAAGTGGTGGCAGAGACGGTGGAGAAGACAGTAAGGGAGACAGTTGGGGGGAAAGTAGAAGAGACCATAGAGGAGACAGTGGAAGAGGTGGAGGCAGAGACGGTGGAAGACAGTAAGGGAGACAGTTGGGAAGAAAGTAGAAGAGACCATAGAGGAGACAGTGGACAAGACAGGGAAGAGGAAGAAAGCATTAATTGGAGCAGCCACCAGGTGTACTTTAAATGTGAGTGGTCAACCAAATGGTCATTCATTACCATAGGCACCACCAGCTCCTACTACTGGTGTTCAGTTTGCAGACAGGAGAACTCAGATGTGAACAGGCATGTAAAACGTAAAGGTCATTAGGCCAAAGAACAGGCACTTCAGTCAACAAGCAGCATAATTTCTATTTGTGCTGGTCAATTATGAACAATAGGTAAAATTGAACTGCTAGCAAAAACTTCAGAGAATTGTGTGGGGCCAAGGGGCCGCTGCTGCAAATAATTGAGTGGCTCCTCCCCTAACAGATGTAATCTCACTCCAAACTTTTGATAAAACTTGAGAGCCCTGACTTTATATACAGTGCACTTTCAGATTTAAAATTTTGCAGGATGTTTTCATTCACTTAGAGCTATGTTACACACTACATGAAAGGTAATTTTCAAAAATCCATAATACGGGCACTTTAAAAGACAAGATCTAATCTGAAATTGTTCAACCCGCCCCGCTCCTTTCTTGGATATTCCAGAATCAAAAAGTCATGGTTAATTAAACTGAATCGAACACTTAAGGTTTTGTTTAATAAAATTAACCTGCATTTTCAAAATTACAGCAGAAATACCAGAGTAAATATCTTTGCCAGTATGGGGGGCCTTTGAATAATTGTGTTGAACAATGGGGGTCTTCAAGTCAAAAAGGTTGAGAACCACTGGATTAAAGTAACCTAGTAGGCTATAACTTACCATACTTTAAGCAACTGACAGAATAAGACAAAACGCATTGTCCAAAAGTAACTGTGGAATCTCTGTGGAACACAAGTATTTATTCTTGGTCTGAAGCAACTCAGCAGTGTAAACATACATTTTTACTGACATCTTGTGGATGACAAAAGGGTTGACAGTTTTATTTCAACCTCACTTTCAACATTTATTTCACCATATTACTTCATTCCTGGAACACAATGATTTTAAAACAACAATATCAAAAATACAATATCAAAATATATGTACCAAGAAAGACAGTTGTTTAGAAAAGCCATGGACAGCATTGTAAAGAGCATAACACACACTGGCATAATTCCTTTGTATTCACATTTAAGTAAAAATCCTCATGAAACTAGGTTTTCAACAGTAAAGCCAAATATAGCTTTTTTTTTTACTTTTTTAGGAGTAAACATTAAAAAACAGTTACATTGATAAAAACTTCTAGGGAACATACATAGTCATAAAATGTTTTTTGGCAACAAAATTAATGGATTTTTTTAGGCTTGTTGGACATTCTTTTAGAAGCACACACTAAATAAAATCATAAATAGACATCAGCTGTCTGATCTGACATTTTCACATTTTTTTTTTCTTTTAAAAAAAGTCAAATTGTCTTTCATTGCTCAGAAATATAATTAATTTATGATGCAACCACAAAGATGTATGGTGTATCCCTCTGAAGCAGAACATATATGACTCATCTTGAGGGAAAACTGTAAACTGCAAAGAGAGCAAAGCTCCAGTAAGATTCCGAAGGCTCTGGAAGTAGTGAAGCGAAGAGATCCGTCCCATGTACTGATTCAAAGGAGATAATGATCTCAGTCAAATACAGAAATCTTCCTTGTGTCAAGTCTTATTTGCACACAGAAGTCAGAACGTTTTCAAATCTCTCATGGTTTAAACCTTAATCGTTCACACCTCAGTAGATCTGCTGTCATATATTGCATTTGCTGTCCTGTTAGAGAATCAACATCAGTAAATAAGCATCACAGAGAGGCTTGTAATTATACTCCTAAATATTTTAATATAAATCTACATTATGAATACAAAGCAGCAAGAAGTTATATGTCTGACGCATGAAAATACTTACTCAAGTTCTTTTTTCAGTCTTCTCAGTTTGTCGTCGAGCCTGTCATTCTTCACTCTGATGGGACTGTCAGGTATAAACCAGGCAGCAATAAATTTGCACATCACCACCACATGCTGAGCGGAGAGAAGAACAAAAAGATCTCAGACAATATTTAACAACTTAAAATAAAACAGAAAAATAAATAGCTCTAACATTTGTACCTCAAACAGAATAACAAAGGCAAAGCGGAGTGCCAGAATGAGCCAAAACTGAGAGGTGAGACTCTGATCTTCATCACTGCGGTAGTCTTTGTAACTGTACGACACACAATACACATTCAATGCAATGACACTGTATCACATTAAACATTTCCTCATTAGCCCATACAGTATGAAGCAACCCATCAAATTCATCCGTTTTATTATTAGAAGTAGAAGTAAAAAGTTGTCACACCTGCATTGCGTAATATTATATCCATTGTCTGTGATCAATTCCTTGAAGTCATGTCTCACTCTCTCATTAGACATGAACGCTGTTGCCAGTGTGTTGTTGATATACCCTGTCATACAGCTATCAGACAAAATAAATGTCCATCATGTATGCTTAAAAGCAAATAAACAGTTTTTGGATATGACACTTTGTACCAATAGAGAAAAAGGTGGACAAAAACAGCTTATTTGGTTTGATGGTTTGTAGCTCAGATACTCACTCCAGGTTTGTACTATTGCTGACAGCACAAGGTCCATAACGGTATCGATACACCAGACGGGGTATGAAGTCAGAGGAAATCCCAATCACTAGTCCATTGGCAATGACAGCCATCACCCCAACAGCTTCTAATATTCTAGTCCACACACCTGCCACCAGAGAACACACGGCACATTATGCAATGGTTTACGCCATGATGATAACGGACACATTACCACTATACAAATACATGCACAAAACAGCAAATACAGTAGCTATTCACCAATGTCATTTGTCTTTTTGGGCACTAGGCGGCGCTCAAGGCTGACCATCTTGATGGCATCCAGCCTGATCTCAAATATGTTATTGATGAGAGCCAATAAAGGAGCCAGAGGAAACGCAGCCACAAAGATGGTGGTGAAACTGAACTGAAGAACTAATGACACAGGAAAGAATATGTGTTAGCGTACAATATTTTAGCATTGCAACATTACAGTAAAGCCACACTTATTTTATTTACACTAAACATCACAAATGTCAAAATATATAAAATGCATCTTTACAATCCAAATATTATATTACAATAAAAAACTAGATGTTATACATCTAAAATCAGTTTGTGCTGAAGACAGGTAACAGAGAGCGATACAAACCCATTTCCAAAAACTCATTAAACAAGGTGAAAGCATTAACATCACTCAGGTCATAGTTTTCCAGCCAGTTACGAAGGTTGCAGAGGTCACATGGGTAGAAGTTACCCCCATCCTCTTGACATGCCTTCCGGTAACAGTTACCACACTTTCTGCGCATCGTCTTAGCTTTTGTGCGCCTAAAACACAGCTTTAACCAACTGCAGAGTAATGACAGAGCCAGAGATAGAAAATGAGAGAGAAAAATCAAGTAGTCCAATCAGAGCTAACAGCAAAAGAAGATCTTATTTGGTTTTAGACAACACTTACGGCACTGTGAACTCAAATATGTTGTTGATTGTTTGTTTGAGCACCAGAATAACAGCCATCTGAATGAAGAGATCCGTGAGGCAGCCGCTTGGATGACACTAAATCAGAGAGAGAAAAATGACTTTTACCTCTTATTTTTGTTTACAATTAGATTTTAAGATTCAATTCAGCTTTGGATAAAAGCGTCTGCCAAATGCATACATGTAAATATGCATTTGTAAATATAAATATACAATGATTCCTACATGAATCATACCTCTTCTAGTCTCCATTTCCCTAAAATTCGAACATAGTTTCCTGGATAGCCATTGATCCTAAGCACAGCATAAAGAGACAGTTTGAATAGACTGTTTTTAGAGTAAATAACTAGATAAGTACACACACACACACACACACACACACACACAATTACCTTCCCAGAAAGAACGCCACATAAAATAGTGATGAGAAGAGAGTAAAGAATTGAAATGTGAACATCTTCACTGTGAAGCGCTTCTCTGTGGCTGCAACGGAGCGGGTCTTCTCTACAAAAAATAACAGAGACATTTTAAGTACTTTGCCTATTTATTGATGTAATGGATTTCATGCAAACAATTATTATTATTATTATTTACATCTATTACCCACCAAACTCACACAGTTTGAAGGCCACAAATTTGTTGACCTGAAAAGAATTATATTAATTAGAAAGGTGCTATGTTTTTTTAACAAGCAGATGTTTTATGCCCATTAGACAGTGTATTTGTCAGTTCATACCCGAGTCATAACCTGAATAGTAATGTAGTGTAGCACTGCTCCAGACAACATGGCTATTGTGGTGGCATGATCACGCAGAAACTCAAACTCTTTTTGGGACAACAATATTGCAGTTAAAACACGGCAGATCACCAGAGCATGGGTCACACCGATGATCACCAACAGCTGAGCAGAATGAAGAAGATACAGTTGTATTATATAATATGTTTATAAGTGTAGATCATTTTAAACAATTACTTTTGAAGTAATAATAATGTTAATGCATGTACAGTATACAGTGCATATAGAAAGTTATCATATCCCTTTAAAATAGTTACTTTATTTGTTGTACAGCCTGAAATCATGAAAAAAAAAACCTTTTCCACCTTTATTTACAAACTTTGTCTTACAACAACAACAAAAAAGGCAACAGCTCTGAAAATTAATTTTTTTTAAAAACTGAAAAACTAAAATAACAAGGTTGGAAAAGTCATCAGTCCCCTGATTTAATACTTTGCAGAGCCACCTTTTGCTTTTATTACAGCCATTAATCTTTTTGGATATGTCTGTACTAGCTTTGCACACCTAGATTGGGGAGTATTTGCCCATTCTTTCTTACAGAATTGCTCAAGTTCAGACGAATTCCGTGGTGAAAGTCAGGGCTCTGACTTGGCCACTCAACGACATTCACCTTCCTATGCCTTGGAACACACAGCATTATCCAATGTGTTGATGTAATTTCAACTGAAACAGGAAGACAGGGCGGGGCATATTGAACAGCCCCTCCCCTTTTTTAAAATAGCCAATAGCGTTTCGTTTATATGATGTTTTATTAACAAAGTTCAGAAGGAGCAGGTTCAGATAATTAGCACAAGTGGAGAGCATTCAGTTAATCAACTCAACCAACGACAAGAGGTATAAATACAGCAGACTTACCTCTGTTCGTTTGACAGTTTATCAGCATCCCTCCTCCACCCCATCTCTTCACTTCTAGTTCTATCTATTTTTACCACAACCGGGGGGAGTACTCTGGGTTCGGGCCAAAATTCTGAGCTCAGAGCCCTCCACCTGGACAGCACGCCAAATATGCATAACTTTAACTGTAATTATATGTAAATGTGAACTTGTGAAATAACAGCTTGGCCAGAGCCGTTAAGCTCGGTAAAACCTCAGTTTCCTTCTAATCTCTAACTGTTTCTCCTCCTAATCTCCTCCATATCACTTTAAAATATAGCTTTCTCTGCAGAATTCAAATGGGTCCGATACGTTTTGTGGTCTGCGCCGACTCGCAGATATGCTCTGTGCTATTGTGTCTCTGGACTGCTGCGGTTCGCGTGAAACCAGACTTCATTCGCATCAATGGAAAGCATATTTACAGCATATTTAGATTCTAGAGAGCATTTGATTGGACAGAAGATCTGATGAGAAGCTGAAGTCCATGGTGATGTCATGAAAATCCGTGATCCATTTTAGCGGAAGTGAGAGACTGTAAGTTTTGAATGCTTATTTCTCCTAAATGCTTAATCATAATCTTAAGCCTAACATATTCATACTAAAAGATTTTTGATTTCAGGGGGACTTTAATCCATTGCATTGTTTTTTTGGTGGTATGTTTAGGATCATTGTCGTGTTGGAATGACCTGCCCATCTTCAGCTGTCTAGCAGAGGGACGCAGGTTTTCCTCAAGAATTTGGATATACTTGGCAGCATCCATTTTCCCTTCAATCCTGACTAACACCCCAAAAACATAATGCTGCCACCACCATGCTTCACAGTTGGTATGTTTTTGATCTCATTTTGATCTCATCAGACCATAGCACCTTTTGCCAGAAGGCATCAGTCTTCCAGGTGTGTTTTTGCATAGCGCAAACAAGACAGAGTGTGGCACTTTTTCAGAAAAGGCTTGTTTTTTCCTCTAGCTTGTAAGATAGTTGTCACATGCACATAAATTTAAAGCCTTGTAGGTCCTTCAAAGCTGCCTTTGGTCTCTTTGTAGCTTCTCTGATCAATGTCCTCCTGGCTTGGTCATCCAGTTTGGACGGACGGCCTGATCTAGGCAATGTGTTGGTGGTGCCATACGCTTTCCACTTCTTAATGATGCTCTGAACAGTACTCAGAGGAATAGCTAAAGCGTTTGAAATGTTTTTGTAGCCTTCTCCTAACTTATGCCTCTCTACAAATTTATCCCGGAGTCTATTTGAAAGAACTTTCCCAACTATTGTGAATTCTTTCCAGTGCTGTACACTATTAACGGTGTTCAATCTTCAAGAAACAGCTGGTTTTATTCTGAAGTAATCAAAACTACTACAATTGATGTCAGGTGGGGCAATTAGCCTGGTGTTTGATCTGGAAGTTAATTGGATGCACCTGAGCAAGTTTATAATGGTATACTCTAAGGGGCTGATCACTTTTAATAATCCTCCAGAATGTTTTAAAATGTTATTTTCACTTTGATGATGAGGGTTATAATGTGTACATACAGCACATTTAGTAATTATTCATTTATTTTATCTTCCAGGGTGTAATGTGACAGAAGGTAAAGATTTTCACAGGGTATGATGACTTTCTATAGGCACTGTGTGTGTGTGTGTGTATGTATGTATGTGTGTATGTATGTGTATATATATATATATATATATATATATATATATATGCATTATAAAAATGAATGTGAAAATGTGTTTCTCACCACTAATGTGACCAACAGAAGCACCACGATGCTGCGAAGGTAAGAATGTCTGAACTCTTTAGGCTTACACTGAGGGTTATTTACAATCTCCAAAATCAATTCTTCCTGTGGACAAACAGTCATTCGGCTCCATCAGATGATGCACATTAAATATGCCAAAAGTAATGATGAGAAAAACGTAATGAGTCTACCTCCTCCTCGCACCAGTCAAACACTTTCCACTTTGACACATACAGAGCTCGATGTCTCTTCCACACTTCCAAGAACAGGGTTGCTAGTCAAAAAACATAACAGTACCTTAGCTTTGGTCATATGGCATAGAAATATGTACTTTGCTTTAGCTAAAGGGCAAAAACTCACCCCAAATCGCCATGAACATGGAAAAAACAACAGTCCCTTCATTGTCAAATAGTTGGCTCACCTGTAAGCATTTACTGTTAACACAACTAGTCAAGATGACACAGAAAAGCACAGGCAGAAAATATAGTGGCATTCAGTCCTCATTTATTTTGAATATACACTACCACTCAAAAGTTTGGGGTCAGTAAGATTTTCTTGTTGTTGTTGTTGTTTTTGAAAGAAATTAATACTCTCATTCAGCAAGGATGCATTACACTGATCAAAAGTAAAATGAAAGACATTTATAATGTTACAAAAGATTTAATTTATTTGGAATGCTGTTCTTTTCATTTTCAACTTTCTATTTTTTCATCAAAAAATACTGAAAAAAATGCATCACGGTTTTCACAAAAACATTAAGCAGCACAACTGTTTTCAACATATAAGAAATGTTTCTTGAGCATCAGCATATTAGAATGATTTCTGAAGGATCATATGACACTAAAAACTGAAACTGCAGCTTAACCATCACAGGAATAAATTACATTTTAAAATATATTTTTTTTAAAAATTGTTTTTTAAATTGTATTAATACTTCACAATATTACTGTTTTTGCTGTATTTTGTGATCAAATAAATGTTGGTCAGCATAAGAGACACCTTTCAAAAACATTTAAAAATCTTACCAACCCCAAACTTTTGAACAGTTGTATACCATTTACAACAATTAATGGTGTTGAAATATGCTCAATTATAATAAAACAGTTTCATGTTTATTCACTGACCTTGGCATATGTACAGGTGTCAGACAGGTTCCACACCCTGCATCTTATGTCACATCTTGGACACATGATGGTGTTGGAGTCACATACTTCATGACTGTAGAGAACACAATACCCAGACAGCACAACTTAAGAGATAATTGAGTGTAAATTAAAATCAGATTAGTCTTTCTGCATCTGATCAGTCATCTGTCTCTACACCTCACATGAATTTGTTTGCTCTAAATATACTCACATGAGTGGACTGGTATTGAAGAACGCAAGGCCGTACAAGAACACAACAATACCAATAACAGCTGCAGGAACTAGCATCCGTGTGTAACAGCCCAGCCACAGGTAATACAATGCCACTTTCTCCCCAAAATAGTCCCTAAAAATGACATATGTGAACATGCAGTGTTAAAAAACCAAAAAAAAAAAAACCCAGATGATTTTCAAGGAACAGAGAACAAGATAAAACCAGTAGAACTTACTTGACATCAGTGACAGGCTGTTTAAAAAGCTTCAATACTGAAAGCCAGCTTGCCCACTTCTTTCTTAGTTTTTTCTGCTCTTTTTTCTGAAGAGACAAGTCAACAATGTTTAACATGACCTTTTAGAATGAAAAAGCTCAGATATATTTCATGATTTCCTTGGCTACAGTCTATATAAATATACTTTAACAAATAAAGGCTTTTACCTCATGCAGACAGAAGATGGACTCAAAAGCACCTTGACACAGCAGCTCTTTCAGGCCCTCTTACAGTAAAATAGTGGATAGAGACATTGATAATATTACACAGGCTCAGTCCTGGTCTCTTTTAATAAAATTGAAAATGAATGGGTGTCTGTTATTTACTTGAGCCATTTTAATACATGTATAGGCAAATTTAAACACTTTTAGATTGAATGCAGTTTCACATTACATACATTTTATGTATAGCTTTTTGTAGACAAAGTGTTTGAAAGGCTTAAAGATGAAAATGTTACAACAGACTCAAGTTACACTACTATTAAAAGTTTTGGGGCAAGTAAGATTTTTGAAAGAAATTAATACTTTTATTTAGATAGGATGCACTAAACTGATCAAAAGTGACAGTAAAGACATTTATAATGCTACAAAAATTCTATTTCAAATAAATGCTGTTCTTTTAAAATGTATTTATCAAAGAATCCTGGAAACAATGTATCAAAAATATTAAGCAGCACAACTGTTTTCAGCACTGATAATAATAAGAAATGTTTCTTGAGCACCAATCAGCATATTAGAATGATTTCTAAAGGATCATGTGACACTACTGTGAAGACTGGAATAATGATGCTGAAAATTCAGCTTTGTCATAACAGGGATATATGACATTTTAAAATATATTATAATATAAAACAGTCAATTTAAATTGTAATAATATTTAACAAAAGTCCTACATTTAATGTATTTTGGTTAAAGAATTAGTTCACTTTAAAATGAAAATCCCCTAAGCTTTACTCACCCTCAAGCCATCCTAGCTGTATATGACTTTAGTCTTTCTGATGAACATAATCTGAGTTATATTAATAAATATCCTGACGCGTCCAAGCTTTATAATGGCAGTGAATGGGACCAACGAGTATGAAGCTCAAGAAAGTGCACAACTCCGATTGTGTTAATCAGAAAGAAGAAAGTCATATACACCTGGCTTGAGAGTGAGTAAAGCTTGGGGTAATTTTCATTTTAAAGTGAACTAATCCTTCAAAAAAATTCAGCCTTGGTCAGCATGGTCAACTTCTTTCAAAAAAAAAAAAAAAAAAAAAATCTTACAGACCCCAAACTTTTGAACAGTTGGGTAATTTTTGGGCAAGACAACAATGAGAAAACAAATGAAGTGAAAGTGAATAAGAAAGACAGAGAGTGGGGTGTCTGCAAGAGAAAAAGTGTACCTCCTGATCCTATAAACGTATTGTTCAAGACAAAGTGGACAATCCTGATTCTATGAAACAAAGGAATAGAAACTCATTACAAAAGCTATGAAAGGAACTTCTTATGTGGCAGATTTTATTTTTAAGCAGTGTGAAGATGCTTTCTGTGACCTTCACCTGGTGCAGAATGACACAGATGATTCGCACTTTTGCTCCCCGCTCCAGTTACAGGCATCGGACACCTTTAGCAAGTATTTGTACTTTGCAAACATCTCCTCAGGTGCACAGATACCGAAGAACACCTTTCCAGCATGTTCAATTCTCTGTTCAACAGTAATGAGAGCCTTGAGTAAGACAGTCAATTTTAAAGCTGCAGTCCGTAAGTTTTGCCTTTGTCGCCATCCCTGTTTGAAACCTGCAATTGCAGTTATTTGCGAAATTATCATCTTTATGTGGGTTGTGCATCGGCACGGCTTCTCAGCGCAGATGAATCTGATGTTTGCTGTCAGTCACCACATCGGTGTGGATACTGTACTTCAGAATCACAGATTCTACGTCTTGGAAGTATGACCAAAATAAGAATTTTCACCGGAAAATGTCGTCTGAACAAGTAAGTAACATGTCTGCCACTTTTGTTCTGACCAACTGAGAGAAAAAAAACATTACAATAAATCGTGCTGCCAACGGTGATTAAATCTAACGATCGCTTAGCTCGGATCACGTCAAACCGTGCAAATTATTTTTATTGTTATACTTTGTTCTCAAATTGTTAATGTTAACAACATCAGCATTGTGTGACTATGTGTATTTAGTGTGTATTAGCGTTACCTGTAGATTTCAATTTCTGTAGCCACTCCGCAGTCCAAAGTCTTTTGCTTTTGACTACAGGTTAATCTCCAGTTGTCACTGATGATTGTCATTTGGACCTTTCTGGATTACAATCCGCCATCAAAATTATAAGTTTAATTATTCCATCTGCTGTGAGAAAAGGCTATAAATGATCCGCTACCAGCAGCATCCTCACATGATATAGCCTACTAGCTGGGACTCGTTCTTTATGTAAACAGACGTGACGTAATGACGCAAAGACGAACGGCTGCATGCTCGAATTTCCCACGGAAACCCACCAGTAACGATTTAATTATAAAACATTATTACAAGCTTACCGTTGTGTAAGGTAAAGGTTGTGTAAGGTAAAGAGATAGTTTTGAACAGTGGCTGGTTATGTAATTGCTCAAAAATTGATTTTGGATCATTTTTAACCAAAAAAAGTTACAGACTGCAGCTTTAACTGAAATACACAATACCAATGTGTGATGGTGACAACATACAGTCACTTTAAAGTTCTTCCGTTTCAGTTCGCTGATAAAAGCATCCTGTTTCTTGAAGATTTGGTCCTCCATGTCCTCCACTTTTTCAGCCACCAGTACATAGTCATATAATCGAGGAAGGTACGAGTTATGCTGAATGAAACAAATGCAGAAATGACCGAAACAGAAGGAAACTGCTTGCACACATACTATTTTTCTGTGAATATCAATTAATGATCAGATGTTTGACTGTATTACTGCTGACTCTTAGTTTTGTGGTTTGGTCTTGGTTGGTTGAGTGTTTGTGTCTGTCCCCTGTTTTTTCCAGAAGCTTAGGTCATGCAGGGCAAGAAGTGATGTGAATGTGACATTATGACCATAGTGTGGTAAGAAATAACATCATCATGTGCTTTGCATGTGTAGTTCCCATTCAGTCAGTCACGTTCGACGTTACGTCGATACTGACGTAATGGGGTCTCACTTGGGAGCCCAATCACCTCCAAGGGATACAAAACAAGCCAATGGGAATTGGCCAGTGAGATTTACATGCCGGGCCACGCCCCCGGCATCCGGGTATAAATAGACCCGGCCTACTCACCTGCATTCATACTTTTGCTTCGGAGCCGATTGGTTCGGATCTTCCTTTCTCCTCTAAGAGTGAATTCTGAAGAGAGCAAAAACAGCAATTTTAATTGCTTAGGACTAGTTCCTTCAACAGCAATTTTAATTGCTTTTGTTGTTTTTGTTCCGGTGGCTGCTCGAGTCTCTCCAGCTGGTGGGAAGGCACGCTCAGCGGTGGGTGTGACGGTGCGCTGCCCACAGGACGGTGCTGCACTCATCCCTGTGTGCTTCGGCTGGTGAGTATTCTGAAAGAGCAAGCACAGGCGATCAGCGTCTTTTTCAAGATGTCTTTTCGTCTGTGTGTTTCTGGATGCGGTCGTTTCCTGACCTCCTCTGACGGCCACGATCACTGTCTCACGTGTCTGGGTAAACAGCACGCTGAGTCAGCGCTCGTGGATGGCTCATGCCCTCATTGCGAGGGCATGTCCATGTTGGCGTTGAGATCGTGACTCTCCTTCTTTAACACGGAGGCACGAGTCCCCTCTGCTACTACCCAAGCACCCGCGGCTGGTAAGGCCGCCGGTCTGGTTAGTACTTTGGGAGATCTGAGGGTTACAGTGGGAGCCTCTTCGTCGGGTCCGCCCCCACGAACCTCCCCCTCCTCTGCAACGCCATGTGCCGTCGAGTTGCCGGCTGCTGCCGCGGGGCCCTCCACGGGGGTTCCCTGCGTCACTTTCGGTGCTCCGGAGGAGGACCAGATGTCGATTGCTGCATCGGGGAGTGGGCTGGATGACTCAGAGGACGACGACGACTCCGAGCTTCCGCCCTCAGGGACGGTTGCTCAGTCGGAGGCGGACTCTGAGTTGACTGCCATGCTTGCCCGGGCCGCCGCGGGCATCGGTCTCGTGTGGAACCCTCCACCGTGTCCCGAGCGCTCGCGGTTGGATGATTGGTTTCTGGGTTCGGGCCGTGGCTCCCAGCCACGTCCCGCCCCAGTGCCATTCTTCCCGGAGGTGCATGAGGAGCTCCAGAAGACGTGGATGGCACCTCACACTGCCAGAAACCGTATTTCTGCCTCCTCCACTCTCACTACCCTCGACGGTGGGGCCGCCAAGGGGTACGTGGATATTCCACAGGTGGAACGTGCGATTGCGGTGCACTTGTGCCCGCAGTCCGCGGCCACCTGGCGGAACCGTCCGCGTCTCCCGTCCAAGGCAAGTAAGACCACGGCCGCTCTCGCTGCCAAGGCTTACTCTGCCGCTGGACAGGCGGCCTCTGCCCTGCACGCCATGGCCATATTGCAGGTCCATCAGGCGAAAGCTCTCAAGGAGCTGCACGAGGGTAGTTCTGAGCCAGGGCTCTTGCAAGAACTGCGTACGGCGACCGACCTTGCCCTCCGGGCGACGAAGGTCACGGCGCGGGCCCTGGGTCAGACGATGTCCACCCTGGTGGTCCAGGAACGGCATCTTTGGCTGGACCTGGCCGAGATGAAGGACGCCGACAAAGTTCGCTTTCTCGACGCCCCCATCTCCCAGGCCGGCCTTTTCGGCGACACTGTCGAGGACTTTGCGCAGCAGTTCTCGGCAGTGCAAAAGCAGACGGAGGCCATAAAACACATCCTGCCCCGGCGTGATGTTGCCACCAATCCGCCACGGGCCGTGCCTCCGCCTGCTCCTCGCCGAGGGCGTCCTCCTGCGGCTCAGGCTTCCGGGAGATCGGAGCCATCCCATCCTCCCCGAGCCTCCCGCAGGAAGGCCACGCCACCCGCCCAGGCCGCCAAGTCTTCTAAAAGGAAGAAGGCTAAGAAGCGGCCCTGAGACGGGAGACCCAGAGGTGATGGAGACTGCTCTGCAGGAGACGGTGACCGCACCGCTCCTTCCCCCGGGACAGGGCCTGGGGGAGAATCCTGTGTTTTGTTTTCTTTCTGTTCCGCCGCTGGCCCCAGGGTCAGCGGTACCCACAGTTTCAATAAAAGAGCGATTTCCAACACCTCTGGGTCATATAAGAAGGTCTGTCCCTGTCTCCTCGCGTCTTTACCAAAGTCGCAGAGGGGGCCCTTGCCCCGCTCAGGGAAGTGGGCGTTCGCATTCTCAACTACCTCGACGACTGGCTCATTCTGGCCCAGTCGCGAGAGCAGTTGTGCGAACACAGGGACCTGGTGCTCAGTCACCTCAGCCAGTTGGGGCTTCGGGTCAACTGGGAAAAGAGCAAGCTTTGCCCCGTGCAGAGCATCTCTTTTCTCGGTGTGGAGCTGGACTCGGTCAACATGACAGCACGTCTCACCAACGAGCGTGCACAGTCGGTGCTGAACTGCCTGAATTCGTTCTCGCGAAAAACAGCGGTCCCACTGAAACAATTTCAGAGGCTCCTGGGGCATATGGCATCCGCAGCCGCGGTCACGCCGCTCGGATTGCTTCATATGAGACCGCTTCAGCACTGGCTTCACGACCGAGTCCCGAGGTGGGCATGGCACCGTGGCTCACTCTCTGTGGTCATCACACCGAGTTGTCGCCGCACATTCAGCCCGTGGTCGGACCTTGCTTTTCTACGGGCCGGGGTGCCCCTAGTACAAGTGTCCAGGCATCTTGTTGTTACAACAGATGCCTCCACCACCGGCTGGGGTGCCATATGCAGTGGTCAGTCGGCATCGGGCTCCTGGACAGGACCCCAACGCCACTGGCACATCAACTGCCTCGAGTTGCTAGCAGTACTCCTTGCTCTGCGCCGGTTTCGACCGCTGCTGCAGGGCAAGCATGTGCTGGTCCGGACGGACAATACATCGACGGTAGCGTACATCAACCACCAGGGTGGTCTACGCTCCCGTCGCATGTCGCAACTCGCCCGCCATCTCCTCCTGTGGAGTCAGCGCCGACTCAGGTCGCTGCGCGCCTCCTACATCCCGGGCGAGCTCAATCGTGCGGCCGACGCGCTCTCACGACAGCTCACGCTCCCGGGGGAATGGAGACTCCACTCCCAGGCGGTCCAGCTGATCTGGAGCCGATTCGGGGAGGCACAGGTGGACCTGTTTGCCTCTCAGGAATCCGCCCACTGCCAGTTGTTCTATTCCCTGACCGAGGGGACCCTCGGCACGGATGCACTGGCACACAGCTGGCCCCGGGGTCTACGCAAGTATGCGTTTCCCCCAGTGAGCCTTCTCGCACAGACACTGTGCAAGGTCAGGGAGGACGAGGAGCAGGTCTTGCTAGTTGCGCCGTACTGGCCCAACCGGACCTGGTTCCCAGAACTCATGCTCCTCGCGACAGCCCATCCCTGGCGCATCCCCTTGAGGAAGGACCTCCTTTCTCAGGGGCAGGGCACCATATGGCACCCACGTCCCGACCTGTGGAACCTCCACGTGTGGTCCCTGGACGGGACGCGGCAGACTTAAGTGGCCTACCCTCCGCGGTAGTTGACACCATCACTTCGGCCAGAGCCCCCTCTACGAGGCGCGCTTACGCCATGAAGTGGAGTCTGTTCGTTGAGTGGTGTTCTTCCCACCGGGAAGACCCCCGGAAATGCCCGATCAGTGCCGTGCTTTCCTTCCTTCAAGAGGGTTTGGAGCGGAGGCTGTCCCCCTCCACCCTGAAGGTCTATGTGGCCGCCATCGCAGCACATCACGATGTGCTCGATGGCAAGCCACTAGGAAAGCACGACCTGGTCATCAGGTTCCTCAGAGGCGCCAGGAGGTTAAATCCCCCTAGGCCTCGCCTCATTCCCTCTTGGGATCTCTCTGTCGCCCTCACGGGCCTGCGGAGAGCTCCCTTCGAGCCCCTTGAGTCAGCTGAGCTGAAACATCTGTCCTTGAAGACAGTGCTCCTGACCGCGCTCGCCTCCTTCAAGAGGGTTGGGGACCTGCAGGCATTTTCGGTCAGCGATTCGTGCCTGGAATTCGGGCCGGACTTCTCTCACGTTATCCTGAGACCCCGGCCTGGATATGTGCCCAAAGTTCCCACCACTCCCTTCCGGGACCAGGTGGTGAACTTGCAAGCGCTGCCCCCGGAGGAGGCAGACCCAGCCCTTGCGTTGCTGTGTCCCGTTCGTGCCCTGCGCGTTTACGTGGACCCCACGCAGAGCTTCAGGAGCTCTGAGCAGCTCTTTGTCTGTTTTGGAGGTCAGCAGAAGGGAAAGGCTGTCTCCAAACAGAGGTTGGCCCACTGGATAGTGGATGCCATCGCCTTGGCGTACCAGTCCCAAGGCGAGCCGTGCCCCTCGGGTTGCGAGCTCACTCCACTCGGGGTGTTGCTTCTTCCTGGGCGTTGGCGCATGGCGCCTCTGTTGCAGACATCTGCAGAGCTGCAGGCTGGGCGACACCGAATACATTCGCGAGATATTACAATCTCCGAGTGGAACCGGTGTCCACCCGTGTGCTGTCTACTCGTAGATAGCCACGGGTGTTCGCTTGCGGTGCCATTTCCCTCGGATGAGGGAATGCGAGCACTTTTCCTGCTCCTCAGTTCAGTTCCCCACAATGGTGAACCCTGTGGAGTTCCTCCTGCATCCTGCGGCAGCCAGACGCGGCGGAGGCGTCCGGCGCTAGGTCCAGTACTCGTGTGTATGCCCAATTGGTCTGCCCTTGTACTGGGCTAGATGCCCATATGCTGTGATTCCCCGCAGGTAATCCCATATGTGTTTGTCCACGGTACGGTTTCCCTGACGGT
This sequence comes from Mylopharyngodon piceus, assembly GCA_039654765.1. Classification (NCBI taxonomy): domain Eukaryota; kingdom Metazoa; phylum Chordata; class Actinopteri; order Cypriniformes; family Xenocyprididae; genus Mylopharyngodon; species Mylopharyngodon piceus. The sequence continues at coordinate 27,453,365 of CM077442.1, forward strand.
AAACCCGTGTCTTTCCCTGGGCGGCTTCGCTCTGCCCTGTCTCTGACTGCTAGTGTGTTCCTCCCGGAAGGTAGGACCTACATCAGGGATCTTCCATATGCGTTACTGTCCTCAGGCCAGTCCATATGTGTTTTCCACACATTACCTCCCTTCGGGCAGGGTGTGGTCTCCGTAGCTTTCCCCTCCTCGGGGAACGCTTTCCTGGCGTTTGGTCATGGCTGAGAAAACGTGGGAATTGAGTTCCGAAGCACTCTTCCCCAGGGTAAGGAACAGCAGCTTCGACCTTCTCCATTGTATCGCCCTGTCCTCTCCATCCCACTGGTATGGAAGACATTCTGGGCTTACTCTGGGCGCTGGAGGGTTACGAGTAGGGGCCGCACTTGCATTGGGCACGCTACGGCTTGCCAGCATCTGCCCCCCCGACACTCGTAACGTGGTTCAGTCGCTATGGCGCTTTCCATTGGACCCCATTACGTCAGTATCGACGTAACGTCGAACGTGACTGACTGAATGGGAACGTCTAGGTTACTATTGTAACCCCCGTTCCCTGAAGGAGGGAACGGAGACGTTACGTCCCCCTGCCATAGCTCTGAGTCACCGCTGAGCGGCCAGATGTTTATCTCGGCTCCTCAGCAAAAATATGAATGCAGGTGAGTAGGCCGGGTCTATTTATACCCGGATGCCGGGGGCGTGGCCCGGCATGTAAATCTCACTGGCCAATTCCCATTGGCTTGTTTTGTATCCCTTGGAGGTGATTGGGCTCCCAAGTGAGACCCCATTACGTCAGTATCGACGTAACGTCTCCGTTCCCTCCTTCAGGGAACGGGGGTTACAATAGTAACCTAGACGTTAGCAGTTATCATAACTGAACATGTGCTTGTGTAGAAATATGACTGTGGTGACTGTGGTATTGAATCCAACTGGTCAACAAATGCACAACAGACACGTGTCGTTCCTTTTCCTACCTGTGCTGGAAGTAAGGTCTCATTTGCATTGTCCAGCTCGTACAGAGCCACATCATCCTACAATACATAGAAATAACAGAGAACTATAAATTGGTAAAAAAGGTTTACTGGGCAATGCACAAAAACAGTGTTTAATTTCACCGTATATGTAAACTCCATCCGTCAGAATCAGGATTCTACATCTACTGCCACTGTCATTCATGTATTGAGGACATCATAAAATTTATCTATGTACTTACAATAAATCAACCCAGTATCACCCTTTAAATGACACAGAGGAAAATGTGATGCCAAACCTTATCACAATTCAAACACAAATTTCTAACCTGTCCTAATGCAAGCCATACAGTGACAGCTAGCTGACCAGTAATACTTAAAGGTACAGTTCACCTAAAAATGAAAATTCTGTCATCATTTACTTAACCTCAAGTTGTTCCAAACCTGTATGAATTTTTTGTATGAAACACAAAAGAAGTGTTCAGCAGAAGAAAGAAATTCATACAGGTTTGGAACAACTTGAGGGTGAGTAAATGATGACAGAATTTACATTTTTGGGTGAACTATCCCTTTAATAACTAGCCTGCTTTATATAAACCAAACTGACCAAATACAGCAGGATCCAAATGTCTTTTTTAAGTTTTTCACTTATATTGTTATGTCGATAGTATGTTGTAGTATGCTAATGTGTTGTAGTTGATTGTAGTTGATAGTATGTTTACATTGTTACGCCAATCTTTTAAAGATGTAAAACATAAAAAAAATAAAATAAGAATTTGCTTGTATGATAAATTCTGGTAGCATTTAAAAGCGTTCTTTCCCTTTTATTTTCCCATGTCCTTGTTTCACTTTGACAGGAGCTACTCTTGCTGGTATGACGGCAGGTCAAGACATGCTTCTGTGTGACATTTTATAGAACTACAAGTGTTTGCTGAGTGTGTGTTTGTGGGTGTCAGAAAGACAGAGGAATCACAAAGAACATGGATTGTGATTCCCCACCTCTGCCTCAATCATTAACTGAAGCCACAGTCATTAAAATGTGTTCTTGCTCTAGTCTATGACTTTTAAAGAAGCAGCACAGTCTCATTACAAATAACCAGTTCAACCACAACAGAACCATTATTCATTCAGTTTTTGCCCACATTTACGTAATGTGAACACATACCTGATCATTTTACTCTACCAAAACAGATTAATCAATAATGAGTCTAAAAAAATCAAATCACTAATAAAGCTTTTGTATTAAGCAAGTTTAAGGACATCAATAAGCAAATTACTGAGTTGTCTGAGTAAAACATGAGTTGTACATCAGCATTTATGTTTACGCTCACAGCAAAGTCTCTCTTCACCATACACCTGAAAGATCTCAGCAACAAGATGTTCAGGTGAGTGTTCCTCAGAATAGTTCGTCCTTTTCTGAGGACATCAATCCCTCCTAAATAATGCAGTTTAACCTGTCTGAAACAACTATAATACACAAATTTTAATAATACAAATGATTATTATTATTATTATTATTGTTATTTACATCCCAAGACAAGTCATTCAGTCATTCACTGAGGAGAAATAAAATAGTTAATTAAAAAGGGATGCCATTTTAAACAGTGTTATACTGTTACTGTAATTTGCCTCTCTTTATGTCGTAACACGGATATTTTGTTAGAGCAATATTAGTAGTGGTGAATGCCAGTGATGTTTATGACAGGGTGAGTGCAACACAGAAACTACTACTGTCTACTGTACTAAATATAATATATACGGTATAAACTGCACATTTAAAATTACTAAACAGCCTAATTCTATTTTAAACAGTTGTGACTAAATACTCAGAAAAAAATAGTCTTTTCTCCACATGAGCTATGTCTCACATTATGTCAAATGTCTCACATTGACAAGTTAAATGAATAAACACCTCAAAATCAATCAGACAGGCATTGACCTATGCACCTGCGAAACCTGGAAGACACACAAACACACACACACACACACACACACACACACTGTACCTCTCGATCAGTGAAGAACATCGTCAGATTAAAGTTTTCAAAGCAGTTCAGTTCAGTTCAGGCAGACCGTCGTCAGTCTCTCTTCTCTTATACTCACATAGCCGAAGACCAGCTTTAACTAATGAGAGAAATTCTCTGACTAGAGACCGACCGAAAGCAATGTAGCCTACACTTCCGCATTGCCCATCTCATATTTAAGACATCCGCGAGCGCGACGGTATGATCTTGACTTGTAGATTTACAGGTGAGACCACAGACGTCATCTGTTGAAGGGCGGTGCCGAGGGTTCATTACTGTCGATACACACACATATATATTGATAGCTTGAGATCGAAACTCAGTCTGCAGTGCCACTGCCAACAGTTTTAGCTCTGAATGGTCACTGGTATCAAAGTTATTATATGCAAATACTTTCTTTAATCGAGTAAATAATAAATCTTTTGGAACCGTAATTATTTCACGTCATTATGTTTAGTGCGTAAAAACATTACAGATAATATGGGAAAAATATTTACTCAAAATATTTGCATCTCAGTCAAGAAAATGAAGGCTACACATTATAAGCAAAATTGTTTCCATAAAAATGCAAAATAATAACTACAAAACACAGGGCTTTCATTCACAAAAAGTATTTTTAATCCAAATACTTTATAACTGAGTACAACTACTAAAACCGATAGACTAGCCTATATAAAATTAAATGACCCGCAAATTATACTTTTGCAATATCCTTAATTTTCCAAGTTTATTCATGGTCAAACCCCCAAACATTTGGTTTCTCTGAAAAGACCTGAATATCATCCTCAAGACTTTAATCTGTAATAATTTACTAAAACATACATGCTCTACAGAGGAGGGGGGAAAATGGCTTGGTCCAAGGATGGTTTACAGTGGGATTCAGCTGAAAGCAGATGTCCTCAAGTCCATGGTTCTTCTAGCCTTGTGTTGCTGTACCAGAAGTGGAATTAATTCCCTAATTTGCATTGTTCATCATCAATCATCACATGGCCATGCAAAACATTGAGCGAACATTTCCACCAACATTAAGACAAAGCACACTTATTTAACGTGATCTCAAAGTACACAACTGAGTCAAATTTATTCATGAAAAGTGGTCATAAAAAAACCCACAAAATAATTGTATACACACTAAAACACTGATACCACTGCATACAGGTTAACAGTCTACAGATAATGGGTCATTTTATTATGCTATCCTTTGAGAAGTAGCCTGTACAGTATGACAGCAAGAGCTTTTCATGGATTATACAGCCAAAACCAAGATAATTGGATAGTCAAACCACTTTATACAAAACAATGTTAAGTTTGAAGTACATAAACATTAAAACAGTAGTTTTAAGTATTAAAGTTCAAAGTGCTCACTCTGTGCCACCTTCATCATCTTCCAGTGTTTTACGGAAGTGTTTGCGATTTACTTTCTTGCTACTGTTGAAGACAACACTGGACACCATTTTGTCTTCATCCTTTTTCTCAGTCCCCCACTTCCTTTTTTTCTCTTCTTTCCCCCATGAAATGTGGGGATCATCCAAGTGTTGAAGGCCAACTTCTTCCTTCTTAGCATGGTCAAGTTTGCTCCCACTTTGATCTTTGCGTTTGGGTTTAGTGAACACAATCTTATTCTCGCTGCTGCTGCGATCCTGGTTGAATGCTGGAGTGAAAGTCTCCAGCGTGGCTTTCTGAGACCTCCGGCTGTCTTGAAGCCCCTGAATGTACTGATGAGCGACCTGACTATTCTTTCTATCACTGGTTTCAGCGATATCTTCAAGACTGTAGCGGGTCCAGCGCTCAGGGTGTGCAAGGTAGTCTGGGAGTTTTTTACCTGGAGGTTCTTTTTTGGTTGCCTCTTGATCAATACCACACTTTCTTTGAGGTCCCTGTGGAGGTGACGGTGGAGCAGGACGGGCAAACGTGCCATCAAGAATGTTGTCTTCACCTAGATCCTTAGATGTTATCTTTGCAGCACTATCCAACTGTGCAAAGATGTCCTTGCTCCGATCACAGAAACCAGAGCTCCCACCTATCAGTCTGAAGGTGGGATTTTCTTGAGGAACAGACAGGACATGCTGCTGCGTCTCACCTTCTTCCTCTGAGGACGATGACAAGTCCTCAACCTTTCTGCCGAAATGCTCTGTGGGCTCATCAGAGTCAGAGTCGCTCAAGGAGAGATCATCTGGAAGTTCAATCGTATCTCTATTAGACAGACTGTTGGGAGCATCCTTTTCTTTGCAGTTTGGGTCACTCATTGTGCTACTACTAATCTGAGGTTAGGTCAAGAGATATGATTAGAAGCTGGATATTTATGCTGAGATACTGTGTGAAAGATCTAAAGAAGAAAGAAATGAAGAAAAACTTGTATTAGTGATGCAGTAAACCAGAATCTCCTGGCAGTTTCTTCAAAGAGTAACAAATCAAGTAAATTAAATTAAATTATCACTAGTGCTAATAAACTTCATAGAATGGTGATCTTGAACTTTATTTTTTGACAAACTCATAACAAACCAAATGACATGAACTATGGAGAGAAAAGCAAAGATGAGGAACTACTCGCTCACCAAAAGTCTCTTGAAACACCTGTAGGAACAAGAATGAGAAACAAGCAGTGAGATCTTCACTCAGTAAACATACAATTACATAACAGCATTATACAGTGATCTAATAATACTTAAGGACATGTATTTCAATTCATGATTAATTATTAAAATCCATATTTATTTATTTTTACAGATCTTGTGATGCTGTGGTTATTAATGCGTTACATGCTACATTATGGCACTAATCTGAAGAACGTAAAAAAAAAATTATTATACAGCTGGAACAATGCTTGGGTGCATAGAGGTATCTTACTGCGGTTGAAGACTCACAGGTACTGCGTGCTGGTCAGTTTAGCTAAAATCATTGATTCCAGAGTATTGATCAAAGTTATGGCCATAGCGTTTAGTCCGGAGGTTGTCCTCTTCTGCCTATGTAAGCTTGTATAAAACAAAACCAACATCAGCATATCTGTATATGTCTACTTATCAAAGAAGAAGAAATCAAAGACATTTACAAAATTACATGCATTTAAAACAAATCATTACATTAATGAAATGTCAGTGAACAAAACATTATCTTCTCTAATCACACGTTAAGCCAGCTAACGCAGCTATCCCGCCTAGCTGTGATGATAAACGTAATCAACATTTCTCAAAACGCCCTCAGAACCTACAACATTTACGGTAACACACTGATTTAAATATAAAAACCATAATTTTGAAAGTTACTTAGTTATTTGACTCGTATCTAGTTGTCCACATAAGCAGTAGCATACATTTAGCTGCAGTGAGTGCGCATAATCCACGAAGAGATGCTTTGTGGGTAATGTAGTTTATCTGTAAAAAAAAAGAAAGAAAGAAAAACAACAGCTGCGTTCTAGTTCTTCACTGCTCCCAACATGCATAGCAAAGGGTGTATTTATATAATATAATATAATATAATATAATATAATATAATATAATATAATATAATATAATATATGTCAGTTCAGTCATTTACGTTCAAATGAATCTGAGATGTTTATAGAAAATATTATATTATTTTTTTTTAATAAATAACCTAATAATTTGTCATACACAAAACCACTAAATTTAGTGCTAATGTTGTGATGTTTAATATGAAAATATATGTGGTTAATTTCAAAATTTTTTAAAAAAAAAAAAAAAAAGGCTACTCCGTTTGCACTGCTCACTCACTACGATTTGATTCCATAGACTGTAAAAAAAATAAAAAAATAAAAATAAAAAAAAGAAGATTTGATTCACGCCATGTCGTAATTTCCGTAACTATTCTGACTTGTGAAAAGCATGTACCACCACTGCAGATTTTGTTGTTAATAGTGCAAGAGAAAAGTATGTCCGAATCCTAGGACGTGAACAGCTCCACGCACAGCGTCACGTGTTGTCATCTCTTATTTACGGCAATTACGACATGGCGTGAACGCAGCATATCTGAATACCTTTGAATGGCTAAATACCTTTGAAGTCCACTTTACAGGGCACTATGGAGGATTGGGACGCATCCAACGTCTGTCTGTCTAATAACCAGCAGAGGGCGCAAATGCTCTAAGAAGCACGTGCGATCTGGCTCAGTGTGCTTTCATTAAAAATTAATTGAGGTAATGGATATGTAGAAGAACATATAGTAAGAAGCATAATGTGTTTATAAGAGTACAGGACAAAAATGATAAATAGAGATGTATACTTTTACAGATTCTTCTTGAATTCATTAAAACAATTTAGTAATGTAACTGAACACATAAGAAATAAAGAACGTGACAGTTCAGACCCCTTAATACTTCTCACTAATTTTGTGTCAGTATGCCGACCGAAAGTCACTCCCCTTTAAGACATCATCATCATCACATCTCCTCAGCTCGCCGGCGCTGATGTAGTAATTTGATGTTATGGAGAAGAAAGCGAGCGAGGGATTCACAGTTTAGCCACTACATTCTCCATGCTAACATCTTAAAGCTTGAAAGCGGAAATCTCCTTCGGCACCTTACTCAAGCCAAAAAGGAGACTGAACTGACTGATTTACAGATTTTTTTTCATTGTCCCGTGGGAGAAAAGAACCGCACGAACTTAACATGAAGAGAATAACCGGGAAGACGAAAGAAGCTACATTAATAGAAATGTCCAACACTCTGGATTCACAGATTGAAGGTAAGGAAACTGCTACAACAGTTATGTAAACATTATATGCAGTGTTCAAAATCGTAATGAGAAGGTCAGTCTCTTGGGAGTAAATGAAAAGATAAATGAATGTAACCGCTTTGTTAAATCAGCTGACAGGATCACTTCAAAGACAAAGAACGATGATAAAAAAAAAAAAAAAAAAAAAAAAAAAAGAACACTGCAACATATTCACTAGGTCAGGTCCCCTTAACAAAATAAAAACGTATAAACAATACATATATTCAAATAAGTGGTGTTGACTGAAATTGAAATAGGCTAAGTTCCTGAAATGGCAAAGGCATGGAAAAGTTGCGGTCTACACCCAGACTTGATACCTGGCACCGAGCTGTATCCTGCATTACGAAAGCGTGTTTTTAACATGGTTTAAATCCACAAAAAGAGCCCTGGTGGTCATTTATCTACGTGACCTACGGATTTTTGAAAAAGAACAGAGAAAGTTGATATTTATTTGTACGTATCATTGTATGAATTGTAGTTTTAAGAGCAGTTTCGACCACCCCTTTTTATTAGCTTTCACGCTACTCCGTCTTGGCACATGGTTTGGCCTCAGTCCCAGCTTAACTTGGGAATCAAACAGACCTTATGTTGATTCAGTTAAATGTCTGGTGTCTTTGTGCCTCATTCAGAGTTCATTCAGTGCCCTTGCACACAGGACATTTTTAGACTAGAAAACATCAGGCTCCTCCTCAAAGAATGTGGAATAAAGAAAGAAGTGGACTGAATGGTCTTTGTATCCATGTAGTATATATACAGAGTATATATATATATATATATATACAGAGTAGTATATTAGTTACTCGATTTTGTAGTATTGCACCAAACAAAGAGCAAAATCATTATTTTATAGGATGATACCCAATGAATAGGTTTTATCATAGAGGACCTTAGTGGGCCCTCTTTGACACAGCCTTAGGAAAATGTTCCTGGTTTTCCCCTCTGACAACATAACGGTATTATCTAAACAGAATATCCTGTGCTGATGTTTTAGCTCAGGGATGTGACAGATGTATCATGCAGCAGTGTAGTTTGATCCCACATTTGATATTACTCGGCTTGTTTTTTAATAATGTAAAATGAATAATTGAGCTGAGCTGAAATAAATCAGTACTGGGTCTGATGCTTAGGTCTTGTCACCCTGAAGCTTTTTGTTGCACAGGTTGAGTAATAGTTGTTAAGCTTAAAGTAAGGCTAGAGGGAGATTTATATTAAGTGTGAGGCATGTAGGTGTAAGTTTATGTCCTCGACTCGTGTTCACATAGGTGTGGGGGTTTGTATGCCAATTGACTTAATAATAATAATAATAATAATAATAATATTATCATTAATATTTGCTCTGCAGTTGTTCTGACTAATGCCAAGGTTTTCCAGTGTCATGAATGTGTGTTTTGTAGGAGGGAGTGGTTGAGAGGAAAGAGAAAACATAGAATACAAGAGAAGTGGCTGTTTGTTTGGGAAAATGTATATTTCAGGGGAACCCCAGCCTAATCTCTCTCTGTTCCTCCTGCTGTTGCTTTTCACTGCAACTATTTAATCCATGTACTGATCATAGGTGATTCACTGGATAGTAATTTGATTATGCTTCTCGACCAGGACTGTGGCAATGCCATGGCTCACATTATGTCTGCAATGTGTGATTAAACAACAGAGGGATTTACAGTGACTCTGAATTTGTGTATGTGTATATACAGTGCACAGCATAAATGAGTACACCCCCTCTGAACAAATACAAAAGATGTGTATACTTAATGATCACTTATACAGTTCATGGAAAGATGGCAAAATTGAAAAACAGAAATATATGTCATTAATATCTGTAAAATATGTTGCTTAACTCGTCTCTACAGAATCCCCCACAGGTGCTCAAGAGTGTTAAGACAGAAGGTTTTTCACCTTGGGAGAATGCATACTGTCATTGTCATGTTGAAAAAAATGCCCAGTAACGCAGGGAATGGGGAGAGGGTAGCATCTTCTGTTTGAAGTTTTTGTATTACATCACACAGTGGTGTGTGAATTCATGACAGCATTGATAAAGCACAACTCCCTCACACCTTCAGCACTCATACATCCCTATATAAGCTGTATATAGGGAACCAGGCATTTCTCACTGTACTCCTCTTCTAGCAACACCATAATATTTTGGATGCTTTTAGATCAAAAATGACTGACTTGGTCTCATGAGACCAGAGTGTGGATTTCCAGATATTTTGTAAATATGGGCCTTGGAAAAGGCTAATTGACTTTATTGTGCTTTGGCTACTGTAGGTAGGTCCAGTGTGGACAACAACCATGCATGTCACTTCCGAAGGCTGCATCTCACTCTGTGTGATAAACAGTCACTCTTTTCATAGCTTTTGCTGCCTCTGAGAGCCTCATTTGGTATTTCTCCTGCTCTCCTCACTCATCTCTAAATGAAAGCTTAAAAATAAGGCCTGATTATCTGTCACAAGTCCACTGTTTTTTAATTTCTGTTACATTTGCTATATTTTGACACTCAAAACAATGATTTGGTAATCCTCTTGTACCACTGTCCTCTTTTGTGTTAAGAAATAAGTCTCCTGACTGTTCTCTCCAAAGTGGTTTCATTGTTGTCAGCATTAAGTCTGAGAATGATTCGGTGGGCTATAGAACACTTTTAATTGTCAAGAAATTACTTCTCTTTAAATGTTTTGGTTCAACATACTTACATGTTGATCAAAAATGGCCTTAATTTTTTTTTTTCTGATGTAAGTTTATTTAGTGTCATTTAGTAACTTTCAGGAGGGTGTACTCATTTTTGCAACACAACATTTCGATACACTTTGATAAGAAAATCTTATTTTCCTAAATAGTTTTGACATGCTTCTTTGGTAATTGATCAAGCAGTCTTGCTGGAACATTATATCTCTAAAGAACCCTAACATGTCTTCCAAGTAAAGAGTAATTGCTGAATTTGTTAAGTTTCAGAGGGGGTGTAATCATTTATGCTGTGCACTGTATATATACCTGTATGTATGTATGTATGTATGTGTATCTGTATTTTATTAACATATGAAAATATTTCACACTGAAATGCATTGAAACTCAAAGTTAATTATTTTTATATATTTAATTAGTTTTATATTGGACAGATGCTTAGCGGCAACAAGTGCACTAAGAGATTTATGAGTTTAATATAGCCTACTTTTGATTCATAGGTACCTAATTCACAGTGCAGCAGTGCTTGAAGCTTGAATACATTAAGCAGCTCTAAAACAGAAAATCAACCCAGAACCCACAGCTAATTGCCAGCTCATTACATCTGCATAACATAATGTCCATATCACACAGCTTTTCATTTTAGCTATAAAGCTTCCTGTTGCTGCAGTAATTGAAGCATGGTAATATATTGCATTTTATCAACATCATTATTGCAGCAATACCAATATAGTATCATTACTGGGCATCAGTTCAATTGTTTAGTTTTAGATAGCCTGTTTAAAATTTCTTTTATATAAATTACACTTATTAGATATGCTAAAATAATTAAATCCAATTACTTTTTTTGTAAACACTGACACTATTAATCAATCTCAAGTGGTCCAAATAGAGGTTGCTTGACCATTATCAAATGCCAAAAAATAAACAGATAAATGAAATAAATGCTACAAATAAGAATATATTGTTGCTCTCAGGTGGAAACCGCATATCTTTATAATTCATCATTTTTGTGTTTTGTTTTATTTTATTTTATTTTTAAAAATGAATCCTATTGGTCACCCTTTATGCCTGTATGTGGGTTGTACAAATATTTAACCAATGAAAAGGATTTGAAAGAGCTTGTGACTAAACCTCATAACTATTGGATCTTCAAACTGTTGGTCAAACCTCATAACTCCACCCACCTCTATCGTGAATGAAGTGAGGTAAATACAGAACTGATGTTTGAATTAGTACAGCATTTTCTTTACTCAAGAAACACAGTTTATAAAGGCATGTTTGTGCAGTTTTGTTATTTTAGTGCTTAGTGGTGTGTCGTGGGATCTTTTTACTTATCAAAACTGTGCCGTGGCCCAAAAAAGAAAAAAGGTTGGCAAACGTTGCTCTAGAGCACAATTCATTTTTGCACATTCTTGTTCCTTAGACTTAGGCTTAGTTCACCCAAAAATGAAAATTACTCACATTATAAACACATTAATTCCTCACCCTCATGTCTTTCCAAACCCGTAAGACTTTGATTCATCTTCAGAACACATATGAAGATCTTTTTGATGAAATCTGAGAGCTTTCTGTCCCTCCATAGACAGCTAGATAACTACCACTTATAAACATCGATCAGCAATAAACAGAAGCTCAACCAAACCTGCTTGATCCAGAAATCCTCTTCCAGAAGCTCAAACGTGCTGCATAACACACTGATGTGTGAGTTGATGATTGTTTATATGTGAATAAAAGCCTAAATTCAATCTGTTCATCATATAAAGTGATCGAGTCTCTTCAGAAAATTTGGACTAAACCACTCAATTCATATGGATTAGTTTTACGATCTCTTTATGAACTTTTTAAAGCATCAAAGTGGTAGTCGTGTAGTTGTCTATGGAGGGACAGAAAGCTCTCAGATTTAATCAAAAATATCTTCATTTGTGTTCCGAAGATGAACGAAAGTCTTACGGGTTTGGAACGACACGAGGGTGAGTAAATTATGACAGAATTTTCATTTTTGGGTGGACTAACCCTTTAATGGTCAAGATTGCTCAAAATTACACTTTTAGGGATTCAAGTCTCTCAACCCTAAAAGGTGCAGTCCTCTGTGGTAGCATTCTGCTGTAAAAATGTTTGAGATTGTGGTGGTTACAGAGCTAGTGCTAGTTGAAATCTGGGGAAAAGCCTAATTTATGGATGTGTTTTATGAAATGAACAAATGTCATAAAAGAATAACAGGATAAAATCCAAATAGTAATATAAAATAATACTTTACAGTAATTGTTTATGTTTGACATAAAATATCTTATGTTTGTTAATGAGATCTAAAACAGTGGTTCTTAACCAGGGAGCTGGTGACCACCAGGGGCCTCGGCAAACTTCCATAGGCATAGCTCTGTAACCAGCGGAATCTCAAACCCATAATTTTTACAGCAGAATGCACATAATTACAATTGTTAATGATTGTTAATTGCGAAGTGTTGTTATTTCTGTCCTATAGAAAAACTTTTATTGACTCTTTTGCTTTTCCAAGGGATTGTATAATAAACTGTATCATGTCTGACAGTGTGAATGGTCCCGCTGTCTCTTCAGTGTTTATCAGTGCATTGTCACCCTGGGCTGTCACACAGAAGACAGTCTCTCTTATCAGGGCTGACCTCATGGTATCCTCTTTAGAGAATGCAACTTATAGACACCCATGTGGACCCTGAATAGATTTCCAAGCCTTCCCTGCCACACCATGCCTGCTATGTTTGTATGCGTGTGCATGAATGTGTTTCCTTGATCTGTAAAGTAATAAAGAAATGAATTCAGTTACAGAGTTACTAAAATGTTTTATTCAAATAGCGTAAAATGAAATTACTATTGTTGTTGTTGTTGTTGTTTTTTCTCTCGAAAGAACACAACTGGATTAAAAATCTTTAATTGTCACACCACTTGCAGACAGCACACACTTGAGGTTACACTTGTTGGTAACCAGGAGAAAGTGAGAAAGAAAGCGAGAGTTGTTGCTATAGCAACAGGCTCTTTAATTTAGTTTTCTCTTTGATAGCCATACTGTATGAACAAGTAGTTGACCCAGTAAGTCATAAATAAACTCTTAAAGGGATCACTCTGTTTTATGGAAATGTGTTATATATATATATATATATATTTGATCATGGCCCTTGAACATCAACAGAGTGATAAGAAACATTTCATTTAAAAAAAAAAGAAGAAGTTAGATAAGGGGGTATGCTTCAGTTCAGAGATCTGTATGAATATTTATGCATTTGTTTGTGTGCGTGACCCAACGGTGTTTGTACCCATCTAATTTGAATTATGAATATTATCTGTACATCTATAAACAGTCCTTCTCCTGACTTCACAGTATAGTTATTATTTGCCTTGCTAATTTAAGACTTTGCTGGAGATCACCAGTTTATCCAAGACAGCATTGCATCCTGTTGATAAAGAGACAGTTCCTGTGTTATTGTGCAGCTTTTTCAAAGACTTTGCCCTGGACACAAGATGTGGTGGTTTGGAATTGTGGTTTAGTTGCCATTAATGTGAAATAGCTATTCCGTGAATGTTCTCTGACCCGATGGTGTTTCCTGGCACACTTTTCCTATTGAGAGTTACGTGTTTTGTCATGCATTAAGAGTGCAATGATGTAAGCTTGATTCATTCAGCCGATAAATTCAGTTCACTTTATATTCCTATTATAGCGAGTCATGTGACACGTGAGGGTGAATCGGAATTGTGAATATATTTTCAGTCCATCTGCTGAACAAGCTGAGCCCATCTCTGTCTATCTGCTGAACAGAAAATGTATGCTTTAGCACACAGATTCAGTTAAACTGTTGATTTGTTTACTAGGAAATTACTGTGGGGGCCACAGGTTTGTATTCAGACAGGTTTTATCAACACTACTGCTGCTTTTTCCCTCTCTGCTTCAAAGTATTACACAAAGGTGCCATTATCAAAGCCTTTTTTTCCCAGTAGGCCTAATCATCACTCATAATAACACGATCAGAGGAAGCCTGCGAGACCACAGCACCTGTTGGTTCTGCTCAGAACAAATATTGGTCTTCTCATAGAATGGAAATGATAGAGACCAGACCTACAAATGCAGTTTTTTGGGGGATTTTTGTAATGGTTTTAAGTGTTAACCCACACACGTGTTCTTTTCCCTCTAAAATAAATTAATGTAGAAAGAGTTGCTTGTGTGGATTTAAAATTTTATTTCCAACTTTACACCCCTAACTGTCTCTTGGGTTAAGATGGCTGTGCCGTTCTGACGGGCTACCGGAGGACCTTTCAGGCAGGTACGGACAGAGCTACGTGTGCCACTTGTCTGTCCGTCCCCCACTCTGCCGTTTTTTTTCATCCTCTCTCTATATTCATTTCCTCATTATTATTTTATTGTGCTTCATCAGCATCTCAGAAACCATATTGTGACAAGGGTGCTTGTCTGTGGTACCACATATTTGGGGATGTAAACCTTGCTCCAAATGCTAAAGATTTTTAAGAAAATGTTGACGTCTTTGTCTGTTCTTTCATTCCGTTGCCTCGTAGCTGTAACCTTTGTCAACTTGTTAAGGTTCGTGCCTGTGCTTTAAGGCTGGATATGAGTGTTTTTAAAGCTACTTTTATCAGAAATGCACCACCATTTCGTCTTGAATATGTGAGTTTGGTGACTGAAATGTTGTGTAGCTTTGTTTTTGTTGTACATATTGATGTCAGTGTTGTTCTGAAAAAATGAACTAAGGCAGCACAACTGACCATTCAAAATTTAATAAAGCACAATCGAATAAACAGAACAACCAGTCTGAGTCCGTAATCTAATCTGTCCATGGCAGAACATATATTTACTTGCACTAATTTTCAGTGTTAAGGATCTGTGACGAGTGCTCACTAATCATGCACTAGCCAGACATTGTGTAAAGTGTATCCTAGTACAAAAAGAGAACACTATGCCTGACTGTTCCCCACAAGAAGTGCTGTTATCCCACAAAGTTGGCTGCTCAGCATTTAAGTCGTTGGCTGACTAACCAAAGGAATTTCTGCCAAAGTATGTGGGGGAGAAAGCACAGCAAAGATAGAAATGACACGTACATATGTAAACCTTTTTGTCAAATAATGTGATATTTCACTTCAGCGGCTGTAGAATCGAACACGCTGTATAACGCTGAATTTATTTAAGTTGGAGCTGCTGTTCAGCAAAGGAAAATTAAATAAAATATTCTGAAAACGTATGTCTCTTGAAACATAGTGGAATGAATTCCATTTAAATACCTCTAGTCTAGTCTCCTGAGAGTTTGGAAGAGCATGAATTCATCTGGGTTGGCATATGATGTTTCCAATAAGACTATAGCATTTGTGGTTCTGATATGTGTGTGTATATGTGTGTATATATATATATGATGTCATTTCCCCTGTGTCTCTTGCAGGTAATAATGGCAGCATTAACTCCATTTCTGACCGAGGGACACAACTGCCTGGTCACCGAGAGGTACGATATCAGATATTTTCATCTCATTCAGATATCTTGTCATAGTTTGTGGTTTAGCTCTTCTATGTTTGAAAAAGCAACAGATTACTGCTGTGATTGGTATTTTGTAATGTGGAAAATAGGTCACATTTTGAGGTTGTGGTACTTTAAATATGTGTGAATGTACTCAGACCATGAGGCCTTCCAACTGAGTACTGGAGAACATTTACAACTCTGTTTTAAATATTTATGGTTGGCCGATTTGAACTTGTAAATGTCTAAGTATAGCTCTTGAAGACAGGTCAAAGGGATTTGTTTTTTTTTTTTTCACTAATACCCTTTTATAATGTCCACCAAAAGCAATATACAAATTTCCCAATGTTTTTATGAATGAATTTGTGAACAAAAAAATGACATTTGTGATTACTGAATTAAGGATTAAAAAAAAAAAAATGGATTCAGACTGATTTAAAAAGAACCAACTTAAAGGGTTAGTTCACCCAAAAATGAAAATTCTGTCATTAATTCCTCACCCTCATGTCGTTCCAAACCCATAGGACTTTCGTTCATCTTCGGAACAAAAATATCTATCAAAAAATCTTTTTAATGAAATCTGAGAGCTTTCTGTCCCTCCATAGACAGCTACACGACTACCACTTTGACGCTTCAAAAAGTTCATAAAGAGATCGTAAAACTAATCCATATGAGTTGAGTGGTTTAATCCAAATTTTCTGAAGAGACTCGATCACCTTTATATGATGAACAGATTGAATTTAGGCTTATATTCACATATGAACATTCATCAACTCACACATCAATTGTGGTAAACGGAAGCTCAAGCATGTTTGCTTGATGCGTGCAAGATTCAATGAGCTTTGTTCTCGTGTTACGCAGCATGTTTGAGCTTCTGAAAGAGGTTTGCTTTCGCGCAGCAGTTTCGGTTGAGCTTCTGTTTGTTTGCTGATCAATGTTTATATGTGAATAAAAGCCTAAATTAAATCTGTTCATCATATAAAGCAATCGAGTCTCTTCAGAAAATTTGGACTAAACCACTCAATTCATATGGATTAGTTGTACAATCTCTTTATGAACTTTTTGAAGCGTCAATGTAGTAGTTATGTAGCTGTCTATGGAGGGACAGAAAGCTCTCAGATTTCATCAAAAAGATCTTCATTTGTGTTCCAAAGACGAAACGAAAGTCTTACGGGTTTGGAACGAAATGAGGGTGAGTAATTAATGACAGAATTTTCATTTTTGTCTGAACTAACCCTTTAAAAGGACAATTCACCCACAAATCAAACTTTATTATGGCATGCAAAATGGGTTTTACTCTATAAGGAGGAATATTCTAGCAGAACATAAATAGAAAAAAAATTCACTGCAGACATTTCCTTGAATTTTATATGATTTTTAAGATTGCATTCATTTAATTGCAATAATGACATTTCTTAGCCTGGAAATGTGCTTTGTATTTCCATGACTGAAGCATCCCTGAATATATTCAAACTCTTAATATGTTTAGAAAATGCTTATTATATAGATGCTGGTTGTTTCTGACATAGGACATAGGACCTTTTTAGTCTTAAGCATTGATTTTGGCATTTTTACATGAAGTTATGTAAGCAGGCATCAATATATTGTGCCTTTGCTCTGTTTCTTTTGCTGTTGCACTTTGCTAATGATAATTTCCTCAACTTCGTGCAGTCAGCAATAAAGAAGTGTTTTGGCAAGCCATGTGCAATGGTACATTTTTGTCTTAATATCTAACTAAACCTGGATGGTAATAAAAAATAACTGCAAATTACTCACCCTTGTAATATCAGTTTAGTAAGGGGGCATCCAGAGTTGAAACTGTAGCTCTGCTTATTGTAAATAATGAAGTATTACAATGAGCATGTGATTGTGATCTCAGTCCCAGAACAGTATAAACCAGTTTGTCACAGGAGAGTCTCCAGGCCAAGGCATGTTTCCCCCAGTTCTTTGCAGTAAGGGGGAGTGACCCACTCTGATCAGAGGTCTCTGTGTGAGAGAGTGTGCAGCTCACTGTTAGCATTTGCTAGCACTGCTTGGGACATGGACATTTTGTACATGCTCTCGGTGACATAACACCATTGGAGCATTATGACAGCTCGAACTGAGGTATGGATACAACATTCATGTTCAGGACCTAGGAGAGATTGTTGCTTACTTCGGTAGAGCTTTTTTTTTTAAAATGCCTTGTTAAATTAATTTTGTTCAGCACCGACTGCTATATGAATAGTTCATCGTTATTGTTCACAACAAAGCTTTAAATCACGTATTATTATTATTATATATGAAATATGTAATGTTTAAATTAACAGTGTATAGTTTGAATTTAGTGCATATGTTTATATTATCTTATTACATTGATAGTACACTTTTTGCTGAACACATTTAAACTGGACCACATCAACATGCTAGATTTCATTTTGATTTTCACTTTGTGTAAGCGTGTTTTTGAGAGAGAGGTGAGCTATAACAGGAATGGGTGGACCTTCAGTATTTGTCTTAAACACAAGCAATGCTTTGTCACTGTTTTAACACTTCAACAGCTCTGTTGGGACCAGCGTGACTTGTGCTTTCTCATCTACTTGGCCTTGATATGAACACCCAATGTCTAGTGCTTAAATTATTCAGCTCAGTAGAAATTAATACATATGAGGGCAGATATTAGATAATGCGAAACTCCATAGATGTTTATGAGAATTCCTGGAGTTTGAATGATTTTTGTGATTTGTTGTTGCTTTATAGATTGCTTGGAAGTCTTTGATTGTCATTTTGACATCAATAGTGATCACTAACCCTCCATGTCATTTCCTAAAGGAGCAGCGTACAAAGGTCCCATCTGACCAGTAGTGCTGATTAACAAAGTACCTTGTTTAAAAATAAGTGCTCCTGTCAGCTCTCTCACATTTAATTAGTGGTCCGCAATAAAATGCCTTCACAACTGGCACATAGCCTTCACTTGATTAGTTTAATG
The DNA here is from genome assembly GCA_039654765.1 of Mylopharyngodon piceus. Lineage (NCBI taxonomy): Eukaryota > Metazoa > Chordata > Actinopteri > Cypriniformes > Xenocyprididae > Mylopharyngodon > Mylopharyngodon piceus. The sequence continues at coordinate 27,472,216 of CM077442.1, forward strand.
ACTTTCCCTGGTTTAGTCTCTGAACGGCCTTTTTTAGACAGATGTGCCAAGCAGGCAACCGTTTTTGTGACTTAACTGTTTTGGCTTGTTTTACTGTCTGGAGCAGCATATTTGTGGGTCCAGCTGATATTTTCTCCACCTCCATACATTGTATGTTTCTAGTAAAACAGGTATGTCAAAGGCATGTTTGTACAAGTATGACATTTGATGTACTGTGAATCTCCTCCAGAGGTTTCCTGCGATTTTGTTATACTCTATTTACATAATTTTATTAATGCTGGTGGTTTTGGTATTGATGGGTGGGTTGTGTTTGGGATGGCTGGGGTGTTTTTGTTTGTTTGTGTTTTTTGTTTTTCTGCAATGAGACATGAGATAAATGGAAAATTAACTGTTATACAAGAAATATAAATATGTTCCTAAGATTTTTTTGCTTAAAACATTTACAAAAAGTTACCATATTATTAGCATATTTTTATGGACATGTGTCTGGATAAAAACCTTGGCATTGTTTGAAATGTCTTGGTGTATAAGATAAATACTAGGACATTAATTAATAAGGTGTGTGTGTGTGTGTGTGTGTGTGACTGCGACTGCTTACCCCTATTATAGTAACAAATTTGTACCCATAAGTGAGTTAAACCTTCTTTTGGGGACATCCTCATTTGAAAAATAAATTAATAAATAAACTTAAAATAAATTATTATTATTATTATTTTAAAAAGGTAAAATGCTAAAAAGTTTTCTGTTAGGGTTAGGTTACAGTGTTTGTACCTAGCTGTATATAAAAACAACAGAGGTCTATGGAATGTCACCATTTGTTGATCTTGCACTCTATATGTGTGCTGAAGTAACCGCTCTCTTCACACTGTACCTGTGGTTTTCTCTGCACATCTCGCTGCAGCTCTTCCTGGAGCCTCTCTTGCTGTCATGATACTATTTCTGCTGTGTTAGTGGGATGATGTTTTACTCTGCAGTAAATTTCTGCTCTCTAACACCCTGAGCACTAAAGTGATTTAGCAGTATGTTTCATGAGCATCACATCCACTGATATAATGGGTCCATTGGGGGTTTGTCAACTAAAAAGATAAGCACAATTAATAAAAAAATCGCATGTGTAATGTCACGTTTATTTTTTGTGACAGAAGGCAACTCTCAAAGGCTGTATATGGTCATGTAGTTGTGTATGAGAGTGGGAATGTTGTTAATTTGAATGTTTTGAATGTTTCTTCTGTAGATAGACAAGTTTGAGCAGAACAGGGACTCTGTGTACTTCAAGGATGGTGTACGACGCATCGATTTCGTCTTGTCCTACGTTGATGACAAGGAGGGAGACAAAAAAGCGGTATGATACTAATATACAGGAGTTTTATAGTAATATTATTAACACTTTAAAGACATGACAGTCATGTATTTGTCCTATCTGTTAATTTATTCAAAGATGCATTTAAAATGCAATTTATTCATAAAATGACTTGAATATACCTCATCTATGATAATGTTTTTAATGCTGAAATAAGGTTGCAAAATGTGCTGCAGATCCCACAAAACTTATATTAATGAATTAATAATTCATGATATTTGTAAAAAAAAAAAAAAAAAAAATATTGAAGAACATTATTGAAAATGGTGATGTACTCATAAATATGAGTAAACCCACAAGTGTATGAGAAAATACTTTGATTCTATAGGCCTGGGCGATAAAACGGTATCGATATTTATCCACGGTATGTCTTAATCGATAACGATAGAAAAAATGTTCGATATAACTCTCGATATAGTTTCACTTAAATGCGTTAAAATGTAAACGTACATGAAGTTCGGTTGCATGAACAACTCTCAAGCTCGCTCCGTCCCAAACAGACGCGCTACGAGTGACACGCAAACAAGTTGCTGTGGAGTTCAGTTGAGCAATCGCCACGTGAAATCAGAACACACAAACACATGAAAATGAGCGCTGTACCTGCCGGCGACGAGGAGATTGTGTATATAAAAAAGGAACATACTGTATCAGCTTGTAAGTGTGGCAGTTTCATGGTTTCCTTACGTCTTACAGTTGATCTACTTCAAAGTTCGTCTTGAGAGAGCAGTTGTCTTGTCGGTATAAACAGCTGCACAGTGTTTTCAACACACAGTATCTTTATTTCTGAGCTACAAATATTCAAATTATCACAGAAATACTGAGATAAAAGTTTATAGTTCAGATATAAACACTAATGTTTATGTTATCGATCAAAATTTAGCAAATCAGCTTCTGAAAGAAACTTGGCGATGAAAACGACGCATTTATCGATTACATTGTTTCACCACCAGGTGGCGACAAGTCACTGTTAGAAAATGTATTTGACATTGAATCTTCATTCAACAGATTCTTTCAAATACACTGATTCATCCAGTAATGAAACAAGAGAATTTATGAGTGAGTCATTGAATCATACATCCAAACAGATTTTTAAAAAATAATTAATTCAAATAAATCAAATTTTTTTTAAAATATAGACTGCAGCAATTAATATTTTGTCAGAACCTCTAGTAATAAATTACGTTATTTCGTTTAGTTGTCATTCAGAATCGTGATCTTAGTTTGACAAAACAAAAAAGTTTCTCAATTTATCCAGAATTGTGCAGCTCTAAACATTAAATGGAAATTTTATATCGTGATAAATCTTTTAGCTGGATCGCCCAGCCCTATTTGATTCAGTTGATTTCTTTTAGTTTTTCAAAATCATATGAAGCCAGCATAAATACAAAGAGTGACTTTGACATTGACACAAACACAGACTCATGCACACATTTCCTGCTCCTCTCATTAATTGTTTGTTTTCCACAGTCCTGATTTCTTTCATGCATTTGTTCTGTTGCTCCATCATCTGTAATTACTATTGATGCAGGAATTTTAATTAATTGTGTTTTCTCTCCAAAATGCTCTGTACTTGGCCTTGTTAAGCAATCAAACAATGATGATTAATATTGCTCACTGTGTACAAAAATAGTGTGATGGGACCTGTACGTAGGCGTGCAGTGGTGGTGAGATGGGGTGAGATGTCTGATGGGTCATAAGGCACAGTGAGAAACAGTGAGTCAGAGTCAGATTGAAGCTGTTGCACAATAAACTGTATGCCGAACAGTGATTGCATAAAACGAGAGCAGGGGCCAACCACTTCTCTCTCGTCAGACCCTTCATTCAGTTCAATCAATGAGAACACTGAAGGGTTCGCTGGTGAACCTGTTTGATCCTCTGTTTTCTCCTGTATGTAGAGGTTGATGCGCGGTCAGGCTCTCTGCTTAATGAAGGTCATATCCCTTGAGTCACCCAATTGAGATGGTGTTCCATAAGATGAGATGTGGTAGCCATAGCTCACCAGTGCTTGTGGGAAATACGAGTTTTCTCTAAAGACGTAGTCCAAAGCTTGTTTACAACCCTCAGGGTTCCCATATACAAAGCTGAATGAATTGGTGACTTAAAACTATTGATAAAAAAAGAGAAGGAGACCATGAATGGTATAGTACAATGATAAAGTTAAAATAAAAACTTATGTTTTTGTGTGGTCTTTCTTCCAGGAAAGAAGAAGAGAGTTTGAAGCCAACCTGGAAAAGTCTGGTCTTGAGCTGGAGACTGAAGATAAATCGGTGAGGTTATGAGCCTCATATGCCCTATCATGGTTGCACTTCTAATATTTATTTTATTTTATTTTATTATTATTTAATTTATTTAATTTTATTTTAAAATTATATCTCGTGTTTATATATATATATATGTATATGTGCGAGATATAATTTAATTTAATCTCCCCCTGCAGGAGTCAGATGATCGTAAGACGTATTATCTGAAGATCCACGCTCCATGGGAGGTGTTGGCCACCTATGCAGATGTGCTAAAGATCAAAGTGCCCTTTAAAGCGAGCGATATTCCCAAAGCTCGAGAAGTTCCTCTGGAGTGGCTCACTAACCCTTTCCGTCTGCCAGACAACATCATGAGGCCAGAGCCGGACTACTTCACTGCACCTTTTGACAAGAGCAAGGTTGACTTCTTCCTCATTGATGATAAGGACACGTTTTTTCCTCCCTCCACACGCAACAGGATCGTGTACTACATCCTGACTCGCTGCGCTTACTACAAGGAAGACCGAAAAGAGAAAGATAAGACGGGAATTAAACGACTGCTGAACAACGGCACCTATACCTCAGCTTATCCCCTTCATGACGTGAGTGAGAGATTTATGCACTTTTGCATTTTTGTGCTGTGACTTGTTTTCGCTTTAGTATAGCTCCATCTAGAGCTCGATTCATTTTAATGTTATCTAGCAGAAATTGATTGTGCATTCCAGTGGGCTTTGAATACATCTTCCATAAGTTTGAGTCAGCAGCCATATCACCCTGTAGCCCAAGACTGGTTGCCCACTGAAGCTTAGCAGGGCTGAGCCTGGTTAGTACCTGGATGGAAGACGTCCTAGGTTGCTGCTGGAAGAGGTGTTAGTGAGACCAGCAGGGGGTGCTCACCCTGTGGTCTGTGTGGGTCCTAACTGCCCAGAATAGTGATGGGGACACTATGGCCTGGTTTCACAGACAGGGCTTGGCCTAAGCCAGGATTAGTAGCGTTTATGTAGCTTTTATAAAGTTTTACTAGAAAAAAAAAAACATTACTGGTGTGCATCTTGAGACAAAACAATGGCACTGACGTATTTTGAGATATGTCAGTACAAGTTGCTTTTAGTTAAAACGGCTCAAACATGCATTTTAGTCTAGGACTAGCTTAAGCCTTGTCTGTGAAACTGGGGGTATAAGTGTCAAAAAGCACTGTCCTTCGGATGAGACATTAAACCGAGGTCCTGAATCTCTGCGGTCATTAAAAATCCCAGAAAGGAGTAGGGGTGTAACCCTGGCATTCTAGCCAGATTTGCCCATTGGCCTCTGTTCATCATCTCCTAATTATCCCCAGATATGCTGAATTATTTAAAACATATTCGAGCAGCCAGTAACCTATACCCCAGGCTTCAGCCCATGGAAGCCCGTGCATTAACGCGCCCCGTGAACATACGTTACGTACAAACGTAGTAACGTTCCTGTCTGCATTAATAGAGGATGAGGTGAAAAGCCCAATAAGGTTGTGCTTGATGGTGAGAGGCTTAGCATACATTTTTAATGATTTCCACAGTTTCTCTCGAATGTAAATCAAGCGCCCATTAATGGCTTAGTTCACTTTCAAATGAAAATTTCACCCTCAAGCCATCCTAGGTGTATATGACTTTCTTCTTTCTGATGAACACAATCAGAGGAATATTAATAAATATCCTGACGCATCCGAGCTTTATAATGGCAGTGAGTGTTACCAAACGAGTCTGAGCTGAAGAAAGTGTTTCCATCTATATTCATCCATCATAAACATATTCCACACGGCTCCGGGGGGTTAATAAAGGCCTTCTAAAGCAAAACGATCCATTTGTGTAAAAAAAAAATCCATATTTAACAAGTTATGAATTAAAATATCCAGCTTCCGCCAGACCGCCTTCCGTATTCAACGTGCGAAGAAAGTGTGAAACTCTTGCAGTTCCAAAAGCTTATGCTACATCCTACGCCTTCCCTATTCAATTTACGGAAAAAGTGTAACTGACACGACGCCAGTTTACACTTTCTTCGTAACTTGAATATGGAAGGCGAAACTTACAGTGATAAAAATGATAGGTTAAGCTTATCATTTTCCCCTTTTCTTTTTCTGCTCTACTCCCCAGAACGCTTCCCACCTCTATCCATTTTGGTCATGGGACAAACTTAAAGTAATGTCAGAGGATGAGCGGTTAATATTGATATAATAAAATAAAATTTTGAACTCCATTAAAATGCTAAACAAAAGTTAAATAAAATGTTTCCTTTCATATTTTTTATAACAAATAATTTTTGATTATTTATAAAGTTTTATCAAAGGAAATTTTCAAAGAATGATTTTGGCACAGTGACAATGTGTACATTTTTCTTTTTATCGAAAAGGATAAACTAGAACGACAAACAATGTACAATCATTCATAATTCCATTTAAACGAAACACCGCAAGTCATCCTTTGTCAATTACAACAAAAAAGTTATAATGATTTTAATATGCAAAACTGTTACCCAATCAGAGCAGTGGGCGTTTACTTCCAAGTCTTGAATGCGGCACGCCCATCAAAAGAGTGTTTGAAAGAAAGGTTCAAAAACAAGAGAGTAAATAGCTTATTTCTTCTAAATTAGGATGGGGTTTTTTTTTATGTAAAAATCTTGATAACATTAAATGTGGACCTCAGAGAACATTTATAAAATGAATGACCCCTTTAAAAGTTTGTGTATATCTTTGGTTGACATCTGTGTGCTGTTTGTTCCTCAGTGTCGGTATTGGAAAAAAGCCCAAGATGTGCAGTGTGAGAGTGAGAGGTATCATCTGTATAGGCACTGGGCTCGATTCCTCTGCTTCTACAAGGAGCAGCCACTCAATCTGATCAAGTGAGGACACTCTGTATGCGTTCATGACATCTGAAAAAGAGTTATAACTAAATCTGGAGCAGATAGTCTTATGCATTATCATTAGACTGCTGATTGCAAGATTACAACTTTGTAGAGGCAAAACAATGCATAATTAACCTCACATTTCTAGTGTAGCATATCAAACCATAGCGTTAGATTTCCTGTTTGTATTTTGTCATAGGAAGTATTATGGTGAGAAGATTGGTATCTACTTTGCCTGGCTGGGCTTTTACACAGAAATGCTGTTTTTTGCTGCAGTCATGGGTGTGATCTGTTTTGTTTATGGCCTACTCAGTTACGATGACAACATCACAAGGTTAGTGGCACTGGCAGGTTATATGAGTCATATGAACACATCTTTACCTGAGCCTCCAGAGTCCCATACTGTGTGGTTACATGCATTTTTTTTTTATAGCCCTTTGCTATTTGTAACTAATAGTGGCAGATAACTGTTAAAAGCCTTCATACAAGAGCTTTTGTTTCTTGATTATTGTGTGTACAGAGTGTGTTTTTGCAGTTGAACACTAAATGTTGTTATATTGAATGAGATGCAATATCTGTATTCTTTTGTAGACCGTAACCTCTGATAGCAGCTTTATATCAGTCAAATGTTTCTCATTGTCTAAAGAATGTCAAATGGCTTCAATGCTTGAAAATGCGAAAAGAATGAGTCAGTGTGTTAAGACTTGCCATACAATACAATAATGTAATGTGAGGACAGAGGGACTCTAGAGGCTTGATACATTTGTTTTTCTTATCAGAACTAAAGATGTTTGTGGAACAATAGCTTTTGTGGTAATAGCATTTTCTACTACCTCTATTCTTATAATTAATATTTCTCTCCATCTCTCTCTCTTCCCCTCCCTGTTTTCAGTAAGGAGATCTGTGACCCACACATTGGAGGGATGATTGTCATGTGTCCGCTCTGTGATAAAAAGTGCAGCTACTGGAAACTCAACTCAACATGTCTGTCCTCTTGGGTGAGAAAGAAGTTTTAGATGCACTGTCTCTTCATCATAGACAGATTTTCCTTATTTGTGATGCTTTTTTTTCCCTCAGCAATCCCATCTATTTGATAACGAGGGGACTGTGTTCTTTGCCATGTTCATGGGCATTTGGGGTGAGTGCACTTCTATTGTTTAAAATACTAGCTCAATAGGTCCATCTAGTGGTTAGCAAGATATCTCAAGCCAGACTCAAGATCTAATGAGATATTAGTAACTGTGCATGAAACAGTATTCATATTGTCAAATAATTGGTCACAGAATTTGTTTACTAAATAAATCTGCAATGAAGGAGAATAATTTATGTATGCTTTTTGAATATGTATCTGTAATCACTTTAGGGTAGTGGTGCATGCTAATGATACATTAGTGAACACTTAATTAATTTCACACAGGGCTCAAAATGAGCTTTGCTTATGCAGTGATTTCATTAATCAGCACTGTGTGAATATTCCTGCACCCAGTGCACTGTGTATTCATAAATTAAAAAATGTTCTAAACTTTAGTAAGAATTTTGCCTGGTTCCACAGACAAGTCTTAAGCCCAGTCCCAGACTAACATGCATGTTTGAGCTGTCTTAACTGAAATCAACTTGCACTGACATAGCTTAAAATTGTTTTGTCTCAAGATGGACACCAGTAATGTTTTTTTCTGAAGCACATTTATAAAAGCTACTTAAATGTCGTCTACTACTACTACTACTACTACTACTAATCCTGGCTTAATCTAAGTCCTGTCTGTGAAACCAGGCCTTTAAGTACAATTATTTTAATAAGGAGAGAACAACACTGTGTGACACCATGGGTGAAGCTGGTTAGATTTAAATAGAATTGATAGGAAGTGTGAGCATATACTCCTAAATGATTTATTTTCTCTTTCTTCTGCTCTGTTTTTCTTTTACTTTCTCTGGGTGCTTTGCAGTGACCCTGTTTCTAGAGTTCTGGAAACGGCGGCAGGCCCGTCTGGAATATGAGTGGGACCTTGTGGACTTTGAGGAGGAACAGCAGCAGCTGCAGATCAGGCCAGAGTATGAGCAGAAGTGCACAGGCCGCAGACTCAACCGCTTCACGCAGGTACTGGAAAACACCACAGTGTGATTTAAGAACCTGTTCTTGCATCAGCAACCTTTGTTAGTCCTGGAGCAACATACCCTTCAAACAATCATAAGTCTGACTCTAATCATAACTCATAAGTCTGGTGTAAGATTTTGTATTTTTTAAAGAAATGAATAATTTTATCCAGCAACACATTAAAGTGATCAAAATTAATAGTAAAGCATTTAAAGTGACACAAAAGATCTTTATTTAAAATAAATACCGTTCTTTTGTCCTTCTATTCCTCAAAGAATCCTAAAAAAAAGTCTCATGGTATTCACAAAAATATCAAGCAGCACAATATTCTTAATGGTAAGAAATGTTTCTCGAGCAGTAATTCAGCATATTATAAGGATCATGTGACACTGAAGACTGGAGTAATGATGCTGAAAATTCAGTTTTGCCATCATAGGAATAAATTGCATTTTTTTTAAATATGTAATGGAAAACATTTATTTTAAATTGTAATAATATCTATGACAGAATCTAAGTAGAATATCATGTCATAGAAGTAGAATATTAGTAGAATTACTTAAATGAGAATATAACAGGAGACATGAAAATCAAGAGCAGGGTGAAGAATGAAAACTGAACACTTCAAAGAGCTTGTGTTAACAGGACATTTCAAGCATATTGCTTTTTCAGATTTCAAATGCATGCAGATAACACTATATTAACAGTCTTTGACACGTGTTGATTTGGGACTGAGAATCTGCTTGATATCTTTGAAATAGTTTGCATGATCCGAGTAAATATTTGCATTTCTGCCCAAACCGGTTTTTGCCACATCATTTAACACACATCATCATAAACATGGCAAAGATAAGTCTTCTGCTGTGAAATCAGCCATTTTAGTTATTGTTCCATGTCACAAATACTCCATTTAAATTCAAATTTATGTCAGAGATTTTGTTTCTCAAGCATTCAAAACTCTACATGCTGTCTTGGTCATGATTTGCTACTTACACTATTGTTCAAAAGTTTTGGATCAGTAAGACTTTTTTTAAATGAAAAAAATAATTGTTTTATTCAGCAAGGATGCATTAAATTGATCAAAAGTGACAGTAAAGACTTTTATATTGCTAAAAAAATTATATTTCAAATAAATGCTGTGGAGTTTTTGAAGTTTCTATTCATCAAAGAATCCTGGAAAAATTAACATTAAAAAAAAAAAAACAATTAAAAAAATGTACAGACCCCAAACTTTTGAATGGTAGTGTAAATGTACTCAAAAAAATTCAAATACTCCAAATATACTTTGCTTTGGGCTCTTCAACTCCAGTCCTGGAGAGCCAGCATTTTGCTAAATTTAGCAAACACCCTAAACAAGATAATCATGGTGTTCAGAACAATTTTTAAATCACAGATAAGTGTTTAAAATTAGGGTTGGATCTGAAGTCTGCAGAACACAGTTGAACAAGTCTGCAGTAGAAGAGTCCTGTTATACACTGGCCTAGAACATGAATTAATAACGTAAATGGGGTAATTTTGGATTTCATGTTTACTTTGAGAATTCTGTAGTTCATTACAAATTCATTTATATATCAATTGTAATACTAACTATAATAGTAATTGTTCCACTTGGCTTGCTGACACACTCTTTATTCCAACAGGAAATGGAGCCTTATCTTTCTTTCCCCAGCAAATGTGCTCGATTCTGCCTGTCGGGAGCAACTGTTCTCTTCTGGGTGAGTTTCCTACCAATTTCCTAAACTGTGCTAGTCAGCTAATTTAAACAAAGTTCAATCTGTTTAAAAGTCCTTCCTTCTCTCTGTTTTGTCAGACGTTTCTGATAGTGGCCTGTATAATGGGGGTGATCGCTTACAGATTAGCGGTTTATGCAGCATTCGCCAGCGTCATGAAGGACAGCCCCACCAGTAAGATCCAGCTGGTGGGCTCTCTCATCACCCCTCAACTTGCCACCTCTGTCACTGCTTCCTGCATCAACTTTGTCATTATCCTCATCCTCAACTTCCTTTATGAGCAAGTGGCCATCTGGATCACTGATATGGGTGAGCGAAAACCACATCCTCATTTCACACAAGAAAAGCTATTTAAAAATATTTGTTTCAAAATATATTTAATTGAGTTTGTTTGACATATTAAATGCATCTCACAATTTTACAGTTTGTAATAAATTACGTTATTTATTTATTTGTTTGTTTGGTGAGTAGCTGTATACTAAGCTAGATAATGTACAGTTAGACTGTGATTATCACAAAATAACAAGACGGTGTGCCTATTTTCCGATAATGACCATTTTGACTGTACATTATGATCCTTCACATATTTGTTCATCTGTACAGCTGAGCTGTATGGAAAATATTTTATGAACTTCATCTATTTTTAACTCTCAGAGATCCCCAAGACCCATCTGGAGTATGAGAACAAGCTGACCATGAAGATGTTTATGTTCCAGTTTGTGAACTACTACTCTTCCTGCTTCTATGTGGCCTTCTTTAAAGGGAAGTTTGTGGGTTATCCGGGAAACTACAGTTATATGTTTGGAAAGTGGACCTCTCTGAGAAATGAAGAGGTGAGACAGTCTGAAACATCAATACTCCAGAGGATCTAATGTTCTTCAGGTGAATCTCAAAATAAGTAGTTACAACATGCATTTTAATATTTAGTGTGCCCCCGGGGGCTGTCTGATTGAGCTGACCACACAGCTGCTCATCGTCATGGCTGGAAAACAGATGGTTGGGAACGTCCAGGAGGCTCTGCTGCCGTAAGAGTTATAAACTTTGACTTCCAACACTTGGTGTTTGTTTTATGCTTGCATATTTATGTCGCATATGTATTTTTAGAAGGTCAAAATGTAGCAATTTTCAAATCCAAGAAAACACGTAATGTGTCTGTGTCACAGACTTCTCCGAAACTGGTGGGGCAGCAGGAAAGGGCGGAGTCATCCAGAAAGTACATACAGTAGATGGGAGCAGGACCATGATCTGCAGAACTTCAGCCAGTTTGGACTCTTCTATGAGTATCTGGAGATGGGTACGATTTTACTCATATACATGCTGGACTTATTTGGTGTTGATATACCAAAACATTAGTATATTACTTTTAAATGGAATGAAAGATAATTTATTTTTATAGTTTATGTAGTTGTGCTAAATCAGATTATATTTTATAATACACTTTTAAAGAAATTATTGATCAAAAGTGACAGTAAAGACTTTTACATTGTTACAAATCTTCAAGTTCATTTGAATTTTCGGTCCCACTTTATTTTAAGTGGCCTTAACTACTATGTACTTGCATCAAAAAATAAGTACAATGTACTCATTGGGTTCATATTGAATTGCAAAACACTTTTGCTGCTATTGATGTGGGATACGGGTAAGGTTAGGGAAAGCTTTGGTGGTATGGGTAGGTTTAAGGGTAGGGATAAGGTGTAAGGGATGGGTCAACAGTGTAATTATAAATGTAATTACAGAAATTAATTACAGATGTAATTACATGCAGGTGTTTTTAAAATATAAGTACAATGTAAAAACATGTACACAATAAGTGCATTGTATCAAATGATTAATTTAAATGTAAGTACATAGTAGTTAAGGCCACTTAATATAAAGTAGGACCGAATTTTCTTTTAATATTTCAAAAATATTAAGCAGCACAACTGTTTCACCATTGATCATAATAATAAATTTTTCTTGAGCTCCAAATCAGAATATTAGAATGATTTCTGAAGGATCATGTGCACTGAAGACTGGAGTAATGATGCTGGGAATTCAGCTTTACATCACAGGAATAAATAACATTTTAAAATAGGAAACACTTGTAAGAATTTTTCACAATATTGATGTTTTACTGTATTTCTGATCAAATAAATGCAGCCTTGGTGAGCATAGGAGACTTTCGAAAAAATTAAGAAATCTTACTGACCCCAAACGTTTAAACAGTTGTGCATATTAAATACATAGTTTTTAATACAATGAAAAAAAGATACATTTTATATACATTTCTTTATCATTTTATATATATGAGTACACCCCCTTTGAAAAGTAACATTTTAAACAATATCTCAATGAACACAAAAACAATTTCCAAAATGTTGACAAGACTAAGTTTAATATAACATCTGTTTAACTTATAACATGAAAGTAAGGTTAATAATTTAAGTTAGATTACACATTTTTCAGTTTTACTCAAATCAGGGTGATGCAAAAATGAGTACACCCCACAACAAAAACTACTACATCTAGTACTTTGTATGCCCTCCATGATTTTTAATGACAGCACCAAGTCTTCTAGGCATGGAATGAACAAGTTGCCGACATTTTGCAACATCTATCTTTTTCCATTCTTCATGAATGACCTCTTTTAGAGACTGGATGCTGGATGGAGAGTGATGGTCAACTTGTCTCTTCAGAATTCCCCATAGGTGTTCGATTGTGTTCAGATCAGGAGCCAATGAATCACTTTCACCCTGTTCTTCTTCAGAAATCTAACAGTGGCCTTAGATGTGTGTTTAGGATCATTGTCATGTTGGAAAAGTGCACGACGACCAAGGGCACGGAGTGATGTTAGCATCTTCTCTTTCAGTATAGAGCAGTACATCTGTGAATTCATGATGCCATCAGTGAAATGCAGCTCCCCGACACCAGCAGCACTCATGCAGCCCCACATAAGGACACTGACACCACCATGTTTCACTGTAGGCACCATGCATTTTTCTTTGTATTCCTCACCTTTGCGACGCTATACAGTTTTGAAGCCATCAGTTCCAAAAACATTTATCTTGGTCTCATCACTCCTGAGTATAGAGTCCCAGTAGTCTTCATCTTTGTCAGCATGGGCCCTGGCAAACTCTAGGCGGGCTTTTTTGTGCCTGGGCTTTAGGAGAGGCTTCTTTCGTGGACGGTACCCATGCATGCCATTCCTCTGCAGTGTACGTCGTATTGTTTCACGGGAAATAGTCACCCCAGTTTGGCTTTCTACTTCTTTAGATAACTGCAGTGAACTTGCATGCCGATTTTCTTCAACCCTTCTCATCAGAAGACGCTCCTGTCGAGGTGTTAACTTCCGTGGACGATCTGGACGTCTCTGTGAGATGGTTGCAGTTCCATCTTTTTTTAATTTTTGTACCACTTTTGCTACAGTATTCTGACTGATCTTCTTGTAGCCTTCACCTTTCTGGTGTAAAGAAATTTTCTTTCTCAGGTCTTGTGACATTTCTCTTCCATGTGGTGCCATTGCTGACAGCATGAAATGGGAAGGGGTTTTACACCCTTTTATAGTCAACTGTCTGCTGGACACCTGTGTAATGAATAATTAGACTCACCTGGGGTTGAATTCTTGTTAAATTAGACATTTGTAGTCTAAATTTAGCTTTGCTTCAGAGACTTTCAGTGGGGTGTACTCATTTTTGCATCACCCTAATTTGAGTAAAACTGATTTTGTTCTCTAAGTTATATTACTAACCTTACTTTCATGTTATAAGTTAAATAGATGTTATATTAAACTTAGTCTTGTCAACATTTTGGAAATTGTTTTTGTGTTCATTGAGATATTGTTTAAAATGTTACTTTTCAAAGGGGGTGTACTCATTTACGCTGAGCACTGTATGTATGTATGTGATATATATATATATATATATATATATATATATATATATATATATATATATATATATAATATATACACACACACACACACATACATACATTTATATAAAAAGATATTTGTTATCTTTAAGTTCCTATAAAAGAAGTCTCAAGTAAGGAACTAGATCTTCAGATCCGAGGGGGTTTTCTGTGAGCATTTTCAGTCCTTCATCACTTAAACCAGTTTTTTTCCTGTGTGTTTTGAACAGTGATCCAGTTTGGCTTCATAACACTTTTCGTAGCCTCTTTTCCACTGGCCCCTCTTCTTGCCCTCTTCAACAACATCCTAGAAGTGCGAGTCGATGCTTGGAAGTTTACCACACAGTTTAGAAGGCCAGTGGCAGCAAAGGCACGCAACATTGGAGCGTGGGAAGAGATCCTCAATGTGGTGGCCATCTTGTCCGTAGTCACAAATGTAAATGCAAATTGTTTTGTTCTGCTTTCTATTTGTGTAAAATTGAATGTGGCTTGCTTAACTTGCTCATTCTAAATATAGTTAACTGGTCAGCAAATAAAAGCTTATTTTTAGTGAAATCAAGCACTGTTTCCACCATAGTTAAAATCTATTGTCGTTTCTTTTCTCCTCTCATTTGCACTCGAGGCCTTCATCATGGCATTCACCTCAGATATGATTCCTCGTCTGGTCTATCTGTACGCCTACCATCCAGGCACCGAGGCCACTATGAAAGGTTACATCACCAACAGCCTCTCCGTTTACAACGTCTCTCAGATCCCAGAAGATAACCTACCCGAACCTGGAGAAAACCCATCCTGGTTTAACAGCTCTACCATCACAGAATGCAGGTTTGTGATCGCCTAGTGGGAAATACAAAGTTCTGTCATGAAACTCTAGATGGCACAGGCTAATAGATCCTTAACTCAATCTGCTTGCAATTACATCATTCTCTATATGGCACAGCTGATTGGTTCCTGCTGTATCAGTAGCCAATGAGCTCGCTGCTCAACCTTCAAATACTTGGTTAGCATTTGCTGTAGCAGTGCAGCACGCTTTCAGAAACCTTCCTCAGCTCCACCTGTATAGATCTGTTATGGGTAATTCATGTATGCTATATTGTACAGCAGTAGCAAGTCACATACTTGCTCTACAGTAGCAGCAGCAATAACAGCAGCAGCAGTGTAGCAGATCTATTCCGCCAAGACCAAACATATCGATATTGTCATATCCATTACCATGCCAAACACTCTGAGAGTTGTCATGACAGAACTATAGTCTGTATTAGACATACACATCTATATACTAAATGAAGAGCATGATGAATTTATTTTTTTCCAGTTATCGGGACTACAGATATCCACCCGGCCATGAAAGGCAATACACACACACAATGCAGTTCTGGCACATCTTGGCTGCTAAGCTAGCCTTCATCATCATTATGGAAGTAAGCAACTGCATAATCCAAAGTACTCTTAATTTAATTTTAGGCAATCTATAGTTAATAAAGTGGAATATGCAGGAAAATTTAAAATAACTTATTTTTTGTATTAGGATATAAGCTTTACCAGAGTAGCCTATGATAAGTAAGGTAAAGTAAGGAATAGGAAACGCAAGTAAGAGAAAGTAAATAATCTTTACGTTCAGTAGCTTACACTGCTAATCAAAAGTTTCAGTCAGTAAGATTTTTTTTTTTTTTAAAGACATTAATTTAGCAAGAACATGTTAAATTGATCAAAACTGATAGTAAAAACTTTTACAATGTTCTTTTGAACTTTCGATTCATCAAAAAATCCTGAAAAAATGCATCATGGTTTCCACAAAAAAATTTAAGCAACTCAACTGTTTTTAACATTAATAATAATAAATGTTTCTTGAGTACCAAATCAGCAAGTTAGAATGATTAGAACTTCTTTTAGTTTTCATGTTCATTTTAGTTTATTTTTTAGTAATTTCTTTATGTGCTTTGTCATTTTATTGTTTGTTTTTTTTAAAATATTGCTATTTGGGGTTAATTTATTTTTGTTTTAGTTTATTTATTTCCAGTTAATAACTTTAGTGCTTCAACTTAAACTTAAACAGTTTATTGCCAAGGCAACATTTCTAATTTTGTTTAGTTTACTTTTTTCAACTAATATTTATATTTTATTTTATTTCAGCTTTATTTCAATTAACTGAAATGTTTTTAATAGTTTCAGTTTTAGTTACCAATAATAACTCTGCTGTATAGTAAATAAAAAGTCTGTCTGTTAGTTTAAAAACTTGATGGAACATTAGAACTGCAAATGATGATTTCTGGCCATTAGAATTAGCACAGCAGTATTCTGATCCTTTAATTGTTTAAATTTGGTTCTACAGTATGTGCATATGATGACTGTTCCTTTGTTTCCCCTCGTTTCTCAGCACGTTGTATTTGTGGTGAAATTCTTCGTGGCGTGGCTGATTCCAGATGTGCCGTCAGACGTGAAAGCGCGTATAAAGCGTGAACGCTTTCTGGTTCAGGAATACCTGCACAACTATGAAGTGGAGAAACTCAAGATGCAGCTGAGCCAGAGTTTCTGCCTGTCCACAGAAACGGCCTCACTGCTGCCCTCTAGTCCTAGTAAACACCAGGTGCTTTCTGAATGTATTTGAACATCCCTGAACCCTCAGGACTACGCAAATGTACTGTACACTGCAAAGCATGGAGGAATCCGATCTTCAGGGCCTCTTCAAACATTTATTGAAAACAACTGCCAGAACTTTTACGAAAACCACACGCCTAACAATTAAACAAATCTGCAGCTTTTTTTCTGCTTGCAGTTTATGGGAGAACAATACAGTTTCTTTTACATGTCCGGGGTGCACTTATATAACTGTACTTTTTCAGTGGAGAAAGGCTTGGAGACGGATCACAGTGATTTAAACAGCAATCCCTCTGGAATGCAGCCTGATGCTGCTCATGTTGCCTCGAGAGCAAGTTGCTGTGAAGGCAACTTAAGAATAATCAGATATGACCGTTAGAGACTTATGAAAATGTTTTTAGAAGGCAATAAAGCTTTTACGTACGTCCAGCTTGTTGCCATTACATTTTTCTTTTGAAGATGTAATCTGCATGTTTTGCCCTGTATGTCTGACTGTGAAAGAGGTACATGTAGACTGTATGTATTGTCTTTTTTGCTTTTCTGTTTCTGATATATCAGTTTTTTGTTTTTTTTTTAACAGTTAATATTTGTTTTTATCCAGTGGATTTTACCACTGTGGTTATTTTCCCTTAAGAAACACAGAATAGCATAATCATTCCTGTAGTGCTTGTATTATCATGTTTCTCAGAGTATTTATATTTTATTGTTGCTAATTAATGCTGTACCTTGTAGAAAATTTGCCACCCACACATTTTGTTCAGTGTAATATTAAAATGTAATGATGTTTTTTTTTTTTTGTTGTTATTATTATTATTATTAGCTTTCTTCAATGATGTATTTATTGCTTCAGAGTAACCATATAACTGATTTATTATATGGTTGGAAGGATGGATTGTGGAAGAATTGTGTTTTCACCACATTAAGCTCTGTAATGACTTGCTATGTATTTTCTGACACAGAAATCAGAAACTCAAGCCATTATGCATCACCTCATTCTGCAAGAGTCTGTCAATGTTTGCACATATCGTATATCTGAGGCTCTTTAATCATGACTAGGAGAACACTAGTCTTTTTTGTTTTTTCATATTGTTTCACTGTAACTGATTTCTGCACAAATGCACTTAACAGGATTAGTTTAGATTTTTTAATCAGTTCTTTGTGCATCAGTGAGATATTCACTCTGATAACTGCATTTCATATTACGGCAGTGATGGGACAAATTAATTCAGTGAAACAGGCTTTCAGAGATTCCCATGTAAGACCTAGAATAACACCTATTGGTTTATACATGCAAAAGGACAAAAAAATTACATCAGTTTTGAACTGAGTGAATTGAAGAAATCAAGTGTTTCCTGCTGTATTACTGACCTGGTGCAAAGAGATTTGGTTGAAAAATTTTGAACTGCCCCATCAACATTTCAGATGTTTGGTTACTACATTCTACATGGACTTGGAACAGTTTGAAAACAATGTTAATATTATGTCCCAGGTGTTTGACTTTGTTTTTAAAGTGTCTTATCAGTTCAACTACACGTGACTTCCATGTACACAACATATTTGTGAGCCATACCTGTTCATTTCACACAAATCTGTTATAAATTTTATGGTTTTTTTTAACCTGTTGAGTGATTCCTGCTGTCTTTCAAAGATCTTTTATGGATAATACAATTACAGTTTACAGAATTATTCTGATTATTGTGTGTTGCTATACTTGTAAACAAAGTTTTATCCAAAACAAAACATAATATACGTACCTAGTGTGACTATTTAATGAATGTGGCAGGGACATTTTAAAAATATCTAAAAAATAATAATAAAAATTGCACTTAGTTTAGGATTTTTTTGTGTGTGTTTAGATGAGACCATGTCACCCATGCCTTTGCCTTAATTATTTTCTTTGACAATGATACTTGTGTATGTGTATTTTTATTTGGCCTACAAATGTTTACAGAATGAGTTGCATGAAAGCCGTGTGAAAAGGGAAGTGTGAATAATCATGAATCAAGGCTTTAAAAGAAATTCTTGTTTGCATTCCAATGACTAGAACGTGCCAAAATAAAGTGATTGAAGTATATCACGTGTTTAGCACTTGTTGGGCGTCCTCTGCAGTACGGTAAATGAGCACCAGATGGCGCCTGCGTTTCACTAAGCGCGCCATCATCAACCTGTTGTGTGCCGCTTTCAAGAACGCACAGCGTCGCAACAGCGCAGTTACTTTACTATGTAGAGATCTGTGATTTAGCAGGATATCAAAATAACAATTACGATTTTATCAAAGTAACATCAAATGCCTTATATAGCATTATTTCCAGTCATTACAAACACGTTTAAATTCAAAATGATCTGTATTGGCTACGAATTTGACACGCGTACAGACAATAGCAATTTTTATTTTTTTCTGTGGAGGACAGTGAAACCGAGAGAGGGAGGGGGACTGCGAGGTATGTGTGAATTATTAATACGCTTTCCTTCACACCAGCACACGCACTTGGAGGGGGGAAACACCCCTCATTCTGTTTCCATAGCACCGCCCCCAGGAGGCTTGCACGGCCTTTGATGGAAAACAATCAATAGGTATAAAAGCACAAATGTAGAAACTTCGAATGTCACGTGTCTTTCATATACGCATCGAAAAACTATCATTTGCCGCACGTGGAACATAATTCACAGCATCTAAGGACAAAATCAAAGAAAATGTGAATGGAATGTGTACATTTTCCGCCCTCTCTAACCCCTCCCAAAGCAGTGAACCGCTGCTGGCACTCTGACGGGAGAGATCCGCCTCGCGCACAGCACACTGCTAGTTGGCAAAGGAGTGGCGGCGGGAGCTCGCGCCGCTCTGAACGCGAGACTGTCGCTGACCTTGGTGCTGAAAGCTATTCACCTCCTTAAACTGTCACTTTGCACCTTAAAAAGTGACATTACCAGACAGGAAACAGGACCAGTTTTTCTTTTTCCCTCTTATTTGATTATACATATTTGTTTTAATCCGATTTTTTTTCAACTCGTTTTGAAGCGAACATTAATTTGTTTACTCAAATCTGAGATGGCATCGCGTGCCCTTATCGCGCGCAGGGCAGTTTTTGAGTTTATAATTATGAGTAGACAGAGCCAGACCACTTCTGATATCTCTCTTGTGTAGGCGGATTTTTTCTCTTCGCCCTGTGAACACCGTCGTGAATTTTCCTCATCCGTCTTACTGAATCATTGATCCGCTGGGTATCGGCACGGTATGCTCTGTCATCACACACTGTGACATGGTACTTTAACATTACCGGGAAAAAACGAGGGATTATCACATTTGGACATGGAGACTCAGAAGGAGCCTGGTTTTATGCCCAGCAAAGAGGGGCTGAAGCAACTAGCGGGGAAGACACTGGGGCACGTGTACAAGTAAGATATTTTAACATTATCCAACTGATTTAGTCATTTTATAATAATAATATAGGCCTGCATATGTGCGTGTTGTGGCTCTAAATATATATAAACTCTAACTATAGCTATAACTGAACAGAAAAATCACGAATTTGTTGCTAGTTTGACCTGTTCAATAACGAGTTTCCCCAGTCGGTTTTGGCGTCACGCCTCACGGAGACGTGCAGAAAATTATGTAATTCTGCATAATCTTGGGAGGAGGGGATGGAAGCATGCAAGTTTTTTTTTTATCTTTAAGGGTTGTCACTGTAATCCGGCTATTAAAATGCATTTTCGACTGAATAGTAATCGTTCAATTAGAGAATCCCCTTGAGTGTCTCTTCTTTTTTAGAGTCCATTCACATAATACCTGCAAAAAGACCACGACTGAAATCATATGAGAAAATAATTATTTAGCGTTGTTCCTCGAAATTTTGTAATTTTTGTGCGCATGTCTTTTAAAAATAAAAATTTCAAAATAAAAACTTTTTGTAATCTATGAAAAGGGGGGGAAAGATCAACCGCCTCGACCATATGAACGAATTGTTCTTTACCTTTCCCCCATCACTACCTTTAATACACGTCTCCTCATATTTCATTTTTCGTTTACGCATAGAAATTTTGTAGTTTCTGAGTATTTTCCAGAATACTAGGACATTTTCTTTTATTTGTCTACTGGAATTAAAAAACTGAATTGACAATCATAATGCAGTTAATGTGCTTTTTATGCAGTTTATACGTGCAAAATATTACA
Source organism: Mylopharyngodon piceus (assembly GCA_039654765.1). Lineage (NCBI taxonomy): Eukaryota > Metazoa > Chordata > Actinopteri > Cypriniformes > Xenocyprididae > Mylopharyngodon > Mylopharyngodon piceus. The sequence goes on from CM077442.1 coordinate 27,493,163, forward strand.
AAATAAAATGCATTTAATTCCGTCAGATGTGCTAATGAAATCATATGCATGAATCGAAATTTATGACATTTTTTATTTCTTTAAAAAAAAATATATCCACATTTTTGCGCATTAATTTATTGAATCTATCTTCACATAATAGCCTATGTGTTTTCATTAAATAATAGATAAATAAATGTAAGCAAATAACTCTCTTTTTGGATACCTATGGCACTGGTATAATAATATTAATATCGTGTTAGTGAATATCAGTGGACCTTAAGCTGTGTGAATGTAAATAAGGTGAAGGTGAAGGGAATGCTGCAATGCGGTACAGTGCGCTTTACAGCAGCACACCAAGCCTATATGGAGTTTAAATAAAAATCTCTGTGGGGGGGAAAAAAATAAAGAAATAATGCAAACTATTCCTGCAGGCCATTTTAATAACTATTGTCTAAACCTGTCCGTGCAGTTTAGAATAGGCCTACTAGTGAGAATATCTCAATTAAATGAAATGCCAAAAGGATATTTAGATTCGTTTGTACATAACGATGATTGTTGCTTCAGTAAGTAAAAAAGTGGATACAATTCCTATTAATTGGTTCTTCCGGAATCAGTCGTTTTGCTGTTAGTGTCCTACGAGGAGTCTAACAATTTTCTTCTGACATATGCAGAGTGCTAGAAAGGAGGCAAAAACCTGGCGACAACATTGAATTGACCGAGGATGGACGGCCTACACAGACCAGCGAGAAAAAGCCACCTTTGTGCGACTGCACGTGCTTTGGACTTCCGCGCCGCTACATCATCGCCATAATGAGCGGCCTCGGGTTCTGCATCTCCTTCGGTATTCGGTGCAACTTAGGCGTGGCAATAGTGAGCATGGTGAACAACAGCACCATTCACCTGAACGGAAAGATCGTCATCAAAGAGGTTTGTGCGCGTGGCACGCTTGGATTTTATACTGTATGTCCACGTCAGCTTTGTGACACCCCCCACACACACCTCACAAGCTTACACACACACACAAATACAAATGCACAGTCTCCGTTTGAAATCAATTTATGGAAAATAAAAATAATAAAGGAAATAGTCCAAAAGCATAATGATTTGTGTTTGTTAGAAAAAAAAGTCCCCACTACTAGCCTGGAAAATATTGAAAACAAGTAGGCTACTCATGCAAAAAAATTGACCTTGGTTAAATCGGCCTCAAATTGATTAACTCTTCAGCTGGAAACTAATCCTTCGCTCTTGTCATTTCATTTTTTGTGCACAATAATCAATAAATATTTTGTTTGCTATGGGTTTACAAAAATAAAAGTTAATGTTTTCCAAAATAACGAATGGCTATATTTTAACCTTTTATCAGAGGTGTGTGGAAACGCGTGCGCATATTAGCTCATGAGGATGTTCACATTTTCAGTTGTCTCTCGCCTTTTGCAGACAGGATTAGCAACCTGATATTTTCTGTTATTTCTCTCCCATAGAAGGCAAAGTTCAACTGGGACCCGGAAACAGTTGGAATGATTCATGGCTCGTTTTTCTGGGGTTATATTGTGACACAAATTCCCGGAGGATACATTTCCTCTAGACTGGCGGCAAACAGGTAAAGCGTTAGAAATATAATATTTCATTCATATTATTATTATTATTAATATTATGAACATCATTATTATTATCTACCGTAATTAATTGCATTTAAAGTCGCATTTGGTTCATATTAGCCTACTTTCCACATTGCAGTAGAACATAATACCTTAAAATAGGCCTAAAGCCTAATGGTAACGAAAGAACATCAATAATTAATTATTAACACGTTTACAAAAATAAATATTATATAATTATACTTTATTTTATTGATAAATTATATTATTAAGTTTTAAATGGATCATATATGTTTATCCCTAATGTTACAAACTGAGCCATTAAAATCATTGCAGCTTATGTCATACCTTACTTAAAGATGGTGTCGCCTATCAAAGCAGCAGGATCGCGCATAGAGCTTACATCAGGATTCTGTCGCCAGCATCTCCAGGTGTTTGTCAACCCAACACGAAAGCGGTGCGAAAGCCTACTGCCTGACAAGAATTTCGTTCTCTTGCCGAGACGTTGGAATTTATTAAACATTATTGAATGCAATAGGAGAAATAGCTAATTATTGGATGGTTTCAGTCATAAGACATTAAAAATATATATTTAAAATATTTAAACAATGGCCGAATTTGCATTTGCAAAATCGAGCTGCAAAGATTGACTTGAGAAACGTGGTGCGTTTCTCATTTTGTTTGAGGACTACACAGGAACTAGCTAATAAGCCTACTATAGTGGTGACTATGTAGCCTATTATTCAATCTGTACCTGTCATTGGAAGAAGAAGAGGATGATGGGAGGAGCTAATTCAGCACAAGTTCAACCCAACCTCCTATGTTTTATTGATTGACTGATTGATTGTTTAAAGACTTGTAAATGACACGCATTTTCTTGTGAAATTAATTTCATTATATTATATCTAACTTTATTTTATGCATTATTATAGTTTATATTGAGTCAGTTTTGTCATAGAAAAACGAAGGAAGGAGAAAGACCTCTAATACGAACTTTTTATTTTGGAAAACGTCTCAAAACGTTTTTATCTGAAGGACATGGTCAATTGTAAAGAATAAGCTAATAAACCACTGCTGTAATTTTATTATTATAATATAAACCTTAGCAATACTATTTTTATTCAAGCTTTCAAGGTGAAAGGAAATCAAATAAATAAACAAATAAATCAACGCTCCAGACAGGCAGAGGTAGAGAGTTAGAGCGGTGGAGCGAGAGTTCATTGCTATGGTTGATCAGTCTGCTTGTGTTCCAGTGTTGCGTGAGTGGCAGACTGAACGCTGACCCGTCGTGTGAGTTGTAGGATTAGACTGTGGGAGCGGGTCTGTGGGGCATTCTCCACCTGTTAATGAGATCCCGGGGGGAACCGTGTCTAATCTGCTCAATGAGGGGGGCATGGCAACCAGCCTCGGACATGTTGCCAGAGGGTTTGGCCGTGCCTCATATATCACACAACAATTTATCAAAAAATAATACTACCATGTCGGTACCTATATAATATATTTTGAACATTGGACACAATGTGTTCTCACTAAAACATCTGTTTTTGATGGTTGGCTAATGGTTTGATGGTTTTTTTTTTTGTTTGTTTGTTTTTTTTTAATCTAGAATCTACATATTAAAATAGGCTACTGGGCAATTATAGTTATTAACTCAGTACGTCAAACCTTTGACATAACTGTCGTTGCTGAAATTATACAACAGTTCTCAGTTCATATTGGTTGACGAGATTGAGATCTAATAGAATCAGCGAGTCTCGTGCAGGAGAACTCCCTCAATCCGATTAGCGAGTGCCGGTGGGAGAGAGGTGAGAGGGTCTCGAGCGCTACAAGACGTCAGGAAAATTGGAAATAAATGGAAGCCCGTATTTCTTCTGCGGCTGTAGGTGCTGGCATCACCCCGCGCGACCAATATTCTTATTTTTTTCTTTTTCTTTTTTACAATTAATGAAGAACAGAACGCAGAAAGAAGATATGAATTGCACATAGCCTAGCTGAATAGATAAGACTTAAACACGAGAAATAATGTAAAAATAAAAGAATTCATTTTTTTTTTCATTCTATAATGAAGACATGTTTCCATCTGTTATTCAGGGTATTTGGCGCAGCCATTCTCCTCACGTCCACACTGAATATGTTCATCCCCTCAGCTGCACGTGTTCACTATGGTTGCGTCATATTCGTCAGGATATTACAAGGGCTTGTAGAGGTAAGAAAGTACGATTTTCTCTCATTTGATTCGAATTGCTTGTTTGCTAATAACAATCTAATATCATAACCCTCTATATTCATATCTAAAATTTGGACACTTGCCTTTGGTGGATAATTTTCAAAAATTCTCACAAAGCCATTTGTGGGAATTCTTACTAGGAAAAGCCCATAGTCCTGCAACAATCAGTTATGGCCTGAGGATATTCTGAGAGAATTATAACCCAGGCTTTGTCTTTAGCACAGCTGTATTGATCTAGAGGCACATGTGCCTATACTTCCATCATGACAACAATGTATATATTATTATTTTCCTTTTATTTATAACCAATGGGATATTAATTAGCAGATTTCTGTAATGTAACATTTTTATAGTTTGAAAATCTTACAAAGAAATTTTGTCTAAGCAAATTTCTTTGTGATATAAAACTGATGTGTAGTTGTATTGTTCTCTAGGGTGTGACCTACCCAGCCTGTCATGGGATCTGGAGTAAATGGGCCCCTCCGCTGGAAAGAAGCCGTCTAGCCACAACCTCTTTCTGTGGTAATTTCCATCTTTATTCTCTTTAAAACAAATATAGACACTAAAGAAAACCATGTGTCATTATATTTTGTTTAGTTTCTATCTTAGTGCCTCATTATTGTGTGCATGTTAAAATTTAAATGTACATTTGTTGTTTATCCTCAAGAACTCTAGGAAACATTATTTATGCATGAACTGTACTTTCCCGTGTTGTTTTAATGCATATATTCAGCAGTTGAAAGTACATTCAGAAAGCTTTTTTGTTTGTTTGTTTAAAGACAATTTATTTCAGAGTTTTTTGAGTTCTCACATGGCTTTCATCCTCTCTCGTTCTGTAGGTTCCTATGCTGGAGCTGTCATTGCCATGCCTCTAGCTGGGATCCTGGTGCAGTACACTGGCTGGTCATCTGTTTTCTATGTCTATGGTACGAGTGGTTTGTGTGCGCAATGTATGAGCCATGGTTATAGTGTAAAGCATCATTGTGAGTGTGCTTAACAGTCTTGATGAGTGTATTTTAGTAAGTGTAGTATGGATTAACTCACTGATGCTGAGTATTGATTTTTCCTCTGATGCTGCCATGTGTCTATCCTCTGTGCTGACACTGAATCTGCCTGTCCCTCTGCCAAGAATTAGCACGCTCTGTCTGGAAAGCAATGAACTGTAATCCATTTAGATATATGAGGAGTTTTCAGTCAGCTGATCTTCCTATCTGCTTCTTATCTGGCATCAATTTATGATGTTGTCTTTTAAGATTAGCATCTAAGAATTGTTTGTTTCTCTTTAGGGTGTTTTGGGATATTCTGGTATATGTTCTGGATCTTGGTGTCATATGAGAGCCCAGCTGTACATCCCACCATCACCGCTGAAGAACGCTGCTTCATTGAGGAGAGCATCGGAGAGAGCGCTAAGCTGCTAGGTCCTGCAGAAGTGAGTGACCCCAAACATAATCGTACTCCAAACTTCTGGCTGCATAGGCAGTGTTATCTCAGGGATATTGTGGAGTTGGATGGCTCAGAAGAAAATATCACAGCACAAAATGCTTGACTGAATAATTCAAGTCCTCTTTTAAAAAGAGACCATTTGACTAATGGAATAACATCCCCTCTCATGCAAACCTATAATTAAGCACCACTCTATAATGATCTGTTATACTAATACTCATTTGTTGCTTGACACAATCTAATTCACATATTACGGTTGTGCTTTGAAAGATTTTAGAGTTTAAGTGCATAATGTGGCATTGTCCATTTCTCTTGACATTAGGCTAATAATTGGTACAAGGATGGGATATTTTTTGTTTTAAGATTTTGAACTTCCTTCAGATCGGGAGCTTTGATGAGAGCTGAGACAAACCCCTGTTTGCAGTTACTGTGAAAAAAATTATGACATTGCCGTAGTTTAAAAGTGTAAAACTTGTTTTGAGTGATTTGCAATTTGAGAGAGCGTAAATGAAACCATAAAATATATTTAAAGTGCCCCTTTTATGCTATTTTAAAGGTTCCTAATTTTATTTTGAAGGTCTTCTACAATAGCTTTACATGCATCCAAGGTTAAAAACATTTTAATTTTCTCATACATTGCACATCACCTCTTTTTTCACAGTGTTTGAAATGGCTCGATAAAGAATTCAGTCTCTTTTAACCGGTCCTTTACAAGAGCTTTTTCTGCTCTGATTGGTCAGATGGCCCAGTTTATTGTGATTGGTCTACTGCTTACAGTGAGTGTCAGAAACTAAGCGTCCATTACCATATTTGAATTTTAGCTCCAGAGGCTTCCTCAGTACTTGTATACATGAACGGTAACAATGGTGTCGGTTTTACCGTATCAATTCCAGCACAGGTCCTCATCCTTTGGAAGTACATGCAATGTGGATTTGCAGTGCAGAAAACAGCGTCTTCTAGACATGTCGACAACACCACATGTTGCTACAAAGTACTAAGTAGACATTGTTTGCGGCAGTGAAGACCATAGGCTGGCATTATGCTAATTTGTTACAAACCTACGTAGATATGTTACATAAGTGAGACTGGAATTTCAACTTCGGTCTCATTTTCTTTCTTTTAAGACACAATAACTATTTGTTGTGCACTTTGATCTTTAAAACTTTGCAGACCTTTTACATAAACAGCTATATTACACATACTGCTTGAAAGATAATTTGAAAAAGCATAATAGGGAAACTTTAAAGTGCCTCTGTTATGCCATTTTTAAGGTTCCTAATATTGTTTTGGGATTCTCCTACATGCATGCAAGGTCAAAAAACATTTTCGTTTTCTCATACTATACATTTAAAATCACCTCATTTCTCAAAGATTCTTAAATGATTCGTTTGAAGCAGTTCGAAGATTCAGTCTCTCTAAACCCCGCCTTTCCGTGAGCCTACTCTTATTGGTCAGATGGCCCAGTCTGTTGTGATTGGTCTACCATGTACAGCGTGTACTGAATTACAGCTCCGGAGGCTTATCAATTCTCAGGAGATTGTATACAATGTATGGACAGAAAAGATGGCAAGGAGCAAGCTGGTCCAAACTGGGTACTGACCCATCTTTCAAGAGCAAGCGTTTTGCGAATCCCACGTTGAACTCCCTGAGATTTAAGAAGCAGTCGTCAGTAAAATGACAGGAACACAACAAAAGATTGGGATTGTACTGCTGTGGTATCGTTGAAAAAATTAATTTTAACCACTGATTCTTCGCAGCCTCATCATTCAGAAGGGAAAATAAAACAAATTTACTTTTACAGAGTAGGACACAGTGTCTTCTTGACATGATGATAACCACACGAAAAAACTACAGTGTTTGAGGGTGGGTCAAGTTGTTCATGGGCGGACAACGTAGAACATGGATTCGAATTACTGACAACTCGTTTAGTCGATTCTTTCTATAGCTTTATTTATCATGCACTTTCAGCTTCACAACTTTGTAGATCATTTAAATTCACAGACAGCTACATTACACACTGAATGAAAGGTAATCGAAAAAGCATAATAGGGGCACTTTAAGTCAGGATGTGTTGAAAACAATGAGGAGATAAACGTGTGGCTACCACAAAGTTATGCCTTTTATGTATAAACTTATTTTGTAAATCTATTGTGGTCTCATAGATTTTGAGGTAGAGGCCGAGATATTGTCACTATAGAGTGATTTTGTCACCATATGAGGACATCTAATGAAACCTGTAAGTTTAAAGTACCAACAAAGACATAGAAGTCTTGCACATCAGTTTTGATGCTATATTCTTATAAAATGTCAGTCAGCTACTTTGATTTCTTTGACTTTGGTGTAAATGCCATGCACTGCCAGAGAACATACTGACAAAGAATCAAAAATGTTCATTCATGCTTGCAGCATCAAGACATGACAGATAAAATCATTAGCAGTATGGGTATTATTGTAACACTTCACTCCACATGCTGCTATACTAATTTCTCCCACAGAAATACAAGACACCTTGGAAGAAATTTTTCACATCCATGCCTGTCTATGCAATCATTGTGGCCAACTTCTGCAGGAGTTGGACCTTCTACTTGCTGCTCATCAGCCAGCCTGCATACTTCGAGGAGGTGTTTGGCTTTGAGATTAGCAAGGTAATTTCAGTTTACCTTTTAAATTGGTATTTGTTTTATACAAACTGCATGATTGATTAAAAAATTAACAATTATTTAATCAGCAAGTGGGTCAAAATGGCTAGCCTTAGTGTCTAAGTTACATATGATTTTTGTCTATAATTCCAGTGTGCATCAGTAAATGGGTGACCTTTGTCATTCCCTAAGGTCTGAAATAGGTTGATGAATTATTCATTGTGAATAGTTCATGATGAATTATTCATTAATCATTTATTGGTGATTTAAGTCTGTGCTTGCATCTCATTTTGCTCTTGTTTCCTCACTTCCTACAGTTAAACCTGCAATCATGTCTTTACATCTAGTTATAGAATTAACATACTAATTAATGGTAATGGCTTGCATATTACAGTAATATTACGTCAATTTATTTTTATCACATTTATCCAGTATTTCCTAAAAATGTTGCATAATGGTTGTGACCATGTAAATTTAAATTTTATTTTAGATTTGACTTTGGACTTTTCTCTCTGTTAAATGAAAAACATTGGTCAATGGCTAATGCTTTCATTCTGCAGTGTGTTTTCAATAAGATGCTTCTGAGCCTGACGGCTGCTGTCTTATTCAGGTTGGCATGCTGTCAGCCCTGCCCCATCTGGTGATGACCATTATAGTACCCATTGGGGGACAGATAGCTGATTACCTTCGCAGCAAAAATATCCTGTCTACTACCACAGTTCGGAAGATCATGAACTGCGGAGGTGAGTGGAGCCTATTGCAGGAACACACTCAGAGCCACACACCTCCTCCATGGCTGAATTTTGGTTAAATCCATGTGAACTAAATGAGAATTTTTCATCAACCTAAATATTCACACTGTTACACTTTCAGTATATCCACTAAATATATTTTTTATTGTGATATATTTGTCCATTTTATCTTTGACAGGCTTTGGTATGGAGGCCACTCTATTATTGGTCGTTGGTTACTCTCACAGTAAAGGGATGGCCATTTCATTCCTTGTGTTGGCTGTCGGCTTCAGTGGTTTTGCAATATCAGGCAAGTCTTTGGGGACACAATATGTCTGATTTAATATTTTGCCTGGCAAACCTACCGTTTATACACAACAATAACCAGAAAAAGCAGCAATAAAAAGCAACCATACACAGCCAGGGAACACTGCAAATAGACACTGCCTTATTTGTAACAAAATACCATGTTCTCCTTCAGTCAAACACACTCTTCCTCCACTGCAGCTAGGAAGGAATAAATCGTTCTGCTGGACTTTTTAAATAATTCATACACACTGTCCCCTGAGAGCAGCCTCACAAGCAGCACATCCAGACAGAGCTCTCAGTGAGGGAGGAGCTAGAGACATCTCTGCTCTACAAGATGGCTGCTCTTTCTATTTTTAGTCTGAATATCCAACATCATGTTAGAGATACTGAAAAAATGTGCACTCTTGATGCAGAACAGTATAGAACAGGAACGTAGTGTTTGAAAATGTCATTCTGTAATGTTGTTTGTTGCAGTGTTATTTTAGTATCACTGATATACTATTATAGTTTTTGTTCATATTTTGAATAAGATCATATTTTTAAAAAAATGTCTATATAGTTTTATTACGTCTTAGATTTTAGTTTTAGTTATTTTAGTACTTCAACTTCACGAAAATGAGAAATGTTGGAAACTAGCTGAAATAAAGTTAATATGTTTTTTTTATATATATGTATATTATTTTATTTCAGTTAATGTTTATTTTATTGTAATGAAAATATTTTTAATGGTTTTAGTTTTAATGATAATATCCGCGGTTTGTTGTAATTGACGCAGTGCCAAAAATAGAAAAAAATATAACTATTTACACAGTTATTTCACTTTTGTCAGATGTTAATAAAATGTAAACCTCTTTTTTCCATCAGGTTTTAATGTCAATCATTTAGACATTGCTCCTCGCTATGCCAGTATCCTCATGGGAATCTCTAATGGAGTGGGAACTCTGTCAGGAATGGTGTGTCCTCTTATAGTGGGTGCCATGACCAAACACAAGGTAAGACCACTTTGAATTATCAGGTTTTTTCATTTGAATTCTAGTACTATGTGTTTAGACTGGATGGATAATGCCTCGAATGGCTAATGTTGCTATAAGAAGGTTGAGTTTTGACACTTACGTGGTTCGAGCAGCACAGCAGATTTGTTATCTTGATTCTTTTCTATTATACCTTAAATATGCATTATATTCTGATTTTAAAAGGTTTTGTGTGACAAATTTTTAGATCTCTCTCCCTACTGATTGTCAAAAGTGCTCCCGCATGTTTATTTCATGTGTTATTCTTACAGCTCCCAGGATGAGTTTCTTTATGTCAATGAATTCCTGACAACTCTTTTATCCTTTCAGACCCGAGAAGAGTGGCAGTATGTGTTCCTTATCGCTTCCCTGGTGCATTATGGCGGTGTAATCTTTTATGGCATCTTCGCCTCGGGGGAGAAGCAGCCGTGGGCAGATCCGGAGCTGACCAGTGACGAGAAGTGTGGTTTCATTGATGAAGATGAGCTGGCTGAGGAAACGGGGGACATCACCCAGAGCTACGGTGCCCTGGGAGGTCCAGCCAAGACCTACGGTGCCACCACGCAGTTGAACGGAGGATGGGCAGAAGGATGGGATAAACGAGAGGTGTTTGTACAGGAAGGTGTGGAAGAAGAGGGTTACGGATACAGGCAGGGTGGGGATTACTCCTAGACCTTGCAAATACACACGATCACACACACACACACACATAAACATACAGTGGCGGAAAAAAGTATTTGGATACACTTGGACACAAGTCACAGTTGAAAACATGAAAATTTCATTGCATTAAATAACAAGATATTGAACCAAGTGCAATCTGCGACAAATCAGCTTTTCTTTAGTGGATGTATGAAGTGTCTATTTGAAGTGTCTTCATTTTGAAATGAAAAAAAAAAAAATGTATATGTATGTAGTTACATATAAATAATGTATATGATATATTGTTATATCATCAAACCTAACAAACTTGTTTTTGTAAGATGTTTAGCTTTAAAAAATGAGATTTTTGTTATCTAATCTAATGTAATGACATTTATACATTTTAACTATGACTTAAACGTCCAGATACTTTTTGAGCCACTCTACATACAGCACAGTATAAAAATATATGCCCACACTGTAGATTTTGTAGTGTCTGTGAGTTCTGAAAAAAAAAGATTATCGATTAACATGTACAAAACCCTAAAAATTGTTGTATGTTTGCACAAATTTAAATGATCAAATCTTACATTTAAATATGGATTTAAATGTGTCAATTATACAAAGGAGATATTACATATCAAAATTGGCTAACTTTAAATGTTCTATGTATTAAAAAAGAGTAACTTCATTTCAAGTGCAATCACACATTTTTCACCTCATTATTCTGAGCCTTTGCAACATAGAGAAGCCTTTAGAGTTAGTCAGGCAACTGGCTTCCAGAACTAAGGCTCAGATAATGAACCTGTCTGGAGTCATCCATGGAGAAATACTGCTGTAGAGAATTCCAACCAAGCAACTGGTTTCCACTGTCTTTTTTCTGATTGCACTGAGAGAGCTGTACAATGTCATTTAACAGCACAACAAAGCGAGTTTGTTTATAACTCATGATGTTTTACTTGTCCATTGTATAAGTCGTGTTTCTGAGAGATTAAAGAGGACGTTGGTCTTTGACACTGCAGATAAAAAAGCACAGTTTTTATTAGATGATGACATAAAAGCAACAAAACAATGTTTCTCAAGCTCAGCAGGTTGTTTCAATTGGATGGTGCTGTTGAATTTGGTGTTTGATGTAATAGATGAAACTTGGGAAGGGGTTCGAATTTAGATAATTGGAAATGCCTGGGAACATTATCGCAAAAGCACAGAGTGTCAAAGCTACAGACTCTTTAAATTTCATTCTTTTAACTCCATGCCATTTTGACATCTGTGAATGTTAGTTATGCATGGGTTAAAATTGTTTTTGTTTTTATAAATGTTGTCTTTTTTATTATTTTACTATCACTATGTTCTTTTACTTCACTAAACTGTTACTGATATGTCCATTTCTTTGCACAATTAACCAAAGGTAACCTGTAGTATGGGATTTTAGCTGGGATGGGGGTAAAAAGTGTCCATTGGGAAAACAAGGGAGAACCTGTGTAAGGGCTGATACAGTCCTAGCAGCAGGTAATAACCATATTCAATGTACAAAGCAATAAAGCCATGGTAACAGTTACTTAACAGTCACTTCATCCAAAAATATGAAACACGTTAGCACATTTAACTGTAATCATTTTGGTTTAAATGTTTTGTGATGACAATTTAAAAAAAAAGAAAAGATTCAACAATTACTTACTGTTAAAGTATATAAATATATATATATATATATATATACATATATATATATGAAAATATATTTAGATTTAGTAAGAGTCCAGTGCAACTCTCTTTGCTGTGAAGAGTTTGTGTGCTGGACCCACTCACCAGAAGAGAATGATTCTTAAGTGTCACCTGCAGCTGCTTCCCGTGTGAAACTCTTACCGGGGTCCTCAGCTCCGCAGGTGGCCGCACCTCTGTAGTCGTCCTGTATGGTTGCCAGTGGTTGCTTTTTGAGAGTATGTTGTTGTCGGGTATCTTTTACGTTAATCCTCTCTTTTTGTCCTTCCCCATTGTTTCTGGTCTGTGTTTTGTCTGTGGCTATAGAAGCGCTTCCTTGCTCCCCTCTTCCCTCTTTTTTCCTTGCATTTTCCCACTACTGTTGCAATATTCAGTGACACAAGGATTGTGTGTAAAGGTATTCAAATATCTTCAAAAATGACAGTAATTTGCCTGATGATGTTGAGGTACCTTATTCTTGTTTCCTGCCTATGAGTGAAGTGTGAATATATGGCTTCCTTTTGCTGTCTTACTGTAAATGGAGAGGTTTGTTGATGTGAAATTGAAATGCTCTATATAGCCTTTTTTATATAAAATTATAACAAAATTGTACTCGCCTGTGTTGTTTTACTGTGATTCTATTAAGCTTTGCAGGCCAAAGACTCCCTGCTTAAAATTATGGAAAATTTACTGCCAGTATGTTGGTGTCTGATTACAGTCGTCAAGCACAATGTACTTTGTCCAACTGTTATATGTCTGCATGTTGGTAAATCATATCTAAGTTTTTAGCCCCAACATTGGTTATCTGTCACGCATATAGCATCTGTGTCCTTTCCCTGCTCTAGTAAAATCAATATAAGGGCCCCTCGAGATCAGCTAAACCTATTGACCACACAAACCTCCTAATGGAGGCAGGAAGGAGGGGCTGCACTTAAAAGCTGTTTAGAGGATGTGTTCAGACTCAGACTCATCAGCATCGCTCATGCAGGAAACCTACTGCCCTCCTAAATACAGTGTCGTGTATCGTTGGCAAACAAATAAAAAAAAGCATTTGTAACTGTTTTTTAATGAATATTTTGAATGGTATTAATTATTAACGAAGTTTAGAATTTTATAATTTAGAGCATCCAGTGCCTGCTTAACAAATTTCCCTCAAACATTTAATCTTTAACAAAAGTATGGTCTAAGATTTGGATGTTAAGCATAGATATGGACAGTTTAAGTCTGTTTGAGCCTATGCCAGTACTTTCAGATAGATGAAAATCCACAGTCCTCTGATTCAGACACATCCGCATCCCTGCAGAACATCACACAGTAAGAGAAGTGCAAATGAGACACTCGCCTGCCAGACACGGGCAGAAAATGTCCTTCTCACTAGCTTTAGAGGTTGTGACCTTAGTAGTATTTTTTTTTTTGTCTCAGTGTAGGGCATTGTTATCTATCTATCTATCTATCTATCTATCTATCTATCTATCTATCTATCTATCTATCTATCTATCTATCGGGAGATAATTATTTGGCTATTATATTGGAGTATACAGCAAAGGAAAAAAGGATATTTGTACTAGTTACGAGTTTCAGATGTCACAAACAGCCTGGAACACAGCCGAGTGGCCCTGTGGATTCACTACAGCAGTCAAAGTCAAGCTACAGTCCTGCTGGAGGAAATTGTCACAGTCTGGACTATGTCCAGCTTTACCCTTTCTCTCTGTTACATTGTGTAAGTCAGTTACTAATTGGATAACCTTTCCTTCAGCAGCTGATTTACATTATCAGATTGACTGAAGAAACACGTTCACACTCGGGTGAACGTAATTGAAAGCTTGTCAATTGAGTGTGGACGTGTAATTGCTCTGAGTGAGGTTTTGTTCAAATGCCACAAACAAAGATGCACAGGTTACTATTTTCACTGAAATACTGATTTAAAACACAACTCTAATAACCACACATTCCAAGGTGGAGACTTTAAAGGGTTAATTCACCCAAAAATGAAATTTCTGTCATTAATTTCTCACCCTCATGTTGTTCCAAACCCGTAAGACCTTCGTTCATCTTCGGAACACAAATTAAGATATTTTTGATGAAATCCGAGAGGTATATGACGTGTCCATAGACAGCAATTTAACCACCACTTTCAAGGTCCAGAAAGGTACTAAAGACATCATTAAAACAGTCGACGTGACTGCAGTGGTTCAACCTTAATTTTATGAAGCGACAAGAATACTTTTTGTGCGGCGTGTGTGCAAAAACAAAACAAAAATAATGACTTAAATTTAGAATGTGCCTAAGTACAAGAAAATCCATATTTATCAAACGTGCGCACGCGGTTCTTACGCACATGAGTAAGCATTCATTGTTGATAAATCCCACATGTGCGTAAGTACCATGCTTGTTCGCTTTCACAGTCATTAGCATTCGGAAACGCCTCCAATGAACCATATATGGTGACAACACTTCCCTTCAAAAATCACGTGATTGTGTTTTTTCCTCACCACAATAGTGGCAAAGAGAGCACTCTCGCCAAGCAGATCAGCACGATCTTGGAAAACGCGCTCTCTGCGGAGCACATTATTTGCCAAGTCTTCCAATAATGCAAGATAAGCCATTGCAAACACTTTTCACAGCTGTCTTTTATAGGGTTTGACACCAATTACGCATCATGTTTAAAACTAGACAAATGATAAATTGAGTGTTTTATAATTAAAGGAAACAGGACATATGTGGATTGCTTAATGCATACTGTGACACTCTTAAATGCTTTTTATGTGTAGTGTCGTTATTCTACCACTAGATTCTCTGCGTAAGCATGCTCAGAGGTGTGCTTATATTTACACACATTTCTAGGTATAAGTACAAGTTGGTGAATCCCACACTTTGCGTGAAACTGTTCTTACGCACTCACTACGCACAAATCTGTCCGTACGCACCACTGATAAATGAGGGCCCAGGTTCTTTGTCAGAATGGCGAATCATTATTGGCCAGCTCCTGCGTCAGCATCACACGCATGCGTCGTGCTGCTCATGTGAACAGAGTCGGCCAATACTGAGCCGGCGTTCGGACGTAAACAGAGAAGCCTTTACTGTGCTTACTGCGTCACCTGTGTGAGGATAATGACATGGAAGAGAAGAGATTGTTGAATAAAGTCATTATTTTTGTTTTGTTTTTGTGCGCAAAAAGTATTCTCGTCGCTTCATAACATTAAGGTTGAAACACTGTAGTCAAATGAACTGTTTTAATGATGTCTTTACTACCTTTCTGGACCTTGAAAGTGGTGATTAAATTGCTGTCTATGGAGGAGTCATATACCTCTCGGATTTCATCAAAAATATATTAATTTGTGTTCCGAAGATAAACGAAGGTCTTACAGGTGTGGAACAACATAAGGGTGAGTAAATAATGACAGAAATTTCATTTTTGGGTGAACTAACCCTTTAATAATAGCACAGTAGTAACAATTTAGTAACTTTTTAAATAATAATAATCATTAACTTCTATAATAATATAATTTATTTTAATATAATATTTTAATACTTCTATAATAATATTTTAATAATAATAATATATTTTTAAAATATGAATGTAAAATCATACCCAAGAATAAAGTAACCAGTCTTCCTCTTGACAACTCATTTATAAGCAGGTTTCATGTTGAGCTATTGCTTTTGCTAATTAGACAACCACAATGAGACATCACTTGTGACCCTATTACATGTGTTTACTCTGGTTCTTTCAGCCGTAACCGTCATGGATGTCTAGCACAGATCGCAGTTTACGCCCTCCTCACTTAGTGTTCATTCAAGCTTCTCTGTTCTGTCACACTAAGAATAAAGACGAGAGTGTGCACAGACTATACTGGCATAATAGCTTAATATTAACGTATAAATACTTATTTAGAAGCATCACTGTAAACATAAACCTGTGTATTTTTGCTTGTGTATGTGTTTTTGTTGGTGGGTGGGGGCGGGTGTGCATCCACGATTGGGGGGCAGGTGTTGCAGTGGTCTCTTGGGGCGTGGAGGGGTGGTGTAGTGAGACTGGAATCACTCTTTGATGACAGGGGTATGCGTGAGGACCCTGAAGACTCGCCTCAACCCATAAATATCCCCTGATCCCCTCATGGACAGAGGCAGGCGACTGGTTGGCGTATCCAGTGTTTCGTTCACCGCTGAGAGAGAGAGGGAGAGGTGAGGGTAGATGTCTATGTAATCCATCTCATGTGTGAAGGGGGAAAAACAGTGAATGAATGAGCTCTCATATTAAAACCGAGTAAGTCCCTTCCCCCATTGGCCCAGCTCTCAGTATCCTCATCAATTATTCCACAGTCATTAAATTCTCATCTATTCCAGCAAAGGAGCATATAAGCAAATGGAAAGGAATCTTTTTATGTAGTTGTTGTTTGTGTGGTATGTGATATGTGGTACCACTATCTCAAACCCTATATAAGTTTAACTGTTCAATTCAACATATACATTGGGAGAATCTGGGCTTTCCCACTCAGCTCCACCCTTTAGAAACCACCTGACTGCAGGGGTGTGTGAGTGTGTGTGTTTGTCTATAGCCTTGGGTGGGTTTTTGCGTCAGTACTGCATGCTGACGTCTCATATTCACATCCTGTGATCAAGATTCACATCATGTTCAGGTGCTGGAAGAGGAAATCTTGTGGGCGGGGGAAGTCTTCATACAGAAAGAGGAAGCCATTACAGCTGCTGAAGAAATTCAACAGATTATGGACATGAATATCTGCTGCTGTGCATTATTCAACAGATACATCTGTTGAGTTCTGTTGAAGAATTTTTATCATTTTAATGCACTATTTTTTATCATTTTAATGCATTGCATGAGCAGTATTGTAGCATTAGCAAGACTGAAAGCACAACTTGAGATCATGAATGACCTTGTGTCTATTAACTCTATTCTGCAAAGTGCATAATTAAGAAATTAGGTGTATTAAATTATTTAAAAAAATAATAATAGGGTTTTCTGCAATAACGATAGGATGATAATTATTTTAATATTGTGGCTGATAACTACAGTGCCCCTAAAGGGACATGATGGTGGAAAAAAAATATGAGATGGGAGGAAAAATAATAAGTCAATGCTTTTGCGTTCTCTCGCAAATGTTTTGCGTTTTCCTGAGAAACTTTCCATTTTTGCAAGAGAAGGCAAAAGCATTGACAAATAATTTTTCCTCCATCTCAGGGCCTACGTATACACTCTAAAAAATGCTGGGTTAAAAACAACCCAAGTTGGGTTGAAAATAAACAAACCCAGCATTTGGGTTGTTTTAACTCAGCGATTGGTTTGTTTTAACCCAGCAGTTGGGTTAAATGTTTGCCCAACCTGCTGGGTAGTTCTATTTAACCCAACTATTGTTTAAAAATTACTGTATTGCTCAATTAAAATGAACCCAAAATATGTTGGAAATTAACATTTATTAATATGTTTAATAAATTAACATTTATAAATAAGTTTAATGAATAATAATTAAACAATTAACATTTATTAAATTGCTTATTAATAAATGTTTACATTTTTATTATTATAGTATTATTATAGCTCTAGTAAA
This sequence comes from Mylopharyngodon piceus, assembly GCA_039654765.1. Lineage (NCBI taxonomy): Eukaryota > Metazoa > Chordata > Actinopteri > Cypriniformes > Xenocyprididae > Mylopharyngodon > Mylopharyngodon piceus. The sequence continues at coordinate 27,511,009 of CM077442.1, forward strand.
TATGTCTGATTTTTAATTTCCAACCTACAGTATCTCACAGAAGTGAGTACGCCCCTCACATTTTTGTAAATATTTTATTATATCTTTTCATGTGACAACACTGAAGAAATGACACTTTGCTACAATGTAAAGTAGTGAGTGTACAGCTTGTATAACAGTGTAAATTTGCTGTCCCCTCAAAATAACTCAACACACAGCCATTAATGTCTAAACCAAGTGAGTACACCCCTAAGTGAAAATGTCCAAATTGGGCCCAAAGTGTCAATATTTTGTGTGGCCACCATTATTCTCCAGCACTGCCTTAACCCTCTTGGGCATGGAGTTCACCAGAGCTTCACAGGTTGCCACTGGACTCCTCTTCCACTCCTCCATGACGACATCACGGAGCTGGTGAATGTTAGAGACCTTGCGCTCCTCCACCTTCCGTTTGAGGATGCCCCACAGGTGCTCAATAGGGTTTAGGTACCCTCAGCTTCTTTAGCAAAGCAGTGGTCGTCTTGGAGGTGTGTTTGGGGTCGTTATCATGTTGGAATACTGCCCTGCGGCCCAGTCTCCGAAGGGAGGGGATCATGCTCTGTTGGTATTCATGGTTCCCTCAATGAACTGTAGCTCCCCAGAGCCGGCAGCACTCATGCAGCCCCAGACCATGACACTCCCACCACCATGCTTGACTGTAGGCAAGACACACTTGTCTTTGTGTGCAGCAATGCTGGCAGCACTCGTACGTCTATTTCCCAAACACAACCTCTGGATATGACGCTGAGCACGTGCACTCAATTTCTTTGGTCGGCCATGGCGAGGCCTGTTCTGAGTGGAACCTGTCCTGTTAAACCGCTGTATGGTCTTGGCCACCGTGCTGCAGCTCAGTTTCAGGGTCTTGGCAATCTTCTTATAGCCTACGCCATCTTTATGTAGAGCAACAATTCTTTTTTTCAGATCCTCAGAGAGTTCTTTGCCATGAGGTGCCATGTTGAACTTCCAGTGACCAGTATGAGAGAGTGAGAGCGATAACACCAAATTTAACACACCTGCTCCCCATTCACACCTGAGACCTTGTAACACTAACGAGTCACATGACACCGGGGAGAGAAAATGGCTAATTGGGCCCAATTTGGACATTTTTACTTAGGGGTGTACTCACTTTTGTGGCCAGTGGTTTATACATTAATGGCTGTGTGTTGAGTTATTTTGAGGGGACAGCAAATTTACACTGTTATACAAGCTGTACACTCACTACTTTACATTGTAGCAAAGTGTCATTTCTTCAGTGTTGTCACATGAAAAGATATAATAAAATATTTACAAAAATGTGAGGGGCGTACTCACTTCTGTGAGATACTGTATTTTGGGTTCATTTTAAGCCAGCCATATAGTCATTTTTAAAAAATAGTTGAGTTAAATAAAACTACCCAGCAGGTTGGGCACACATTTAACTCAACCGCTGGGTTAAAACAACCCAATCACTGGGTTTGTCCATTTTCAACCCAACTTGGGTTGTTTTTAACCCAGCTTTTTTTGGAGTGTAACATATTGTAATGTACAGTTGTCATTAACATTAACATTATCATTAAATGACTAGTGTTCTTTTAAATATGAATAGATGACTGCAAATGTAAAAGATAATGCAAATGAAGATGCACAATAAAATATCAAATTTCAGTCGTTACCTAAAAACTAATATCAGCCATTAACTGTTGTGGTACATTGTGCATCTCTATAAGCAATGGCGCTCCTCACCATCATCTGAATAGCAGAGTGAGTGACAGAGAGAAGAGAGAGCGACTGAAGGACTCAGGGGAGAAGCCTGACCTTTAAACAGAGCTGGCTACCAGTCCACAATGAGACGTGTGTCCCACAGAGAGGCAAGACACAGTGGAGACGGCGCATAGGAAATGGGCATTATGTTGTGTATATCAGTTAACTATATTTAATGCAATACCATACACCTTATGTATGTTTTTAAACATTTTGTGGAATACTTTAATGTTTTGAAGCACTGTAAAACTGCTGAACTGCTCAACAAATGTTTTACTTCTTTTCCCCACTTGAGCAAATATCATTATTTTTTTTAGTTATATCATAACAAGAGAACTTTTCCATGTATAAATGACAGAATTACGAAAATTAATGACAGAGGGAGAGAATTAGCAATCAATTAGTGGAGTCATTCTTTGTGTGTGGTGGTGAGTATGTGTGTGTGTGTGTGTGTGTGTCAATGCTGCCAGACTGGGCTTTATTTACTCAGCTCTCACAATACCCCTTCACCAGATGGGAACCAACAGAGTGAGGGGGGAAAGAGAGAGGAAAAGAGACACAGAGAGAGAGGAAACAGAGGGAAAGAGAGGAGTGGGAGGTGTGTGCCCCATACTCAGAGCCATGAGGACTCCTTTGTTCCTCATCAGACCCCTATTGCAGCATGGCAGGGTGACACAGGCTGGCTGTAAAATCTCATTAAAAGAAAGAGAGAGAGAGACAGGCCTCAAGAGGGCTTGAGATCCCATTAAGACGTCGGCATACAGACTTCAGTCATTCAGCGCTGTGGACTCCTGTCAACATGCATGTACAGAAACATCAGAGAAAAAAGCTTGAATTTTATCAAAAACAAAATACAGAAAAACTGAAAATGGTCTCCAAGAGAGAGCAGAGCATTCTAAAAGAACAAATAAATAATTAAATAAATACCTAAAATAATCAAAAGAAAAGGAAAAAAACAGAAGATATGTGTATATATAGTGGCCAAAAGTGATGTCCGGACAAGAAAAATTAACATCTTCACCCTTTATTCAAATATTATTAAAAATTTGTTAAAGATTTTGTAAGCATATTGCATATAGTTGTGCTTGGAGTCAATTGTTTTATTTGTGATAACACAATAAAACATGCCTAATGTTATGGATTATCTATGTTTGTTTTTGGGTTTTGTCACATGTTTTAGTTCAGTTTCCTGTATTTCAGTTTGTTTATGGTTTCTAGTTGATTTGATTATCAGTTGCACCTGTCTTTCATTTTGTTAATTGGTTTGGTTGTGTATTTAAGCTCTGTGTTTCTTTCGGTTCATTGTCTGCTCTCATCGTGTTTTTCACGATTGTTCTATTCCTGTTTCTAGTATATGTAGGTTATCTTGAGTATTTTGTTTGGCGTCTTTGTTGATAAAATCTAAAACTGCTGTGAATAGATCCGGAGGGTATTCCAGAAAGCAAGGTTATCTTACCGTCAAACATACCCTGAACTCTTGGTTGATTAACTCAAACTGTGCTTACTTGATGTATGCTGGTTCCAAAAACACATCCGGGAGTAAGTTCAGTCAACCAAGAGTATGTTCCCGGTTAACACACTAGACATTCTCAACAGAGCGATGAATCGACGAGTCACCATGAAAACGGACGCTAAGAAAAAGCAGCCATACTACTTCTTTCTTCTTCTTTTGTTTAATGGCTGTTTACATACGTAGTGCATATCGCCACCTATTTGGTGGTTGTGCAATCTTTTTTCAATCGTTTCCTTTAATAATCTTTAATCACCGTGAATAAGAACTATATTGTTTGTTTGATGCTAATTATATAATAAAAAGAAAGACTGATTAAACTAAGTGTGATTGCAAAGATAACATGGCTGTATACGTTTTTCTTTAAATGTTTAGTCAGTTTCCTTCCACATTGCTTGAAAAGTAAAATACAGTGTGTGTATATATATATATATATATATATATATATATATATATATGATATAATATTGTGCTCAATCTGTCACGCCCACTGGAGCCTCATCAGCCTTTTTTGTCAAATAATTTTCAGATAAATACCAGGTTTAGTGTTTTGTTCTTTCCTTATATTTATTTTTTTTTTTAAATATATAAATTACATCTAAATATGTCTAAATAAATACAGTTATATTACATAGATTAGTTCATAGATATTATATCTTTCATGTTTTTTCCCCCACTGTTGCATAAATATATAAACCCACACGAAAACACACATGTACACATGTCCCCCACCTCATGGGCCTGATTATTGATTTCACTCCTGTTGTGTAGACACCTCCTCTGCAGATTTGATTAGTCACACAGAGGTGACAGAGGGGAAGTAAAGCTCTTAGATTAGAGAGAGTGATGACAGAGAGAAAGAGAGAAGATGAGAAGACAGCTTAAAAAAGGGTGGAAAAATAAGGAAAAAGGGTGCAAACTTTCTTCTGATTGATGACTTTGTGCATGTGTCTAATTTTGGAGTAATATTTTGAAATAACGAGAATCTGATATTATTTTTTGTGATTAAATTAATCTGCATGTTTTTCTTTATTTGAATATGCTGTTGTAATACATCCAATGCTTTAATGTGTTTTGCGGGAAGTGAGAGATCACATTATGATAACTGCTGGTTTTTCAGGTTTGATGTCATCATTAATTTCTTCATGGCACCTTGCTGTCTAATGCACTGATGAACTGACTAACTGCTTTCTTACTAATGTGTCTTTTAACTGCTGCTAAAAACACACACATATACACATAAATTGTGGAATATTTCTTTAAATCGCATTTTCCCATGCGTGTTTGTGCTTATGCAGGTTTCACAGTGAAAGAGTGCTAAATCACACACCCTGTAAAAAGCTAAAAGTGAAAATAAAATCTTTAAGTGTGAGCACACATCTTAGACAGCTCTCAGGAGAATGCTTGTCCTTAACACTCTTCTTTTAGTTAACATGTCACGGAAAACAGAAAAATCTGCAGAGATCATCCAGCTGGGTTTAGACAATGCCATTAAGTAAACTAATTCTACCGTAAGATCTGGAACCAGCTTTCAAAGAACTAGCCAAGTGAGGACAGTTGGTAGCAATCTGAGCTAAATAAAGAAAATTTAATGATGACCAAGAGTAAGTGAAGAGGTGTGGGCTGTTTGTCAGCAAACACATTTTGCTCTGCACTCCCAGGACAGATATTTAGTCTAAGCAGATTTTAAATATGCTTAATTGGATATGACTATTTTGGAAATGTTGATATTGCAAGGTCTTTATTTTCAAAGGCCTATAATTTCAGAATTAATATCTGGCTTCACATTAAAGCTTTGAAATTAAACCATGAAAGCACATTTTGTGAAAACGCATTTTTCTTCAGGGAATGTACACGTCACAATATCCCTAATTTAAATAAGGCATATGCAAAAAAAGGGGCAAGGCCTGGTTGAGTTAGTAGTGTGTTAAAACTCATTTAGTGGTTGACCAATCACAACACACTGATCCAGCCAACCAATCAAGGAGGGATGGGTTTCATAGAGACGGTAACTAAGAGAATATTACTGACAGACTGGGAAGAGAGGTGCTGCAACAATGTAAAATATGTAAAAAATTATGTTTTTGAACATTCAAGCATGAAAACCTATTCTAGTAGACCCAAAAAACAAAATCAAGACTTTCAAAAAGAGAATAAGTCCCCTTTAAGAAAGGTTTGCCTGTCCTAAATGAATCCTGACAGAGTTTTGTCCTTACTTATCACATACACCTTTACTTATTTGTCATTTTACCTATAGGTGACTCACACACCGCAGCATGGTGTGATGGAGGTGATGCGGCTGGTGACTCATTATCACACACATGCTCTCACTCAGCACACTGTTTTTCTAGCCAGCGTTTAATATACTGCTCTACACCTCCATTCCTGTTTCTACCTTCTATTGTTTTGATCATTGGATAATCATCTTTCCATTCCAATATCGTGTGCACAAATGTTCACTGCACTCTGCTATACTGTCTGTCACTCATTCCTTTGCAGATAGACTGGTCTAAAGAGCACTTTCTAGCCAATTATTTCAGTATACAGCAGTCTGGATGAACCAGCTAACTGTCACTCAAGTGGGCAGAACAACAGAAGAGGTAAGGCTATGAGACAGATTGAGTGATAAACAGAAAGTAAGATAATGACAGAGAACGACTGGAAGACAGATAGTCAGAAGAGCTGCTTAACTGATCAAAGAAGCTGTCATGTTTCTTTCTGGAGAAAAAAAAAACCTGATTTATATCTAACACAACACACAAGCCTGGATACAAATTGAGAATCAGACTGACAGACAGACAGACAGACAGACAGTCTATGTCTATGCAGGTTTACCAGTCTAAGTCTGCATGTTTGTGTCTTTGTGTGCGTCCTGTTGGTCTTGTGATTCCCTGGATGGAACAGACAGACACACTTCTAAAACAGATATATTAATTGATTTTTGGAATTATTTTAACATCCTTTAAAGGGTTAGTTCACCCAAAAATGAAAATTCTGTCATTAATTACTCACCCTCATGTCGTTTCACACCTGTAAGACCTTCGTTCATCTTCAGAACACAAATTAAGATATTTTTGATAAAATATTTTTGAGGCCTCCATTGACAGCAAGATAATTAACACTTTCAAACGCCCGGAAAGCTACTAAAGACATATTTAAATCAGTTCATGTGACTACAGTGGTTCAACCTTAATGATATGAAGCGATGAAAAAACTTTTTGTGTGGAAAAAAAACAAAATAACGACTTTATTCAACAATATCTAGTGATTTCAAAACACTGCTTCATGAAGCTTCGAAGTTTTATGAATCTTTTGTTTCGAATCAGTGGTTCAGAGCGTGTATCAAACTGCCAAAGTCACGTGAACCATTGAAATTTTGAAACGTTTCAAAACACTTAAGACGTAACGAAGCCTCGTTTACTAAAATCATGTGACTTTGGCAGTTTGAAACACGCTCTGAACCACTGATTCGAAACAAAAGATTTGTGAAGCAGTGTTTTGAAATCGCTTTTCACTAGATATTGTTGAACAAAGTCGTTATTTCGTTTTCTTGGCACACAAAAAGTATTCTCGTCGCTTCATAACATTAAGGTTGAACCACTGTAGTCACATGAACTGTTTTAAATATGTTTTAATTAGTAGCTTTCTGGGCGTTTAAAAAAGTGTAAATTAACTTGCTGTCAATGGAGGCCTCACTGAGCCATCAGATTTTATCAAAAATATCTTAATTTGTGTTCCGAAGATGAACGAAGGTCTTACGGTTGTGGAAATGACATGAGGGTGAGTAATTAATGACATAATTTTCATTTTTGGGTGAACTAACCCTTTAAGTCTATTTAAGAAAAGGTTTGAATGAACAAGTTCATGTATTTCAATGTTTCAGAAAAGAGGAATAGATGTGGCTGTATGTCCATGTGATGAGTCATCCTGAATCTGGAGACACGTACACCTGTTTCCTCAGCTACAGCACCCAAGAGATTTAGCCGTCCCCAGATTCAATGAACAAATCAAGGTCACACAGAGAGCTGTAGTAGAGTTCACACGCACTTGCTTGCATGGACTGGAAGAGAAGTATACCACTGCTACAATAATGATCGTTCGAGTATGGATGTGTGCGTGTGCGTATTAAACTTTAAGTAGTGTGATATCAAATTCATGCAGGAGAAAAATAGTTCCTCCATTTACCCCCTCCCTCAAGATTACTATTCTGAAACGTGAGAATTTGACGCACATTCTGACGCAGTCGTCACTGGGGCATTCTAGCCCCACCCACCAACCATACCTGAACCAATGAAATTCCATATGCTCTCTCTTCCTATATGTTGTCCCATGGAATGGCTGCAACAACACCGAACATGGCTATATCGTACCACACTGACATCTATTCCAAACACCTGCAAGATAGATAGATAGATAGATAGATAGATAGACAGACAGACAGACAGATAGATAGATAGATAGATAGATAGATAGATAGATAGAACTGCAAATGAGTGAATATGAAAGAGAGACAGAGAGAGAATTTCCATTTGTCATCCTGTACTCTGTATGAGATGCTGTGTGCTCATTCCAGACAGAACATCCGTCTGGCCTTGGCTCTCTCCATCTCATTCTTTTTCAGTCTCTTTGTCCTGTGTCTTTTCTCTCTGAATCTTTAGAGAGGACAGAAGGTTGCCATAGAGACAGAGATGCTTATAGTAGTAAAGAAGGAATGTGGTTGTCATGGAATATTTTGTAAAATAGGAGAAAATCAATTAATTATTGAGACTCTGCAAGAATACAAACGTGAGGCGACTATGAAAAGAGAGAAAGAAATAGGGAAAGAGATCATTCTGATCAAATCAATAATTACAAAGTTCAGGCATCTGTTTTGTTCAACTTGAGTGTTTGTTAGCCTATATAAAACATTGAACCGCTCGAGCGTTTGGACATTGTTACAGACCTGATGATGAAAGCTGATAATGCATTGATAGCTAGTTCTCGATCATATGATAATAACATTACAGCTTCACTTGATCCCATCACCGCTCACAAGTAATCGTATTATTGTACACACAGAGCGGGAGCGAAAGAGAGAGAAAGTCGAGGATGTTGCATCAGGACCACAGGGATCAGAAGAATATGTTCCTGTTTTTCTGGCTTGTTTTGTGCAGTGTAGATCTTTCTAGTACAAACTAAAATTAAATTAGATATCATCAGTATTCACGCTACTGAAAACATAAATCTGATTAAAGTGATATGGGTTTGCCTCGCTCAAGCCCGTCAATGATCTTGAAGCCCACAGGAATACTGCAGCGCCACCTAGTGACGACTTTATGAATAAATCGCGTGAGGTTTCTCTTCTGTACAACTGCTTATATAGGCCAACTGTATTTATTTCAAAGTAGCCTATGTCCTAAGGAAAATCACAAACAAAAAAAAATATTTAATATAAAACTTGCATTATTTATTTTCTCTTAATTACAAAGCAGGAAGTAGGCTACTGTGAAATCATGACACAAAAACTAGTGGCAAATCAATGGGTTTCAAGATATGATGTAATCTAAATACTTTAGTCAACTAATGGCACATTTTACAGCAGTTACGCTATTAACTTCACGTCCTCTGCAGCAGTGTACAATTTGACAGCTGCAGTACAGTAATTACTGCAGTCTCACCCTGAGGCTATTGACCCGGATGTTGAGTTGACACTTTATGAACAGTGACTGCCTCACTCTCTGTGTTTGTAATGAAGCAGTACTATAATTAAATCTGTGCCATTTTGAGTAAATTAAAACATGGGCACTTACCTGCGCTACTGATAGGTCTGTATAATTATTTTCCTCTCTTCATTCTGCTTTCACCCTTGTTTTTAAGGTAGGCTAGTTTTTGTTCCATGGTCAAAAGCATAGGCTACTAAAAGGAAATGATTGAATTATGGAATTACTGAATTATTCATATTTAGATATAGGCCTACAGTTGAGAGCATGACACATCATGAATCTATATCGAGCAGAAAGATTAATGCTGTGGGACAAAGAACTCCAATTAGTGATGGGCCCATCTGATGCTGAACGGGCCCCACAGACCCCAGGGACCAATTTGGACAGGCACGTGCCTGGTGTTCGGTGGGTTCCCGCGTGTCTATCCAAACACCAGACGCGTTCCTTGGTTGTCCAGGAAACGCACAATCCCGCCATCTGTCACGGTCCTGCGCAGTGATCCCTGTCGTGTAACTGCGGCTCTCTAACTAGTGAGAACACACATTTATCTATTACCCGCCATAAACAACTGAGTGGGCGGGAAAACAGACATCTTTGACACGCCCTTTCAGGTCTAAAACACGGCGTAAACCTGGGTCCTTCTCTAATGGATTATACATAAATGGTTTAATTTGAAAACACCAACGTGGACATAGAAATTAATTCGGAATTGATAGGACTTTAAAAATAAAGGCCTCGCAATATCAGCATTTTCACAACAGACATTTCAAATTAAACATATTTAAAATCTGCTTAGACCTGCAAAAACAAGCGTTCCCTGCATTTAATCGAAGAGGAAGTGAACAGAACTGAAGTGATGCAAACTCATCCCCCAAAATGAACATTTTACAGCGAAGAGACGACTGTAGATGATAGATGAGTAGTATCGCCATCTGCTGGTTGAAGTAAATGAGGGCTCGTGCGTGGTCTTGGATACAAACAAGCAGTAGATGGTTTGCACAGTGTGTATCTAATTCTGAACGAAATTAAATGGGATTGGAAAGTTCTACTGACAAAAGATAAAACCAACCCGTTAGTAAACAAACAGATCAAAGATATGATCCAAGCTGTTAGTTTGCACGTTCTGCCAGCTTTCGCATATAGCGCGGGTATGCAAATCATACGTGGGTAAACAAACAACAGAGGAAGTTTATCTTCTCATCGGGCAGAAATACCATAGCCCATATGCAAAATCATTCCACTGAAAATTAGGCAACATTTCCCCTGATAATACATCCTGTAATTCTGTAAATCACAAAAATATGTAGATTATGCTCAAATGGTTTTATCTTTTTTTCTATAATGAAGAACTGAAGATGACGATGGAGAGACTCGCAACGGCTACCTAAACGCTGTTTTTTATAAACTTGAACTACATTTGTAAACAAACTTGAACTTTTTGCTATAAACTACGGTTTGCGTTATTTGTTGGCGTAAAGACACTCTAAATGCAAATTAATATAGCCTATTCGTTCTTTATTTTCTGTCTCAGAGGAAAAAAAAACCGTGTTAGCTCTGAGATAGCTGGCTACACAATTATGAATGATCACAGGCGTGTTGTTAACACGTCACTATACTGCCAGTGTGTAAATGCAACTTGACACCGAGAGGGTGCTTTGAGGAGAGAGTGAAAGTTTTGACAGTGACATTGTTGGCTGATCTGCTGAGGACACAGAGAGAGGTAGGCACCGGTTCATGCTTTTTATGCCTTACGATGTATATCGCGATAACTACATAAAACAGAATTTCAATATGTTAGAATAAAATTATCCATTCATTTATTTACAAATTAATCGTTTCTAATATTTCAAGGCCTGTCTCAAAACTTCACTAGCGGTCATTATAAGAAGTGTAATAGCTAATGGAGTGTTTTCCCCCGATGTGAGGCTAGATATTTTAAGTTGCTTTAAATATCGTACAGCTCATTTGGTGAGGTCAGATGGCTATGTACAGATCTGTAAATAAATGTATAAAAGAGTTGCTGCTGAAATTTTCTTCATCATGAAGTTAAGTATTAGTTTTATGACAATTCCAACTTGATGTATGATATAAAAATACACAGCAATAGAATATTGTAGTGTTTTATGCACCTCAACAAATTATTGCCATACATTTTAGGGAAGAATGGGGAAGGATGAGACAGTATTTGCTTAACTATAGATAGTTCACCCAAAAATTAAAAGTATGTAATAATTTAGTTGCCCTCATGTCATTCCAAACATGTTTGACTTTCTTTCTTCCGTGGACCACAAGTTCTGAAGAATGTTTGTGCTGCTCTCTACCATACTATTCAAGTGAAAGGTGACCATAAGGACAAACATCATACTGCCTTATACTCTAAGTATGTCTGTATTCTTATATTATAATATATTCTGCACAATCATCTAAGTGTTCTTAAGTAATACGATAGCTTTTTGTGAGGAACAGTTTGAAATTTAGGCTGTCATTCCTTGAAAATCTTGCTTCACATGCAGCGATGTTCACCATTTACCTTCATTACATTGAAAAGATCTGTTGTAATAAGCAAAATAATTGCTTATGTGTTTCATGGAAGAAAGAAAGACATGAAAGGGTAAATATGATGATGATCACACATTTGATTTCATGAATACATTTACAGTTTTTTGGGTGAACTGTTCCTCTATGCAATGGCCGAACTTTCCCCTTGGTTCGGATATGTTGACCTTTACTATGGGGCTAAGGTGACACATATGGTGTAAGACAAATCTAAATATATAATTACATAATAAATGATTTTTAAAAAAGAAAAACATTTAATATTAATCTAATATATTCACATATTTTGGCAGATTTTCAGAAACAAGACAAAAGTTAACGCACAAAAAACTATTAATGTGTCCCTCACATTCACAGAAATCCTTCCTAAATATTTAATCACCTAACAAAAATTGTACACAGTTTGCTAGATACAGAGGGTGCTCATCTTCCACTCCAACTCATTTTACCCCATTGGCCTGAATGAATTGCAGGTTTCACTTACACTGTTTGTGGTTGTGATTCACTCACTATACGCAATGTCACACTTTTGCTAATGGCGGTTTCTCAAGTTTCATTGAAATGTAGACCTTTGTAGTAGAAAGATTTGTTGAGTGTGCTAACATTCTCACTGATATTCAACTGAGGTTGAGCTTTACATGCCATTAAAATAAACACAGAGTCTGTGTTGTTTTTATACATGGATTTACTCCAGAAGTTAATGAGTTGCCGTGGGTGTTGTCTTGTCATGCTTTGAAGCAGAGATCTTTTCTTTACACTCAAATTCCTTGATAGAACAAGTACTCTACATTTTGCATGTCAACCCAGTATTAGGTATGATAAATGTCAAGACCTTTCTCTACAGTAACTCATGGCTGTAATTTAACAGAGGTGAGAGTGCCAGACTACCAGGCCAGCAGAAATGTGATTTATTGTGCTGGACGTACCCTGTCCCTGAACCTGACACTTAGATTGGTATGGCAGTTAAAATTATAGTTTGTATCTGTTTTAGCTTGTATTCCCAGATGAGAGCTTTCAGCATTCATTAAGTTATTAACCAGAACATGAGTGGATGACACAATTATAGCCTGTAAAAATTAGACTGATTTCTCTGTTTGATGAGGAGCTTGCACGGAAAATGTCATTGGATGAGTTCAGTTGATCCTCTGTATCTCATGTGTTGCCTTGTGTCAGTGTGTATCAATGAATGTTCACACCTATCTGTGAGCGGTGAACTGGAGCACAAGCCTGTGTGTGTGTGTACTTTACCGTTACGTGCATCTTGGTGTGTGTGTATGTGTGAACAAGCCTCTTTTTGTCTGTGGGTTTGGATGAAGACCTCTTCCTCTCCTCCTGTCTGAGTATGTTCAGGTTGCAGTATATGTGTGAATGTGGCACCTGTGTGCTGTAATCCTGTTGTGTGGGCTTCCCATGCTCCATCGGTCAAAGAGGCTCAGCCTTCATCACTGACACACACGAGGCCCTGGAGTTCAAGCCATCTTCACTTTTTGCTGTTCTTTAATCATCTATTCTGTCAATTACCGCTGCGCTTTTCTGCATCATCCAAACAGTATGTGAAAAGAGTATGTCTGAATTAACAGTATTCATAGGCAAAAAGGTACCCAGATGACCTTCTTCAGCGGGTTTTTAAAGTGTGTGTCCAATGGACACTTTACTATCTCATGAGGCCACAGGAGAGGATTTGTAAATGGCATTGAAGCAATTCAACTGATGCTGGTAGGTCACATGACATTGGCAACATGATGGATTTAGTACGTCCGGATTACATTTGCAGCCAGTGATTCATTTGTGAATTTGACTGATTTGACCTTTTTGAGCCTTTATTAAAGGGGTGGTCTAATGCTAATTAATGTATTCTGACTTATTTACACTGTTAAAGAGTTGGATTCTCATGCTAAACATGGCCAAAGTTTCAAAACAAGAGTTGGACGTATGACGGAGTATTTCTGTACCAAAAATACTCTTCCAAATCCTCATAAACTTTGCGGTCTTTTTTTCGAGTATGGGGCTTTGTGACGTCATATAGGTCGGAATTCCTTGTACGGGCACTTCTCCCGGAAGAGCGCGTGCGCGCACACGTCGCCCAGAGCGAGAGAGCAAGAGCACGCCCATCAACGCGCGTTTGGCTTTACGGAAGTCGTCGGCAGCGCTGCACAGGTCACAGGACTTCATGAAATCAACAATGTCACCAAAGAAGTGTATTTTTGGTTGTGAGGGAAATATAACCTTGCTTTCCAAAGAACCCAGCGTTAAGTGGAGCTGAGAGTTTTGTGCTCACGCATTACATTGATGCGCTCTCGATATTTGTTATTAAAATAACCATAGAAACTGATAGTTGCAATCACTTTTTTATTGGTTAAAATGAATTGAGAATATCTCGTGTTTTTCCGTGGCTGCTCGAGCCCTCAGGATCGGTGCTTATGGTTTGATAAACAAGGCCCAGTTCGACACTGGATTTACAGATTGTTTGAAACTGAAAGATGGAGAGGTCACAGCGATAATGATCCCAGTCATGAGTCGGAATCGCAGGTGGTGAGTAGAACTGCTTCAAATGTCTGTTTTGTTGGCAGTAGGTGCCTAAGTGCATATAATGTAAACAACACGAACGTAGTGAATTCATAAATTCATTATTTATCATTCACTATACGCTATATTCAATATAGTGATTCAAAAGTTATCCAGGGATAATGCGATGGTGTATCGTGTGTGTGTTTAAATACATTTGTTTAGCTGACCATTGATAGCTTGCAGACGATCGTTATGCAAAAGCTGCGCGTGCTCGTCACTCTTTAGCTCCACTCACACGGCACTCCTCCAGGCGCTCGGCTGTTTTCGGAAAGACTCGGTACAGCGTATGTATCTTTTATAAATATGCTAAAACTAAAGACTTTTTGGAGATATGAAGGATGCACTACTACTCTATAGGTACTCAAGATTAACATGAGATTGGCAGAAACTGTGTGTGATACCCCCCATTTAAAGCATCTTATAGTCCTAGTCATCTTTGTATCCTCTTTTTACTCATCTATGTTGTTTCAGTGTTTCACCCATAGACTGTAAAATACGGACGTAGTGTCCATGACGTCACCCGTAGGTTTCTGAAGAGCATTTTTGAAACCTAAAGCTGACCGTTGACATCTTGGCAGCGCGTCATTGTGCGTCACTCCCGGATAACAGAACATGGGCAAAGAGGCGGGACGTACGTAGGTAGAGCTGAGGTGACTTGACGGCAGCAGACAAACGGCTAGTGGTGACAGCAGCTGCAATCCACCTGTCACTCAAGTGGCCACGCCCTTAATTATGCAGAACTTTAAGACTTAATATAATTTAAACGGATGAGTTATAAAAAATTCACCCCCCTCACAGTTGTCATGAAGGGCAAAATTAGCTATATAGACCAAAACCACAATTTGTACCAGGCTGTAGACATGTTTTTTCCTGCTGTAAAGTTGGGCATTTTAACATGGGGCTCAATGAGATTCTGCTCTCTTTTGGAGCCTGTCCCTAGCGGCCAGTCAATGAATTGCAGTTTTAGTCACTTCCGTATTGGCTTCAAGAGAAATGGGGGGAGGTTGCCGCTTGGTTTCACCATCTTCTTTTGTATCAATAAAAACCTTGATAAAAAAAGTTTCTTGTTTCTTCTTTGAGCTTGAGCTCTTCTGGGAGATAGACCTTCTATAAAAGCTTCCTTTTTGCCTCCGATTTCTCCCTGCTCACATAGAACAACTCTTAACATATCATCTCATCACCCCTCACTTTATGCTGTGGAGGACAACATCTAATTGTGTCAGAGTTTGTGTCTTAATCTCCTCTTCCTCACCAGCTCACTTGAGAGCTTCATGTCAACCAGCTTTAATAAAATAAATGGGGGCTGGTGTGGACTTACATTTACCACTATTTCTCTCTGCGCCTATTTCAATTGCACACATCTGCCCTGCAGGTGTCTACTCTCCTTCCTCTGCCTTACAAGACTGTGGCAGTTATGGGAAACAGGGGCATGTTTCTACATGTGAAAGGCCCCTCTGATGAATAGTTGCCTGAGTAGGGGGGAAATTACAGGACAGAGCATTCTTCAGTTGCTAAGGATTGAAGAAGACTTGTACATTAAATCCTCCCCTGAGTGAGAGTGTGTCTGGGCTGGTATTTGTCTGTTTGTGTTTGCCCTTTTCTCCATCCAGTCTAGCATGACAAATCTTAATTCCCTCATTCTAAATCTTTACCTAAGGATATTTTTTATATTCTTATGATAAATTATGAAATACCTGGCAGCAGTCAGACATGAGCTTTGAAACAGTATTACACTAAATTCCCATCACTGTTTATTATCTCATCCTTTTGCCTGTTACCAATGTTAATATTTCCCTTTCATTGCTTTGGTCAGTTTTAAAGAACAGTTGGAATGTAGTAGATGTGCATCATTAGGTACAGTGTAAATCCAGCGGTGGTTGAGGTACATTCAGACAGTGGCCCATATACAGAAGCATTGAGAGAACAGATGTTGTGCTGTAATTGTACCATTCAGGACCATTCAGCCTGACCATTACTGCAGAGAGTATGCTAGATTATTTCTTTTAAAGAGGTGCTGGATTTGATCCAATTGCTCTGATTTATTTTAAATCATACACTACCCTCAACATTTTTGGGGTTTTACATTTTTTTTAAATTAATACATTAATTCATCAAGGATGCATTAAATTGATCAAAAGTGACAGGCCAAAAAACAAGAAAAAGACTCAATAAAGTTCCTCTCCTTCCTTCTCTATCCAACAGTCCACTACTTGAGTCAGTATGAATGGTGCCTTCAGTCCTAGGCGGGAACCAGGACCTGACCTCTCCTGTCTGCACCAGTACAACGAGTGGCTGGCTTGTAGGCATGAGTCCAGTCTCCTGCCCATGAAAGAAGATCTGGCCATCTGGCTAAATGGAATCCTTGGTAAGGAAATAAAACTATTCATATTTGAATAAGCATTAGTGATTACTGGTTTTTGAAATGTTGACCTTTAAAGGGTTAGTTCACACAAAAATGAAATTTCTGTCATTAATTACTCACCCTCATGTCGTTCCACACCCGTAAGACCTTCATTTATCTTCGGAACACAAATTAAGATATTTTTGATGAAATCCGAGAGCTTTCTGATCCCTCATAGACATCAACGCAATTACCACTTTCAAGGCCCAGAAAGGTAGTAAAGACATCATTAAAGTAGTCCATGTGACTACAGTAGTTCAACCTTAACTTTATGAAGCGTCGAGAATACTTTTTTGTGCACAAACACAGAACAAAAATAACGACTTTATTCAACAATTTCTTCTCTTCCATGTCATTATCCTTATGCAGGATAATGATCATTTTATTGCCAACACTGAAGACACCTGATGATAACAAGCAGAATCACTGAAGGAAAGAGAAACACATGAATTAACAGAGGTTTAGATGTTGCTGTTTATTTTATTGAAAATGTTTGGTCACCATTATGGTGATCAGTGTTTCATTTAGTTGGTCAGTTTGACTCTTTGCTTTTTATGTCAGTTTGTTGTTTTTTGTAATGGTGTTTGCCAATTTTACACATTTTAAATGGTTGACTTTTAAGAAATTAATTTGGTTAATTCTAACTCAATTCTTATATGTTGAATTTAATTAATAATATTGCTTGTAATCTGTTGCCACAATTTTATTGAGTAGATAAAGCGTATTACTTTTTGCAGTGTATGTTTTGCATTTCAGCTTTACTGCAGTATCAGTAATTTAGGTTAGTTTTCTGTTAAATCTTCTGACTAAGAAGGACTCAAGGTTACACTTTTTCACATTCCTATTGCTTGGCGTCAGTATAAAACCTTATTTACACAATCGGATAAAATCTTCATTAAATCCTGCACAAGCTAACAGATATGGATTGTTCTGTGTCTGCCCATCAGATCAGCAATATCATGGTGTTTACAGACTTTAAATAGAATTCCTTAAATTCCTCTGCATCTTGGATCAATGGGACATGCCCTGATGGGACCTTAAAAGAGGAATTGCCTTTCTTAAACAGACCAGGATATGAGCGTCTTATACAAGTCCTTGCGTGCCTTGACCTTTGTTGTCAGAACCTCTTAAGACAACTGTGGGATAAAGAGCCTTGATAAAAACAAAACACAACATGTAAAGAGATCAAAAAACACAAACCCTTAAGCCAACAGGCTGGCAGTACTTAAATATACAGTAAAGACACAACAACCTGAGAAATGAGATTAGAATGGAGACAATATCAGAGATGTTGTTGTTTCCACCGAAGAAGCTGATGAGGGATTTCTCTGATTAACACACACTTCTCTTCCTCAACTCTTCCTGTTGCTGTTGATTTCAGGGCAGCATTATGGCTCTGTGGTTGACGGACAGCAGGAGATCTCTTTGTTTTCCTACACACTTCTCTTTTGCTCTGAGCTAATGATCATGCCTAGTCATTCTGCAGGATTTCTGTTTTTGTTGTGGTTTCCCTCCACCGTCACCTCCTGTATTGCCCCTCCCCAGGCCCCCCGCTCCCCCTTCACCGTGATGGTTAAGCTCCGGTACCACTGCTGTGTCTGAATCTGTATGTACTTAACACCCAGGCCTCAGGAATGTGTCTGCACAGCCGTGAGAATCTCAGAGCGAGTGTACTTAGAGGATTTTTTGGGCATCTTCAAGTTGCCTAAGTATACTGAAAACTGATAAATAAAAGATGGAGGAGAGGATATGTAAGGAAGGTAAAACTTGTAACTGTTCTGTGTGGACGCCTAAGTGTCACTATGCTTTCTACAGCTACCAGTTCATCCACTACCTTAACCTACCATAACCTCACTCTTTAGTACTATAAGCCTATTGATCATTCTTTATCTCTCTCTCTTAATGCTCATTTGTCTCTCTTAATGCTTCCTGTACAGGTTTGGATATAACAGTGGATAACTTCATGGACAGACTAGACACTGGTGTTGTCCTGTGTCAGCTTGCAGAAACGCTACAGGAGAAAATGATTCTGTCCAGCAATGGCAAGGTGCTCATATTATGGGTAGTTTGATCCTAAGCTTATTATTAAAGGGTTAGTTCACCCAAAAATGAAAATTCTGTCATCAATTACTCACCCTCATGTCGTTCCACACCCGTAAGACCTTCGTTCATCTTCAGAACACAAATGAAGATCTTTTTGATGAAATCTAAAAGCTTTCTGTCCCTCCATAGACAGTTACGCAACTACCACTTTGATGCTTCAAAAAGTTCATAAAAGGATTGTAAAACTAATCCATATGAATCGAGCAGTTTGGTCCAAATTTTCTGAAGAGATTCGATCGCTTTATATGATGAACAAATTTAATTTAGGTTTTTATTCACATATAAACATTAATCAGCAAACATAAACAAAAGCTCAACTGAACCTGCTTGACGCGTGAGATCAAACCTTTTGCAGAAGCTCAAACGTGCTGCGTAACACACAACAATTTTACAATCTCTTTATGAACTTTTTGAAGCAGTGGTAGTTGCGTGGCTGTCTATGGAGGGACAGAAAGCTCTCAGTTTTCATCAAAAAGATCTTCATTTGTGTTCCGAAGATGAATGAAGGTTTTACGGGTTTGGAACGACATGAGGGTGAGTAATTAATGAAAGAATTTTCATTTTTGGGTGAACTATTCCTTTAAGATAAAATGTATTTTTTTTTCTTTTTTTTCCAAAGAACTAGTAGAGAATTACTAGCACTGGCAGGAGAATGCAAATTTTAGGACACATGAATTGATGCAAAGATCATTTTTTATATGTTATTTGAAAATAGTCTCAACTAATAGAGGGACTATTATCTTTTGTGCTATTTTTATACTGTAAATATTCAAATGAGCACATAATAAGCTAACCAGAGTTACATTTCAGTTGGTTTCTTTTGTGTTCATAGCCCTTTATTCGGCGTGTGATTCGCTGGCGGCCTGATGCAGCCTCTGGATCGTTCTTTGCTCGGGACAATACAGCTAACTTTCTGTACTGGTGCCGTAAAATTGGGGTGGAGCCATCACATCTGTTTGAGTCTGAAGATCTTGGTGAGTATTTCAAAGCACCAGTTTTCTCTTATTGTATCAAGGATAGGTTTTTTTGTTTGTTTGTTTGTTTAAGATATTAGCTTGTGAATATACTATCTTTGTGATTAAGCAAAGACAAAGTTCTTTGGTTTCAGCACAAGTGGCATGTGCTTGTATTTATGATGATTCACCAATAATCCTGAGAAATCGGACCATGGACACATTTTCAGCACAGAAAGATCAGTGTTTTCCTTGCCCACTTTTACACTCATAATATCATTAAAGGGTTAGTTCACCCAAAAATGAAAATTCTGTCATTAATTACTCACCCTCATGTCATTCCACACCTGTAAGACCTTCATTCATCTTCAGAACACAAATGAAGATATTCTAATAAAATCAGAGAAAATTTTGTCCCTTCATTGGCAGTCCACACAACTACCACTTTAAAGCTTCAGAAAGTTCATAAAGAGATCGAAAAACGAATCCATATATGAATTGAGTAGTTTAGTCTGAATTTTGTGAAGAGACATGATCCCTTTTATGATGAACAAATTTAATTTAAGCTTTTATTCACATATAAACATTCATCAATGCACACATCAGTTATGGTAAATGGAAGCTCAAGCATGCTATAAGGCAATTTTTTTTTTTTTTTTTTTTTTAAATTTTGGGTGAACTAACCTTTTAAGTGAGATGTCCAGTTAGAATGAGTCTTACTTCCTCTGTCTCTGTGTCTATGCAGGCTGTTGTCCTGTGGGGCTCTGGCCCTAAAGAACTGCTGAATAGCAAGCAGTATCAATATCTGTGTCACAATACTGTTCACTGCGTCACACCCTTGGCCCCTGCTGTCCATCACTGTGTGATGAATAATGGAGAGAAAGAGAAGGAAATAGAAATGAAAGGACAGTAGGTCAGGGGGAAAATGGGGAATGAAAACATAGGGTCAAAGATAGAGAATACAATACAATAACAGTGAAAATGAAAAAGAGTGCACATTGAAAGGTTTTGAGAGGATAGATAAAATAATGCAGCGTGAGCTAGTGTTCAATAACTGCTATAAAAGCAACAAAACCCTTTTCTCAGTCTTTTAGTTCTGGTAATTTTACAGGTTTATATGTCATATTACACGAAGAGAGGGCTAAAATACTATAGTCTTAAAACCTGAGAGACATTTGCAGTGACAGAGCCAGTGTGTCGATCTAACTGTGCTTTTCAAAGAGTCCCAGTTGACTTTTGTATGTGCACATGCCTGTCTGTTTAAATGCATTTAATTGTTTGACATAAATTATTGTGCATTTTCCAAATTGAGAAAGATAAAATTCTGTGTTTATTTTAAACCTCAAATCAGTGTACATTGATACCCAGTTATTAGGACTTTAAATCTAGCCAGCATTTATCATAGCTTTCAAAATGAGGCTATTTTGGATTTAGCTGATATTTCTTTGTTTTCATTAGGATTCACACCTTGTCAGAATGTAAGGGAGACAGATTTCTGTTTTTGTTCTTGTTGATACAAGTTTCAACACCCTTTTCCAACAAAATTAGCGTCTAGTTTTTTTTTCCACTTTTCCACTGCACAACAAATATATCACTAATGTCAGTGCAAACACTACAAAGTTTGTTTTGTGTCTGCATTGCAAAGGCTCAAAAATGGGTTGGGAAGCTCATGCAAACATCTTTTAATGACTTAGTTAGAGGATGAAAATGCTCTGCAGTGTTTATTTTGGCTATTGTCTCATTAAGACATGTCAAAGCCTTTTTACTGTTTTCCAGTAAAAATATCTAAGCATCCTTAAAACAAAACAGCCTAATTTTTCTGAAGAAACTCGATCACTTTATATAATTGAATACAGACTGAATTTATTCTTTTATTCACATCAGCGAACATAAACAGAAGCTCAACTGAACTGCTTGACATGCAGGAATGAAGCTCATTGGTTCTCACACGTCAATCGAACATGCTTGAGCTTACATTTACCATAACTGATGTGTGCGTTGATAAATGTTTATGTAAATAAAGGGCTGAATTAAATCTGTTCATCATATAAAGTGATTGAGTCTCTTCAGAAAATCCGCACTAAACCGCTCAACTCATATGGACTCATTTTACAATCTCTTTATTAACTTTTTGAAGTTGGTAGTTGCGTGGACTGTCAATGGAGAGACAGAAATCCGAATGTGAATGAAAGTCTTACGGGTTTGGACCGACATGAAGATGTGTAAATGATGACAGAATTTTTGGGTGAACTATCACTTTAAATCATTTTCAGAGAAATCAAACTCAAAATTAGTGAGATGAAGAGAAAATTCTTTGCCAATGGGGTAAGAAATAATAATTTACAACAAAATAAGACATAATAAAATATTTTTTAAAAATAATAAAATAATTTTATGATTTTTCTTATATAATTGGAAAATATTTGTTCTTGCTTTAAACATAAACCTTATTATTTGTTATTATTTTAGATTTTATGAAATATGATACTCAAATTTATCTTGTTTTTAGGGTGTATAGATATATTTCAATAAAATATTGAGCAAGATATCTTTTTCTTACTCAAAAAAATGTTCTCAGTGAGATTCTTGATACAAAACTGAGGCTTCTTTCAGTCACCGTCATTCTCTTTGCAGGGTTATGATAATGTTATTTGAGAGGGTATAATGTTATTTAGCTGAATAGACATATCAGATGTCTTTTCGCTTTGGGAATCTTTGTATGAGACCATCAAAGCTCGGTCTTGTCCATTGTTACGTCCAGGGTACAGTATATGTTTGTTTCAAACATGCTGACATCATAGGTCTCTGAGGATTTTGTTTTTGTGCATGTATGACAATGTATGTGTTTCACTCAGTTCTTCAGAAGCATCCTAGGGATGTATGCTTGTGTCTCATGCAACTTGGGAGAATTGCTTCAAGGTGAGGTCCTTTGATCCTTTGCAGTCATTTACTATCACGTCACCATCATACAGTATTTTAATCTCTCAGTCAGAGCTGAATAAACGTTCTCCCTCAGGTATGGCATTGAGCCCCCTGCGCTGGTCAAGCTTGAGAGAGAGATTGAGAAAGAGGAAAATGAGTCTCTGTCACCATCCATGTTCTTTGCCTCACCTCTGCCATCTCCATCCACCCCACCTGTTTTTTTCCCTCCTGATCCAGAGCCCCCTGTAATCTCAACCCCCTCACCCATCTCTCCTCCATCCCCTCCTCCGGACCCCTATCCCTCTACTCCACTGGCCTCTACCCCTCCCCCAGAGTCCACGTCCATCTCCTCTGACTCAAACACCCCGTCAGAACCTCAGCAAACTTCACCAACTCCACCATCACCCATCAGGACACCCGTCAAATCAATGCCACCCTCTCCGACAAACAGCTTTGCAAAGACTAATGGGAAAAAGAGCAGTGGGAACCTGCTGGATGAGATTGTGAGTACTTTTAGGTCATATACTGTATGTGGTTTCCCAATCCTTGACCGTACTGGTGCATGAATTCATGCTCATTATCAAAAGCATGTTTTCTTTGTTGCTTTGTTTCAGGTGAGGCAAATATCAGAGGATCCACCATGCAAATGTCCAGTCAAATTCTGCATTGAGAAGCAGCCAAAAGGCCATTATCGTGTCGGAGACAAAGTTCTCTATGTCAGGGTATGTACTGCTCTTTCCATCGCAGACTGCCTTTTTTACTCCGTTTAGCTGATTGAAAATGTTATTCAATATTTATTATTGCAGTTTGTCTGGTTTCCATTGACTTCTGTGGAAAGATATGAAGCGATATGAAAACTCATGTCTCGTTGTTTGTTATAAGCATCGACATGTCAACAAGCTCTGCTGTGCTTTCACTGTATCTTTAGAAGCACAAATATTAGTTTTGAACCTGAGAGAACACAGTACTCAGTCAAGGCAAAGCCTCATGGGAGCTGGTGTTGCCTGGCAACATGAAGAAAAGGTTCACACCTTTGAATAGGGAAAAAGGAGGTTCAGACTAACAAATGTCTAGAATTAGGGCTGGAAAGTCGAGTCACATATACCAGAAAAGAACACAAATAGTTCATAAGAAACAATAATAAAACACTCAGTCATACTGAAAATACACAGAATTTAGATTATATTAAAACTCAAAGTACCAAAAAGGTCATGCATGCTATTTTTAAAAAAAAAATAATTTTACCTTTTTTTTTTTTTTTTTTTTTTTTTTTTTAAGTCTTTATAAGAGAAAATGCATCTAAACCCTACAGGGAATAGTTGAACTCTTAACAGAATTGTCACTTTGTCTCATTTGGGACCTGTCTAAACTCATTACATGCTTAATTAAACATATCAGATTACACTTACTGTATGTAACACACTGTTTGTGTTCACTGTCACATTAATAGCCATCAATACATCTAGCTGTTTGTTAATGTTAATGAGAAATTCTTTGCTTTTGATATTTATCTAGCAATACATAGCAATACAAAGTTTTCTCATGAAACTCTAGATGGCACAGGCTAATAGGTCCTTAACTCATTCTGCTTGCAATCACATCATTCTCTATAGAGCACAATTGATTGGTTCCTTCCTGCTGTATCAGTAGCCAATGAGCTTGCTGCTCAACCTTCAAGTGTTTGGTCAGCTTTTGCTGTAGATGTTGCAGCGCGCTTTCAGAAACCCTCCACCTTCCCCAGCTCCACCTGTATAGATCTGCTATGGGTAATTCATGTATGCTTTTGTACAGCAGCACGTCTTACTTGCTCACAGCAGCGTGTCGTGTATGTATTGGTAGTAGCAAGACTTGTACTTGCTCTGCAGCAGCAGTAATAACCAACATCAGCAGCAATAACAGCAGCAGCAGCATAGCAGATCTATTCCAAGACCAAACATATCAACATTGTCATATCCATTACCATGCCAAACACTCTGAGAGTTGTCATGACAGAGCTTACTTTCTACCTAGAAACACAAACCAAACATTAAAATCTACTTTTATAGATCAAGTGTAAGTCAAAAACTTGTGTATAGTCTCTCAACTGGAGGGGAGAATTGAATGAAATCTTTTTTCCCCCCTTTTCTCCGACTATTCAACAACCAATTATTGACACTATTTCTGGGGTCATTTGAAGCAACAAGAGACAAGTTAGAAAGCACCTTTGTTAAACTAGATCTGGACTTTTTTTTTATTGCAAAAGTTGCCATAAAAGTATAATTCATCTATACGTAGGTTACTGATAAAGTGATTAGTAGTGTGATTATATTCAGAGACTTAAAGCCTTTGCTTTTGTTGGCTCCACCACTCCCTTTTATGATTTTTCAATCAGACAAATCCTTCAGGGCAACAGTATGTGTGGCAGAGGAAGAAAAGCAGCTGCTTTCTGTCAGAGATCCAATTAGAGAGAGAGGCTTACTGTAGCACTCAAAGAGAAAGAGAATGGGAGCTTTTAATATCATTTCTCACCATTCTTTTCAGTGGGAGTGGGATTTTTTTTTTTTTTTTTTTTTTTTTTTTTTTTTTTTACTTTTGTTGTGACATCCTGGGCTAAAATGAAAGAGAAGGAAGATCCATTAGATCATCACAATGGCTGAGCTGAGCTGTGTAGCGGAAGGGGTGAAGAATCAGTGAATCGCTAAGAAATACGATTCATGCCATGTCTGTCATTAACAGGGATGTTAATGGGTCCATGAATACTTCTCTCTTTAGATCTGACTGGAAAGCATAATGCCATTTTAACACAGACTGTTGAAAGCTGTTTACCTTTATCTGACAAAACTCTCCTTTCATGGACACCCCATTTAAATGAATATGGCTAACACAAGCTTCACCACCTTTTAGCACTTTTTATACATTGTGTATTTTTGCTATACATGTTCCACTGAGTTTATCTTGCTTCTTGGTCTGTTCAGTAATTAAGGACATATTCATTATTCATTCTTGTTACACAAAAGGCAGATTAAGGGTCAGATATGGATCTCATCCAGGTGCGTTGAGAATGGAGGCAGACAGCAAAACAGACCAGGACCTGGTAGTGTTGTTTTTGTCTCTATAGCAGCTTGATGTGCTTTAAAGAGCTTTTCCTGTGTGTATACATTACAGCTAATCTTTTTTAAGATGGTTACTACTGTTTGCCATCTCAGCCATTTCCTCTACCATACATGCTGCATTTCACTAATATAAAGGTGTGTATAATATCCAGCCATTTGAACTCCAGCTATTTAAACTCTATCTAGACTTCTAGAAGACGTGTACTCAGTCAGATCCTGTTCAAACAAGGATATAAAAGCTACAATCTGCCATCTAGTGGTCAGTGTGTTAACAACAGCACGCTCGCTCTCGTCTTTTTCCCATTAATTTTTCAGTGGAGGAAAAAGACGAACAAAAAGACTAAAATCAGTTTCGCTGGCATTATATAATAGAGAATGAGATAAGTGTTGTAAATGGGAATAATATGGTACGATGTTGTATTTTGACCACACAGGATTTTCAGAACGGACTAATGTAAATCATTTTTAATGGAACATCCAGCATATACTTTCATTCTGCACTGTCGACTGTTTTTATTTACGTACAAGTCAGAAGCGCTAAAGGTTTGACTGACGCGGGGTTTTCTTAAACAGACTCCCCCTCCCTCGCTGCTTTCTGTGTATTTGTTAATTCTCGCTCGCCCTCACCTCTTCTGTCAGCCCTGACATTTTAATCTGCTTGGAAACAGCTGAGACTGATCAAACCGCATGGTAATTAGAATTACCCTGCTTGGCAAACGTGCGCGCGCATGAATAGGCTATATCCCTCTATTAGGATGCATCAAGCTAAAAGGGTTTGGAGGGGTGGGAGGTGCAACACATATAAATCTGGTTGTATTACCAGCAGCTTAACAGCTTTCTAATGAGGGGGTCAAGACTGATAAGGTGGAGGGGAGGAGGAAATAGATGACTGTCGGTGCCTCTGGGGACAGAGACACATTTCTCAGGAGACGTGACCCTTCCTGTGCTCTCCTTCTCAGTTTCAGTGCATTTCTATTTCGTGTGTCTTGTTCATGCTCGGGAGCGGTTGCCGTGGCAGCGAGTGAGCTTCATGCCACGCGCCGTAGGTGTATGTCTGAATAGCCCGTGTGTGTGGATTTGTCCTGTGCTGGTGCTCAGCTGGTGCCGTGAGGTGGTGTTTCATTAGGCTTAATGAGATTTTAACAGCACAGTCCCCCCACCCCCTTCTCTCTCTCACTCACATACACATATAGGCTACACAAACACACACTTTCTCGCAGCCTTTCTGACTGGGATCATTTGCCTTTCATCGGATCTGTTGCATATTAGATGTAGCCTAGACTTTGAATATTTTATGAAGGAGGAGGGGGTATTGGGAAGATCATTAAAAAAAAAGTGGGTTTATATATATATATATATGTTATATAAATGTTATAACTTCTTCCTGAGTCTCTCCATCAGTGTCCGACCCCGGTTTGAACAATGTAAGGCTGAACACAGTTACTGACAATCGTCATTTTGGCTGCGTGAGATTCTCCAGCTTTGTTGTTGAGCAACCGAAGCAGAGCTGTTAAAGCTCCGCCCTCTTCTGGAAAGCGGGCGGGAGCAGCAGCTCATTTGCATTTAAAGGGACACACACAAAAATGGCGTGTTTTTGCTCACATCCAAATAGGGGCAATTTTGACAAGCTGTAATAAATGATCTGTGGGGTATTTTTTAGCTGAAACTTCACAGACACATTCTTTGACACCAGAGACTTATATTACATCTTGTGAAAATGGGCATAATAGGTCCCCTTTAAATGCCTTTAGATTTTGTTTTATTTTTGTCCCATTTTCTCATTTTCATTTTATCTTAAACTATAAAAATTCATCATTAAATATAAAATATTATTTAATATGGAAAAATGTATATTTTATTATGAATTTTCATAGTCATGGTTTCTGATGTGTTTAGATTATCTTTTTAAACATTTCAGTAGTTGTTTTGTGGAATGATTTGTATAAATTCAATAGGCTTCATAAAATATTACGTCCCACAGCTGTGGCATCATTGTCACCACAATGAACAATCTTGCCCCTAATAACGTTTTTTAGAAGTTAGCGTAATTGTTTACCAACAACCGTATCAATGAGGAGCATGTGTCATTGCGAATCATTTTTAGATAAATACTAGCAATAAAAATGACAATAGAGTCTGACATTTTATTTTTAAATAATTTCCATGGTAGTAATGCTAAACACAATACATAATTTGAGATGTGTTGGAAAAACAATGTGGTGAGAATGTAAGACTGTATCTACTCTTTAGGACATTGTTAGATGAGAGTTTTAAGAGATTTTATTTTCAAAAAATATACATGCCAATCGTTGAAGAAACACCCTTTAACATCTGTGAAATTATTTTGTCGAACAAAAATTTCATCAAGAATTTCTTGTGCATTCTCTCTCTCATGCTTTCTCACTTTTACAGATGTTGAATGATAAACATGCCATGGTGCGTGTTGGTGGTGGATGGGAGACCTTTGGTACTTACTTGTTAAAGCATGACCCGTGCAGGATGACCATGATCGCCCGGCCTGGATCCAAAACCTGCAAGCCTAACGGCAGGTCCCCAGTCAAGAGAGAGCTGTCCCGGGACAGTTATATGGTCATGGGTACTCACTCCCGCTTTAAGAAGTGATATAACTGCTACCTCTGTTAAATCAACAGCAGGCTGATTTAGTTTTTCTAGGAGGGAAGCAGCCCAGGTGGTTTGGTCTTTTAATTTTATAATTCATCTTTCTTTAGGGCAGTGGTCCTGAACCTTTTGGGTCATCATGACTCACAAATGTGTCACAGGTATTTTCTGATAGGGTCGCAGACTTATTAAGAGGATGAAAATGCTTTTGAAAAAATAAAAAAGACAACAAAACTATTCAGGTTAAAAGAAAATATAACAAAGACTACTTTAAATATGGGTTCATTGGTGAAAAGAATATTCATAAAACCATCCTAGATTATAAAACCATTTAAATTTAAGTGACATTTAATATTGAACACTTAAGGTGTAAATCACACTTATGCTGTTGTTTATGCATTTATAAAATTGCTTTCGTATTCAGCCCAAGGTATCCTAATGTTGCTTATTGATGAATCTACAGTTGATTATACAGTATATATGAATTTCAGAGTTTTTAAAACATTTTGTATACTTTTGTATGATATACAATTTTAATACTGTGCTGGGTCATCATTTGATGTTCAATGTAAAATCTGACCTGATGGAAAAGAATATTGACCCGTCTGTTGTTTTTGTTCACAGATATTAAGATTTTTTTAAGATTTTGTTTCTTATGTTAAATTTTAAAAGCATAAAGGGCGGGATCTCTAATATTAAATCATTTACTGGGAAGCAAATATTGTAACTTTTTATTTTTAATCGATTTATGGATGTTATGCTGTATTCTTTTAAGTTTGAGTTTACAAAGACACTTCTGTAATGTCTCTTGAATGAGGATTTAAAATGAACTTGTTCCACAAAGAACCTCTAGGTGGTGCCCTATATCAAGTTATGAGCTGTATTTCAGTACTATAGCATTACTGCAGCATTACCTTCTTGTGTAGAAAATTGTCTAGAGGACTGTGAACATATAACTATGCAGTATATAAAGTATGGAAACACTTTACAATAAAGCCCCATTAGTTAACGTTAGTATATTAACTAATGAGCAATACATTTGTAACAGTATTTATAAATCTTTGTTAACGTTAGTTAAAAAAGAAAATACAACTGTTCATTGTTCATGTTAGCTCAGGTTAATTAAATAATATTAACAGATGCAACTTTTGATTTTAATTATAATATGTATAATATAATATATTTTAATATGAATTAGTAAATGTTGAAATTAACATTAACTAAGACTAATAAATGCTTTAGAAATATTTTTAGTTCATGTTAACAAATGGAACCATATTGTAAAGTGTTACCGAAAGTATATTAAACATGATCCACCTGCCCCATGTACTCAGGATTATTATTAATTGTTTCACACAAGCATGTAATCTTGTATATGTACTCATATAGAAGCCAAGGGGGACTTTCACATTCAAAAACATTTTAATTAAAAAAATAATGAAATATAAATGAAAAGCACCTCGTGATGAAATGCTACTAACATTTTATTTCATAAAATAAGTCATTTTAAAAAAATTGACAATCTAAATACACTGAAATTAATCAATATGACTGCATGCGAGACAATGACACCTGTTTTCTCCTTATGAAATGAACCAGTAAAAACAGTTCATACCCCAAAATAAATAAAAAAGTGGTGCTACTTCAAGCTGCCAAAGAAAATGGCAGCTTTTGTACAAATGTCTCTCATATCTCCCCAAAAGTGACAAAACACCTGAAGCTGCTTTTATTTGAGAAGCTATTTTTTTTTTTTTTTTTACACGTGCTCTTTTGTGAACCTCTCCAAAACATTCACATTTTCATCTTTTCTAAGTGGTGTTTATTACTTCTTTGCCACTATGTTTTCAGTCAATACCTGATCTGCAGTTCATCAGAAAGGTCACACTCAATACAACACTTTCCTATCTACCTAAAGGGATTTGTTCTTTTGGCTTTGTTCATTTCATGTCTATGACATAAATGTTTGTGCCAGTCAGCTGTATACAATTAAAGCACAAAACAAGCTTTTCCATAAAAATGACTGGACTCCCCAGTTTCCCCTCAAATGTTGTAATTTACAAACACATTCCTATTTCCCAAAATACACACTCGGAATACTTCCACAGTATTTGCCGTCCTTAAACGTCTTACGTTAACTATTGCATTTCCCCATCCCCACCGTGAATATCAACATCAGTATGTTGTGCTCAAGAATTGGTCTGGAGTATGTGGAGGTCTGAGACTATGAATATACATTTGGCAAAGACATGTGAGGCGTTATTAAATGATTTATGGTAACTGTGCTTTTCACAGTAGCATCCTCAATAAATAATATCCATTGGTGAGAAGAATCAATATGAATTATTCATGATAATGTGGAGACACACTCAATGTTAAAAAAGACATTACTAGATTATTACTAGATTAAAGCCTCCAGGCTTGTCGGGGTTGTTTAAAATATTGTTTGGTTGGAGTTAATAATGTAATGTAAACATTATAGCTTGTTGCGTCATGTATTGTAGTAAACTAAACACCCCACTCCTGCAATCAGTTTAAATTCTCTATACATTACACTTTCTGTATTTAGACCTCATTTCACTTTTTGTGACTAAACATAACACTGAATTCCCTTGCATGTGCATCCAGAGCTTTAACTGTATCTTGACTTTTCAACAACATTCAGTCGTGGTTGGAAGGTGCTGAGCTCTTGTATAACTCTGATTCTAAGTGTGTTGTGCTCATAACAGCAATAAGCCTTCATGAGAAATGACGTTCAGAAATAACCCCCACAAACATTTTCGAAAACAAATTAGGTTCACATGCCATTTAGTAATAAATTTGGTCAGATTCCTCAAAACAGCTACCACAGACCAAGCCAGGTCATCGATCATTACAATCATAACAAAGAGAGAAAATGATCCATTTGTATCCTAAGCATAATTTCATACAAATGTAGACCTGAAATCTAGACAAAATGAAGTATTTTTACAAGTACAGACTCTTTGAGGCCTTGGGAAATGTGCTTCTCAAAGCTTGAATGACAGAAATACTTTTATCTCTCCTTTCTGTTGCTCCCCACTTCATTCTGAGCTTAAACTCCTCCACACCATCAGTCAGCTATAAGAAAACCTGTGGATTTATTTGTTCTCTTGCTGTCTTTGAAAAGATTTCTCTGCAGTTGTAAGATTTTGAAAAGAGAGCACCATTTTATTATGAATCCTCTTGGAGAGATGACAGTTGCCTCCAGCTCACTTCTCTGTCATGAAGGGTTTTTTTTTTTTTTTTGTGCCACAAAGGACCAGAGTGAGACATGTGAGAGGGTGGAAATTGCTCTGTGATCTGTGCATTTGTCTCCATCTTGACTCTCAGCAGTGTCCAGACCATTTACAGATACCTTTTTTTCAAATGGACGGTGTACACAAGTTGTGTTGACAATGGTGATCAACAAGAGCCCGAAAGCCCCTTGAGTCATATGAAAAAGGATAGAGGGATGATCCAGTCAATTTACCACATGATGATGAATAGGCCAGATGCTTTGTCCTTACGTAGACGCTGTATACATGTTGTGGAAATGTTGCTGCAACGTTGCTCCTGAAGTCTCTGCTTACACAGTCCCATTTTCGTGCCTGGACTTGTGGACTGTGGTGCGGGCCAAGGGGCTGCTTAAAGAAGGGGCCAGCGTACATAAGAAACCGGCCAGCAGGGTGAGACCCAGTCCGCCCCAGGCACAGAACATGGACCAGCCGTACCCATGACTGATGTCCTCTGGAAGGCCGTAAAGGTAACGTGGGTAACGGGAGAGCTCAAAGTTAATGCCCGCCACACACGTACAAAGGGAGATAATACAGCAGGTTCCTGTCAGAGAGGAAATTACTCAAGATGTATCATCAATCATTCATGAAACACACTTTTCTTTTAGATCACAAATGTAGGATACAAAGAGTTCATGCTTTTGATCTATTTTCAAAGCACCTTTGTGTATTTACATAATGTTGTATGAGAAACCAGCCACTAGATGGCAACAAAATTGAGCAGTCAAGTTACATTCCGTCACTTTTTCTCTCTCACGCACACAAACACACTTACCGCCCATGAGGAAGAGTAGTCCAGCTACATACTGCATGAGATCATGTTGTTGACAGCATCCAAGAACTCCGATGATCCAGCCAAAAAGGATGATAGAGACAGCCATGCCCACAAAACCTGCTGTCATCCTCCGCAGATCTGCAGCACAAAACACCAACATCAAGCCCCTTTTGTTGCTATTCAGGGCTTGTAAGCATAGTGATGTTGCATGTTAAATATTTACTTTTGCATTCACAATGCTTTTCTCTTATTTATCAAGGACTTTATTTGTACATATATATATATATATATATATATATATATACTGCCCGGCCAAAAAAAAAAAAAGTCGCTGTTTGGATTTTAATAGGCAAATACTTACGAGTCTATGGATGGATCATTATTACAGTGATTATTATTTTTCTAGCATGTTATATGTTTGGCAACGGTTCTTTTAACCCTAAAAGATGGAGTGTGTAGCTTTTCATTTCTTAAACAACCATGTATTAAGATGTATCATGGCCATATTCCAGGATGACAATGTCAAGATTCATCAGGCTCAAACTGTGAAAGAATTGTTGGGAGGGAGCATGAAGAATCATTTTCACACATGAATTGGCACTGACCTTAACCTCAGTGTAAGTTTTTGGGATGTGCTGGAGGAGACTTTACAGAGTGCTCACCTCTTGCATTGTCAATACAAGATCTTGACCAAAAAATGATGCACCTCTCAATGGAAATAAATGTTGTGATGTTATTTCCATCAAGAGGTGCATCAATTTTTGGTCAAGATCTTGTATTGACAATGCAAGAGGTGAGCACTACTATAGCATGTCACAAAGACTTTCAATAAAATTAAGGTCTGGATTCAGAGGTGCCAATTCATGTGTGAAAATGATTCTTCATGCTCTCTGAACCATTCTTTCACAATTTTAACCCTGGTGAATCTTGACATTGTCATCCTGGAATATGGCCATGATTTATCTTAATACATGGTTGTTTAAGAAATGAAAAGCTACACACTCCATCTTTTAGGGTTAAAAGAACTGTTGCCAAACATATAACATGCTACAAAACATAATCACTGTAATAATGATCCATTCATAGATTCTTAAGTATTTGCCTATTAAAATCCAAACAGCGACTTTTTTTTGGCCGGGCAGTGTGTGTATATATATATGTGTATATATATATATATATATATATACAGTATATACTACAAAGGTTATAATGAAACAAATACTACAAAATCATTGCACCAATAAAGCAGCCAATTCCTACTATACTATTATTATACCCATTAAATTAAATAAATAAATAAAAATAAAAATATGGCCACACTGGGCCAGGTAAATTATTGATTCGAAATAAGGGAAATAATAATCCATAATAAAAGATCAGATTTCTATGCTTTTCTATGCTTCATATTAAATATACCTTATCTTGAACAAACTATTTTGTCTATTCACTCATGTAAAAACAGCATTTCTTATTATCACAGTTGAAAACAGTTGTGCTGCTTAATATTTTTTTGTGAAAACATTTTATTAAGGATTCTTTGATGAATTGGAGGTTCAAAGTAACAGCATTTGTTTGAAATTGAAATCTTTTTTAACATTATAAATGTCTTTACTGTCACTTTAATTGATCCTTGCTGAATAAAAGTATTTCGGTAACCCTTTACAATAAGGTTCATTAGTTAAACATTAGTTAATTAGTTAATTAACTAACCATGAGCAATACATTTGTTACTGTATTTGTTAATCTTTGTTAACGTTAGTTAAAAATACAGCAGTTCATTGTTTGTTCATGTTAGTTCACACTTCACAGTGCATTAACTAATGTTAACAAATACATCTCTTGATTTTAATGATGTATTAGTAAATTTTGAAATTAACATTAACAAATTAATAAATGCTGTAGAAGTGCAGTTCATTAATAGTTCATGTTAAGTAATGTAGTTAACTAATGTTAACTAATGAACCTTATTGTAACGTGTTTCCAGTATTTCTTTAAAAAAAAAAGAGATAGAGGTAAATTATTAAATCTAAATAGGTGGAGGGAAATATTCATTTCAGTGAGTATTCTGTATATTTGTCAGTACGCTGGCAGGCAGTATAAAATGGTTGACCTTTTGGTGAAATAATGAATCTTTTTTGGTGTACATAAGATCTCTAATCCAGTGACTGAAAGTGTGCTTTCATTTAAACAATATAAGAAGTCTAGCTAGGAGGGTTACAAAGGATCATCCATCCATTCTTTCTCCAAACCATTAACTCTCTATAGGGTCACAGAAAAAGTAATATTGCTACAACTGGGGATCGGAGAAGGATCAGTTACAATCCCTTTATAAGTAAAAAGTGTGTGTAGTGTACACATAGTTTCACAAATATTGTCTTTAAACATGCACATCATAGACACAATTGTTTATGCATTAATGAACTGATCAGCCCCCAAGGCATGAATTTTGTAAATCTGACACATGTAAAAAAGCGGCTGTCAGACTCACGCAGGGCATGCCACTCATCTTGTCGGATGGTCTTAGTGATATTGATGGGAAGATTTCGAGGCAGAATTGAAGAGGTGTAATGATACTTCACAGGGGTGCATCTCTGAATCAACCCTATTTGAACAAAACAGTGAATCAAGAATTGTACAAAAGTATATGCTTTTATGACATTTATAGTGACTGTTTAGGAAAAGCAAATCAGTCCGAGGCTTTAATCTCCTGAGGAACAGCAGGTCTGTTGTGATCATAAAAAACAACAAAGCGGCCCAAGGTTGTATTCACTTTAATTAAAGGATTTCCTGGAGAGCAATTAGGCACACATAATCAAATGCACAGGGTCATAAATGTCATAGTTACATTTCAAATTGATTTTATTTTCATGTAAAATTAACCAGGCTTTAAAAACAAGCCTTCATTTAAACATTTAATAGTATCTATAAACCTTTCAGTATTTAAGAATACCTGAACTGCAGAAATACCAATCACTAATGTCACTGAAACACAGACTCACTCTTAGGAAAAAAGGTTCTATTTAGAACCCTAGGGTGATTTAATTTTAAAGAACCTTTATACCAAAAAGTTTCTATGTAGGAGAAATGTCTTAAATGATTGCATAATACTTTGATGTTTAACGTTTCCCCCCCCCCCCCCTAGAGATAAAGTATATAATGAGCTGTTTAATTCCTAAAATGTAATTAAAATTAAAAATTAATTAAGAAAAAATTAATTAACTAAAACTAAATCCATAAAATGATGATCCCATGGTGGGAACCCCTAAAAGGTTCTATATATGAAGCATGTGACAGAACCCTTCAAGGTTCTTTATAGAACCTTTTCTTCTAAGAGTGCGACTGCAAAACTACTACTTTGTTATCCAAAAATGAACAAAAATCATGCAAAAAAACAAAACAAAAACATGCAACATTAAAACGTTTGGATAGTCAACAGTAGAATGTATACCGTATTATTTTTGTTTAGAAAAACTGAGAGATAGAGACAAGCATTTGGTTGGCACTGTAAGGTTTTGCGTCATCTTGAATGACGTAAGTGTGTTGTGTGTCAGACAAGTTGTGTGTATAGTGCTGATTGCCTTCCTCCCTGATGAGAATCTTATGAATCCTAAATAGTCAAGTGTGAAACTTTGCACATTTTGAAGCCTAAACAGTCATTTTCATTCATAAGGTTTCCTTATTCTAGACATAAAACAGGCTTAATCTGGTAGTAATTCAAATCTTTACCAGAGAAACCTCAAATATAAATCAGATAACATGAAATGTTGTGACTTTCACCGTTTGCAGTATTATACCAATACATTTCAGTCCCCACAGGCTATGCAGGGTTTTTCAAGGTACAGTTTGTGTTCTTTTCACCCACATCAGCATTATTTTTAGCTTTCCTCCAGCTAATGATTTGGTCTGGGATTGATTTGCATAAATCAGAGCAGGCATTCATGTTCTATTCATAAGTGTTGCAACATGCATGGTATGGTTTGACACTCTTCCAGTTGTTAAACTAGGTGATGGTGATGAAAGATATGGGGCCTCATTTCTAAAATGTGTAGAAACCGTCCTACATTAATTTTAAGATGTTAAAATGTACGTATACATGTGATTCAGAGAACGAATCTATGCACAAAAAACGTGCGCATGCCTCTCTTCCAGATGTGAAATTTATAAATTGCAAGTTATCTTGAAATTGTGCACGACTGAATGGTTTCAGATCTCTGCCTAATTAATGTCATATATATATATAAATGGTGTTAATGTCAAGTCTTTAAAGGGACTTTGATATCATCAAAGTCCCTTTAAGACAAGTCATTTCACTCGGCGGCCATCTTTGAAACACCTTTCGGGCATGCAAGTGTAGCTCCTATCTCTTTGAATGGGAAAACATCAAATTCTCTAAAGCTGTTTGCCAAGCTTTCTATTAAATTTAATATTTGAAATCACCAATGAAATCTGACAACAACTGTCTCATAAATTTTGTTTCTGAACGCTTGAATCATGACAAAAAAAGGCATTTTTTCAGGCTAGATCAAGCTAATGCACATGCACAGTCCTAATTGCGCGTCTCTATAGGAAGCGCGCGTCTGACTGTAGGAACCGGAGCTTCTAACGGCCGCTGCAGTGACGCGATGACTTTACCAATCGGCGACTGGCTCTTATTTAGAAGGCGGGACTTATTCCGCCATATTGCGCATTGCATTTTCTCCCATTCAAAACAATACGAGTGACACGTCTTGTGTTATTCTATAGTCTTTGATATATATACAGTGCTCAGCGTAAATGAGTACACCCCCTTTGAAAAGTAACATTTTAAACAATATCTCAATGAACACAAAAACAATTTCCAAAATGCTGACAAGACTAAGTTTAAAATAACATCTGTTTAACTTATAACATGAAAGTAAGGTTAATAATATAACTTAGATTACACGTTTTTCAGTTTTACTCAAATTAGGGTGATGCAAAAATGAGTACACCCCACAACAAAAACTACTACATCTAGTACTTTGTATGCCCTCCATGATTTTTAATGACAGCACCAAGTCTTCTAGGCATGGAATGAACAAGTTGCCGACATTTTGCAACATCTATCTTTTTCCATTCTTCAAGAATGACTTCTTTTAGAGACTGGATGCTGGATGGAGAGTGATGCTCAACTTGTCTCTTCAGAATTTCCCATAGGTGTTTGATTGGTTTCAGATCAGGAGCCAATGAATCACTTTCACCCTGTTCTTCTTCAGAAATCCAACAGTGGCCTTAGATGTGTGTTTAGGATCATTGTCATGTTGGAAAAGTGCACGACGACCAAGGGCACGGAGTGATGTTTAGCATCTTCTCTTTCAGTATAGAGCAGTACATCTGTGAATTCATGATGCCATCAATGAAATGCAGCTCCCCGACACCAGCAGCACTCATGCAGCCCCACATAAGGACACTGACACCACCATGTTTCACTGTAGGCACCATGCATTTTCCTTTGTATTCCTCACCTTTGCGACGCTATACAGTTTTGAAGCCATCAGTTCCAAAAACATTTATTTTGGTCTCATCACTCCTGAGTATAGAGTCCCAGTAGTCTTCATCTTTGTCAGCATGGGCCCTGGCAAACTCTAGGCGGGGTTTTTTGCGCCTGGGCTTTAGGAAAGGCTTCTTTTGTGGATGGCACCCATGCATGCCATTCCTCTGCAGTGTACGCCGTATTGTGTCACGGGAAATAGTCACCCCAGTTTGGCTTTCTACTTCTTTAACTGCAGTGAACTTGCATGCCGATTTTCTTCAACCCTTCTCATCAGAAGACGCTCCTGTCGAGGTGTTAACTTCCGTGGATGACCTGGACGTCTCTGTGAGATGGTTGCAGTTCCATCTTTTTTAAATTTTTGTACCACTATTCTGACTGATAAGTAAAGCTTTGCTGATCTTCTTGTAGCCTTCACCTTTCTGGTGTAAAGAAATTATTTTCTTTCTCTTCCATGTGGTGCCATTGCTGACAGCATGAAATGGGAAGGGGTTTTAACACCCTTTTATAGTCAACTGTCTGCTGGACACCTGTGTAATGAATAATTAGACTCACCTGTGGTTGAATTCTTGTTAAATTAGACATTTGTCGTCTAAAATTTAGCTTTGCTCCAGAGACTTTCAGTGGGGTATACTCATTTTTTCCTCACCCTAATTTGAGTAAAACTGAAAATTTTGTTCTCTAAGTTATATTATTAACCTTACTTTCATGTTATAAATTAAACAGATGTTATATAAAACTTAGTCTTATCAACATTTTGGAAATTTTTGTGTTCATTGAGATATTGTTTAAAATGTTACTTTTCAAAGGGGGTGCACTCATTTACGCTGAGCACTGTATATATGTATGTGATTATATATGTATGTATATATATATATATATATACATATACAGTGGTGGTCAGAATTATTGGCACCCTTGGTAAATATGATCAAAGATGACTAAAAAAATAAATCTGCATTGTTTATCCTTTTGATCTTGAATTCATAAAATTAGCAAAAATCTAACCTTTCATTGAAGGAAAAGAATTGAAAGTGGGGGGAAAATCACATTATGAAATAAATGTTTTTCTCCAAAACACATTGGCCACAATTATTGGCACCCTTTTATTCAATACTTTTTTCAACCTCCTTTTCCCAAGATAATAGCTCTGAGTCTTCACCTATAATGCCTGATGAGTTTGGAGAACACCTGACAAGAGATCAGAGACCATTCCTCCATGCAGTATCTCTCCAGATCCTTCAGATTCCCAGCTCCATGTTGGTGCTTCTTCTCTTCAGTTCACTCCACTCATTTTCTTTAGGGTTCAGGTCAGGGGACTGGGATGGTCATGGCAGAAGCTTCATTTTTGTCCTCAGTGACACATTTTTTTTGGTTTTGATGTTTGTTTTGGATCATTGTCCTGATGGAAGATCCAACCACGGCCCATCATAAGATTTCTAGCAGAAGCGGTCAGGTTTTAATTTTTTTATCTGTTGGTATTTAATAGAATCCTGATACCATGTATCTGAACAAGATGTCCAGGACCTCCAGCAGAAAAATAGGCCCACAACATTAAAGATCCAGCAGTATATTTAACCGTGGACATGGGGTACTTTTTATCCATGTGTGCACCAAACCCATCTGGTGGGTTTGCTGCCAAAAAGCTCTTTTTTTAGTTTCATCTGACCATAGAAGCCAGTCCTGTTTGAAGTTCCAGTCTTGTCTGACAACTGAATATGCTGGAGATTGTTTTTGGATGAGTGAGGAGGATTTTTCTCGAAACCCTCCCGAACAACTTGTGGAGATGTAGGTGCTGTTTGATCATTTTTTTTTAGGCTTTCTGAGACTCAAGACTCAACTAATCTCTGCAATTCTCCAGCTGTGATCCTTGGAGAGTCTTTGTCCACTCAAACTTTCCTCCTCACCGCGCATTAGGACAATTTATACACACGTTCTCTTCCAGGCAGATTTGTAACATCTTTAGTTGATTGGAACTTCTTAATTATTGCCCTGATAGTGGAAATGGGGATTTTCAATGCTTTAGCTATTTTCTTACAGCCACTTTCTATTTTGTGAAGCTCAACAATCTTTTGCTGCACATCAGAACTATATTCTTTGGTTTTACTCATTGTGATGAATGATTAAGGGAATTTGGCCTTTGTGTTTCCTCATGTTTATACTCCTGTGGAACAGGAAGTCATGGCTGGACAATTTCATGTTCATGATCACACTGGTGTGCTAAAAAAATGTAAATATGAATGGGAATATACTTCAGAGATATTTCACTCATAAAAAATTCTAGGGGTGCCAATAATTGTGGCCAACGTGTTTTGGAGAAAAACATTTATTTCATAATGTGATTTTCCCCCCACTTTCAATTCTTTTCCTTCAATGAAAGGTTAGATTTTTGCTAATTTTA
The DNA here is from genome assembly GCA_039654765.1 of Mylopharyngodon piceus. Taxonomy (NCBI): domain Eukaryota; kingdom Metazoa; phylum Chordata; class Actinopteri; order Cypriniformes; family Xenocyprididae; genus Mylopharyngodon; species Mylopharyngodon piceus. The sequence continues at coordinate 27,551,165 of CM077442.1, forward strand.
TGAATTAAAGATCAAAAGGATAAACAATGCAGATTTATTTTTATAGTCATCTTTGATCATATTTACCAAGGGTGCGAATAATTCTGACCACCACTGTACAGGTGCTGGTCATATAATTAGAATATCATCAAAAAGTTGATTTATTTCACTAATTCCATTCAAAAAGTGAAACTTGTATATTATATTCATTCATTACACACAGACTGATATATTTCAAATGTTTATTTCTTTTAATTTTGAAGATTATAACTGACAACTAAGGAAAATCCCAAATTCAGTATCTCAGAAAATTAGAATATTACTTAAGACCAATACAAAGAAAGGATTTTTAGAAATCTTGGCCAACTGAAAAGTATGAACATGAAAAGTATGACCATGTACAGCACTGAATACTTAGTTGGGGCTCCTTTTGCCTGTCTGTGGCATTGCTCAGGTGTTATAAGAGCCCAGGTTGCTCTAATAGTGGCCTTCAGCTCTTCTGCATTGTTGGGTCTGGCATATCGCATCTTCCTCTTCACAATACCCCATAGATTTTCTATGGGGTTAAGGTCAGGCGAGTTTGCTGGCCAATTAAGAACAGGGATACCCTGGTCCTTAAACCAGGTACTGGTAGCTTTGGCACTGTGTGCAGGTGCCAAGTCCTGTTGGAAAATGAAATCTGCATCTCCATAAAGTTGGTCAGCAGCAGGAAGCATGAAGTGCTCTAAAACTTCCTGGTATACGGCTGCGTTGACCTTGGACCTCAGAAAACACAGTGGACCAACACCAGCAGATGACATGGCACCCCAAACCATCACTGACTGTGGAAACTTTACACTGGACCTCAAGCAACGTGGATTGTGTGCCTCTCCTCTCTTCCTCCAGACTCTGGGACCCCGATTTCCAAAGGAAATGCAAAATTTACTTTCATCAGAGAACATAACTTTGGACCACTCAGCAGCAGTCCAGTCCTTTTTGTCTTTAGCCCAGGCAAGACGCTTCTGACGCTGTCTGTTGTTCAAGAGTGGCTTGACACAAGGAATGCGACAGCTGAAACCCATGTCTTGCATACGTCTGTGTATAGTGGTTCTTGAAGCACTGACTCCAGCTGCAGTCCACTCTTTGTGAATCTCCCCCACATTTTTGAATGGGTTTTGTTTCACAATCCTCTCCAGGGTGCGGTTATCCCTATTGCTTGTACACTTTTTTCTACCACATCTTTTCCTTCCCTTCGCCTCTCTATTAATGTGCTTGGACACAGAGCTCTGTGAATAGCCAGCCTCTTTTGCAATGACCTTTTGTGTCTTGCCCTCCTTGTGCAAGGTGTCAATGGTCATCTTTTGGACAGCTGTCAAGTCAGCAGTCTTCCCACATGATTGTGTAGCCTACAGAACTAGACTGAGAGACCATTTAAAGGCCTTTGCAGGTGTTTTGAGTTAATTAGCTGATTAGACTGTGGCACCAGGTGTCTTCAATATTGAACCTTTTCACAATATTCTAATTTTCTGAGATACTGAATTTGGGATTTTCCTTAGTTGTCAGTTATAATCATCAAAATTAAAAGAAATAAACATTTGAAATATATCAGTCTGTGTGTAATGAATGAATATAATATACAAGTTTCACTTTTTGAATGGAATTAGTGAAATAAATCAACTTTTTGATGATATTCTAATTATATGACCAGCACCTGTATATAACATACTTGAGAATGGTGAGCAGCAAGAATTGCTTAGATTTCCAAATACCTGCAGTGCTCCAACTCTCTGCCACAAGGAAAAGTGCATATGTCTTCTTAGACCCTGACATGGCGCTAAGCACTTTTCCACATCAAAGACTGCTTTTATAAATATGAAGGATTTTAGCATACACAGACTCTAAGTTCAAATCTGTGCATACGCACGTTTTATAAATGAGGCCCATGGAGTGGTTTTCTGTTTGGATGCCTCAATATCTCTGTTAGCTGTGTTACAGTATATAGTGATTGCCTCTTAGAGAAACTTTCTCTGCCTGTAACATTTATTTCAGATACCCAAGTTTTGCTTTATTTTCAATATTTACAAATTTTGTATACATTGTCACTCACGTTGTAAAACCTAATTTGTTAAATTAACTTAATATTGGAAGTTAAAGGGATAGTTTACCAAAAAATTAAAATTCTGTTATCATTTAGTCACCCTCAAGTTGCTCCAAACCTGTATGAAGTTCTTTCTTATGCTGAACAAAAAAGATGATATTTTGAAGAATGTCGGTAACCAAACAGTTGTTCGGCACCATTGACTTCCATAGTATTTTTTTCCCCCATACTATGAAAGTCAGTGGGGCCCATCAACTGTTTGGTTACCGACTTTCTTCAAAATATCATCTTTTGTGTTCAGCATAAGAAAAAACTTCAAACTGGTTTGGAACAACTTGAGGGTGACTAAATGATGACAGAATTTTCATTTTTGGGTGAAATTTTCCTTTAAGTAAGATTTAGGGCACAGAAAAATGTGTTAACTATACATATATTTTAGGGGTGTAATGGTACATGTACTCGCCCCTAACTGTATGGTATGGACGCCACTGTTGCGTGCATGTAATCAGAGGACGAATACAGTCATGGGCGATCCACGCTCCAATCCAGTAGGAGGCGTGCACGGTAATACAATGCTGTTTGGTAACTGCCACATCAGGAAAAATAGCAGAAGAAGAACAGTGCATACGCAAATGACTTGAGCACTTGAAAACAAAGTCCGCTAGATAGTGCGCACGCGTCAAATGCGTCTTTCTGCGCTCATGGAAGTTTTATTTTTCATTATTCTATTTATTTTGTACTTTTATAACAAGATGCTTTTCAGTTTTGTAGCTGATTGTGACCAAATACCTTTTGTTTTTTATCAGACCTGCAAAAAAATATGACCTATGCAAGAGTGCATTCTGTTTACTGCTTAGTGCTTAAAGGAACACTCCACTTTTTTTGAAAATAGGCTCATTTTCCAACTCCCCAAGAGTTAAACAGTTGAGTTTTACCGTTTTCGAATCCATTCAGCCGATCTCCGGGTCTGGCGGTACCACTTTTAGCATAGCTTAGCATAGTTCATTGAATCCGATTAGACCGTTAGCATCTCGCTTAAAACTGACCAAAGAGTTTCAATATTTTTCTTATTTAAAACTTGATTCTTCTGTGGTTACATCGTGTACTAAGACCGACGGAAAATAAAAAGTTGCGATTTTCTAGGTCGATATGGCTAGGAACTATACTCTCATTCCGGCGTAATAATCAAGGAACTTTGCTGCCGTACCATGGGTGCAGCAGGCGCAATGATATTAAGCAGCGCCTCTCACAAATGTCTCCATGGTTGCAAGGCACGCTCCCTGTGCAAGCAGGGGGTCACAGGCGCTGCGTAATATCATTGCGCCTGCTGCACCCATGGTACGGCAGCAAAGTTGCTTGATTATTACGCCGGAATGAGAGTATAGTTCCTAGCCATATCGGCCTAGAAAATCGCAACTGTTCATTTTCCGTCGGTCTTAGTACACGATGTAACTACAGAAGAGTCAAGTTTTAAATAGGAAAAATATTGAAACTCTGGTCATTTTTAAGCGAGATGCTAACGGTCTAATCAGATTCAATGAACTATGCTAAGCTATGCTAAAAGTGCTACCGCCAGACCCGGAGATTGGCTGAATGGATTCGAAAATGGTAAAACTCAACTGTTTAACTCTAGGGGAGTTGGAAAATTAGCCTGTTTTCAAAAAAAGTGGAGTGTTCCTTTAATACACTATAGGAGGCTGTACTGTACCAACTGGGGACTAAATGCCACTAGGTGGAACAAACTGTGATTTGCACTACTGTCTGTTCAAAATAAAATAAAAGAAACCTAGCATTGTGGATTTGTTCCTTTGTCCAGTAAAACTTTAGGGTCCAATTCTCACTATTAACTAGTTGCTTATTAACATGCATATTACTAGGATATTGGCTTATACTTATAAAGCAGATATTAATGCCTTATTCTGCATGGCCATATTCTACATCCCATAATCCTACCCAATACCTAAACTTAACAACTACCTTACTAACTATTAATAAGTAGTAATTAGGGGTTCATTGAGGCAAAAGTCATAGTTAATAGTTAATTAATAGTGAGAATTGGACTCTAAAGTGTGACCATTTTTCCTATTGTACCGAAATCGTACCGAACCGTGACCCCAAAACCAAGGTATGTACCGAATCGTGACTTCAGCGTACCGTTACACCCAATTTCCAAATCTACTCACTCAAACAGTACCAGAAAATGTAAAATGAATGTCAGCAATAAACCAACAAGTTCCCCGAAGAAATAATGACATTTCTCAGAACTTAAATGAATATTATAATTTGCAAGTTTCTCTTGATGACAGATACAAAGGTTAGTTGTGTCAAAGTGAGACTAGAGTTTTCTAACTGATCATTTTGAACTGCTCCTCTTAAAACAGAAGCAAAAGTTTAATTGAACAGAATATGAATATATTTGTAAACAAACTTTTAAATCCAAATGGTTAAATTATACAGAATTAAAATAAAACAAGTGATTATCTACTGGAACATTTAAGTCCAAAATATTTCAGATTTTAGTGGCTAAAATACAGAGGCTAAATATATAAATACAACCTTTAGTATGCTAAAAATAGACTGAGACCATGTGGTTTTGTCTGAGACCATAAGCCAAGACCCAGATCCAGACCAGGACGCTGAGTAACAAGACCCAGACCAAGGCTACATTAATGTGGCCTCAATAGGTCTCCAGACCTACATGTACAGTATATATGTGCAACCTGAAAAATATTGAGAAATTTCTGTTGGAAGCTAATCTACAATGATATGAATCACCTCTTTATACTTCACTGACAGCAGCTGATATATTATTCTGAGAGATTTCATGATGCAGACACTGGCTTTCATCAACATCACTCAATTGAATTACTAAAACACACACCACAAAGTGGTTCTCATAGCCCATCGAAATATGACCACGTCCTGCTGCATCAAAAAGCCTAGTTTAGATGTTCTTTTTCTATCACAGAATGTGATTTTATTCTGTCATATACAACAATATAAAACGCAAACACTGCACTTGAGTGTGCAAAACTGGTTCACTGGATTCTCTGTCAACAGAAACATGTTGCAATATAAACATATTGTGAATTAGACAAAAGACATGAGAGGAGAGAGAAGGTGTGCTGCCATTTAATTACAATCTTTACAGAAATTATTGTTAAATTCATTCATCAAATTGTTTTCTAAGGCACAAAAACACATTGAGTTTGCTGCTATACAGATCTGTGATGAAATGACAAGTACAGACCTCCTGTGAGCTGAGCAGAAAGCACATTGTGTCATGTTTATCATATCTATGTGTCAAATATATTGTGACAGCTTGTTCTGTGTCATAATCACAAACAGACACATCAAAGAGCAGGAATCTCTCACAAAGACACTTCACATTCAACTGTTCATTCTCTGCTGAAGAAAATGCATATTCTTGTACTCTGATTTGTGTAAACAAGGAAAAACATGTCTGTGATATCTGATGGAAACTCTACAAAGAGACTTCAAATTAATTGGTGAACCAAAGTTACAACAAAAGAAACAAAAATCAATTCCCTGCAGATCAGATTTTTAGGATACAACTCAAATGTGCATATCACATTTTATTAGCTTTTTATATGTATTCTGAGAATTACTCTCTAATGAAACATGACATGTGTCATTGTCTTATTCAATTTATTTAAAACATTCTGACATGTTAAAATTTGGAGGACACATGGTGCATTAGATTACGTCTGAACTGTTCCAGTTCTGTTTGTTTTGGTAAATTAAAAGTGCTATATTTTTTAACCATCAGGACAAGTGGGAAAGATAGAACCAAATATGTTAATTTTGCTCAGGAGAGTATCATTGACAACAAGGAACAATGTTTTGCCTGCTTTATCTGAACACAAAGATTACTGGGTTGACAAGGATTGGTGAATAAACTGCACTATAAATCTGGGAGAAATGCTTTCCTGGGTGTTGGCTCACAGTCTAACTGGAGTGGTTGCACACCATCACTACTTCATCATTCATGACATCTACAGAGCCACTTAGGGTGACCTGGGAAAATCAATGAACAAATTATTGATGAAGATATGGTCAAGTGAGCAGCGTTCCTTCTCTTTGCAACCCAGCAAGAGAAATGGCTGCTGTAAAAGCTCACACTTAAGGCCTGAACATTACATGGAATGAGATCTTTATCAAAGAAGAGGAGGGTGCTGTAAGCCTCTTATTTATGAGATCAGTATTCATATGACGAGGGAAGTAAAACATAATAATTTTGCTTAAGTTTCATCATCTTATGGATATTGTTATCTGATAAACTATATAGTCTAGGCATTCTTTAACAGTATTATCTGAGAAGGTCATTTGTTTTACAAAACAAATACTTATATTCACTAGTACTACATTTATATGCCACACTTTAACAGTGCATTTCCTTGTCCTTCCTGCTGTAAATATTGCTCATTTTGTTTTGTTTCTTATTAAGCCAACCCTGAGCATTTAGATCACATAAGATTTAGAATAAATAAAGTTCATAACATACACCTCAGCCCATTTTGTCAGAGGATGTTCTGGTGCTGCTTTTGTTTTGTGTACAAGATGCAGCATCAGAGCAGCCTTGAACTTTGCTATTGTCATCACAGAATATATGAAAGGAAAGAAAAGAGTAAATTCTTGAAAAAAGAAAATCTGGTTTAGGTTGTTTGGCATAATCCCTTCTGTATATTTACTTTTAAATAGTTTTGTTATTAAAATCTTTTGTCTGTCAAATCAGTGTGGTGTAACAAACATGCAGGTTTCAATGTGATGTTTTCTACACTAGGTTTTCATAGACATTCTCCTTTATATCATCTCAGACATCCTTATTTGTCACTGATCCACATAATTTATTTTTAATTTATAGTTTTAATTTCATATCTATATTTACATTTCGTATTTTTCTAAATTCGTCATTTAAAAATTACAATAGTAATTGCTATATAAAAATAGTGCAGCATTAAATATGTAAATGCACCTTTTCGTGATATAAGCAGCTTCTGTGCCGCCTTTACAGATGACACAGGTAGGCTGAATTCAGCACCTCGGATAGCGACAGGGATCAGATTCAGGCCTTCCACATTTCCCCTTTACTGTTGATATAACGTCCACATCCGTTCACTTCTAAACAAAACGGCCTGGACCGAGGCTCTAGTGGTTGTCAAAGCACCTCAAAACAGAAAGCAACCCACCTTTGTAAATGAGATCCTCGGTCTCCAGGTCAAAACCCTCGCGATGACACTTTCTCCACAGACCGGAGATCGTGGAGTTGAACTGGCGGCTGCAGTGAGACTCCATGGCTGTCGCCGAAGCCGGAGCGTGCCGCTTCACGCGCGCTTCCGTCGCTTTCCTCTCATAGCCCTTTGGAGGCATCTGGAGAGGCAAGTTGTGATTTGAGATGTAAATGTATCCGGGATCGTTCCGCTTGTTTGCGTAGTTCTTACAGCGTTCGCGGTGCCGCCGAGCATCCGTCTCGTACCAATAATCGGTGCAGATGGCCATAACCAACAAGACCAGAGCGGAAAACGCCAAGAAAAGCCCCGCGCTGGTTAAAATCTTAATGGCGGCCATCTTCTCCGCTCGTTGGAGAGCCCAGACAGACGCGCGGTCCTCCCTCGGCTGCCGTTGTGAAAGGCAAAGCAAGAAAACACACCGAATCTCTAGCAGCTCTCGGACGCTGACATGACCAGGCTCGACTCCAGCTCGATGCGATCTATTGTTGCGGAGCGCCCGGACAGATGTGCTGCTTTTCCACCATCTATTCTGCTTTTGAGTTAAGGAGAGGGGGAGAGATGGGAAGAGGAGAGGATAGGCGATGCGAGGACCAGTACTGAGTGAGTGGTGCTTGGTGTGAGAAGTGCAATGCTCTCTCTTTCCTCTTGGGCCTCAGCGAACTGAGAAGAGACCAATTAGGTCCATCAGGAACATGAGGAATAGCGATAAACATGAGAGGGTAATTTATTGGTTACAAACTCCAGCACAGCATCACAGATGTAAACAGATGTTCAAATATTTCTTCAAGACGATACTGTATCCTTGGAAGTAAATTTCTTTCTTTCTTTCTCTTTCTTTCTTTCTTTCTTTCTTTCTTTTTTTTTTTACAGTAGGCTATAAAAAGTAAATACCCACTTAAATCCAACAGTTGTTTACTGTAAAAATTGCATCAGCATTGATAATCACCAGCAACTCTAATAAAATATAGGATAAAATGAAATTAGAGCAAGCAAACACTTATGTGAGGAAATCATAACAGTACAACAAAAATGTAATATATATATACACACACACACACACACACACATATATATATATATATATATATATATGTGTGTGTGTGTGTGTGTGTGTGTGTATATATATATATATATATATATATAGACATACACTGTAAGAAGAACACTGTAAAATGTACGGTAACTTGCTGGTAGCAATTAGCAAGCAAGTTGCTGTGTTCTATTCCACAGTATGCTTACTGTAAATTTAATCACAAAATCTATTTTGTTACTCTTTATTATTGTACAGTAATATTACTGTAATAATAAACACAGTAACACAATAGTTACCATGATTATAATCACAGTAACTATTTTTACTGTGTTTATTACTTTTTACTGTGTTTTATTTTTACTGTGTTTATTATTCAATCAGCTCCCTAGTTCAGTAGTCAGGGCACTGATCAGGGAGTCAGCCATTTTAAGGGCTGTCTCGATCACAGAATCCTTCCAGTGCACTGAAATATTTGCTCGCTAAAAAGTGAGCAAATATTTAGCTTTCTACACATTCATCATTAAAGTCTGTCCTTAAATGTTTCCTCATCTTTGTGACTTTCCTAACCACGTATTGTAACAATTATATTATATTTTATTATATTATAGTCACACAATGGGTGTGTATTCAGGCAGACACAAGAAGACTCAGATGAATATAAATCCAATCAGAAGTTTAATAAATTCCCAACAGGCAAGATAATACACAAAACAGGCAGAGTAACACACCTTAACATAATCACGAGTAACACTGAACAGAAAATGAAGGCAAAGGCACAACTTAAGTAGTAAATACAAACGAGACTAATTAATCAAACACAGCTGAAACCATATGACCTAATGACAGTTACTATAGAAACAAATGAGAAGTGGGAAATTAAACAAAGAAAAACAGGAACTAATGAAATACATTCTAAAAGTCTGTGCATGACAAAACCAACTAAACATAATTGTGACAACTATATTATATTCCCCACAATGTAGATAGGCTACCTTGTGTCTGTGGCAGCATTCGAAAAATTGTTGAAGAAATACAAAAAAATACTGTTAATGCGTGTACAATGGCATGTACGTATTATGCTTCCACGAGGTGGGAATTCACTTAAAAAGGCTAGCATCTATTCTATGTAGCTGCTGTAGTTTTCCTGGCAAAGAAGCTCAGAAAAACATGATGCCGTGAAAAATGTTGTGCTGTTTAAAATTCTTACCGGTTGCTGCATTTTCTTTTACCTCAGCCCACTTCGAAATTTGATTCATCATGCCATAGCTAGAAAAACAACGAGAAACGGCTAGCACACTTTGCTAACAGACATGCACATGCATGGAGTTCCAGTTTACTTTTATCCAACAATGTTACTCCACCAAACTGATGACGTTATCAAATATTGACAGATAAAAAAAATCTATCAAATTTATGTGAGTAAACAGTTATCTTTGTAATGATATGGCTTATAGTGCTGCTCTCTGCATCTCTTTCCTGGCACACTCCTAAACACAGGTAATTTACATGAGGAAGCCTCGGTAAATTAACATAACATTGCAAAATATGAGCAAAGTTACCTTGCTGAAGTCAAATCCTAGAGAAAGTGTGGAATCTCCTCTGTTTCTGCTGCTCAAAATTTCTTCATTGTGATTCACAGTAAAAAATATATTTACTGTCGAATTTACCCGCCATTGAAATTTAACCATGATGCTTTGCAGATTTACAGCAACATGCTGTATACAGGTTCCACAGTAATGATTTGTACATTTTACAGTAATAATGCTGTGAAAACTACAGAAATTTGTTAGTGTATATTTATTTATTTATTTCTTTATTTATTTTATTTAAAAGATAATTTTGTAAAATCCAAATAAGCTTTATTAGAAAGGGTTTACACAATGTTTTTCATGCCATAAATAATTATTGCTCATGTACCTGTGCAACAGTCCTAAAGACAGAACAGTTTACAGGCAGTAGACAATTAAGGTCATAGATACAATAACTAGGGACACAGACATTGCAGTCTGTGTCCTCTCTGCTGACTCTGAAAATCACCAGAAGAAAGATGCCAGGGTCCCTGATCACCTGTGTGATTGTGAACATGCCATTGTCCTGCTGCAGGTGGCATGAGGACTGTAAATGTGGCCAGAGCAATAAACTGCAATGTCTGTAATGTAAGGCGCCTAGGACCGTGCTATACAGGGAGTCTTGTGTAACCATGTGTCCCCCAAGACATGTTCAAGAACTTGCAAGTGTCTTAGTGGAAGAGTGGAGCAACATCTCACAGCAAGAACTGGCAAACCTGGTGCAGTCTATGAGGATGAAATGCACTATAGAACTTAAAGGGTTAGTTCACCCAAAAATGAAAATTCTGTCATTAATTACTCACCCTCATGTCGTTCCACACCTGTAAGACCTTCGTTCATCTTCGGAACACAAATGAAGATATTTTGATGAAATGCGAGAGTTTTTTTTATCCCCCATAGAGAGCAACATAATTAACACATTCAATGCCCAAAGAAGTAGTAAAGACATAGTTAAAATAGTCAACGTGACTACAGTGGTTCAACCTTAATGTTATGAAGTGACGAGAATACTTTTTGTGTGCAAAAACAAAACAAAATTAACGACTTTATTCAACAATTTCGTCTCTCCCCTGTCATTCTCCTGCGCTGTTTATTTTGTATAGACAGTGCAGGCAACAATGTCTTTACTACTTTTCTGGACATTGAATGTAGTAATTATGTTGCTTTCTATGGAGAATTAAAAAAACCTCTCGGATTTCATCAAAAATATCCTAGTTTGTGTTCTGAAGATGAACAAAGGTCTTACAGGTTTGGAACGACATGAGACATGAATTAATTCATTTTTGGGTGAACTAACCCTTTAAAGCAGCTGCTGGCCACATACTGACTTTTGATATTGACCCCCCTTTGTTCAGGGACTCATTATTCTTTTTCTGTTCATAAATTGTAAAATATATATATATATATATATATATATATATATACACATACACTACCAGTCAAAAGTTTGGAAACATTACTATTTTTAATGTTTTTGAACGAAGTCTCTTATGCTCATTAAGGCTGCATTTATTTCATAATAAATACAGAAAAAACAATAATATTGTGAAATATTATTACAATTTAAAATTATGGTTTTCTATTTTAATATACTTTAAAATATAATTTATTTCTGTGATGCAAAGCTGAATTTTCAGCATCATTACTCCAGTCTTCAGTGTCACATGATCCTTCAGCAATCATTCTAATATGCTGATTTGATACTCAGTTATTATCAGTGTTGAAAACAGTTGTGTTGCTTAATATTTTTTTGGAACCTGTGATACTTTTTTCAGGATTCACTGATGAATAAAAGGTTAAAAAGAACAGCATTTATTCAAAATATAAATCTTTTCTAACAATATAAATCTTTACTATTGCTTTTTATCAATTTAACACATCCGTGCTGAATAAAAGTATTAATTTCTTTCAAAAAAAAGAAAGAAAAAAAATTACTGACCCCAAACTTTTGAACGGTAGTGTATTTTGTTACAAAAGATTTCTATTTTAAATAAATGCTGATATTTTTTAACTTTTTATTCATCAAAGAATCCTGAAAAAGTATCACAGGTTATAAAATAATATTAAGCAGCACAACTGTTTCCAACATTGATAATAAATCAGCATATTACAATGATTGCTGAAGGATCATGTGACACTGAAGACTGGAGTAATGATGCTGACAATTCAGCTTTGCATCACAGAAATAAATTAGATTTTAAAGTATATTAAAATAGAAAACCATAATTTTAAATTGTAATAATATTTCACAATATTATTGTTTTTTCTGTATTTATTATGAAATAAATGCAGCATTAATGAGCATAAGAGACTTCGTTCAAAAACATTAAAAATAGTAATGTTTCCAAACTTTTGACCGGCAGTGGGTAGTGTATATATATATCAAACATTTTTTATTTTTAAACACATTTCTATAGCAAATAAAGGCCAAAAAGGCATCATGTTGAAAGAACAAAAAAAATTATAAAAATAAATAAATGATGTAGATGTCCTAAGAACTAATGCCTATAATAAAACAGTAAAGCTGCTGTTAGCTTTTTTTTTTTTTTTTTTTTTTATACAGATTAGCACAATTTCCCTTCTCAGAGTTAAATATTACCAAACAGTGAGCAGAAAATCATTATCATTTGGGTTTGCTGGAATAAACTAAAATATTAGCACATTGAGAAAGTAAACAAACCTGAACAGAAAACTGCTCAAAGGAAACTCTCAGAATGAAGCACTGTCCTGCCCACCTACAGTAGACTTTGTCTTCTGAAACAGTCCCAGCAGCAGTAAATACAACAGTACAAATCTGAAATATCAAATTTCTCAACTCAAATTTATCAACCCACTTCTCAACTGAAATATCAAATTTGATATACATTTGGCCTTCCACATCACATACAGTGGGTGAAATGTTGTCTAACTTTTGCATCTGTCCTTTCAAGTCTTTTTCTTCTAGTTTCTCCCCCACTCTTGTTATTTCAGCATTATTTTACTTCACTGCTCCTCTCTGTCTTTCCCACCATTTGCAACATGATCAGGTGTACTCTTTTATTAATATACTTGGTGTGTACTGTACCAGCACTAACTTGCCACCTGCCATGGAGGTGGCCCACAGAGAGGAGTTTCAGAAGCATGGGAGGTTCAGGTCCAGATACAGGAGAACAAATCATGTTAGTACAAGCAGCCACGTTTAGGTGCCCATCAGAAGCCATTTTGAAGGACAAGGCATAAAGGCTTTCGAATAAAAAAAGCGGCACCTCATTGTCTAAAGTTCCAGGCTGTTTCCCACAACTACAGAGGACTCTGTCAGGGCAGATGACAAAGGAAGACAACCCACAGGCTAGTCGTTATGGCAACAGTCTCTTGCCAAACAGACTGTGTTGAAATAGGACAAGTGTGAACACAAAATCAATACCACCCCCTGATTCCCATATGACATTTCAGACCCAGACTGTGCAGAAAAATGTGCTTGTGGCACGCATCTTGGCATAGCTGACACTGTTGCAGAACTACTATGAACATACACAACTTGGAGCAGCAGGCAATAAAAACCATTTGTGAGTATGACATCTTGCACTTAAAAAATGCAAAGACCTTGCAGAGACAAAATAGACGCCAAAGATGTGCAAATAAACTTCACACGGCTGTCAAGTCGAACTGCATCAGCATAGAACAGTAGTGAAAAGTCAAAGCTCATGGACAAACATAGCTTGCTAATGGTTAAACATGGTAGGGGATCTATAATGGTAAGGGCAGCCATCTCATGAGAGTCATTAGGCATAATGGTTCCTTCGCATTGGCATGTAACAGCCAAGGAATAGAAGGTAATTTAGCAGGTCATGAGCAACCTATGTGCCCTCATTCAGGAAGGTACTGCATATGCCTGAAAAGACATTCTGACACGCAAACCAGAACTGCTAAATGTCATTTAGAGTCCATTAACTGTAATTCAATAGAAAAGTCCTGTTTCAATGCAGGAAAAACACTCCCACTCAACACGCATCAATTCAACATGTGGATATTTCCCACAGTTCAGGAAGCAATCTAGGAAAGTGTTCTGCATCTAAAAAATAATAAAAGAAAAATAGTCACAAACGTGTTGGCAATTTAGTAAACCTTATATAGAAAGCTATTAATGGTTAAAGTAAGCAATTGGTACGAGAGGCTGTGCTGTATTGTGAATAAGTCACGGCTGAAGGGCGTTGTTAGGCACGACGCAAAGCCAAAAATATGTATCAATGCAACTTTCATGAAGTCAACTTTCACTAAAAGCCTTCTTTCCGCCGGAAAAAATAGTCCCTGACCGTGAACAGCAACAGAAGTTACATTACTACGCCATTAGATGGCGGCAAAGACTGTCTTTATGAGTGCGTCAGTCAGTAGTGAAGACTTTTACATTGAAAAGACTGAATTGTTGTGAACACGGAACAAGATGCAACTGACAAATGCTTTGACTAGCGCTGTCAGTCACGGGAAAACCCCTTATCTGTTAAAAGGACAATACATCGGACATTTAAACCGATTTTTTATTATGAACATAGGACTGACCTGAAGGAAAATGCTAAATCTGAATGCAGGTAATAAACTCTTTACTGTACTTTACTGTAACTGTAAGAACATACAGTTTATGTTGCTAAGAGTGGTTGCTAAGGGTGTTGTGTAGTGATACACAGAACCGTTGGGTGAAGCGGTCATAGCCGTGTTTTATCGTGAATAAAACACAGCTATTGACCAATCAGAATCAAGGACAGGAGCAAACCATTTTATAATGTTGATTAAAACATGGCCCTAAAATCTACCGAAGCAGATATTTTAAATTTTAAAAATAAAAATCTGTCATTGTTTGACTTTAATAATAGTTTTGTTTTTTGTTTTTTTGAAAATTGAAGTCACTGCAGTTTGACTACAAACATTCTTCAAAATAGCTTTTTGATTTCAACTTTTTTTGGGGGGGGGGGGGGGGGTGACCTATCCCTTTAATTGACACAATAACATGCATTTTTAGTATTTCTATATTTATTTGCATTGAATAAGAGTGATTGGAAATTTCAATCATCCATTATTCTTTTTAGCAGTAAACAGCATACACATTTGGTTAGAAGGTTAGCAAATGATTAAGATTTAAACTGAACTAACAAATACATTTCTAAAGAGAATTTCTATAGGTCTGGATTGCAGTGGTGATCCTACAAGTGAAAGCTGCACATAGTTCAAACATTAAAAATCAGACATAACCGGTTTAAATCAAACAGTAACATTTCTTTATTTCAACTATACAATGGGAGGACTCAAGTATTAAAATTTATACATTTTTCTTTCAACATGACTGTTAATAGAATAAATATATATAATCTCTTTTCAAATATTTACATTTTGGCAATGACCGTTCTGACCTGCCAAGTGATGCATTCAGAACATTCTTTCAGTAACATTCCATGTACAAAACTGGCAAAACAGGCAATCCATTTATCAACTATTTTATTATCTTTAAAATTTGATCGAAATGTATGAAATGGCACCAAATCAGTCGAGTAAAAGAACTGTCTGCTTATGGATCCGTCAATCCTCTAGACTAAATCACTCTAGACTCTGAATTGCAACGCCAGGACCACAATGAACTGTACAGAAAATCAGTAAAATGCAGTAGTGTAGTGGCTATCAGGACAATCAATAACAAGGCTAAATACTGTAAGAAAATAAAAGAAAATAAGGCCTGTTGAGCATTTTCAAATGTGTTTGACAGGGGGAGTGTGTTCAGTGATGTATGTGCAAGAGGAATATGCATTCATGCAAAGCGTTTTATGTCTTAACTTAAGCAAATGAAGTGTGAAATGAGCTTGTATAGACTTCCACAGAATCATTTATAAAAGTGAAGCAGCTTTATAAAAAAGCAGTGATGATGACCATCAAAAATCTGATTATGTAAGTGTATGTGCCTGTATACTGTCTCTTAATAAAGAATGTGTTGACCTGTTGTGAAACTGCATGTGCAGTATGCTATGACTTACAATTAAAGCAAATCAGTGATGTAACCTATACTGACAACGGGAAATAACATACTGAGCATAAGTCAATGAGACGAGACAAGAACATGAATATGAACAAGAATGAAAAAATAGGAGCAAATTTGATGGCATATTTCATCCAGAACTACTGTTATTTCAGAGCACCATTTGAATAAACCTGTGTTTCCCTTCAGTTTTAGCTGGAGCCTTATAAGGCATCATGAGTTCAGTCTAAATTTAATCTGGACACAGACGGTTTGAGGTGTTTGAAGGATAAGGCTAAAAATCACACGCACGGACAAAGATTCAAACACTTGATTGTCAAGGCTGTTTCTTTCATTGGTCTTTCCTCAAGTTGTCTTTGGGGTGACAAAAATGTCTAAATTATTTAAAGCTGAAACAGTGGAGTGAAGTGTCCATAAGCCAATGCTCCGTGGCAGTCTAAACATCCCTTGATAAAAGCAGTGCTCGCCTGTGGCTAGTCCATCACGACTGAGAGAAGAGCCATGACTGCTATCCCACAAAACAACAGCAGAACCTGCAGTAAGGAGTTCCTGTGGGAACAGGGGACATTGTCATGGACATTGAGTAATTTGATATGTGAAGTGCGAGAGGTATTTTACATGTGACAGGTAGTAGTAGACCTTACCTAGGGTTGGTCTCCTCTAGCAGATCAGGTACCACATTGACCAAGGCAATGTAGATAAAGCCACCTGAGGTGAAGGGCAGGATCCAGGCAGTGGCATTTTCTATAGAGACACATGAGCAGAACCAACACTGAAGAATATGTTTGATAAGGTGCGTTTATAAGCAAACTGATCCACATTTATAGTCTAGAATGACATGATCAAATGTTTATTTTGTGGAATACCCAAACAAATTTGGTATTTGGTACTGGGATTTGGTATTCCTACATTAAAGGTTAGTTCACCTCAAAATGAAAATTCTGTCATTAATTACTCACCCTCATGTCGTTCCAAACCCGTAAGACGTGCTGCGTAACCAACGAGCTTCATTCTTGTGTGTTACGCAGCACGTTTGAGCTTCTGGAAGAGGTCTGTTCTCACGAGTCATTCAAGTTCAGTTGAGCTTTTATGTTCGCTGCTCAAGGTTTATATGCGAGTTTATAAAGCCTAAAGTAAATCTGTTCATCATAAAAAGCAATCGAGTCTCTTCAGAAAATTTTAACTAAACCACTCAATTCATAAGGATTAGTTTTCTGATCACTTTATGAACTTTCTGAAGTGTCAGTTCTAGTTGCAGTTAATGGAGGGACAGAAATCTCTCAGATTTCATTAAAAAGATCTTCATTTGTTTTCTGAATATGAACAAAAGTCTTACGGGTTTGGAAAGACATGAGGGTGAGTAATTAATGACAGAATTTTAATTTTAGGGTGAACTAACCCTTTAAGTCATAAATAAGCAGAACAACACTGGAAACAATAACACTAACATCAGAAGAAAGATGGAAAAGATCAAAGATACACTACCATTCAAAAGTCTGGGGTTGGTAAGATTTTTCAGTAATTTAAAGAAATCTATCATTGATGAAGAAAAGTATTAATGTCTTTAATTAAAAAAAAAAAAAAAAAATTCCTATTGACCCACACTTTTGAATGGTAGTGTATATATAGTCTGAGACTACGAGATGTCTCACCTGCCCCATGCTGTGATTGGGAGCAAAGAGCAAAAGACGCCCCCAGGACTCCCCCTAATGCTGTAGAGAGCTGCATACGGGTGGCTTTCCAACGGTCAAAGCCTGCTCGCAGCAAAATGGCAAAATCGCCCACCTTTCCATAAAGACAGAAATGCATGTACAGCAACAGAAACAGAAACTAGACTGAGTACTATAGAGTACTGAGACAATTCATGTACAGTAACTCTCAGAATGAGCAATGAGTCATTCAAGTCTATAATAATAATTTAGTATCAGTCAGCTAAACATGAAATGCATTGCTTCTTAATATCAATAACTTGGCTGAAACTCAAGAGAGAGAAAAAGAGAAAGATGTTGAGATACGTACCTCATGAGGGATCTCATGAAGCAAAATAGCGAACGTTGTTAAGAAACCAACCTGTTAGGACAGGTAAAGTAAGATATTGTGAAGTTCTCTGAATAAACAAATTATTTAGTATGCCCTATGTTTTCTAATTGAACCATGGTAGGGCAGTGAAGCCAGACAACGTTATTTGGCACATATGTTTAACTGAATGTCAACAGAAGCTATGGGGGAGGTAGAGAAAACATAAAATGGCACAGTTCTCCATCAATACTCTGCCTTGCATTTCTGCAGCCAAATATGTATGTCCAGGCCAGTGAGCAAATGTGTAAAAGTGTGTTTTTATGTGCAAGTGTGGTGGTTTATGTTGCACCAAGTCCATTTCCTCTGAAACTCCCTCCCCACGCATGCTGGGAGCCTTATGCTTCTCCACCTGGCCTTCAACTTCACATAAGCCATATAAATACTGCTGCACTATAAATATTACCACACATCACATAAACATCTCACTGTTTGCAATGATCCAAAAGAATCATGGGAAAAACTTCTTAAATGCTTTAAAATATATTAAAATGCTTAAAAGTTGCCAAGTCATACTAAAAACAGTAACTGAATCTATTTATATAACACAGTCATCCTTACTAGACATCCAACTGCTCTACACAGAGCAAAAAACATGAACTAGTTTGTTTAACTAGTGATTCACAAGTAGACTGTGCTAGAAGCAATTTGATTTACTTTAGCATGCATTACTTTAGTGAGGTCTCTAGTAGTACTGCTGAATCACTTTTATATGGAATTGGTCTCTGTTTACCCTTACCTTCCGGCTTACTAAGAAGCTTCCTGCCACTGCCAGCCCATGAGTGAAGTTATCGATGCAGTTAGCAAGAAGGTTTAGATAACCACTTGTCTGAAGAAATAAGGAAAAATTGCATATACAGTAAATGGAAGAGACAAGATAACAGACACTTTTCAAATGCTGTATGATTTAGGTGTACTTGTTTTTAATAATCTAATAATCACTTAGACCTTTCATTGTGTACAAGGCATGATTTATGTGTGCATCTTACCTTTATTTTCTCTGGCTCTGTGTAAGGGCTGATGTCAGTCTTTGGCTTGGAGTCGGAGTTGTTGTTCGAGCAGATGCCATTTGTTTTTGGGGACACAGAGACCTCACTGCTCATTTCTGATGAAGAGGACTAGTATGGAGAGAGAGAACACCACAGTAAGCCATTCTAACAAATCTGGGTTCATTTCACAGCATTCAAGAGCAAACAGACAATTTTCCCACCTTCAAATAAAACCTGGGATTAAATCGGATACCAAGTGACTAGGTACACTACCATTCAAAAGAAATTAACACTTTCATTCAGCATGGATGTATTAAATTGATCAAAAGTGTCAGTAAAATTGATCACATTTTCCACAAAAATATTAAGCAGCACAACTGTTTTCAACATTAATAAGAAATGTAACTTGAGCAGCAAATCAGCATATTAGAATGATTTCTGAAGGATCACGTGACACTGAAGATAGGAGTAATTATGATGAAAATTCAGCTTTGCCATCACAGGAATAAATTACATTTTAAAATATAACATTTATTGTAAATTGTACTATTTCACAATATTGCTGTTTTTACTGTATTTTTGATCAAGACGTGTATCAAAATTTTTTTTTTTTTTTACAATTCTATTCCCCATGCTGCCTGTTTGTCTGCTCCATTACAAGTACACTCAGGGTTCCCACTCTTTTTCAGCGATCATTTTCCAGGACTTTTCCAGGACATTTTCAATTTTGCTATGGCATGAATAAAAGACAAGGATCACGCCCTAAAGTAATATATTGCTCTCTAAGTCTTTAAAAGGCGTACAGTTTATTGCCATAACTTAACTATAAAATCAATATTGGAACTATTTTAAGGTGTTGTTTAACTATTTGAAAGTAAAAATATTAGTCAAAGACAAAGTCGATGAACAACAAAGAAACCCATAACACGTAATAGAATATGTGGCAGGTCTATTAGTTATTTGTGTCCCGTCCAATGCTGGTTATCACCATGTCAATCAATATAATTTTGGATTCAATCCCGCATTTAAATAAGTTAGTCATTCCCAAAACTTTGCAGTGTGTATACTTAGCAGCATGAAAAACTTTCAAATTGCGAATGGGTTATATACAGATTTTCCTTTTTTAATCACTGCAGCTGTCAATCAAACTCACAAAGTTCTGCACTGTTGTGAAAACTCCTGTTATAATCAATGAAGCTGGCTACACTGCACAATTAATCTCTTATTGACCTTATATCGCATCAAAATTATTAGTTAGCAAGTTACTGAATTAGGTAGCTGCTTACTAATTAACATTTTCTGCATACATTTGAGCAGTTAATAGCATTAGCTAACTGCTGCAAGTGGCAACACAAGACTAAACATCATCATTGAAAATACTATGTCAAAACTCAACATTCCTGAACATCGCACTTTCTGCAACTAACGGTAATTGTTTTTGGCCAGTAATAAATTTTGTTCTCGACTAAAGAAAAACCGAAGAACTTTTTAAAAAATAATTTTCAAGGACAACAACAAGATTTTCCAGGACATTTTTCATTTTCTCTCATTTTCGATGTGTTTTCCAGGACTGGAAAGTTTGTCATCAATTTTCCAGGTTTTCAAGGTTTTCCAGGACGAGTGGGAACCCTGACACTGCTATAAACATTTTCAATTCATTTTTAAAACAGGAAAATGTCAAATTTGTCTGTAGGAATGCACAGCACACCACTACTCTGTACATAACTATAACTAATCTTTTAATTCTCAAATTAAACAGACTAACCCCTCAGCAGACTAATAACACTCAGTTTAGCTCCACATTAGCTCACATTCAAAGCCTAAAATCTAAGCATTTCAGTTTTTTTTGTCAATAAAATCTTAATATATTTCTGCCTCTAAACTCAAGAGTCTTTCCACATCAGTTTTTTTTTGAGACAGAAATAGCTGGCAAAAGCTGACTGTGAGAAAATCATTTTCTACAGCAATGAGCATTTCAGAATGTAATAACAGAACTAGAAGCTTCCTCCCTGTTCTAGCCCACAGTCTGCAAGGACTCTCAACTGTGGTTTCTGTGCACCGTGACTGACTTCTGTGGCCCGTCTGTCTGCTGATGGAACGCTGGTGGCAGCTGCTTCCTGCTAGACGCTATTTATAGCTACCTAAACAGAGCACAGACTATCAATCACACTCCCAGGTCTCCCATAAGCAAGGCAGAAGACTCAGACGTAGACATTTACAAACAGCTAAAAGTCATAATCCAAGTCAAATTAAAAGTTATAATTAGAAGGGCAGGCAGAGGGTGGGAAAAAGTGGACATCTACATCACAGGCACTGCAAGCTCCTCTGTTTTGTGTGCTTTGAGTGTCCAAGGCACCCAAGACTCCCTCAAAAAAAAAAAAAAAAAAAAAAATAATTAAAAAAGTGACAGAGTTGATCCATCCAAGCACATTTCTTTTGTTGCACAGTGCACAAAGCTTCAATGGTGCAGCCTATTATTCTGCCCTGACACCAAACTAAAATCCACAGAACGAGAAAAAGAGACCAGACAAAAAGAACCAAACATGAAGGTGGAAAGATGGAGACACCAAGGTGATACTTATTTTATTTATAAATGGGTTTACATGTAAATTTATTTGTTGACACAAAGCAAGCATTGTCTACACTTGAAAGTAAGTGGAACAAAACGGTTATTCACTTGTCTTAGGAAGCATCTAAGAGCAAATATTTTAAGGCCTTAAGCTGCTATATTCCTTGGGGTGGAGCCGGAAAATGAAAAGGTGTGGGTGTGGGTGTGGGTGTGTGTGTGTGTGTGTGTGTTTATGGCACTGATGCAATATGCTGAAATGAGCCCAGAGTAAAGGCGTTTGGGTTCTTTTTGAATGCCAGGAATGGTCCTGTGGGTATCTGAATAGGACATGACTTGGGATTTTGAATATCCGTCCGATATGAACTGTGATTCATGATTCAAGACTCCACAACATTCCTATAACATCAATTATTCAGCTAGGATTATTCCCTACCTGTGTGTGCGCTCACCAAAACATTTTAATCTTTAAATTAACACGTTTAGACAAGAATTTTATTTATATATCAGGGATGCAAACCGGTAAAGAGGAAAAAAGGTGAGAACATTACGTGGGGTGGGGGCATGCTCCGCACAGAAATTTTTTAAAGATATTTAATTTACATGCTCATATGTAGTTACTGTACGTTTTTTTTTTAAATGTATTTTTTATTAGCTAATATGTCCAAAACTGTAATTTTTCACAAAAAAAAAAAAAATTAACATATACCAAAATCAACATTTGGTCAAAATCTCATGTTATAAAAGATTCTATGCGCCCTATTTAAGACGGTAATGGCTGATTAGACAGCAATACTGAGCTAAAAAGCAAACTGTGTGCCCTCTCTCTCTTTACCGTTCCCACATCTCAGACCTCAAATACATAAAATATTACCCTTTATAGACATAGTTTTTAAAGTAAAGAGTAAAGGAAACACTATACAGTACTTATTGAAACAACCAGTTCTTTATTTACCCTTGTAAGTTCACAAGTACCCTTGTAAGACCCCCCATTCAACCCCATTCAAAGCCTGTTGAGCTTTTCCTGGTGACTCAACAAAGACGAATCCACTATGTTCTATAAATATTTATAACACTTGGGACATTGTTTAAGAAGCAGGAAGAAAGCGGAGTCAAAGGTCCTGTGAAACCACAAACTATTACTCTTTAGCCAGTGCTAAAAAAGGAAAATGTGCCAGTAAAACATTTTTTCAATAGTTGTACTTGTGACTTTTGTAGTTAAATAAGGGGAAATTCTCAGAACTAAAAAAAATAAATAAATAAACTGAGAATTATAAATATTCTGACTGTGTTCTGATTGTACAGTATACTACAAGACACTTGGTGGAGCTTGAGTGGATGTATAATGAATGTCTGTGAGTCTGTTGTGTGCATAACGCCATCATCATCCTTTGGCTCCCCCATGAGGTTCAGAAATGCAATGTTCCACTTTATCCATCAATTGAACTGATTCAAAGTGCTGGAATATGTAGTGTATAATGTCAATATAACATGCATGGAACTACATTATAGGCTAAGAAGTTGCTAAATAGTTAAAAATGCAGGGTCAAGAAATGAAGTGACAGGAGGGCAAAAAGCACATGTAACTTACTTTGGCTTTTTGGCAGGCAGCTCTGCTCTCTGGGGCACCATCTTCATCGGGGAACATCTTCTCCAAGATCAAAAAAGACAGCAGACCACCTATCACCCACAAACCCTGCATACGATAGTGTCTGTGGGACCCGTCTATCCAGCATATGCAAACACAAAAAGGGAGAGAAAAAGAGAAATTTGCCTTTTTCTATATAAATCTAAGAAAAACTTTAAAAAATTAAAACTTCACTAAGCTCTGTCTAGTGTTATTGTTAACTAAAACTATTAAAAAGCATTTATGTAATTGAAAATATTAAATAAAACAAAATATAAACATTAGATGAAAATAAGAATTTTTGCCTTGGAAACTAACTGAAATACATTAAGTATTAACATTACTAAAACAAAATGAAAAAAATATTTAAAAAAAAAATTATATATATGTATATATATATATATATAACATTTTATAAAATTTATATAAAATATAAAAAACTAATAAACATAGTAAATGCACAAAACTACTAAAACTAAAATAAAACAGAAACCTAAAATTAGGCCTGGGCGATAAAACGGTATCGATATTTATCGACGGTACGTCTTAATCGATAAAGATATAAAAAAATGTTCGATATAACTCTAGATATAGTTTCACTTAAATGCATTAAAATGTAAACAGACATTAAGTTCGGTTGCATGAACAACTCTCAAGCTCGCTCCGTCCCTGGATCACAAACAGACGCGCTACGAGAGACACAAGTTGCTGTGGAGTTCAGTTGAGCAATCGACACGTGAAATCAGAACACACAAACACATGAAAATGAGCGCTGTACCTGCCGGCGACGAGGAGATTGTGTATATAAAAAAAGGACATACTGTATCAGCTTGTCAGTGTGGCAGTTTCATGGTTTCCTTACGTCTTACAGTTGATCTACTTCAAAGTTCGTCTTGAGAGAGCAGTTGTCATGTAGGCTAGGTATTAATAGCTGCACACAGTGTTTTCAATCACACAGTATCTTTATTTCTGTGCTACAAATATTCAAATTATCACAGAAGTACTGCGATAAAAGTTTATAGTTCAGATAAAACACTAATGTCTATGTTATCAATCAAAATAGAGCAAATCAGCTTTTTGAAAGAAACTTGAACGCGCTGAAAACGACGCATTTATCGATTACATAGTTTCACCACCAGGTGGCGACAAGTCACTGTTAAAAAATGTATTTGACGTTGAATCTTCATTCAACAGATTCTTTCAAATACACTGACACATCCAGTAATGAAACAAGAGTATTTATGGGCGTGTCATTGAATCATACATCCAAACAGATTTTTTTTTTTTTTTTTTTTTTTTTTAAATAATTAATTCAAATATATTTAAAATTTTAAAATAGACTGCAGCAATTAATATTTTGTCAGAACCTCTAGTAAATTACGTTATTTCGTTTAGTTGTCATTCAGAATTGTGATCTCGGTTTGAAACAAACAAAAAAAGTTTCTCAATTTATACAGAATTGTGCAGCTCTAAGTTTCTTTAACACTTATTTATTTAATCTTCATATAAAATATTAGATTTGTTTAAATTTTATTTTGTTTTAAAAAATTATTTGTTGTTTGCATTAATTAAAAATGCATTGGTTAAATTCAAACATTTTTTTTCTGCTAAAATTCTCTCAATAATTATCGATACTGATCAATATGAAACATATCGTGATAATTTTTTTAGCTGTATCGCCCAGCACTACCTAAAATATAAAAGTAAATAATTCTAAACATTAATTCTATAAATGTATAAAAAAACAAACAAACAAACAAAAAAAAAAAAAAAAACAATGGCTCCACCTTAAAAACTGTACCGTATAGTGACCAACCTTTATTAAAAATATTTGACAAGCTTTTGGTCTTATCTATCAAAAGTTTGTGTTTTTATTTTTAATGATAATGCAAGCTATGAATTACACTGTGTTAGCCTTGAAAATGAAGTGTTATCCCAAAAATGAAGACATAAGATCAATAAGGGCACTAACATTTGCTTCAAAGTAAATGCTACTTAGTGCCATTTTTCCATATTGATTCCAGTACCATAGTGAATATGAGAGACTGCGCCAGAGTTACCAAGGGGACGGGGTGTAGTGAAGGGTCCATTACTGGGCTAGTTAAAATGTTAAAAAGGCATAGTTTTCTAAGGGATTTCCATTTCAAAGACTGAGAAAGAGAAAGAGCACACAGATGATGATTAATGCATGAACAACAGCAAATGTTAAATATAATGTGAGAATTCTCACCAGGACTGGAAGTGTAAGCCCAGGCTTCAGGAAGGAGGTGGAGAAACACGTCTCCTAGGAGACCACCAATGGCAAAACTCAGCAGCTTCTTCAGCTTCTGACACCCAGCTGCAATCAGTGTGAAAGCATCAGCGCAACTCCATAAACATACCAGAAATGCTTGATATGCATCTTGCTGTATTAAACAAAACCTTCACAGCAAATCCTTCACATAAAGTAGATGACAGACAGAGAAACGCTGTCTTTAAGAATTATTTTGTTCAGCTTTGGTTCTGAAGCTGCAAAGCTGTAATAAGCTAGTTTTGCAACCATAAAGCGTTTGCAATGAGTTTGTGGGAATATAACAGGCCTAAAATATCTAACACCATTATTCACCACTGCTTTGAAAATCATGCGGTGAGTCTCTGTGGTACAGGACACACCTAAATTGCTTATAATTCCATCTAACCCTCTACTCTCCTGCCCACTGCACTCTACACTGGTAGGTCCGAACAGACCTTCTCTTAAGCCTGTCTACTTCCTGACTGGGATCCACTGCCAGACTCTGATCTATTTCTGCATGACTGATATCATTGCAGACAAAAGTTTCACTGAGCAGCATTGCCCTCTGCAAAGGTCTTTATAGACCAACCTGTTCACTGTATAATGTTACTGCGCAGCACACTTTTTTCGCATTTCCTATTATGGTTCTGTTGGTTCTTCTCTTGAACGTCCACTACATCAAGAATTATTTGAACAAGCCATGACAGGTGTAGCAGAAGATGTGATTGCTCAACAAATTCTTTTGAAGGTCAAGCATGCTCACACAACATTATTCTCAGTGACGGTTGGATATTCGCTCTGCAAGATCATTTATATCATATCATGTATACAGTGGCAAATGTTCGTTTATTTTTATTCATCATTCCAACGATACAGTTTTTATTGCGTTTAAGGAATCTAAAAGAGAAATATTCATTCAGGTCTGCTCATGCATTTGCCATGTACTGCTGCACTTTCTGTCTCCTATCAAAAACAAAACTCTTCAACAGCAATGTCTTTCTGACCATTATTATTATTATTTTTTTTTTCTCGTAACGGAGTAAGCTATAAAATATTTGGGCTTTGCTTACACATCGTCAGCTACCTAACAGTGGGAACTGGAGTATAACCACACTGTAAACCCTAACGCTCAAAATAATTAATTGTTTTGAGTAGGACAAACTTAAATTAAACAAATGAGTTCAGTCAGATTAACTTTTATGAGTATTTAGCACTTTCTTTTTCTTTCAAGTTCACAGAACTGATATATTTTAAGTAAACTGAACTGTTTCATTGTTGAGTTTCTGAACACATTTCTTTTCATTTAGAAGAACTTAAATTTAACTGAACAGATTTCTAATTCCCAGCATGCTTTGCCCATGGCACTCGAAAGGGAGTGTAAATGCTAAAATTAAGTGTTATATAATGTTGTTTTGTGCAAAATTAATGTTAAGAAGGAGATTTAGTAGTGATTAATGTTTTGTTATGCACATTTAGAAGAGTTTGTTAATGTGGGTTTTTTGAGAGTTACCATCATGGTGACAATTGGTGCATGCGGCTTGGTTTGAGAGCAGGTATGTTAAATGCTTTATATTTCTGCACTCATTCAGCAGGTGCTATACCATGCTATTGTTAACATGGTACATTTTCTGAATTAGCTTGTTTTAGCTATCTAAGTTTACACTAATAAAAATGTTCACATTGAAGTTACATGAAAATTTTAAGTTAAATGTATGAATTAGTATACTCAAACATTTCAACATTTTAAAAACAATTAAATTTATGAGTACAAAAAAATCTGCCAGTTCTGCATACTTAAACTTTGAATTTCTAAACTTAAAAATTGAGGCAACCGATCGCCTCAATTTTGAGTTTTGCCATCTTTTTCGGGCTTACAGTGCAGGAGGAACCTGTATTATTTAAAAACAAAAACAAAAAAAACAAGACAAAAAAATAAATAAATAAATAAAATAAAATAAAAAGAAATTTACAGTTTAATTTTAGGATTGAACTTGATGCCTTATTAGTTGTGATTCTCCTTTAAAACATTTTTTTTTAATATTATAACTGTGGTTTATTTTGTGGCTGGGAAATTACTTTAACATGGTACAAAAAACAAAAGACTGCAGAACCAGGCAAAAGCAGCAAAGGGAAAAATCCCACGGAGAACATGATCTTGAATTAAAAGGAGGAAGTGCCACAAAAGCCCTGCCTTAAATCTACAAGCAGATTCTCTCTTGCTTGTATTAATAACAAACACATGTCTGTTTGTCACACTAGGCCTGATGTGTGACCAGAATATTTTACCAATCATCTAATTTTTTCCCATTCTGCTCACAAATTATAGATGACCTGCACAGGGCCAGAAAAGAAAACCTTTTCCACCTGAAGGAATAAACAAAGAAAAGACACAAAAATACAGATCCCTGTCCATTAGTCAGCACTGGGACACTGCTGCGAATATCTGGACCAGCTCTGACTGTAACACAATGAACCTGACCTGGTTAGCATGTAACCTGATCCTAGATTAGCTGTTACAATGATCTGGTTACATACAAAGGCCTAGATCACAAACAGCTTGCAAGCATATAAGTGTGCCTTACCCTCAGTTTTCAAAGTTGTTCCAGCTTCAATGGGTATCACTAAAAGCGGAAAGATACCACTGAGTCCGATGGCAATCGATCCCAAGAGGGAGCAGAACCAAACGTCTAGGTTATCTACAGAGAGCAGCTCATCCAGGTACTGGAGGTCTAGAAGGTCCTTAATGCACCACGGTCCTGGTCCTGCAGGTGCAGTCTTTGCCTGGGCCACAGCAGTCTGAGCCATCATCTTCCCACCAAAGGATGACGCCAGTAGGGCGGCGACAAGGAGCAGCACAGCAAATGCCCAAATGGGCTTCTCAGGTCCTGCGCTCATCAGCCCAGACCTCCGCAAAACACTTGGAAGAAACATGTGGGGTGCTGTAAGGTAGAGAGGAGCCTTCAAACAAAATTTCATGAAGTGGAAAGATTAGTTAATAATGTTCAGGGTTTCTTAGTTCCGGATGAAATAAACATCGTACAACCCAGTTAGTTTACCATATCAGTGGGATCAAATATATGACACATTTTCAGTGTTGTGTTTGAGCCACTTTGTAATTTAACAAGAGCATCACAAGCAGGAATATGTTCTATTCTGTAAACACTACAGTTCAAAAGTTTGGGGTCAGTAAGATTAAGATTAAAGTAATACTATTATTCAGCTAGGACACATTAATTTGATCAAATGTGACAGTAACACTATTAAATGCTGTTCTTTTGAAATATAAAAAGAAACCTTAGAAAAAATTTGTTTCCACTTAATGTTTTATTAAGCAGCACAAACACAACATGGATAATAAGAAATGCACAAAATCAGAATTTTAGAATGATTTCTGATAGAACATGAATAAATTGCATTTTAAAATATAACAAAATAGAAATCAGTTACAGTGCATGGTGAGCATAAGAGACTGCTTTTTAAAAATCTTACAGACCCTAAACCTTTTGAACGGTTCAGTTATATCTGTTAAATTATTACCGTTGGATGGACATAATTTCTGAATACTATTTAGATTACTCTTTAAAACCACTAATAAAAAAAAAAAAAAAAAAAAAAAAAAAAAATCCTCATGGCAACTATCAAAAGGATACGAATACCTTTACAAATGTGATATCTGTTGTAGTTCTTATATAGCAACTTGTTAACCACAGCTTCAAAATTCAAGTATGACTGAGAAATTTGTGTCTGAAAATATGAAAGCCATATTTTATTCATAATTCAAAAACTGCTATTCTAAAAACCCATTTGAATAGGGAAACCATGGAGAATTAGCCATTAGTCTGGCTTGACCTACAAATTGAATGGTCTGGATAAGGTGACTAAGTGCCTCCACTTCTATCCACATCCCCCAAAAAACACAGTATAAACAGAATACACCACATAAAAAGGCAGTCGTTCAAAAAGACCAAGGCTATGTGAGCCACAGCCCACACAAAACACCACACCTTTTAGATAGTTACTGCCAACACGAGGATATAATCTATATAAAAATTAAACATTTAAAACATTATATCAGATAATACATTATAGCCAGGCCAAACACAATCTCTTCAGACAGTTTATAATAACTATCGCCCAATAATAATGAGGCTAAATGTATTCAGCAGTCTCCATCTTTACACAAAACTGAAACTTGATATAAGAGTTTAAATTGCCTTTATTGTATATATTACATATGATTTTTAGATTTAACCGTCGTGAATGTCACTAATAATGCCCGTTTTGCGTGGACAAAAATGCTGTAGGCTACAATCAGTAACATTCATAGGAGCAGCACGCTTGGACGGTCTTTGGAGTGGACGTGCACGAGTTCAGGAAGCGGCGAAATTCCCGAGAAATTCCAGACCGTTTTCCGACAGTTTTCAAAGAGTTTGCCACGTTACAGCGTTTCGCTGCAAAACTAATCAAAACAGAAAGATCGAAGGCCCGAACGCAAAACCGGTTGTGTTTGTGTGATACTTATGGGCAATGCACAGAAATTCACAAAACACAACGTTGCTGCAATAAAGTTTCCGATAAAAGCAACTGTGCTTGCAGACTACCTCGATACAAAGTTGCGTGCTTTCAAAAACAATCACTGTCGACCAGATTTGCAGCGATAAATAAAAACCGTTTTATCTTACCCTGCTGATATTCCTACAGTTTTCACTCCGGTTTGACCCTGCCATCCAGGCACTGCTGTCTAGAACAGCTGGAGCACTGCAGCAGACAGACTCCCGATTTCTCTGCTGAAATATTTTCCACTGTCAGCCACGTCACACCGACCGGAAGTGCATTTCCAGACTGAGCTGAGAGGGGCGAACTAAGCGCGCACTGGACTCCGCCGGGCTCCGGAGGAGGAGACTACAACGACAAACGTGGAGAACGTGCTAGAAGAAGATGATTGTTTAACCCGCAGTAATAATGGCAAAAGAGGTATAAAAAGTAGGCTACATCCATTTTGAGGTTCGAGCATGGACTCCTTTTACTAAATAAATTTCCCTTATAGGCCTATAATGTAATGAATTCTTTATAGAGTTTAAAGTCCCCATGATCTTAAAATTGAATTTTTTTTTAGGTTTTAGTATGGATATGTTAGCCTTAAGGTTATCCATAAGCTAGTGTGCTTCAAAATAATGACAAAATTCGCATTTAGAAGATACAAGCATTCCACTTCCGCCAATATGGATGAACAATTTTGATTACATCATTCTGCACTTCAGCTTCTCATCAAATTTTCTGTCCAATAGCTAAATATCACATACACAAATGTACATTTTCTAAGTGCAAACCTAATTTTTTAAGATTTAAACTTGAAATGAAAATGTATTTTAAATCTATTGAGTTCTCTACAAACCCGATTCCAAAAAAGTTGGGACACTGTACAAATTGTGAATAAAAAAGGAATGCAATGATGTGGAAGTTTCAAATTTCAATATTTTATTCAGAATACAACATAGATGACATATCAAATGTTTAAACTGAGAAAATGTATCATTTTAAGGGAAAAATAAGTTGATTTTAAATTTCATGGCATCAACACATCTCAAAAAAGTTGGGACAAGGCCATGTTTACCGCTGTGTGGCATCCCCTCTTCTTTTTATAACAGTCTGCAAACGTCTGGGGACTGAGGAGACAAGTTGCTCAAGTTTAGGACTAGGAATGTTGTCCCATTCTTGTCTAATACAGGCTTCTTTAGTCCGGATGACATGGCGTCCCAGTTTTCCAAAAAGAACTTCAAATTTTGATTCGTCTGACCACAGAACAGTTTTCCACTTTGCCACAGTCCATTTTAAATGAGCCTTGGCCCAGAGAAAACGCCTGCGCTTCTGGATCATGTTTAGATATGGCTTCTTTTTTGACCTATAGAGTTTTAGCTGGCAACGGTGAATGGCACGGTGGATTGTGTTCACCGACAATGTTTTCTGGAAGTATTCCTGAGCCCATGTTGTGATTTCCATTACAGTAGCATTCCTGTATGTGATGCAGTGCCGTCTAAGGGCCCGAAGATCACGGGCATCCAGTATGGTTTTCCGGCCTTGACCCTTACGCACAGAGATTGTTCCAGATTCTCTGAATCTTTGGATGATATTATGCACTGTAGATGATGATAACTTCAAACTCTTTGCAGTTTTTCTCTGAGAAACTCCTTTCTGATATTGCTCCACTATTTTTCGCCGCAGTATTGGGGGAATTGGTGATCCTCTGCCCATCTTGACTTCTGAGAGACACTGCCATTCTGAGAGGCTCTTTTTATACCCAATCATGTTGCCAATTGACCTAATAAGTTGCAAATTGGTCCTCCAGCTGTTCCTTATATGTACATTTAACTTTTCCGGCCTCTTATTGCTACCTGTCCCAACTTTTTTGGAATGTGTAGCTCTCATGAAATCCAAAATGAGCCTATATTTGGCATGACATTTCAAAATGTCTCACTTTCAACATTTGATATGTTATCTATATTCTATTGTGAATAAAATATAAGTTTATGAGATTTGTAAATTATTGCATTCCTTTTTTATTCACAATTTGTACAGTGTCCCAACTTTTTTGGAACCGGGTTTGTAAAAACTTAAAGGGTTAGTTCACCCAAAAATGAAAATTCTGTCATTAATTACTCACCCTCATGTCGTTCCAAACCCGTAAGACCTTCGGAACACAGACTAAGATATTTTTGATGAAATCCGAGAGCTTTCTGGTCCCGATAGACTGCAACGTTATTACCACTGTCAAGACCCAGAAAGGTAGTAAAGACATCGTTAAAATAGTTCATGTGACTACAGTGGTTCAACCTTACGGTGACCGGGAGGGGACATATTCGGTTCATTTAGTTTTGTCGTGGCCACGAAATATAAACTCGTGGGAACGTAATAATATGTCGTGGCCATGAGATATTAATTTGTGGGAATGTGATAATAACTCGTGGCCACGAGATCATTTTGTCGAGGTAACTACATATGTAAAGCGTGTAAAGTCGTGGCCTCAAGATCATATGGTGAGGGAACGATATATTTTTCTCGTGACCACGACTTCATTATGTTGAGGGAACGACATCTATTTCTCATGGCCATGAGTTAAATGTGCAAACAACCTGCGCGACCATAGCAACCTGGAATTATCAGAAATGGATAAGACTATAATATTTATTTTTAATTTAGAAAAAGAACGAAATTAAGAAATTATTATATTAACATAGTGCATATTATATTGTATTGCACGCGATGTTGCTTAGACAGCATTCGAATGAAGTTTATCGATAAATGTTTAAATGTTGTACATTTTAATTCCATCCAACAGTCTTTTAAATCCATTCACTGATCGTTTATTTTTTATTTAATATTTTTATATTATTATTAGTTACATTTGTAAATTTATTTGCTTTATTTTCCCCTTCATTTCCCATATCTCTTTATATAATTAACATTCTGTACTTTATGTTACTTAAAGTTTGGATTCTGTAAATACTGTAAATGCCCGATCATGCCAATACATTTTTGACTTTATGACTGTATTTCTATGTATTTCACATATGCATTAGCAAACACCTTTCAATTTGAAGTACTTTTTAATGTGGTATAAACTTTTAAACAAGGCCTTTCCAAAGTCTTGATAAACTTTTCTTTACTAGGTCATCTTGGTATTGTTCTGTGTTATAAGGAGTATGTATGGAATGATTGTAACGTATTTTGTTTAATGACAAATCAATCACTTTTGGAGTTTTCGCCTATGGACATCTCACCCCTTATGAAAATTAACCATGGTTTTATTTTAGTAAAAGTGTAGTAACCATGTTTTTTGGCAGATTGATTATCATTTGTATAACCAGAGTTTTACTACAAATACTATGGTTAAACAATCATTAGTGTAGCAAAACCATGGTTAATTTGTGGTTACCATTGTTTAACTACAATAACCATGTTTTTGTTTTTTTGTAGTAAAACCATGGTTAATTTTCATAAGGGATATATGTCAATTAATATTAAAGGGTCTCTCAAGATGGCTATCTAAACTTGGTTATAATGCAGTTATAATGCAGACTACTTAGTAATCACTGTAATTTGTAACAACACAAATGAAGTGCACATTATATGGTTTTTATAGTTTGGAGTATCCTTAATGAACAGTCTTGAAGATCAACGTGAGACTAGAAAATAAAGTTCTAAAAAGAACTTTGATGTTGGCTTGGCACAAGCCTCGATGGGCAGCCTGAGGAAAAAGAGCCAACGCACATGTCTGTTCGTCCACAAAGAAATAAATAAAGAAAGAAGGAATTTCTTGTATTTAGCGCTTTAACAAACAATTATTGTGATGATTGATGGATCTTTCGATTCTTCTATCTCTTTAAGAGGTGCTCGAAACGTGAGATTATGTGTTAGCATTTGGCAACTAAAACAAGTTAAGGTTGGAGCGGTGCAGTGGTTTTTAAAAATTATGGATGGAAAGTGAAGATCATTTTCTAGCTCTATAGTTGTTGAAGATTGTGATGATTAAAGGGATATTTCACCGAAAAATGAAAATTCTGTCATTTATTCACCATCATGTTGTTCCAAACTTACAGTTTGAGTTTCATTCTCCTGCAGAACACAAAAGAATAAATAAATGAATGACAGAATTTTTTTGTATTTTTGGGTGAACAACTTTGGTCACTTATACCACGCCTGACCACAAGATGGTGCAGTTGATTGAGGTGTATTGTCTGGAACACAGATAGAACAAACGTTTACTAGGACATATCCCTGTTTTATTTTTAAAAGCATGTAAAATTAACTATCACATAACATAACACATATATTCATAAAACATTAACAATATCATCAACTCTTTCAAAACAACAAACAAAATGTTTGGGTAAATGTTTTTTTTTAAGTTATATTTATGGGCTTTTTGTGCCTTTATTCAGATAGGACAGTAGAGAGCAGACTGACATTGGGCAGAGAGAGGGGACAGGATCAGCAAAGGACCTCGAGACGGGAATCAAACTCGGGTCACCGTGAACATATTTACGCCATGTGTCGGCGCACTAACCACTAGGCTATCGGTGCCAACGGGTAAATGTTTTAACCTACATTGGGATTGACCTTTATTTATTCATGCAGACAAGTCACTTTAGAACAATTTATATATTGGCCCGGCAAAAATGTCTGTGCTCTTTATATAGAGAGAGGAAATATCTACCATATACTGACTCACAGCAAAATTCACTGTGGTTAATCATTCAGAGTATCCCTCACTGAAACATTGCTATATAAGTACTTTTTTCCATGAGTGACATATTATTGGCTATGGCTAAGAGCGGGTTAAGACTCCATACTCCAGATGATGGTGTCTGAGTCATCCTGGCTTGACTTGAGCAATACATTTAGAAAGAGGAACAGTTTTGGAGCCATGGGGCCCACAAAACTAGAATGACAGGGACACTTGTATGTGTCTGCATCTATAAGTTTTTACATTATTATTGCCTATTCATTCTTTCACAGAACAAAAACACACTCTTGCATTGCAGGAACTATAAGATAATTCAGTCTACACTATTATCTAGGTCAAATATGGACAAACCCAACCCAGTTTTTAAATTACATTTTTAAACCCAATGGATGGGTTTATCCATATCTGACCCAAACATGGGTTGAAACAACCCAACATTTTTTAGAGTGTAGAGTGCCATGAGACTCTTAGTCATCCACATGCAAATGTTTCTCAGCTTCAGTTGTAGTCACCCTGATCATTATTCACGCAGACAGTCAGATTGCATCTGTTCACTCCAAGTAAACAGAGAAAATGTCAGGAAATCTTAGCGCTATGTGAGGATGTAACACGTGATGAACTTGTGGACAGGCAGCCACATAAATGCACAAGACACCATCATAATACTGTATCATATGATAAGGTATATGACTTCATCTCAGTAAATAAAATATAACAGTAAATTAGTCCTGTGTAAAGCAACTCATAAGTTCTTTATGATATTGTGTTAAATATTTTATCCCTCGAGAAACTTGACTTAATCAGAGGAATTACATTAAATGGCACATATGAGGACACTAGTCTCTGGCTAGTTACATCCTGATACCCTGTTAGCATCAGTGTATAAAGTCAGCGCAAACAATGCAGCAATATACGAAGCATTACATTAGACGC
Organism: Mylopharyngodon piceus; assembly: GCA_039654765.1. Classification (NCBI taxonomy): domain Eukaryota; kingdom Metazoa; phylum Chordata; class Actinopteri; order Cypriniformes; family Xenocyprididae; genus Mylopharyngodon; species Mylopharyngodon piceus. The sequence continues at coordinate 27,586,779 of CM077442.1, forward strand.
TTCTTATTTAATATAGTTTATAGTTGGATGTCCTGTTGAGTCAACATGAAATGGCATTCGCAGCCATTTTACTTGTGTAATGTCTTATTTTCCCAAGTAAACTATTCAAAGAGAACAACAAATGTGGGTAAGAATTGTATGCACTGAATTGATTGGACAGTGAAAACATGAAATGATGGAATTTGGAAAGGAGGCATTGAGGGATGGGAACAGTAAATGGGGTCAGTTTTGATTTGTTCTTCAGTTGTTCTCTGTATGTGACAGAGGTGCAGTCGGGTCCATCTCCAGCTGGCTTTGCTCAAGTGGAAGACCATGTAGATCATCTGGTTGTCTGTAGATTGTTTTCATTTTTCAAATTTTCAAATTTGGTGAATTTTTGGCAAATTCGTATCTCATTCGTATGTTTTCAGACAATCTCCTTACACCCCAATGACTGTTATGTTTAGGGGTGGGGTTAGGGGGTGGACCTACATGCTTAACTTTTTTCTAAAAACCATGATTCATGCGAAATCGCTAAAATTTAAAATGAGCCACCTCATTTTCCTGTGAGACTGAGTTGGAATAGAATAGCTGTAACATGTACAACTTCAGGATTGGTTTTATAGCCTGAAAAGCTCAAACTGGACTGTTGAAGCCCTTTTGTTTTTAAAGAAGAACCAGCTTTGTCATCTCTGGTACTATTCGTTCACAGCCTTGCAATGTCCGGGTTTCCTACAAAATTGCTGTTGTTAGCATGGCATGACTGGCCATTTTTAAGATGAATAGCAGAGCCAAAACTGTAGCCCTGCTGCTATCTCATTTCCTATCAGAATGTTTTTCTTGTATTTGGGCAAACCACTTTTTAACATATGCTTGCGCCATCATTTTGTCATGATTTTAAATCAGCAACAAATTTTCTTTGTCTAGCATAAGTGCCGCATCTGATCTTAGGCAATTGCCTGTAAGAGCAGTGTTCAGGGTTTTTTCTACAGTTCAGTTCTGTCCCATATCATTCTTCATGTAGCACTGCCATATAGTAAAACATGGACTTACCAACAGCTTTCTGCCCACTTCCATAAACGGTACTGTTCTATGGCATCAACATCAATCAACTGAACCATTTTTCTCTGCTAATTTCATACCAAACACTGTTCCTACCTCTATAGGTGTGTATCTAGCAATGCACAAAAATAGTACTTCTGTTTTGTACAGTATGTCTACTGCATGTCTACAGTGTATTGTGGTGATTTTTTTTTATCACAGCCTACAGTGACCATTGGTTGGTGTGTGGGTCTAGGTGTCTGTTAGTGCAGGTGTGACCACTTGGGCTGGACCCTGGGAGGAAGTATTGAACCTTACAGGAAGTCTGCTTTGTTAAGATAAAAACATGCAGCCAGCCTCAGGTCAACCGCCCCCTCCACAACAAGTGCATGCACTCACACAAATTCAAACACACCTTACTGTTTGATGTGGCTAATTTTGCACACCAAAACCACAGTGATAAAGATCAGAGAATTTTTATATCCACAGTGTTTGAAACCCTCTGCTGCAGGCACAGTTAGTGTTTATTCATTTTTAACCTGCTCACCTTTCCAAAGACATATCAGGACTGAATAAATGGAGATTCCATTGAAGAATATATCTCAAATATATGAGGTATTTTTATATTTGATTTACAATATCTTATTCATGAATGTGCTTCTCTTTTCTGATGGGCAGTTGACACAAATGGCAAATCCATTTAACTCATACAGTATGTACTGTATAATGAATTAGTTGACCTTGTTTTTGCATGATAATATTTGCTACAAAAGTTTCACCAAAATCACACTCACCATAAAATACCACATTTCTCCTCTTATAATATGTAGACTGGTTTTATTATTATGAACTCATGCACTGAAGCAGAGCTATACAATATACTACAATATGTTGACTGTATGTATGTGTGTGTGTGTAACTCTGTCTTTGTTTCTGCACCCATTGCTGTGTGATAAAACATCTATATATAGTTATTTGACCATAATCTGCTGGTGGATTGTTCGTTCTGCAGTTAAAGTTAAGAGGAAAATGAGGAATTGGGAATAAGAAGTGAGAGGGTTGGATGTTCCCCTGCTGGCCGGGTCCGAGGCCTGGTTTGTGTCATTGTGAAAGACCAGGAGGCCACCAAAACCTCCTCCTACTTGCAGACAGGAAATAAAGGCTACTCTGTGGCAGGTCCACTGCATGGTGTTAGAAATCTCTCACATTCCCAACAGGTGCTCCCTTTTCGAGAAAGTTTTTAGAGATCTGAGATTTGTGTGTTCCTAGGCATCCGTACCCACAACTCACATATATATTTGATCCTGTATGGCACAGGCGGTTTGATATGCCTTCTTTCAGTTCTGTGAATTCAGTGAGGTTGGGTCCAAAAAACAAAAAAAGTTTTAGAAATTATAAGCTCATTTTGTGGCAGCAAATAAATAAAAACAAAAGAATATGGCTGAGAAGAATCTGGAGAAGAACCTCAAAGTGCTAGACTGCATGCAGAATTAGGGAAGTTTCAAGTTCCCCAAAGAATTCTGTGATTTAAAAGACTTTCCTTAAAAAATCTATGCAATCAGACCTAAATAAATAATGAAGTAATAGCCAAAAACATGTTGTGACGTTTTGAGTGTTTTTGTAAGAGTCCTTACCTACGGTCCAGCAGCACTGTTTTGCCAGTATACTCTGCCAGCCGTGTTTTGTCAGAGGCTTTGTTTCTGTTTCTTTTTTTTCTTTCTCTATACTTCTCCCCCAACAGTCAGGTAGTCAGGTAACAATTATTCTCTTTGATATATATATATATATATATATAATTTATTCTCATGATCGTTTTAATTTTCATATTTTAACATTTTAACGCAACACACTATATGCGTTTAATCAGAAATTTAAGTTTCAAAAACTGGAAGTAATATTTCAGTCTCCCACATTTTAATAATTCTCCAAATGCAGCTTATCATTCATTTAGGCAGTAAATAGATGCTGGACAATGCAACAGATTAATAATATTAATGAACTTGAATGAGCAAGTTGTGAAGTTTAGTTTTAGGTGGTGATCTCATAACGGATTTTGATACAGATCCTTGATGTCAACATGAGCATGTGGACATCAGTCTGGTGAAACTTCTGCCAAGGCAGGTCATTATTTAACAACATGCCCTTTTGCAATCCACCACATGGCTTCCTGTTTTTCTTAATGTGTTGTCATAAGAACAGATCTGGCTGAACTGGTCTGCCTTGCTACAGAAAACAAAGTATCTGGGGTCATCCTGGTCTTTGCAGCCTTTTATTTTTCATGTTGCAGAATTTTGAACACTCAGGTGTTCTGTTATATGATGTTATAAACAGACAATCTTGAGGTCATTTGACCATTTCTTGTGTTTCAGTTAATAATCATTTGCTACAGTCTACACATTTTATTCTACACATCTAATTTAATAATGTTTTAAAGAACAAAGTTCGGGAGGAGCACGTTCAAATAATCTACCCAATCAGCTCGAGAGGAGGCTTCTATATAGAGCTGACAGCATTTTACAGCATCCCTTCTCCACTCCAGCTCCTCACTCTTAATTATTTCAGGGATGGGATGGGGATGGGGATGGGGATGGGGACAGGGATGGGGTGGTGCTCTGGATTTGGACCAAATTCTGAGCTCGGAGCCCTCTCCTTGGACAGCACGCCAAATACGCATATTTTATACGATGTCTAATTATATGTAAGTGTGAATTCGTGAAACTATGCTAAATAAGTGCTATAGCACAGCTCTCACAATACTTGCACAGCTAGGGAAAACTTTATCCAGGAACCTCAGTATTGATGATTCTTTGACCAACATTTTAACCTGTGGATTTACATTAGAAGCTGCAATATTAGCACTGAACATATTATAAAGTATGGTATTGTTGTGGACTATCACAATGGCCTGGTCTGTTGCAGCATATTTATATCGAACTTGCAATGTTAGCCAATCAACTGAAAAACTGGTAAAAAAGTTGACACAGTGTCAAAACTCCTTGTGCCTACTAAATGTTCATACGGTTCGCTGCTAACCTTCAAGAAAATATGACACAAGCATAAATGTACAGAATACAGACAGATGTGTGAATAGTGTGTCATTAACACCCATGGTGCAGTACTGGCCACAGTGTGCTGCAAACATAAAATGGTAACAGGGTTTCCTGCGCTTCTTTGCAACGGTCTTATATTCAGAAATAACTAGTTCTGGTTCTTTTTGCTTGGCAAAATCTGTATTTTATTATGCCTTTAAATTAATATTTACACAAGCTTTTGTTTATTTATATTTTAAGCCTCATTTATGAATGTGTGGTTATATTACTATATTACACTGCACTATACTATATTCTCCTCCCTATGATAATAAAATGACAATGAAGTAGCTATTCAGTGTATACACCATTTTCTGGCTCTCAGATAACTAATATTTGTGTGGGTTTCCAAAATAATCATGATTCATACAGCTGCACTGTGAATCCGGCTGACCAACCATGCGACTTATTGGCAGAGCCACTTGAAATCTGTGGGTACAGAGATCATGCACTGTACACTGCGCATATGCAAATAACGTAACTTGTTAAGGCAGCTACATTTCTCCCTAGACGTCTGCTTCGCTCAGTGACTTTGTTGAGGCCTCACTCTCAGCTAAAGAGCCGCATCGAGCCATTCACTTGCACTTTACAGGAACTGAATCTGACAGAATCCTCCTACTTCTGCTTTTTTCTCTGAGACCCAGAGTGGGTTGCTTTATTTGTGTGGGACTGTGTGAGGGTGTTGTTTTAAAACAACAGGTTTGCTTGAAGTCAGACATGCAAGACCTTTATAGACCAACAAGGGACCTGAAGAAATGGCAAGATTATCACTCATATGAAGGGACTGATAATCTACCACTGATAACACTGTGCTCTTTTTGCTGTCTCAGAAACCGTTTGCAGTTCTCCATTCTTTGATATCTAAGGTTCATTGTTGTATTTAAAATTAAGTGCCTTAAATTTCCAGGGATATTTCTGTAACAGTTGCATACATGATATGTCTAGCAGTAAATACACAAATATATTGTTACGCATTTAGGCTGAGAGAGACGCAAAAAATGTCTTTATTCAGATCACTGAAATTGAGAAGTGAAATTTTGTCTCACTTTCTACCTGCTTTTTTCAGTCAGGAATATAATAGAGTCTTACATAAGTATGTTTCCAGCAGACACTATAACTGTAAAACTGTAAATGCATTCCGTGAGATCTTAATAGTTCCCGCAAACATAAAATTTACTCAATTTCAAATTGTTCCAAACATGTGCATGACTTTCCACTGTGGAACACAAAAGAAGATATTTTGAAAAATGTTTCAGTTGTTTTTGCTCATACAATGAAAGTCATTAGGGTCCAAAACAACATTAGACCCCATTGACCTTTATTGTATGGACATTTTTTTAAAATAACTTCTTTTACAGTCAGAAGAAATAAAGTCATACAGGTTTGGAACAATGTGAAGGTAAGTAAATGATGACAGGATTTTCATTTTTGGGCAAACTATCTTTTTAACAACAGTGCTGATGTGTTTTCATTGGATTACCCAAATACTACACAAACTGCACTAGTCAATTAACCCTTGTTAGCATTTTTAAATGAGCAACACACTTTTAAGCAGTCTGTGCTGTGTAATGGGAAGAGTGTACAGGTTTAAGCAACACATTCACAGTTTTCCCGCAGTTGCGCCATTCTAAGACTGGCAGGGAGAATGAAGCAAGAGCTAAAGGAGCTGACGTTGAGTGGATGAGGAAAGGCAGTGTGGGTGGAATGAAGCACTAGAGCTAAACATAGTCAAATGCCTCAAACACTAATGAAGAGCCAGCAGCAAATTGGACAATGAACCAGATTATTTAAATTCTAGCTACATGTAAACAAAGAGTCTGTTTAGAAATATTTGTTAAAAGTGCAAAGCCAGTCACAGTATAAATCACTTCACAATAAAACTGAAAAATTTCAAAGTTTTCATCAGAATAATATAAGAAAAGAAATTGTGTTTACTCAAATGCATTTAAACATTTGCGTGCACCTCTTGAAATAGCATTGGAGAAAATAGACTGCTGAAGTAGCTGCGACACATGCAGTGTGTATTAATATATAAAGAAAACAGCGAAAGTCATCAGTTTTAGCCGGGTGTGCAGGCAGCTGTGTGTCGCACCAGGGCCACAGTAAACTTTGTGGTTTGGACAGCTTGAATCGTGGTGAAACGAAGCAAATACAATAGCAGTTTTAAAAACATCAATACTTTATTTAGAAATGTACTAATTCGTTGAATGCAAGATTTCCAAAAGTCTTTAGTGCATGCCAAGCAGATGAAAGAAATGATTAGTGATTAGTTGTATCTATAAAGCAACAATGACTGTTTAATTTTACAAAAAGTGGCTCTTGTAATATTCTAAAATAAATGTATAAATAATAAGTAAAACTGCTTTGTAGGAACAATATGAAAGTAATACTTCATCCAAAATGGAAGTCCTGTAATCGCCATTCCAAACCAGTATGACTTTTTGGTAACACTTTAGTATAGGGAACACATATAAACTATTAACTATGACTTTTCCCTCAATAAACTCCTAATTTACTGCTTATTAATAGTTAGTAAGGTAGTTGTTAAGTTTAGGTATTGGATAGGATTAAGAATGTAGAATAAGGTCATGCAGAATAAGGCATTAATATGTGCTTAATAAGTACTAATAAATAGCCAATATTCTAGTAATATGCATGCTAATAAGCGACTAGTTAAAAGACCCTAAAAGAAAGTGTTACTGACTTTTTCATCCGTGAAACAGGAAAAGGGATTATGATTGTTAAGTTCATATAATTCGTATTATAATTCTAAAGTCATTCAATTTGTGTGAATATCAGAATGGAAATTAAGACATTATGCATTCAGATCTTGTCCTCCCAACTCCAGTCTGGCATGCGAGAACGACTTTGTGTTTCTACATAATGGCAGTGCAGTGAACACTCTCAACTCCATATAAGGAGAAGAAGGTGGAAAAGAAGTGATTGCACACAATTTCTCTGACATACAGCATTGATACAAATTAATTTTAATGTTTGAAAGTGAGTGAGAGAGTCACTGCATTAAAAACAGCTAAAGTTTTCTTTGGAAAACGTTTACTTCACTACATTCCAAAGCATAATGTCGTACTTTTTACTGCACAGCATTTCATAAATAAAAGTTGTTTTTTTTACCTTTAATTCTTAAGTACATTAAAAATGTTGTACTTTCTTATTTGTACTCAAGTAAAACTTTGACTTTTACTAGATTTCTAATGTAATTAAGTATTAAATGAAATTCAATATGAAATGTAGTTCAGTAAAAGTACAATACTATGCTTTGGAATGTTGTGAAGTAAACGTTTTCTAAAGAAAAACACTCTGATAAAATACAGACACTTGAAAAATGTACTTAAACAGAGTAAAAATACTTCACTACTGTCCGCCTCTGATTAAAACTTAACATTAACCAAGATTTCGAAACGCTGTTAGTGCTGTTCATGGTTTTTCATGCTATTGCATGACTAATGTTATCGTACAGAATCTTATTTTAAAGTGTTACCACTCAATTATATGCAATATGTAACAAGGGTTACCTCTCTATCCAAGTGGTCAGTCAGTGACCTGACAAAGGATAAACCTGAGCAAAGACAACAAAGAAACCACTCCTTTTTTGACATTGACATTATATGCTTAAGCAGTGCAGATATTTAGAGGCAAAATACATGTTCAGTCATTTTCATGCAAGTGTCCTTGTGATAACAACAGATTGGTATAGTCATCTTATAGGTCACCAAGTTGACAAGATGGTCATGTTTGCAAATAATAGATTGGTAATAATGTCTCACTTTTCTTAAAAAAGACAATTAAATACAGATACACTTTAAATTTAGAGGCGCAAGTTATGGCAAAAACAGAGAAAAATAATATATAATTGCACAACTCATAATACAGATTGATAAATCGGTTTGTTATAGGTTGTGCAGTTATATATTTTTTTCTACAATCTAATAAATGTAAATAAAACAATAATAAATAATTTGGTATCACCTTGAAACAGGTAGGAATCTTTCAGAGTATTTGCGTTTTATTTAGTTTTTTGATGACAGTGTTAGCTAATGCATGCTAACATGATCATCCTGTGTTACATTAACATAATGCAGACTTAATATTCTAAATAAACTTAATCACTAAGGGTTTTTATGCTGTGATATACCTGACTCTCTTATGTGTACTTTTTATTCTTAAAGGGGCCATAATCTTTTGCAGTTAAAAAGTATCCCTTATATAGAATAAAGAAGTGTGCACACAAACACTCACAGAGATAAATGCAAAAAGTACAATCTTTTGTTACATATATATATTTTTATCTTTATCTTCCTCCTGCAGCTTAGCTTTGTGATAAGTTAGACATGTGGTATAGTAGATGAGGACAGTAAATGACATCATACAATGTATTCAGGTCACTGAACACTTAGTTTTGATGTTTTCAAAGCATTCACTGTAGACTAGGTAAACTGTCTATGTATGCACATGTATGCAACTTTATCCTCTGTAAATGATTTTTTATGATATTGTTAATTACATGCCCAAAAGAAAGGCAGACAGAAGGTTAGAGACAGGTGGAAAGTTTGATAAAGACAGAAGATTCTTTCATCATTGTCATTCAGGATGCTGTATCTCCTCTCCCAGCATGTACTGATGCAGATAGAGATGCAACACAATCAGCCATCTGTTAGTAGGTTCTCTGTCTGCAGTCATGATGAGGCGGAAGCCCAGACTCCAACAAGTGAACATTAGACCAACTAGAAGCTTTTCCTAGTTTATTTATGGATCAATCATTTGTTTAATTTAATTTATCTAAATACAGATAGTCCTATTTTTTTATTATTATTATTATTATTATTTGTGATATATTTGTCCTCAGATTTTTTGATTCATTCTTGGTTTAATCAATGTAATTACCAGACAGAAATCTATTCTCTATATATAATTTTAAAAAAAATAAATAAATAAAAAAATAAAAAAAACTCTGAAAATGGCACCAGTTTTCTGTGTATTTTCATCCGGCATTAAGGACTTTCTATAGAATGACAAGCACCATGGAGGTGGACAGGAAAAACAGTGGTCAGCTGAGCTGTCTCTGATTGGCCATTGGGGGAGGTGACACTTTACGCCTATTCTAACTGCAAAGATAAAATCCCCACCTGCCATTACCCTAAAATCAGGAACCTCCAGCGGATACGCACACACACTTACCCACACACCCCAAAAATAAAGAAGTAACAAACAGAAACTCTGTCCCTTTTCGACGGCCACTGTCAGGGTAGGTTGCCCTTTGCAGTGTGTCTCTGGTTGGCGTCTTTTTTGGGCCTTTGCCGATCTCTGAGGCCCCCTGCGTGATAAGGTGCGTGAGTTAGATCATTGGTTTCATTTGGTAAGAGGAAATTTAGCAGAGTTGAGCAATGGTACGGGGACAGTTTTGAAAGCCCTTGAGAAAGCATCAGAGTTGCAGATCGAGTGTCAGGCGGCGAGGAATCCATGCTGCATCCGTACAGAATGGAGGGGTACATCATCCCACCCGTGAGTATTTTTTATTCTCTAAATGGTCCTATTATGATGCTGCTGCTGCTAGTAGATGGGTAAAAAATCAATTATTTGTTATAGTGCTGCCAACGTGTCAAAAGACATTATGAAGATTCGTCATTGTGGACGTACTAGTAGCTGAATGAACAGCTGGATCTTTTTTGTAATATTAGTGTTTGACATCCGTCAGTCTATTATATCTTGAGGATAATTTGTACATTTTGTTTGTGTATTCTTTTTCATGTAAAAAGTCAGAGTTAGTGTCGGCATGCATACGTGCTTGTGCCAACCTCTTCAAAACAACAATCTATTGAGATTCAGCTACTCGGATGTACATTTAAACATCTGATGTTTTTATTAGTGTATAGTGGATCGATTAGAGACTATTTGAATGTTAATGAATAAATGTCTTTAATTATAGATAACGTGTAGAGGTTTGTTTATTGTAACAGGCTATGATTAACATCAGTGCAATGAAAAAATAAACTGTTCTCCAAAATGTATAATAATCATAATTTCTATGTAGAAAGAAGAGGGTAGAGAGAGAGTAACCTGGACTGGCTGGATGTCACAGACACCGTCTGTACAAAAAGATTACTGGGCAGTTTTAACCAAAGATGTGAGGCTTTTCCTATATGGTCCAGTGTATTATTATTTTGCTATTGACTCCAGTCATTCAAACCGGTCACCCTTTGTTTCTTATCTATTTGCTTAGCAGCAAACAGAGGAAATGTTTGAATCAGAGATGTATCGACCACCAATGGAGTATCAGTATATCATTGATGACGGTCAGAATGGTGAGTTTGTATTCTTTGTTATCTAAAATTATAAGCTATCTACACAATAAGAAGGTTTGTTTTTTTTATTCATAAAATCTAAAAACAGTCCACAAACAACTGCTAAACTGATGCTAAAATAAATTTAAAAAAAATCAAAAAAACTTAATGGCTTCAATATTCCTCAATAACCATAGATTGATTTTCCTCTCTTTTTAAATGTTCATTTTCCCCTTTCAGCTCAAGTTAAGCAAAGTTCTTTGACTAAATGGTCGTCTTACATATATCTGTTTTATCAGATATTACTGACTTAACCCCCTGCTAACAAAACACTTATAACACCTAGAGAGGCCCATGTAAACAGCTCCTTGTTGTATTGAGCTAACGGATCAAAATCACACCCAGGGCAGCTGGGCCTGAACTGTAAGGGGGACGTTAGGAGAGCGAGCGAGTGGAACCGGGCGAGTGACCTAGCACAAAGCAGGAAACAGATGCCTCGTTCTGACAGGCAAGAAAACTACAGACGTAGAACGACAAATATCCCCAAGGGTTTCTGTCCAAAATGAGACAATATAGCAATTTAGCTATGTAGGCGTCTAAAACTGGGTGCTAAACAGTAGCATCAGTTTCTGTCTCTGAGGTTGAGGATGGAGATTGCATTTTGTTACTACTGTATATAGGACTGTGAGAGTATTTTGTGATAAAGTTTATGGTGACCTTTATTTAGACCTTTGCCTTATTTATTCAGCCCTGTCATCAGACAGCTATGTGCTGATTTTTCGAAGAAGTTAAATGACAGAAACTGAAAACAGTTTTGAGTTTCGTTATACGGCACTGAAGAAATGCAGAGTACTTTTTTTTTTTTTTTTTTTTAACTTTTTTTCAACTTTTTTTTCCCCACAAACAATTTATGTAACAGCTATTTCTGTTCAGTGGAGGAATGTACACATATGTTTCTCCAGAAAATGTAATAAATGGCTTGACTGGTTCTTTTATGAACACTCCCACTGTACTTGAAGTTTAGTCAAATTAGATTGATTGTGTTGATTATTATGCTGTAGATTATTTCTCTATGTGATAAAACTTAAAACAGATAATAAAAAAATCGGATAAATTTGATCACATATATTTAAATGTTCCATTTAGAGATTGACCGTTAAATACAACGGCATTAAAAGAAACAACAACATGCTTGAGGCTATTCAAAAACTGCAAAGGAAATGGTGGTGTGAACAGGAAACAGGGTGACACTCAAAGTCCCAGTGTAGTGAGAAAGTACATGTAATTTCTTGCATGCAATTGAATTGACGGACAGAAAAACCTGACATGGTTGATTTATCAGTTGCTTGTACCAGCTTACACAAAAAGCATGTGACGTATTGTCATATTTCATTCGGTTGTTAAAAGATGCTTTCTGCTGACCCTTTGTTTCAACTTAATTGTCCATGTCTAGATCACGCATGGGATTATAATACACATCATGTCCATCCAGTGGATTTCGAGAACTTGCCAGATAGCCATTTCACAGAGCTCCAGAGCGTGCAGCCACTACATGCATCAAATGTGCATCGCTTCCCAGATGTTGAGTCTGGTCATTTTATCGACCCAGGCCTGACCGGGCATCACCTCACCCTGCCCCCTCCACAGGTGAGATTTGCATTCTCTATAAAACACCTGCTATTTAATACCCATTCACTTTCATTTTATGTGTGAGAGCGCTTTCTTTCTATATGATATGTTTTGATGTCCTGTCCTCACTTGAGTTCTTTTTGAGCTTTGGTCACATTATTGTTGACAAGAAGTAACCATTTTGTTTAATACAGTGTAGGAGACATTTAGGAACAGAGAAATCTTTCGGAGAGATACTGACTGTGTCTCTAACAACGGGTTTAATAAGTTTTGGTTAAATTTCTCCTGTTTCTCCGTGACACAAGTGGGTGTTGATGCTGGTTAAGAGGTTGTAGAAAGCATCTGTGCCCCAGCTATTGCTCAACTAAGCCTTATCCTGACCAAAACTCAACACTGTCACTGTAACTGCAGTCTGCACACTCATCAACTGCCATTACACAGAACATCCCCACTTACACAAACAAAACCGCTCTATATTGTGACACAAGCGCACAAATGTTAGAGCTTAAAAAAAAAACTGAGCTAGAATACTTTCAAAAAAACAAAAACAAAAAACATGCATTTGATGTTAGCATTTATACAGGAACCATACTGCAGTTCAACCCTTTTTAGTTTATTAGCCTCCTTTGGGCAGTCTAGTAGAAAATAACTACATTCTAGAGACTTTCTATATTGGCTTGGATTTAAAAAAAAAAAAGTTTGCCTGACCTTTTGGAGATATTTCAACAAGAAGAGGATATACACCTTGCATATCCATCAATGACTGCTCTGTGGGTGGAAAATCAAAGATCACTTCTTGAAAGAGATCGTTTAATCTAAAAAAGAATAATGCAGTGATTGATTTCCCTTCCTTTGGTTGGACCTCATCTGGAAGGCAGACTCTAACCATAAAGCATATCGCAAAAGAGAGCTTTTCCTTTCTAGACGTCCTTGTAGGAGGAAGCAGAGATCCGTCCACCACGGACTGATATGCTGCCTGTCATACGAGCTCAGTCTCTCTGGATGGTGCTTGATGCTTGGAGAAAAAAGTTCTGGTTTTCAGCTAATTTTATAATAACGTCATATTTTTCTGATCATGTAAACTATACAGTTCGAAAGTTTGGGGTCAGTAAGATTTTTTTTAATGTTTTTCTCTTACCAAGGCTACATTTATTTGATCAAAAATACAGTACAAAACAACAATACTGTGAAATATTTGTACAATTTAAATAAATGTTTTATATTTTAATATATTTTTAAATTAAATTTTTCCTATGATGGCAAAGCTGAATTTTCAGCAGACATTACTGCAGTCTTCAGTGTCACAGAAATCATTCTAATATGCTGATTTGATACTCAAGAAACATTTCTTACTATTATCAGTGTTGAAAACAATGTCTCATATAGACATAAATATTATAAATCTTGACTGCATTTTACCCTGTACAATAATTTACCATGATAACCATAGTATCTGCCATAATAAAAGTTACTAAAGTTATTGTCACTACTAAAACCATAAAGTTGATGATACACAAGGCAACTTTTTGAGCGATGTTGTTTGGGATATCCAGATAGAAATTTGTTGCCCATTCTCAATGGAAAAGTGCCCAAGCAACATTGCTCAAAAAGTTGCCCTGTGTATCATTACCTTAATACATTTTTATGAGATCTCCTGTAAACAGTGTAAAAATCTTTAATGCAATTTAATGCTGAGCCACAACAATAACTGAAGTAAATGATATTTTGGTGGATATAGTGCGCTTGCCATGGTAATTTTAAAGGAGCTATTCTGTGAATTCAGTATCAGTTAATCAGTAGATTAGTTATTTACACCTCAACCCTAAGCAATGACTTTTTTTGCATGTAAGCCTTGCATGTATAAATTGTAGTCTTTGAGAAAAGCAATGCTGCTTCCTTGGCCAAGAAGACAAGTATCACTGCTGAAAAGTGCAGAAATGTAAGAAATATTCACTGATCTAAAAAGTCAAGTCTTTAAGGGATGTAAAACAACCACCGTTCCAGCCCAGTCTCTTGAGGCCCTATACAAAAAAGGTATAACAAATGCACAAAGAAACAGTACAACGATTCCTTATGAAAATACTGGAAATTTATAAATACGGTATGACTGTCATGTGTTTCTGAGGGCACTCTCCTCAAGTCATCAGACTCTGCAACTGTCATGTCACAAGAAACTGCTACCCCAGCACTGTGTGTGCAATCGCATGAGACCGCTATGATCCTTGACACTTTGGGTTTTTGTAAGGGCTTCTCAGTAAAGCGGTTTAACTGAAAATAGGGTAACCTTTCAGATCTTTCATAACATTTTCTTTCTTTCATAGCATTTTCTTTCTTTAATATATATTCCATTCTGTACATCCATACTGTTTTATGTCCTTACTGTAAAGAAACTATGGAAGCCCGTTTCCGCCACTGAATAAAAAAATAAAAATAGTCATTGCGACTTTTTATCTCGCAAATGCGAGTTTATATCTCACAATTCTGACTTTTTTTTCTCACAATTCTGACTTTTCTCACAATTGCGAGTTATAAAGTCACAATTCTGAGATATAAACTCGCAACTGCGTGAAATAAAGTCAGAATTGCGAGATATAAACTCGCAATTGCATGATATAAAGTCACAATTCTGAGATATAAACTTGCAATTGCGAGAAAAAAAGTCAGAATTGCAAGAAAAAGTCAGAATTGCGAGAAAAAGTCAAAATTGTGACTTTATATTACGCAATTGCGAGTTTATATGTCAGAATTCTGACTTTATAACTCGCAATTATGAGAAAAAAAGTCAGAATTGTGACTTTATATCACGCAATTGCGAGTTTATATCTCAGAATTCTGACTTTTTTTCTCACAATTGCGAGTTATAAGTCAGAATTATTGGGGAAAAAAAGTCAGAATTCTGAGATAGAAAGTCGCAATTACTGTTTTTATTTTTTTATTTAGTGGTGGAAACGGGCTTCCATAAGAAACAGACAAAATATTCTGTGGGCTTTGTTCAATTGCATCATATTCTGCAGCTTGAAGTTTCACTGCACTTTTATATCGGCAATATATAAAAACATAAAGTTCCTCTTTCTTAATGTTGAACCAGGCTGAAATCTCCAAATGACACATTTCAGACCACCTGATTGCACAAACGTGGCTCCCACATGTACTGTATAGCTCATAGGCTATTATTTGTGCCTGAACGTGAATTTAGCAAGAATTCCGCCCCCTTTATAATAAATATTCATAAATTGCTCATTTCAAGAACTACTTGCTGTGTAGAGTTGAGTTAATTGTGTTAACTATGTACAGTGTTGGGGAGTAACTAGTTACATGTAACTGTAATTTAATTACAAAATAAATGTTACTGTAATCTGTTACAGTTACTTATGAAAATGTTAATGATTACCCAGGGGGTACATCTGAATATTTTCACACACATACAGATTTGATTGATTTCTTTCCCAAATTGCATTGACTGCTCTAAAATATTAGACACCAATGTTTCAGGAGTTTAGGACACATAATAGGACACATACTTATTTGATAACTGTTTTATTTCTTATTTGGATTTATGTATATGCTTTTTTTTTTTTTTTTAAGATTAACTGTTTTTTCCCCAAAGCATTTAGATGCCAGTGTTTCCTGTCAAAGCTATGCAAAGATCTGATTTCAAAAACAGTATCATAGCTATTAAACTGTATCTTGTTATGATTTTAAATCTGTATTTAACCTCACAACGATATCGAAGTAAAAAGAGGTGTTAACGTCTGATTTTGTGGTGGCTGTGCTTTAAAATTAAATTATTATAATCTTAATTTAACTGATAAAGGATTTTGAGGAGTCTGACAGTAATCAGTGTTGAGTAATACTGTAAGGTTAACCCTGTCTTGTTTAAATGAAATGATTAACAGTTGAAAACATTCATTAGAAATTTAGAAAATTAATCAAATGTAATCAGTTACATTAATAAAGTAATTGAAATAGTTACACTACTTATGACATTTTAAATGGGGTAACCTGTAATCTGTAAACTATTACATTTCCATAACCTTCCCAAAACACGGACTATGTACTTCAGGAGAAACGTTCTTTACTAAGTTTTACATGTTCTTCTATTGGTTCCTGGGTTCTTTACAGCACCAGTATGTTTTCTTACTAACTATAGTATAACATTTAATTAGTTGATTCTAACTGGAATCTTTATTTTTCTGTGCGCTCTCTGATAATCATGTACTTTATATCTTCACAGATGACATATTTGCCACGGCCATCGGTGTGTTACCCTCACAGTGTACAGCCCTCTCCTCTCCAGCGCAGCTCGGATGACGATGACCCCGGCAGTCGCAGTCCTCCGTTAGAGGTGTCTGATGAGGAGTGTATGAGAGACCACATTACTTCAACAACAGGAGGAGAACATGGTAAGGACAAAGGCAAAGACCAATTTCAGCTTACTGACATGGACACAACGATAATGATATGGAATGTGGATAAGTGATGCAAACCCAACCCAGCTGTTATTGAAACTGTATTGTCAGTAACTGTTGAGAAAAAAAAAAAGGTTTCAAAATGGGATTTTTGTAGTGATGCCGTAAAAGAACTGTTTTTGGTTTCCCAGAGAACCTTTCAGTCAAGTTTTTAAAAGAAACTTTTTTTTTCCTTAGCGTAAAAAAACATTGTAATAATCTGAAGAACATTTTTCCGCTACAAAGAACTTATTGTGCAATGGAATGCTTCTATGAATGTTAAAAGTTCTTCATGGAATCATTGATGCCAGTAAAGAACCTTTATTTTTAAGAGTGTAGGTGCTGATTTCCTTTGTTTTTCAAGGTAACAAGAAGAAAATTCGCTTGTATCAGTTCCTGCTTGACCTTCTGCGAAATGGTGACATGAAGGACAGCATCTGGTGGGTGGACCGAGAAAAAGGAACATTCCAGTTCTCTTCCAAGCACAAAGAGGCTTTAGCAAACCGCTGGGGTGTACAGAAGGGAAATCGCAAGAAGATGACCTACCAGAAGATGGCAAGGGCACTGAGAAACTATGGCAAGACGGGAGAAGTCAAGAAGATCAAGAAAAAGCTCACCTACCAGTTCAGTGGAGAGGTACTTGGGAAGTGCCACACAGAAAGGAAGCTTTACATGTAAACACATGCGCAAAAAGGCGAGAAAAAGACTTGGAGAACACAAAAGATAACCTTTTTCTTCTGAGAAAACAGAAAAAGACTGGACCTGAACTTTTACCATAGTTATGGTTTAAAACTCAACTATTTTAATTTTCATTCCTTATTCCTTCACCTTTGCATTAATTAAGTAAATCTTAAGTCATTTTAAAATGTCAATAGTTTTCGTGCTGCAGGACCAACATTTACACGTCTGTACAGTGTATATATATATATGGGGCGAGCACACATTTAAAGGGTTAGTTCATCCAAAAATGAAAATTCTGTCATTAATTACTCACCCTCATGTCGTTTCAAACCCGCAAGACTTTCGTTCATCTTCGGAAAACAAATGAAGATCTTTTTGATGAAATCTGAGAGATGTCTGTCCCTCCATTGACTGCATTTGTAACGACCACTTTGACGCTTCAAAAAGTTCATAAAGAGATCGTAAAACTAATCCATGTGAATTGAGTGGTTTAGACCAAATTTTCTGAAGAGACTCGATTGTTTTATATGCTAAACAGATTTAATTTAGGCTTTTATTCACATATAAACATTCATCAACTCACACATCAGCTGTGGTAAACGGAAGCTCAAGCATGTTTGCTTGACATGTAAGAGAACCATTGAGCTTCGTTCTTCTATGTTACGCAGCATGTTTGAGCTTCTGGAAGAGGTTTGTTCTCGCGTGTCAAGCAGGTTCAGTTGAGCTTCTGTTTATGTTCGCTGATCAATATGTGAATAAAACCCTAAATTCAATTTGTTCATCATATAAAGCGATAGTCTCTTCAGAAAATTTGGACTAAACCATTCTATTCATATGGATTAGTTTTACGATCTCTTTATGAACTTTTTGATGCGTCAAAGTGATAGTTGTGTAGCTGTCTATGGAGGGACAGAAATCTCTCAGATTTCATCAAAAAGATCTTCATTTGTGTTCTGAAGATGAACGAAAGTCTTATGGGTTTGGAATGACATGAGGGGGTGAGTAATTGATGACAGAATTTTCATTATTGGGTGAACTAACCCTTTAAAAGAGCAAATACAGTGACCAAAGTGAGTCGAATTTTAAAAATTGGTAAGGACAGTTGCAAACTTTACCACCACACATGGAAAAAAAAAAAATCACAAAAATATAAAAAGCAGAAGTGAAAACCAATGACACAGGCTCACGCAGCACGGAAAACTCTGTCACGTCTGGGTAACAAGCACATAGACGCATTCTCTGCTCATGTTTGTACTGTCTTTCTCTCGACATCACATTCGATCTGAAAAAAAAAAAAAATCTTTATAGAAACTAGATAAATAAACATTAATTCTCGTTACAAAGTGAACAGCGTATTTGCTGTGAACCATTTATTCATAAATCTGTATCATACTTCAGGGTAATTTCTTAGCAGTGTAATGACTCATTGCAATTGTTTAAATATAACCTAAGAACAGTGGGAAAATTTGAGAGAACACCAAACAGACCTAATGCCTAAAAATTGCTTCAAATGACTTTTTACAAAGACTTAATTCTGTGCTAAGAACATATCTATCTACACAGATAAATCTGTGGTCACATGGAGTGACAATTAATTATCCATTTGAGACAGAACTCCTAGGCCTGGTTTCACAGACAGGGCTTAGATTAAGCCAGGTTTAGGCCTTAGCTAAATTAGGACATTTGAGTAGCTTTTATAAATGTGCTTTAGAAAAAAAACATTACTGGTGTGCATCTTGAGACATTACAATAGAACTGACACATTTTAACATATGTCAGTGCAAGTTACTTTCAGTTAAAACAGCTCAAACATGCATTTTAGTCTGGGACTAGCTTAAGCCTTGTCTGTGAAACTGAGCATTAATGACTTGGATTAAATTTAAGTCGGCACACTGTTGTTCCCAAAGGAATTTTTACCAAAAAACATTACATTTCAAGCCACATGCCTTTATCAACAGTATGCTGACTTTGTTTTAAACTTAATCCAAGTTATTAAGAGTTATGTCTTGATTTTTTATATATATATATCTCTTGTGCCATTTCAGTTGTTTTTGAATGTTCATGCTTTTCAGCATTTAGATTAAGTTATTAATTGATGATATAAAATTATTAAATTATGATAAAAGTGTAATACCTTAAAAATATATTAAACTAAATATGAGAACCTGCTCAGAACCATCAGTTACATACAGTTTCTCAGCAGTGTAAACCACACCCCTTACACCAAAAACCTCAGCTGAAAGCAAAACCTCTCAGCGCCCCCTGTCAGCAAGACCGCTGAACTGCTAAAAACAATATTTAAATAGGTTTATTTGTCTATTAATATATTTAAATGAAATCCATAAAATTCAAGTTCATTGATTAAATTTAATTTCTTACACAAGAATTAAAGAAACCTATAAACAGTGGTTACTGTGGAAAAACGAATACACCTATTCCTGGATTCACAGATCCATTCTGTTATTTCTTTACCCTTAGGGTGCATCTGAATCATGCAAGCACACTCTCCATTCAGAGTCCCCTTTTTTCAGGATACAAAGCAGCTTTTCATTCTGAATAAAAATAAGTCCAATCAGGAGGTCTTCTGTAAGATGGAGGGCTTGACAAGAGGAACATACCACTGTAGGTAAAGAGGGTGATCATTACAAAAACTTGCATAATATAAAACATCATCAAAGATTATCATTTGTTTTAAGTTACGCAGTAAAACTAAAAAAAAAAAGAAAAAAAAGGGATCATTCTTCAGAAATTCAACAATGGTACGTTTACCTCTTCTGTCATTCCTGCTGTCTTCCTTCCTTCTGTATTGAATGGAGGCTTCAAAAACCCTTTGAAATGCAACTTCACCAATTCATGGAATGTTTTCAAGGAATCCTGAAATATGAAAAAGCAGCTCTCAAGCTAGGATAAAGACACAAGGTGCGTCCCAATTTGTGTACTTGTGCACTATTCAATGCCGTTTTGTAGTACAGTGTGAGTATTGTGTTCACACTGAAAATTCCAAATAGGAGGAGTACACTTTAAATACCCGGATGATGCATTCAATTAACTGAAAAAATGAAGTGTGGAATGTTGGACACTTTATGCATTTAACTATTGTAGCTTTAATTACGTAGTGGAGGGGGAAGGGCTATCAGACTGAATGACTGAATGACCCTATAAAATTCATACACTACATGGTTGAGTACATGGTGCATAAGTACATAATGCATATACAAAGTACATACAAGTACATACATATTTCTCTCATTTGGAAGCAGACTCAGACTTTGCTCATACAAATGAATAGTTCAGCCATGAAACTCTATTCGCGTTCTGATTGGTTTGTTCAATGTAATGTTCCCAGCCAATCTATTTTACATATCCATTACTATTTCCCTATATAACCACGACGCATCAAAATGAATGCACTATCTCTGCGTGCTATGCAACTTCCCATTGTAGCCCTCCGCCTCCCCAGCACCACCTGCTTAGATCTGCTACACGGGGTCTCCCTCTCTCTAGCAGCAGCATGTTCCCTTTAATTTTATATTCCAAGCATTTAGCAGAAGCAAGTCGTACTTGCTTTGTAGCAGCTGCATAGCAGATCTAGTCCACCAAGACCAAACCTATGTATATTCTATTTACATTAATAAAATGTTTTACAAACTATGCTGAGAGTTGTCATAACTGAAGTGCTGTATACAAGTATCTCAAAAGCCTATCTGCATCAGTAAGGGTGTTTTAAAAAATAAAATATTTACAGGCAAATTTCACCAACCATTTTAATTGTACTGCTACATGGTTAAAAAAAGAAATCTGAGCTGATAGATCTCTTACCCGTCCTTCTTGTGAGCAGATGTATGTGAACCATCTTAACCCTGCAGCCACATGTGTGATCTCATCAGCATAAATCACCTCCAACACCTTCACTGAGCTTGTGTCTCCCTGAGAGGCGAAGCGGGACAGAGTCTGAGGGTGCACATCTAAACCTCTGTGTAAAAACAATGCAGATCTATAACTAAATAGATATTTTCAGACACATATGTGAAAATAACAAATGCTAACAGACATGAGATGCGTTGTACCTGGCCTCATGGACCATGTGCACTATAGCTAGCCTTGCCAAAAGGTCATGAGACGTATCTGTTGCTGACTGCCATAAACCTTTTTGAAAAGAAAAGAGATAGATATTGAACCACTAACATCACCTATGCTAAGTGAAAAAAGTCAAAAAGACAAACACATGAAAAGACTGACCGTTGTGTACTGGTAAAGCACCAAAGAAGCTGCCAAGTTCCGTAATCCTTTGTTCTAGTAACTGATAATGCTGCAGGAGAAGGTTACATCAGATTAATGTGGATTACTTAGTTAGCATTTTGCCTAAATAAATTAAAGACGTCAACATTCAAACCTTGGCTTCATCTCCTGCTACTTTGACAAAGTCATCAAAGAACTGGCGAGGTAATGGCTCTCCAGTGCTCAATCTAAATGTGGAGAATCTTGCTATCACATCCCAGGACAGGTCTATTGCCCACTGCTCTATGTTAGCAAGTGAGTGCAATAAGGCAATCCTACTCGCCTGATGGAACACAAACAATTTTTACTTTTACATTATTATTATTAACTTTCTGCTGAAGAAAAAATAGCATCTAAAAGGAACAAAGTTTACCAGTGTGCCGCCTTTGCCCCGTTTGATTTTTCCAGGCTCCACAACAGTCAGATTGTCTTTTCTTTTTGGATGTGCAGGAGGGATGGCCTCTCCAGTTTCTGTTATTTTCCCACTGTTCCAGTTCTCTTGCACCATCTTGGTCAATGAAACCTACACGTCACAGAAAAACAAAGAAGCAGAAGTCTGATGATGATTTGTTTTGCGCAATCAGATGAAATAACACTGTGATGAATGATATGGATTAGTCAATTACTACTTATTAAAGGACATTTCCAAACCTTTTCCTGTGGATCTGGGGTGTTAAGGATTTTGGTGGCCCATGTGCAAAGTGTGTTTTCAGAGGAGTTTATTTCAGTGGGTAAACTGTCTGCAAGGAATACAGCACACGCATGTCTTGTGTACTACAACATATCATATTCACAATTAATATTTACAAGTTCTGCCATTTCTCACCTTGGTGGGTTATCTTTGTCACTGGGATGGGACAGAGGGACAGTGTGCTTTGAGTATTTATATACACTTTTCCATCCAGTACTCGGACATCATACACTTGGTTCTGGTGACAATAAGAATATCAAGAATGTTGGCAGGTTGATCACTTTACATTAAAGGGTTAGTTCACCCAAAAATAAAAATTCTGTCATGATTTACTTACCCTGATGTCATTCCAAACCTGTAAGCCTTTCTTTCTTCTGCAGAACACAAAAGAAGATATTTTTAGAATGTTGCTAACCAATTTTTTTTAGTGACAACTGACAAAAAAAAAAAAAAAAAAAAAAAATATATATATA
This sequence comes from Mylopharyngodon piceus, assembly GCA_039654765.1. NCBI lineage: Eukaryota > Metazoa > Chordata > Actinopteri > Cypriniformes > Xenocyprididae > Mylopharyngodon > Mylopharyngodon piceus. Next base: position 27,609,387 of record CM077442.1, read on the forward strand.
TATATATATATATAAGAAATATCTTGTTTTATGTTTCACAGAAGAAAGTCATACAGGTTTGAAATGACATCAGAGTGAGTAAATCATGACAGAACTTTCATTTTTGAGTGAAATATCCCTTTAACATGGTCCATCATAACAACTTACCTGTAGTCCAGAGGAAGAGGAACCAGTTTCAAGGCAGAAATCAAAGGAATGCCATGGGCAAATCAAAGCCAGTTTCCCATTGCCCAGATCCTCAATATCACCTTGCTCAAGTGGGCCCCCTGTTGAGCAATAGATCATGATATTCAGATTCTAAAACAATTCTCTCATGTTACTTTATTACAGATCTCTGTGATATTTTTCACAAGGATTCATAATTAATTTGTAACATTTTTATGTCAGAAAATATTTTTAATCTTACATACAAAAGTACTTATAAAAGTATGTAGGTTTAAAAACAAATATACAACAATATCCAAGCAGATGGGCTTGTGTGGGCACTAATGGTTCAACTAGGAAGTGGTTCAACCATCTAGAAAAAGTTCTCTCTCAAAATTTTCTGTGCAAACAAGGCCTTTGAGGGAAGCCACAAGGAGGCCAAGAGGGTGAGAATGGAATAAAGGGACACCATTCAAAAATATCAAGTTTTGCATATAACATAGTTTTGTATGTAAGGGCACAAAACAAAATGCTATTCAAAAGGAACCATATAATCATATGGAATTTGTCAAAAACATAGAAGTAAAGTAGTTGCAATTGTCAAATGACACCAAACTGAATTTAAAACCAAAACCATTCCATCTATACAAAGAAAAGACACTTGTCTTGACCAAGGCACAATGCACTGGAGTTCTCTATATCAGTCTAGAGTTACAACTAACCTTCATGTGGGCAAGATGAATCCATAGCCCAGAATTTATCATCCTCTGTATGCACCATGACTATATGCTCTCCATCATCTGAGTAAAACCTTGAAAATATATTTTTTAACATTAAAAAAAAAAAAAAAAAAAAAAAAAATGGAGAAGTGTATATAAGAAATATTATACTGACAGTTATTTTCTCAGGGAGGATATAAATATCCACATATTTTAATTATTTAATACATGCAAGTGGTCTCAGACTTTTGGACACCACTGCCTTTCACTAATTTAAGACACTTTTTGCTCATGTAAATTATATTTTCACTATAACAGTCATTGAAAACAGATGCATTTGTCACATTCCACATATAAAGATTTACTTTTTAAAAACGCCCTACCAAAACGTTATCTGTTTTACTGAATGCCCTCTTATGACAGTTCACGAGCATCATATATTTGAGTGTGAGCATTTATACAATATGGCATGCCCTTACTTCGTGCATGGTGACTTAAATTTAGATTTGTCTCCCACACACTGCCAGTTTCCAGCCTTGACAATGTCTTTAAGCGCATCAACTAAATCCTTCTCGAAGTGATCCATTCAGAACCTTTTTATGCCTTCCACTACTGTATTTTTTTACAGTCTATGTTCAGGACCCATGTGGTAACTAAATAAAACTGGGGAAAATGTTTGTTAAACTTCCGGTTGCTTCTTATTTCAAAATAAAAGTCTACAAGTTGTAAGTTTACTTTTAAATTAGTTTATTTTTGGCAAATGTTCCTAGGAAAAACCCTTTGTGATTATCAAGTATAAAATACTGGAGCAATAGCATATCTTCGCACTTGCAAAATACTGAATGATCTTCATAGAAACTGAACGGATCTCTGTGTGGCCGCCCAGTGGCTGCTAAACAAATAACAGCGCATGCGCATGAGGTAAAGTGTGCGTTTTGCCGCTCGCACAGTACTCCCTGAGAAAAATGATTTTGGTTCGTGTGGAACCATAACAGATTTCTTCTACATTTTTAAATAATAAATACAGAATCATGCCGATCTCCTGTTCAGCTATTGATTGCTCAAATCGGTTTGTCAAAGGGTCAGAGATCCGGTTCTATAGGTAAGCAAGTTGCTTTGTTGACACACTTGAGCTTTGTGTTAGGCTTGTGTTAGAGTGTTTATATGTGCACGAGTTGCTATATATGCATCTAAATAAGAGTCTGGCAGATAGAGGCTTCCTAGTTCATATGCAACTTGTCGTAAATGCAATACACCTAAAATAATACTTTATGTTTTGTAAACAAGAGGCAACACAGTATTTTCCCCTCTTAATTATCATGGTGCGTTGTGCTCCTATTTTTTTTCATTAGTTATATATATATATATATATATATATATATATATATATATATATATATATATATATATATATATTGAAAGCTTGTGTTCTGTTGCCACAACAGAATTTACCTTTTAACAACTGATATGATTGGTCAGAGTTTGCTATAGTGAGTCAGCTTCTTTTAAATCTAAGTGATTTGCACAGGTAACTGGCTTCAGAATACAATAGACGTGTGGATAAAACGCTCTTAAAAGTAACAATAACTAATGGAGCCTTCTTTGCTGTCTTTCTGTTCAGGTTTCCAATCAGCAAGCCTCAGCTGGCCGAGCAATGGGTACGAAGCCTCGGGAGAAAGAATTTTGTTCCCACTCAAAACTCCTGTTTGTGCTCGGAGCATTTTCAGCCTGACTGCTTCCGTGACTATAATGGAAAACTGTTTCTCAGAGAGGATGCAGTGCCGACTATTTTCACAAACTCTGGAGGAGATGGTACAAAGGTGCGTGTCCTTCCACTCGGTAAAGTTATTCTTGTTGTCCAACTTAAATATATATATATATCTATCTGCTTTTGAAATGCAATCCCTCTCTCATTGTTTTATTTATTACTTGCAGATTGAGTTACGGAAAAACAGGGGAGGATTAGTGGGAAAGGATGTAAATGATTCCAGTCGGTTTAATTCACTTTCTGATAAAGACAGAGCCAAACAGTTCACAAAAGACAGAAGGCAACCCATAAGAGACTCCAGCCTGAAGGTAACACATACACTGCTGAATATGCAATTGCTATCACTTACTTTAGTCTGTTTTTAGCTTCTCTGTAGGCCATTAACACGTCTCACACTTTTTTTTCTTTTCTTTTCTTTTTTTTCCATGTTTAATCTCATGGAGAAAAATCTCATTTTCAGATTTTCTCTGTGAATAGAGCAAATCTGAAAGGTGCTTGGCCACAAGGTGTGTCAAAGATATAAATCTGTGTAGATATGTTGATGTTCACAGCATTGATTCCTGGAATAAGTGCCATTTGAAAGGGAACAGCTACAGTTCAGCTGCATACTTTTTCCCTTTATAATGTCATTCAGATTTTTCTTTTTTGTTTTATTACAGGGCAGAGGTATAAATGATCGGAGACGTGCAGGGATGAAGCTCTCATCAGGTGACAGGTACCTGCCTTCCTATTACGGCTGCCCCCTAATAGTCAAATAAACCGAGAAAGAGGATCAGATGACCAAATTTTAATTAGTTGGTTAGTTGCAGAATAAAAAGCTCTCTCTAAGGTTTACCTAGATAAATGTGTGCTATTATTAGGTGCCTATCCAAATGTTCATACGGAGTGTGAAAGCTAAATTACTACCGTGCTTACTGCATGACATGTTATGAAATGATTTAACATGCATTTCTCTCTGTAAACACATCACTATAGACCTATTTTGTGTTTGCAAACAGCAATGGTGTTTTTTGTGGGCGGAGCCTACCTGGTGGCAGAAAATGAGTACGAGTATAAAAAAGTTAATTTTGAGTTTATATCTCACAATTCTGACTTTTTTCTTGCAAATCTGAGTTTATATCTCATAAAACAGAAAAACAGAATTGTGAAATATACTCGTTAGTCTTTTTTTTTCCCCTCTCAGAATTGTGATATAAACTCACAATTGCGAGTTATAAAGTCCGAACTGGGAGATATAAACACGCAAATGCAAGAAAAAAAGTCAGAATTGTGAAATAAAACTGTTAGAGGCTATGTTTAAAAGTTATCTATGTAAAATGTTATAGGTTTAAATATTATTTCATGCTGTAACTGCTATGTATGTATGTCCCCTATGAACTGCATATGTGAATATTATGTAGACTTACTGTTTACATCAAATTCATGCTTTAATAGTAGACTAATCATTGCAGGTTTCATTAGTCCAGTCTGTGACTTGCAACATAAATGTCTCCATTTAGTTTGAAATGGCGTCTTCAACAACGGTATTCTATAAAAATGAAGACTATATTTCTTGCATTCCGATTCCATCCAAAGGTGCAACAAAACATTTTTCTCTTATTCTTTGAATTTTGCCCATTTCCCTCCACTTCTTACTGCTTTTTTTCTGCCACCACTATGCTCACGCAGCTGCAAGTGACATAACTTTGACGTCTGCTCCAAATTGGTCTATACTGCGAAGATGACAAGTCAGGGTTGTCAACTTAATCTTTGCAGCTGACATTGACTTAGAAAACATTAGTTTATTAATACATTATTAAAAAGTTCATTCTCCTGTTTTTTCTGACACATTCATAATCATTGCTTTTGCCAGTTCACTGCGGCACGCTTTATGTATGCATTGAGTGCTTAATTTATATATTAAAGGCAGTGGCCTCAATTCACCAAAAACCAAGGTATGGCAGACTCTGATGACATCATCTGTAAAAATGTAAAACTAAAAGTTTCGTGAGAATCTAAAAACTAAAAAGACATTAAATTACCACTATAGCCAGCAGAATAGTGAGCAGCAATCACTATTATAACATTTAAAAAATCTATTTTGTCTATTTTCATCTTTTTTTTTTTTTTTTTTTTTTTTTTTTTTTTGTACTGATGTAGGAAAAGTCACAAAGTCTCATGAAAAACAAAAACTTTTCTTCAAATTGTGAATGAAATTAAACGAGCACTTCCTTTATAATCACTGAAGCTGTCAGTCAGTTCAGCGCAAAACTCCCATATTAATCAATGAATCTGTCAAAACTGCATATTGAATCTTTTATTTACATTGTGTCTCTGCTTTGTTTGTTATAATGAGAGGATGTGTGCGCGTGCAGAACTTGCGCTAAATATAAGCTCATTCAGCGTTTTGAGAGATACTGAGTGGATTCTCACTACTGGTAACTTAAACACCTCTGATTGGTCATTATTTTCAACAGAAATTCCTGTGATTGGCTACAATACTCAACGCTGCAAAATTACGTTGTAAATAGACACTTTGGCTGCGCTGTTGAACTCACGTGCCACGAATATATACAGATTGCTTTAAATTACTTTTTCGTTTTATTTAACAATACAAATTATATGTCACACGTAGTAAAATAACTCCGTTAATCCTGCAATAAAAATATATTACTTGCATTGACCTGACCAGGCAGCCAAGGTATGGCAGCCGCCAAACCCTGCCATACCCAACTGACGCCCCTGATTAAATGCTAATTGTTATGGTTTAGCATTTCTTTGTAATATAAAACAAGGTTAGCAATGTTACATATAATATTCTTTCTCGGCCTTGAAACTAATTACATCACTACCAGTCGACTAGAAGACTCTTTAGTCGGGGGCAGCACTACTTTCTAAATTCTCAAACTCATGAACACATCACTTCAGTCATCATGAAGATTAATGTATAAATCATGTTTTGAGTTAAATGAATTGCTGTTGTATTCAAAGTCTTTTATATGGTGTCTTAATCATTCACATGAACACTAAGATTCACTTTTGGAAAAAAAAGGTGCAAAAGCTGTCACTGTGGCAGTACCTGTTCAAGTGGTACTAATATGTACCTTTTAGGGGTTAATAAGGTATAAAGGTGTAATTTTTAAAAAAGGTACTACTAACACATCTTTCTTGTCCCTACAGACAGTCCCTGTCTCTCAAGAGTAAAGTGTATGACAACAAAGGCTTGCTGATCTCATGTGGGAGGGATCTGTGTGACTGTCTGGATGTAGACTGCATGGGTTGCTTCTACCCATGTCCTGAGTGTGGCTCGCGGAAGTGCGGTGTGGAGTGCCGCTGTGACCGGAAATGGTTGTACGAGCAGGTGGAGGTAGAGGGGGGAGAGATTATTCGCAACAAGTTTGCCAATTAGATAACCTGTTGGAAGACAGAAGACGACACTACTTCTGCCTCTGAGCGTAAAGGGACTGGCACTGGCTTTGTATATGGACATTGCAGAAGTACTTGGTCAATTCAGTGTATTGTTTATTGTTTTTAAATGTAAAAGTTTAATATAGAATGTTATCTTATGTTTCTGCTTTTTTTCCCATACTATTACAGCTGTGTTCATTTTTTTTAATCTTTCCAGGATTATCAGTTCTTTGGTTATGCTGTAATGTAGCTGTTTTTTCCATCTGAAATTTGCTTTTATATTTACAAAAATAAAAGCTGAATTTAAGCAGAGTGCTTATGGTTTTGTTAGTGCAAGGTTTTAAAATGATCTTTTAACCTCATTTCAAATTATCTGAATATTTGAAAATATGTATCTACTGCAAATTCTGTCTGAATCACTATAACTTGTATGTAAAATACCAAGCATAAAAAGCTGTTTACTGGTTTTATCTTATTATAAATTTATTAATATACGTCTTTAGCTCTATGATTTTATCTGTAAACCAACTATGATGACATCTGAAAAAGCTGTTGTTTTACTTAGGGCAGTTTAGTATTTGTTTGGTGATATCATCTATTAGATATTATCTAAGATGTTTTTCTAATTGGACCATTTGTCTCAGTGTGCACATTCAGGGCACTCCACCTCATGTTGCAGTGCTAGAAGCCAGGAACGTCAAGATGAAGAACAATCTGTCATAGGCCCAGTTTGCCCTGTAGCTCCACAACAATAACATGTACAAACAGCAAGAAAGTTGACTTGAAGCAGGGATAATGTATTGCAAAAGAATTCGAATGAGGCAGATTTGATGGTTTTCAAAACGTTCATATCTAGACAGGCAGTTTGTCTAAAACTAATCCTGTGTGAAGCTTTTTACCAGTGCAAATAACTGCCAGTGCAATTTTAAAGGTGAAGCTGCACAGCATTGGTACAGCTTTTTTAAATGATTAAAATTCTTGCAATGTAACACTAGAGGAAACCTTTTCTTGTCATTACTTAATGCCTTGAGTTAGAAGATAGATTTAAAACAGACAAAAAATACATCTATATATATATATATATATATATATATATATATATATATACACACACCGATCAGGCATAACATTATGACCACCTTCCTAATAGTGTGTTGGTCCCGCTTTTGCTGCCAAAACAGCCCTGACCCGTCGAGGCATGGACTCCACTAGACCCCTGAAGGTGTGCTGTGGTGTCTGGCACGAAGATGTTAGCAGCAGATCCTTTAAGTCCTTTAAGTTGCGAGGTGGGGCCTCCATGGATCAGACTTGTTTGTTCAGCACATCCCACAGATGCTCGATTGGATTGAGATCTGGGGAATTTGCAGGCCAAGTCAACACCTCAAACTCGTTGTGCTCCTCAAACCATTCCTGAACCATTTTTGCTTTGTAGCAGGGCGCATTATCCTGCTGAAAGAGGCCACAGCCACCAGGGAATACCGTTTCCATGAAAGGGTGTACATGGTCTGCAACAATGCTTAGGAAGTTGATACGTGTCAAAGTAACATCCACATGGATGGCAGGACCCAAGGTTTCCCAGCAGAAGATTGCCCAAATCATCACACTGCCTCCACCGGCTTGCCTTCTTCCCATAGTGCATCCTGGTGCCATGTGTTCCCCAGGTAAGCGACACACGCACTCGGCCATCCCGTGATGTCTTCTTCCATTGCTCTGTGGTCCAGTTCTGATGCTCATGTGCCCACTGTTGGCATTTTCGATGGTGTACAGGGGTCAGCATGGGCACCCTGACTGATCTGCGGCTATGCAGCCCCATACGCAACAAACTGCGATGCACTGTGTATTCTGACACCTTTCTATCAGAACCAGCATTAACTTCTTGAGCAAATAGAGCTACAGAAGCTCGTCTGTTGGATCGGACCACACGGGCCAGCCTTCGCTCCCCACGTGCATCAATGAGTCTTGGTCGCCCATGACCCTGTCGCCGGTTCATCACCGTTCCTTCCTTGGACCGCTTTTGATAGATACTGACCACTGCAGACCGGGAACACCCCACAAAAGCTGCAAGTGTTTTTTTGCCAGTTTCTGCCCAACACAGTTATCATTTTCAGGTCCAGTGCCACTTTGTTTAAATAGCAAATGCACTCGCGCCCATCTGTTCGCCCATGGGCGTGCTGGTCTGAAAATGAGGTGTGTTCAGGTGCATTATTGGTGCGTAGCTATTTTGAGGCAACTGAAAACGATTCCACCACTGACCAACAAAAACTTGGTCTAAAGTCAATGGCGCAGTATTTTTTTTTTTGTTGTTTGTTTGTTTTTTTGTTATTTAAAGGGCACGTTAGTAATATGTGCCTATAGGCTGGTGCACAACGTGCGTACACTCTGCTTGTTACACACACAGGAATGCATATTACACAGTGGCACACAAACATTTTTAAATATTAAAAATAAAAGGATTCCTCTCTGGAGAAGCGTTGAGTCTTTCCGCTTGCAAATTCCGCCATGGTGCAAGCGCAACTGGCTTTTAAAGGGAATGGGAGATGAGACTCTGATTGGTTTATTGCTCGTTACGCCCAAAACACACCCATGAGTCATTAAGAGACTAGGTACAACCCTTTTGGACCATGCGTCTGGCGCACCGACCATTTTTTCCATCATTAAACTAGCAAAAGTGGATTCAGACACGCCCTAAGTGTACCTGCGCCATGCGCTTCAGACCATTAACTTTGAGGACAAAATGTTTAGTTGCTGCCTAATATATCCCACCCACTAACAGGTGCCATGATGAAGAGATAATCAGTGTTATTCACTTCACCTGTCAGTGGTCATAATGTTATGCCTGATCGGTATATATATATATATATATATATATGGCATAATGAAATATGTTAACCTTTTTTAAGATTTACTCCTATAGCAACTGTAAGTTATGCATGTCTTCATTTGTAGATGACACCTTAAAGTGGATCTGTTATTATGTAATGGCTTGTTTCTATCATCTGTTCTTTTTATTAGCCTATCACACATGAGTATTAAAGGTGCTCTGTGATGTGCCATAACTAATTTCTCTTTTTATATGTAAGATATTGCCCCTTTTCTGAAAACCCTTTGATATTTATATTGATTCATTACTAATTTGATTATGCAAATCGAATATGGTTTCAGTGAGTTTGCTCGGCGTATCAGAGAGAGCATCCTCACAGAGAGAAATTTTTACAGTTGTCTCCGAAGGATAATTATAAACTCTGGTAAAAATGCACCAATTTCACAAGCAAAATTAATGTGTCTGTGTGCACTTGGGAACAGATGGTTTATCACAGGAAATGAGTTCTGTTTTTGTTATGTGTGAGCTGTTTTAATGGTGCATTTGGTGCCTGGCTGAGATTATTGACACCAGAGCCTACAGAAGATTCCAGAAAAACAACAGGATGAATCAACATAGATGACCTGTTGGGAGCCAAAGTATTTTTTATATGAATGGGTTATTGCAGTATGTTATACTTATTGATACTGACAAATAATGTGAAAATGTTTCATATTTGTTTTATTCCATAATGCAATTTACATTTAATTAAGAAAAACTAAATATTCAAAATTGTACGACAGGCTTTCAAATGGTTTGGTTTCCTTGTCTAATGTATAGTGCAGCTGGATGTCTGCTGGCTGAGAACTCCACAGTCTGCGATGTCAGAGTTACACTTGCTGCACTCACAGCTGAGGGCCACAGGGTACATGAAAACCGAGTCAGTCCCGGGAGGGCAGCCTTTAAACTCATACGTCTCGTAGGTCCATTCTCTGAAGTTACAGGTGTTCTGGTAGTTCTGCATCATGGGGCTACGGTAAACTCTTTCCTGTCAAAATGGAAAATATTTTAGTTCCCTTTTATCTGATGCTAGCATATTATAAGAGTGTATGATAAATTGAATGTGTTCTTGCTATATATATATATATATATATAAGATATGATATATGATAATATTATATGATTATATTATTATAAGGTTCTATCTGCATTCTGAGCGGTTTTGAGATATTGAACTTCAAAGTTTAAAAGCAAAAATGATATGGGAAACGAGTGTCTTTCATACATGAAAATGAGACCCTAAATGTATTATATCAAAATCCTCTTAAATTTGTAAATGGGGATTTTTGGAACAGATCAAATGCAGATAGAACCTTCTAATTCTAAAAAATCATTTTTTGCTTGGAATTATAAGGTTCTATCTTGCAAAACATTAACTGAAGCAATATTTTTCAAGAAACACAAACAGTTTACTTATAATTTGTTTTAAAACAAAATTAGTGTGGTAACAATGTGTTGACATGTATGGGAAAGTTCAATTTAATGCTTTCTATGACATTTATTTCACATTTTAGGACGAATAATTATTTTCTTGTTCAAGTTAAGCATAAAAGGCAGTGGTAAATATTTTGTCCAGTGCAGATGTTCATTTTAGGTAGAAATATGGTGGGTAATTAAACACATTATTGCAGGAACCATTAGTTCAAGTTTCTTTTGGTTTAGACAGAAAGCTATTGTGATACCGGGACTTTATTCCACAAAGTGGGACAGGTAAAATGGCTTTCTCTCTAGAGATCAGTATTGATTGAAAAGTTTGTCAGAAAGTTAAAAGGTTTTAAGATTGAAATAGTTTTAAGTTTTAGTTTAGTAGATTTAAAAGATAGATAGATAGATAGATAGATAGATAGATAGATAGATAGATAGATAGATAGATAGATAGATAGAATGGAAGCTTAAATGAGTCTATATGGGTTTAAATTTGAATTTTGACAGTTGGAGTTTGAACAGTCTTGGCTCATTGGTCCTTTCGTGAGCATTTGAAGTGCTGATTGGCTCACGGATAGAACCTTATAGAACCAAGTTAGAGTTCGAATTTGTAGATAGAACCTTTTTGTTATTGCTAAATAAAAGCACATCACATAATGTAAATAAGTTGTCACAGAATATTCATAACATTTATAATGTTACAAAAGATTTCTATTTTAAATAAATGCTGTTCTTTTGAACTTTCTATTCATCTAAGAAATGAGAAAAATAATTTATCACGTTTCCACAAGTATATTATGCAGCACTGTTTTTAACATTGATAATAATAAGAACCATTATATATAATTGATCACCAGTAACAACTCTATAAATTAATAATAATTATTGAGCTAACTAATAATTATTGAGCACCAAATCAGCATATTAGAATGATTTCTGAAGGATCATGTGATACTGAAGACTGGAGTAATGATGCATCACAGGAATAAATTTAAGGTTTAAAAAAATGTTAAAACTATCACAGATAGCACACACATATAAGTCAAAAGTGTACACATACATCTCAAAGTAAAGGTTACAAGAAAAATGCTTCATCCTACCTGTGTTTTGCAAAGCCCGGCACAGGCTGTGGTATCAATTGTGATGCAGCTGCCACATTCCTCACTTTCCATGGTAATGGAGATATTGGTTAGCCGACAGCTGGACCTGAATTCTGATCCTGCCCTCATTAGCGCTGGCAACAGCATCACCATAACAACGAAGCGCATCCTCATCTGTGAATCAATGCGAAAGTGTGTGGCTAATCAAATACAGGTACTGCAGTGGATAAAGTATTAGCGCTGCATGTTGTGTCCATCTTGGGGTTATAGTGATTTACTGCTTAATAAATAAAAAAAAAAGAAAAAAGAAAATCACCATTAAAAGTGTAAGCTAACCCAGAGCACAGGAAAACGTGAACAAAAAGTTGAAATGTGAGGAACTAGAATGAATAAACTTGTCTATATAGATTTGGTTTGGGCAAAGCAACTAACAAACACATTCAAACAGAAGTCAAACTACACTGCAATATAAAGTCCATGTCAATCTTACCTGCTGGAGTTTTGCTGAGACAAAATCACTTCACCTCCACTCACATGGACACTTATACCCTCCTGCCAGACGTGACACCCACGTTTAGTTGAGAGCAGCCATGTCTTATCATACTACAGCATTTGCTTTTGTGGAGGTGGCACAAATCCCTAAAAGCCCTGTGGCCATGGCATTCAGTCTGCAAGAGGCTTAGACAGAACAAGATCCATGTAAAGGCCACCACTGATGTTCTGCTTTTCAAGGTCAGTGTTCTACAGCACAATTGCTGGATTGAAAACCACTGGAACAACAGCTTGTCTTCTCAGAATGATCCACACATGACTGCTTCAACAGTCTGTTAGAGGAGATTTGACAAACAAATCTGCCAAACAGGATATATTTAAGATTTTTAATAACCTAAAATCAACCAGTTTTCAGTCTCCACTGCATCTGTTCAGTTTTTACCAATTTGAAATGTCAGATGTTCCAACAAGAAAAATAACAGGCATCGGGCCATATCATAATTTGTAGCACACGTTAGTATTATGTCAGTGTATGTCACTAGTGAAAAAAAAAAATATATATATATATATATATATATATATATATATACCAAATACTGTATGTCTATACATGCCTATACCAAAATGTATTTACAAACCCGGTTCCAAAAAAGTTGGGACACTGTACAAATTGTGAATAAAAAAGGAATGCAATAATTTACAAATCTCATAAACTTATATTTTATTCACAATAGAATATAGATAACATATCAAATGTTGAAAGTGAGACATTTTGAAATGTCATGCCAAATATTGGCTCATTTTGGATTTCATGAGAGCTACACATTCCAAAAAAGTTGGGACAGGTAGCAATAAGAGGCCGGAAAAGTTAAATGTACATATAAGGAACAGCTGGAGGACCAATTTGCAACTTATTAGGTCAATTGGCAACATGATTGGGTATAAAAAGAGCCTCTCAGAGTGGCAGTGTCTCTCAGAAGTCAAGATGGGCAGAGGATCACCAATTCCCCCAATGCTGTGGCGAAAAATAGTGGAGCAATATCAGAAAGGAGTTTCTCAGAGAAAAACTGCAAAGAGTTTGAAGTTATCATCATCTACAGTGCATAATATCATCCAAAGATTCAGAGAATCTGGAACAATCTCTGTGCGTAAGGGTCAAGGCCGGAAAACCATACTGGATGCCCGTGATCTTCGGGCCCTTAGACGGCACTGCATCACATACAGGAATGCTACTGTAATGGAAATCACAACATGGGCTCAGGAATACTTCCAGAAAACATTGTCGGTGAACACAATCCACCGTGCCATTCACCGTTGCCGGCTAAAACTCTATAGGTCAAAAAAGAAGCCATATCTAAACACGATCCAGAAGCGCAGGCGTTTTCTCTGGGCCAAGGCTCATTTAAAATGGACTGTGGCAAAGTGGAAAACTGTTCTGTGGTCAGACGAATCAAAATTTGAAGTTCTTTTTGGAAAACTGGGACGCCATGTCATCCGGACTAAAGAGGACAAGGACAACCCAAGTTGTTATCAGCGCTCAGTTCAGAAGCCTGCATCTCTGATGGTATGGGGTTGCATGAGTGCGTGTGGCATGGGCAGCTTACACATCTGGAAAGGCACCATCAATGCTGAAAGGTATATCCAAGTTCTAGAACAACATATGCTCCCATCCAGACGTCATCTCTTTCAGGGAAGACCTTGCATTTTCCAACATTACAATGCCAGACCACATACTGCATCAATTACAACATCATGGCTGCGTAGAAGAAGGATCCGGGTACTGAAATGGCCAGCCTGCAGTCCAGATCTTTCACCCATAGAAAACATTTGGCGCATCATAAAGAGGAAGACGCGACAAAGAAGACCTAAGACAGTTGAGCAACTAGAAGCCTGTATTAGACAAGAATGGGACAACATTCCTATTCCTAAACTTGAGAAACTTGTATCCTCAGTTCCTAGACGTTTGCAGACTGTTATAAAAAGAAGAGGGGATGCCACACAGTGGTAAACATGGCCTTGTCCCAACTTTTTTGAGATGTGTTGATGCCATGAAATTTAAAATCAACTTATTTTTCCCTTAAAATGATACATTTTCTCAGTTTAAACATTTGATATGTCATCTATGTTGTATTCTGAATAAAATATTGAAATTTGAAACTTCCACATCATTGCATTCCTTTTTTATTTACAATTTGTACAGTGTCCCAACTTTTTTGGAATCGGGTTTGTACAAAATTAGTTGTTCCAATTTAGCAGACTTCAGTGTATCAATATAGTATACCAAAAGTACAATTGCACGGTATTTATATTAAGTACATAAATATGTAAATGCATTTGTAGTATACTTAGCATAAAATAAATGTATTTCAAATACATTTTTGGTATTCACTAGGGATATTTGACATGTCAAATGGTCTAATAATAGCTACATATTTACCACCAGATCTATCTATATTTGTATTTGAAAATGATATTGAGATGCTCACAGGCTTTGAAATGTGTAATGGGTGATTTAATGCATGAAATTGGTGAAAGATGCATTAAAATGATCAAAAGTGACAGTAAAAACTTTTAGAATTTTAGATGTTTAATATAATATTCAATTTACGGGATTTTCAAATAAATTCTGTTCTTTTGAACATTGTAATATTTAAAGAATCCTGAAAAAAATGGACAACAGTTATTTTAAATTGTAAAATTTCACAATATTAGTGTTGTTACTGTATAACAGCAGCAGAAGATACTTCAATTAAAATTCTTGCTGACCCCTATATTGTCAAATGTTTATATGTTTAGTTTCACTGTGTTTTGTTTTTGTTTTCCCTGTTTCCGTTTTGCCTGTGTATCCAGTCATTGTTAGTTTCTGTGGTTGTTAATTTAGTTACACACCTGTTCCCTGTTCTGTTGATTATCCTCCCTTGTGTATTTAAGCCCTCAGTTCTCCCAGTTTTTTGTTTGGTTTCATTGTTGTGCTATATTAATATTATCTCCTGCATGTTCCTTAGATTTATTAAAGACTGTTTTTCTTTATATTTCTCATCATCGTGCGATTATTGCAACCATGCCTGACAAATATACTGTACTGTGTGTGTGTGTGTGTGTGTGTGTGTGTATATGTGTATATATATATATATATATATATATATATATATATATATATATTAGTCTTTGAAAATGTCTTTGTAAAAGAACTATTCTAGTATTCATTCCATATAGCTGCAGGCCAAACCATTATTGCCTTGACCAATATCTGTTTAAAAGTTTATACAGTGTTCTGGATTTTCATTTTGATTCTGTTCATTTTCTTTTACAGATCTCAGTCTGTCTCTTTGTCTTTTCAGCTCCAGCTCAACCTTGACAAAACGAAGTCCTTTTTTCTTTCAGCCGGGTTCGCCCCCGGTCTCTTTCCATCGCTTTTGAAGGTTGTACAGTCATTGACTCCTGATTTGTAAAAATCTTGGAAATTGTCCAAGATGACCCAGTGACCTTCATTTATCATGCTGCGACAAGTGCCCCATCCGAATAAGGTTTTTTAATGTAGAAACAATCTGCCTTTTTACTCCTATATCAGTGCATCCAAAATGCTGCTGCCTAGCTTAGTAATTCTCACATTTACTCAGGTCTCAATGTACCTATTACTGGCGCCACAGTCATATTCAAGGCCCCATTTCTGGCCTACAATGCATTCAGCACCATTACTCTAATAACTATAAGCTATTATCTAATCATACACCCACAACCTTTACCCTAAAGTCAGAATCTTTACTCTCTACACATAAAAAGCAGCCATGCTGTGTACTTGCCCATGAATAGTGCAATGACAAAATGCTGTCTTGTGAAATACTGCCCCCTTTTATTCTGTATAGTGCCAGCTGCAGGTTCTAGAATTGACAAGCACAGACAAAAACATAAG
The DNA here is from genome assembly GCA_039654765.1 of Mylopharyngodon piceus. Classification (NCBI taxonomy): domain Eukaryota; kingdom Metazoa; phylum Chordata; class Actinopteri; order Cypriniformes; family Xenocyprididae; genus Mylopharyngodon; species Mylopharyngodon piceus. The sequence continues at coordinate 27,625,195 of CM077442.1, forward strand.
CTAAGGCCAAAACAAGCTACTACATTTCTTTAGTGAGGTGGGGTATTTGAATAATAAAACAGCAAGATGTCAATGCACAGTTGTCAAGCTAGTAAAGGTTGGTCAATGGAAACTGTTTTAACAAGAGCAAACACAATGTCTGCTGCATTACTAATGAGCTTGATCCCACAGCTCAATCATTCTGGTAGCACATACACATTTCCCACTCTACAACAAACCTGGGTATTGATGTTTTCTGTGGCTTGCAAGGTAAAATATTTGCTTTCCGTGATACATATAAAGCATCCATGGCTTAAACACGGTGCTGCTGATGATACTGGTTTTCTAAAGCTCTCTGTTATAACAGAGTGCCGGGAAAAACAGGCAGGTGGCATAGTGGGAGTAATCATTTGCATTTTGCTTTCATACAAACATCATGAAAAGCACAAAACATTTTTTATAGTTTTACAGTGCCATCAGTCTGCATGACTGAGTGCTAAACCAGGTGTTTTCAAACTTTTTAATGTCAAGGACCCCACATATGAGCATTATATGATGATTATATCATATTATAGACCACATGTTGTTTTCAGAATTAAATTATTGGCCATTATATTACCATTGTACTTAAGCCAAAACAAATTTATATAAATATTATCTGGAAAATATACTTTCCAATCTTTTATCAATGCTCACTTAAGACATGTTAGATATAAACCTTAAGAAATATATTTTCCATCCAATTTAAAATATGCAGATTTAGATCTTATTATAAAACAAAGCAAAACAAAAAACCCTGTGATTAATCTCACGCAACTAGTGTTTATTAAGAACAGTAATCATTTCAAAATCTGATACATGTGTTTAAAAACTACCATGTTAAACATATTTAATTAAAATCTTGAGTCAACACTTCAACTGTGACAGCTCTAAAACAAAATGTTGTAAAATCTTTTTTTGTCCTCAAATTTTTAGTAGATCCTGCAGCACCCCCTTTTCGTCCCTTTGGGGTCCCCAAACCTCAGTTTGAAACCCCCTTGTGCTAAACTAAGGGAGGTGAATCTTTTATTTATGCTCTTTGTATAAACTCCTGCTTGTTTAATAGACCGTGGAAGAGTGAACTGCAAAGCCCTCACGACATAATCACATTAGTCTTTTTTATGTTATGTTTACATTCTTATCTTTTTTTCCAAACGATGTCTATACACAAACAGGCCGTGACAGAAAGTGTATGTGGCTTTTTGACAGAGCCACACACACAGGCTGCTTAGTGTGTGCAGCTCGTGCTCTGCAGCAGTCCCTCGGGTAAGCAGTCGCGATGAACTGGATGTCAACAGATGCATAAGGGGCTGTCGAAGTTTGAGAACTGCAGCACACCGGTGCGCGCGCAGTGGCCTGCCGCAGCCACTGGGGGGCGATCGAGCTCTTTGCGCGCTGCGCAAACGTGCCTCTCGCGGAGGAGCTCAGCTCCCCAATAACACGAGCACAATGGTCAACGGGCGAGACTGAGCGGCAGACAGATGCGCGCTGCGCATACTTACCTAAGGATATTTCACATGGCATCCTAAAACTTTGATACATCTCGATTCTGACGCCGCTCGTGTGATTTATCGAGCCACTCAGCATGCTCTCGATAGCAGCACCTGCTTTTTGGTGAGTGCGAGTCCAGGCTTAATGCAGCGGTGCATGTTTTTTGGGGAGGGGGAGATGGGCAGGTGATGAGAGATCCTGTTGAATAAAGACCCAACGGCGAGCCGTGGCCAAAACTGACATCCCTCGAATGCGATCACACCTGACTGGTAAGGTGTCATGTTCTGCATTTGGCTACGTCGAGGAATATCTGGATTCCCTGAGCAAGAGGGAAATTTGGAAAAATCTGGGATTTACATCCTCAGCCATCTCTAGCTTGTTATATTAAGGGTGGAAGCTGTGAAGACGTCCTCAAATCATTTCCTACGTAAGTATCGCGAATAATGGAAGGTGGAGTGCATGAGAGGGCTGATAAATTGCATGCGACGACTGTTTATATTTAATTGTCAAGGGATTTTGGATCAGTAATATCAAGCGCTGTTTCCTGTTTCCTTGCTTGGCTGGCCTGTTAATAAGGGTGTGCCATATTATTATTAATATTATTATAATAATTATTATTATGTAGCACCAGAAAATTGACTTAAGCCTTTGTTCCTGATTACTTTTTAAAATTGTTTAGCTCATAAGCTTATCCATCACAGTCTGCCTCGGCTACATTATGATGTGCAGTTTGCATCTAGACTACAACACGTTTTTCTTTTCTTTGCAGCTGTTGCTGATGTCAAGCTGATTCAGTGATTCATTCATAGCCACTGAAGGGGCAGAGGACGGAACAAACCTACACCCCCACCCCTGCCTCACACAGCAGCGAAGATGGGAACCAGTGATTTCATAGGCGAATAAAGTCTCTAAGGTGACCGAGCACCTCAGATAACGGAAAGGAGCCGCTCTCTCCTCCCGCATCCACTTTCCTTTTGGATAACACACGCGCGCTCTACGCACATGGATTCTAGAACTGTTGGACACATATTTCTCATGATGATGTCACCAGAAGCACGTCGCTTCGCTACAATTGTAAAGTCCAATTACAATAAGTAAAAGTGCATTAGAAGACCTTAAAGCACTTGTGAAGGTAGCGGACCTGCAGTGCCAGTCAAGTGCATTTATGAACTTGCTGAGCCCGTCTTTTGCTCAGCTTCGTTCCTCAGCCTGTTTTCCACCATTCTGAACGCTTCGTAGTTTGAGAAGATGGAATTTGCTATGGTGGGCGCGGACAGCGGGGGCTGCAACACCCACCTGCCCTATGGATATGCCCAGGCTCGCGCACGGGAGAGAGAGCGCGAGAGGGAGAGACAGTCTCGCGCAGCGGCGGCCGCAGCGGCAGCTGAAGCCGGAACGGTCGGAGAAGGAGGTGGGTCGAGTGGCCATCCCCAGAACCACCCGCATCAGAGTCGCACCGCCTCTTCAACGAATGCCAACAACAGTAGCGCCGGGACCGCCTCGCGCCCCTCCTCCTCCTCCTCCTCCTCCTCCTCGCAACAGCCGCAACAGCAGCAGCAGCAGCAGCAACACCACCACGAGCCACAACAGCAAGTTATCAGAGAGAGAAAAAAGCAAAGAGGCGTCGCGCGCTGGAGACGGAACCGCGCGGCACTCGGCGGGGATCTACGCCAGTCAGAGTTGGCGCTCCTAGGATCCGAGGAGGACGTCATGATCGAGGAGGACGAGGCGGAGGGCGAGGAGGAAGAGGAGGACAGGGGAAGCAAGAGGTCGAGTTTTGTCTATAACATGGATGATGAAGAGGAGACGGTTTCGCTAACGGACAGACGTCCTCAGTCAGGGTATGAAAATGTTTACAACGAGTACGGCTGCTGCGAGAGAGTTGTCATCAACGTGTCGGGCTTGAAGTTTGAAACTCAGCTGAAGACTCTCGCGCAGTTCCCGGACACTCTCCTGGGGGACCCTGAGAAAAGAATCAGGTACTTCGACCCTCTGCGTAACGAATACTTCTTTGACAGGAATCGACCGAGCTTCGACGCCATTCTATACTTCTATCAGTCAGGGGGGCGTTTAAAGAGACCAGCCAATGTGCCGTTTGACATCTTTTCCGAGGAGGTCAAGTTCTATGAACTCGGGGAAGAGGCAATGCTCAAGTTTCGCGAGGATGAGGGCTTCGTGAAGGAGGAAGAGAAGCCGCTGCCCGAGGACGAGTTCAAACGTCAGATCTGGCTGCTGTTCGAGTACCCCGAGAGTTCAAGCCCAGCCAGGGGGATCGCGGTCGTGTCAGTGTTGGTCATCGTCATATCCATAGTCATTTTCTGTTTGGAAACATTGCCAGAATTCAGGGACGACAAAGAATTCCACAGCCCAGGTAAAAACTCCACACAGGCAGACAATGGATTTACACCATTCAACGACCCCTTTTTCATCGTTGAGACGGTGTGCATCATTTGGTTCTCGTTTGAGATAATCGTGCGCTTCTTTGCGAGCCCCAGTAAAGCTGATTTCTTTAAAAATGTCATGAACTCCATAGACATCGTCTCTATTTTGCCTTATTTCATAACTCTCGGCACAGACCTAGCTCAGCAGCAAGGCAACGGGCAACAGGCAATGAGTTTCGCTATCCTGAGAATAATACGACTCGTCCGCGTGTTCAGGATCTTCAAACTGTCTCGACACTCGAAAGGTCTCCAGATCCTCGGGCACACTTTGCGCGCGAGCATGCGAGAACTGGCGCTGCTCATCTTCTTCCTCGTCATCGGTGTCATCCTGTTCTCCAGCGCGGTGTACTTCGCAGAGGCGGACGAGCCCTCGTCACAGTTCACCAGCATCCCAGACGCGTTCTGGTGGGCTGTAGTGACCATGACCACGGTGGGCTACGGGGACATGAAGCCCATCACGGTCGGGGGGAAAATCGTGGGCTCGTTGTGCGCCATTGCCGGTGTCCTGACCATTGCGCTTCCAGTCCCTGTCATAGTGTCCAACTTCAACTACTTCTACCACCGGGAGACTGATAACGAGGACCAGGCGCCCGTTGTGGAACAACCCCCGCCGGGCTGCCCGTATTTCCCGGATTTCCTCAGAAAATTCAAAGGGTCCCCATCGGGGTCGTCTTTGGGTGACAAGGCGGCTGAGTATATGGAGATGGAGGAGGGCGTGACAGAATCTCTGTGTGGGGCTGACACGCAGAGCCCCAGCAGAGGGAACGGTACTGACATAGGCGGAAAAAACAGTTCACATTCACGAACCCTACAGACAGATGTATGATTATGGAAGAACGATAACCTCCTCGGGAGGTTTTCATGAGGATGACTGCACAAATGAATCAGTTAACAGCACACATGCACAACTTGAAGACATATAGCCTACAGTACGCGAGTGCGCTAACACACACAAAACACACTCATTAAGTTCTGGACCTGAGCTGAAACATTTTTTGCAATGTGGCTACTTTTGTAGAGAAACATACCCTGCAATCACGTGACAGGCAACGCGAAAATCACCAGCTTTACGTGACGTGGAGAGGTGTCTCTATCTGCCCACCTGTTCAGTTCAGTTGACGGAACTGAACGACTCTCGGTTCATTAATGAAGGCAACAAAAAGGAACTTGCATAGGCACTTTATGAGTTACATTTGTCAGTAATTGTAGGGAAAAAAAGTCGAGTTCTTATCTAATGCTATTATGCAATAACGTTTAAATCGTTTGCACTATCATCAGTTGTGTTATAGTCTCCCAGTTTATTGCAGAGGAAAGAAACAGATGTAACTGAGGTAGAGAGGGAGGACGTCGAAAAACAACTTAATAATAATCATAATATGAACTGCATTATTAATTAATTCGAAATAATAATAGCAAACATACGCTGCGATATTCACTGTTGAGAACCAGTTCAGCTAATAGTAATGAATTATTTTAACATAGCCTATTTGACTTATACTTAATTGGAGAGCAGCATGTTGCGTAACTTAAGGCAGTGTTATCTTAAATCCCATTATGGCAAACTTGTGTCCGCATGGCAGTATTCACTACTACACTCTGGTAAAAACCCCTTTTAGCACACCCCTGTGTAGTTATTTGTGCATTGTCCACGGTGACTGAAGAGTCATTATAGTCAGTCCCTTTTGTGAGTATTGAAAAACAAATCAATCATGTTAGTTTTTGTCCATTAGCACAATATTTGAATCATCATCACGAAATCGAGGATTCATTTTTTTTTTTTTTTTTTTTTTTCTCCTTCTAAGCATCAAAGTCACATTTTGGCTTACCGAGGCCAAAATAACCGTTTCACAATGTCTCACAAAGTAAACAACACCTTGTACAACAGAGTCAACGACACCATGGCTTGAAGGATCAGTTTGGCCACTGTTTTCAAGTTACTGTCATGGGAGTATATTTCAAGGGAATGCTTCATGCAACTATTTGTCTTCATCCCTTTACCAAATGACAATGCATCCCTTTATAAAAAATGCTGACGGAAATGTACAGCACTGAAGGGAACATGAACTTGGTGGACTTCATGCACAGCGAATTCTCATCCTATTGGAGTGCACGATTACCACTGAGCATGTGCAGTGCATTGCGGAACCCAGGTAAGCGTTTTCTGAGTTAAGAAATTGTTTAGTCACATTGCAATCATGTTGTCATTATTCACGCTCAGTTTTACACGGCTTCCAGGTGTTTACGCATCTGTTTGGACCTATAGTTGTCTGTTAGGGCTAGGAACAGGTGTTCCACGTGATCTCAGCATGCATGCGTGTTCAGATCTCATGTTTTCTCGCTTCATAATAATATATCAACAATGCCTTAAATTGCTTAGCAACAAGGGGCTTATTGTCAAAGAGACAACTAACTGTGCTGTGTTCCCTCGGAATCCAAAAATCCTCATTGCTCATTAAGTCTTCCGAGCTTCATTTTCTGATGTCATAATAGCTGTTACCGTTTTTGTAGACAAGATAATTGCCATTTAATCTCCAGTAAACCGATATTTTGTCATTAATAAGACATACTCTTAGCACACACTACAGGGAGATAACTATGGCCTCCCTTGGCCTGCATATCTCTCACAACAACACGATTACTGGGCCAACGTGTACTTGTGTAAAACATTCAGACTTGATATTAGATTCTCATAAGTGCCTTGCTTTTCTGCATGTTAATGTATCTACTTGTTACAAGAAACCGTAAGAAGAAAAAGTAACAGAGAACTGGCATTTATCCGCTGTTAATGCTGTCACCTCTATAAACTATGCACACAATGTACAGTGTCCCTTTTCAGTAGTGATCCTCTTACAGCTTAGTAGATAAGTTATATAATAATGACATTAAATTACAGGCAGTGTGCTCTGTCTTTAAGTAAAATATATGTTTTAAGCATACTATTGCTGTCTATTTGACCATGCATATAGTTTATAGTTATGCAAATCTTTTAACTCTGAACCATATTTACTTTATTAATATTTTTCCATACTTACTTTCTTTCTTATTTACTGCTACATTCCTGCTTTTATTAATGATTTATTGGTGCTTGGTAAAAAATCTTTGAAGTCTTCATAATCTTTAATCAAAAGTCAATAACATTACTCTTGCTGTGAAATGACTTTTACATCACTTATTTTGCACTGACTATCAGATCATTTTAACAGTCTAATATTTTAATCTAATATTCATACTTGGGAATTGTTTTAACAAGCTCATATTCGTTAAACCCAACATGACTTAAATTCTAGCTAGATAAACTCCATATCTGCTTTACGTTTAATTGGTAAATATCCTGCTTCGAAATACATCATATTATGGATGTAAAATGGGTTGTGACCAGTAATTCACTTGACTTTAATATTTAGTATTTAAAGACTCAATGTAAATGCTGACGTGCTTTACATTTGGGTTGTGTTAGTCCACCTTTGCAGTCTGTCTGTCTATCTATCTATCTATCTATCTAGTGGTGTATATGATATACTTTTTTTACATGCCCTCTGATTTTGTGTGTTATTGTTTGCACTGTTATGGGAGTGTACTGACTGTCCCACTGCACTAAATAAAAAGTGGTACTGAGTAGTCTTTGTACTAAATCTTTAGGTTTACTGGTGAAACCTGATATGATATTTAGTAAATGAGGATATATTGATAGTCCTTAAACATTATGGGATTCTGCTTGCTGAGTCATGCAGTACTTTTGCACATATCCGCACAGGCACTCATATTCATGATAACCCAGGCTATTAAGCACTCGTTTACAGGTTAATGTTGCATAGCCTGTGGAGAGGTGGTACGCTAGCTCTGTATCTTCATTTTCTGCTGCTGTAGTTCATATTGGATTGCACCAGTACTTCACAGCGCTAGTTATTTGCAGTGCTGAACATTTTTGGGCTGTGAAGTAATGACTGTTGCCCATCTTGAGCAGTTTCTCTGGGCCTAAATGTTGTTGTTAATGATTCGTTGAGTCCAAAAGCTGAATCTGCTTCAACTTCTGAGGATATTTTTGAAAACAGTCTGTTGTGCTGTAGTCCAGGTCTTGCATTTGTAAAATGTCTACCAAACTAAAAGTTGGCTTCTTTTTCGCACTTTATTATTTGGCATCTTCTCTCAATCTATCTTCCTCTTTTCTGTCTCTGTTCCTTCCATTTGCCTCCTCTTATCCTACTTTCACAGTCATTGTAAAATAAGTACTACAGGGTGGAAGCATATCCCTCCATTTGTGGCAGCCTCCCTCAGAGACGAAAAAACAGAATGTAATTCATGCGAGATCAATGGGCTATACACTTCACAATGCATGTTATTTGTTTAAAATGTAGGTCCGTATGTGTGCGCTTGCTTGTCTGTGAGAGTGTAATAAATCAATAAAACCCTTCACCCACATCACCTTCATAAATATCAGGCTCAATGCCACAGTAAATGGATATTAAAGTAGATTTCCTAATATCAATCACCCATGACTATGAAAGACATTTTGCCATATTGATAGATCAGTGTAGCAGCACTCACTCCCAAAACACTGACTCTCTGTAAATATCAAGACTGGCATTTGAGCAGTGTTGAGGGCCAGAATAATGTGGCATTAGTCCAACCGAAAGCAATCAGCATCACTCCACTCAGGGCATTAATTAGCCGCCGTGCATGATGTGTGTAGTATGACACAGAAGTGTAGCTGTATTTGGCTTGATCACCATACCCACACATACACTGGGGCTTAGCGGATGATGGGAAAATAAACAGCACTATAGATTAGAAACTGGGTTGTCATGGCAGATTTTTCACTCTGTAATCCCCTCATCTTCTTCCTGTACATCTGGGCAGTATACACAACAGCACTGCAGGTGTTAAAATCAGTTGGGCAAAAAAACACAAGCGATAGTTACCCTTATGTAACCTTTTAAATTAGCGATTTTATTTCTGCTGTTAAGTGTTGTCCTCTGAACCGTTGTTAGTGTCAAGTGCATTGTGTGGCCCCAAGCACAGGTGGTGTGATGCAGCTGACAAATTAGCATTACTTCTTGTTCTGTGTAGAGCAATGTTTAACAACTTAATGACAGAGGTACATGTTCATGCCCAGAGGGATACAAACTGGGTTTTTAGGATCACAGGGCTTGATAGTGCCAGTGTACAGGGAGTTTGGTTTAATTCAGAGTCCTGCAGACAAGAGGGTCAGTGACGTTTAAAGACTGACCATGATCAAGAAAAGGAATAATCTTTAAAAAGGAAGAAAAACTCTTTGTCTATGTTGGTTTCATATAGTTTTGATATATTTTTAAGACATTTTAAGGAAAATGTGGCATATATATGTATATATATATATATATATATATATATATATATATATATATATATATAAATATTGGGGCTGTTAATTTAATTAGTTATGGAAAATAACGCAAATGAAATTATTTAACGCATTTAACACACCCGCCGTAGGTCATTTTACTTTTCATGCAGTTGATTGGTGACGTACATGATGTAGCCTTTAGAACCCCCTTAGAACCACAAACATTTGTGGGGAACTATTGGCTTCCATAGTATGTGGTGCCCCACAACTGTTTGGTTACAAACATTCTTCAAAATATCTTTCTTTGTTTTCAACAAAACAAAGAAATGTATTCAGATTTGGAACAAGTTAAGGTTAAGTAAATGATGACAGAATTTTAATTTTTGGGTGAAATATCCCTTTATATTATCTTTTGGGGTAATTTCTCAGCCAAATTTGATGTGCGATTAATTTGCGATTAATTAGATTAATTAATCGCCACATCATGTAATTAATTAGATTAAACACTTTAATCGCTTATACTGTATATATAATCATTATGTTTTTGTGTAGTTACATTACCTGACATTTTATAACTAGAACTAACCTTGCTTTGTCATGCAAAGGTCAAATTATGTGATATTTTAAGATACTTATTGGCCTTGACGCACAGTCATGAGGGTCTGCAGGGGTCCTCTCTATTATATCATTTCCTGTTTTATGTTCCCCACTCCCCCCAGCGTGTTTCTGCATAGTTGCGCCACATGACTTTGATTTGAACAATAAGCATTTTTTCTATTACAGTTGCAATCAAAATTATTCAACCCCCTTAACCTGCAAGACAAAATTTTGTGTACAAAATTATTCAACCCCCAAAAGTCAAATTTTGTGCAGAATCTTTTATTCTTTATAACCTCCAATAAACACTGTCTGTAAGTGCTTAGAAGCTTCTGTCTTCTCTCTACTGCAATCTTGACCCATTCCTCACTTGAAAAAGCTTCCAGATCACTGAACACTGAGCAGAAGAACACTATCTCCATGGTCAAACATGGAAGTGGTCCAGTCTTGTTATGGGGGTTCTTTGCTGTTGCAGGAAGTTGAAATCTTGATTGAATGAAGGACATCATGAATTCTTTGAAGTATCAAGCCATTTTGACAAAGATGGGGATGCCTTCGGTGCAGAGACTGAAGCTTGATGATCAATGGACTTTCCTGCAGGACAGCCGTCCTAAAGTGTACATCCAAATCTACTTAAGCTTGGTTCAGGGATCAGTCGTGAATGTTCTTGAGTGGCCTGTACAGTCTCCAGATTGAAATCTCATTGAAAATATTTGGTGGAATTTGTAGAAAGCAGTGGTAACATGGAAACCAAAGACTATCAGTGATTGGGAAGCTTTTTCAAGCGAGGAATGGGCCAAGATTGCATTAGGGTGGTGACAGAAGCTTCTAAGCACTTACAGGCAGCGTTCATTGGAGGTTATAAAGAATAAAAGTTTCTGCACAAATTTTTACTTTTGGGGGTGAATAATTTTGTACACGTATGTTTAGAGTCAGTTTGATTTTTTTTCATTTTTCATCAACTTTACATTCTCGGAATCACTCAAATGTGTATTAATAAACTTTGTATAATAGTTTACTGATGCCTTTGATGAATTGTTTTCATAAAATGTTGTTCTCATCAGCAAAATGTCTTGCAGGTTAAGGGGGTTGAATAATTATTATTGCAACTGTAAATAAAAATAAAATATTTTATTGTCAAGAATTTCTTTTAATTAGGCTTTTTTTTCTTTCTTCAGTATGATATCAGGACAGTTTTATTTTGTTTTCAAAAGGGTCATTGTAATCCAGAAATAAAAACATGCCTATCAAAGAATAGATGTATTCAGTCTTTGTATGTGTGATTTTGTCCTTTTAATGTATTTTGGAATAAATTAACAGATAGGACAGAAAATAAGTGTCACGTCATTGCTCCAAGAGTTGATTCAGGGAAGATTTAGTGCTTCTAACAGAAGGGTCTTTCACCCTTAAGTCATGCCTGCTGAGTTAAAATACTCATATTTTCCTGGAATACAGACAGAGTGACTCTGCACCTAAATGTGTGGAAGAATAGACTTATTGAACAAATATTTCTTTTCTCCCGCTTGTGTTCCATGAGGAAGTTTAAAGCTCAGCTCTTTTGTTGTCAGCATATCCCTCCTTGACATGTTTGTTTGTGTGGTTGACTTGTCACGAGCATGCACAAACACACACACATAGACAAAAAACACTTCCCTTCGGGGTTTAATAACACTCCCATTGGGCAGGGCACTGGAGGTCAGGATGTGTGTGTTGCTGAGCAATTCTGTCTTGTTGGGTTGTGTTTCTCTTATCTGACGGCTTATGCCCGGAGGGTCAGGGTGCATTGTCTGTACTAATAGGACTGACCCCTCTGATGAGAGACCCAAGATGGGACACACGCAATGGGACGCTCTAACAAACTTCATGACCTTAGCAGAGGCCAGCATATCATGTCTGCTTTCTGCATTCACATCCAGCAAGAAGAAGAGCAAGTGATTGAAAAAGTAATCAAAAGACAATTCCAAAAGCTCCCGAAGCTATTTAGAAAATGATTGGTAGTACGTCTGTGTCATATGACAACCTAGTTCATTGCTGTAGTGTGATAACATGCAATTAATGATAACATTTCAATTGGAAATGAAACAGATGTTCCCTCCAGCTGACCTGCCATTTTGTGTCGAATTATATTTTGACTATATACACGTATGTAGTTCCTTAGTATACTGCAAGCAATATCTGCTTGAGTTGTCTTTCATTTGACCGACATATGCTTGAGAATACACTTCAGAATGGCAATAATGCTGAAGGAATAGGATAGGCAATGCAATTGAATTCTGCTCAGAGTAAATCCTGTTCTCAAGATATTGTGGAAAAAAATGACTGATGCTTCAGGATTGCTCAATATGATAAACAGTAAAATCTGAATATCACTAGATGCCAGATCTGTAGAAAAAATGACTAAAGTTGTTGTCAGTTTTGAACAAGAATAAACTGTAATTTAAATAAGAAGAGTGAAGATCGAAGGCAATCCCTGACAAAGACATTTCTAGCATACATAACATCATTATATCATCATCACAATTGAACTTGGCATGTGCTAGAACATTTCTGGAATTGGAGAGATTTCAGAATCTTATCTCAATTTTAAAGGATCTAATCATTTATATATATAAATGTAGTAATTAGAGATGACAGCAAATCGATCTGAATTACGATACTTTTATATGATTCCCTAATGTATCTTAGCCAAGACAGAGAAGAAGGACAGACTATTTCAGACTATTTATTGCACAGAAAGTAACTTAAGAGGAAAAGCATAAAGGCTACTTGGAACACAACAAATAATTCAAAACAAACAGCATAGCCTGAGATAGAGAAAATACCAATCTATATATAATATAATCTAAATAATATTAATGTAATGTAAATGTGAAATAATCAGCTTTTAGTTGAGTTTGGGTTGCCTCAAAGCCACTTGTTTTTAAAGCCACATTGCATACAGATAATGATGATGAAGTTTAAAGACTCAATTTTGTGCTCAATTATTTCTGAATTAAAAAGTTATACACAAAGAAATGAATAGTACATTTGAAAAATGTATGTTCATCGTTAAATTCATGTACATTCACACGATATAGCTTTAATAAAAGATGAGCTATTTAACATACAGTGGGTACCTTCATGGGGGCAGACATATTAATATCACATGACTAGCCAAATATTACTCACTTTACCATGTAACCCTGCTGTTATTGGACTTTGTGGAATAAATTTGATGTCACTGATTTGCGAATAGTGCATTTCTACAATGGAAGTTAGTGTGATCCTGCATCCGCTCTGTTAGAGGTCAGCGTAAAGTCCAAGGTGACCATTGGCATCAATAAATTACTGGGTGCACATTAAATTCATTTGTTTATGGAAGCCTGTTTCCACCGTGGAATTAAAAAAAAAAATTAAAAGATAATTGTGACTTTTTGTCTCACAATTGTGAGTTTATATCTTGCAGTTCTGACTTTTTTTCTCAGAATTATGGGATATAAACTCACAATTGCAAGAAAAAAAGTCAGAATTGTGAAATATAAATTTGTTAGTTTGTTTGTTAGTTTACATCTCACAATTTTGACTTCATTTCTCAGAATTGTGAGATAAAGTCACAATTGCAAGTTATAAAGTCCAATTCTGAGGAAAGAAAGACCGACTTTATTTCTCAGAATTGCGAATTTATATCTCGCAATTCTGACTTTATAACATGCAATTGTGAGTTATATCACAATTCTGAGAAAAAAGTCAGAATTGTGAGATAAAAAGTCAAAATGACTTTTTTTATTTTTTATTCAGTGGCGGAAACAAGCTTCCATTTGTTTCTCTAGTGGCCATTGCACTGAGTTGGTTTACCAACTGAATCAATGGTCTGAACATACCTGTACTTGTTATTGGTGGTGTATTGGCAAAACAAATGAAGTGTTACACCCCTAGTTATTAGTTGCATCACTGCAAAGACACATTTCCCAAATGCATAAGATCGAATTGTATAACAATTCAGTTTCTTGTCCTTCCTTGTCAAGTTATTCAACCATCCATTCCCTCTAAATGACACCATCTTTCAAGATGTGACATTGTAGTGTCCTGGGGAGGTACGTGGCCTTGCTCTGCATTATAGACCATCTCCAATCCAGAGCACACATACACACTCATCAGGAGAAAGGAATTACAAACGGGACTGACTATGCCCTGATGTAATTCCTGCTCTGTTTGCTGGTTATAGGCAGACAGCGAAACCAAGCGGGAGTCAGTGACCTTCTGACATTCGTGCACTTGGAATTGCAGCATGGAAACTGCTGAGCTGTAAATGCAGGATGCTGCTGCACAAGCAGGCCCATAATTTCCTGCATGTTGTCAATGGATCTTATGATATAGCAGCTGAAATAACCTATCAGCTTCTAGCACTGGACAGCCATTTAAGTTTCTCCTCTTGCTGAGCAAGGAAGTCTTCATTGTTGTGATAATTCTGGTCTGAATGTTTATCTTGGTGGGTTTCCTTTGCTTTAATTGTCTTGTCATGCTGCCCCCAGAGAGCAGGCTGAGAAACTGCAGTCTAGGCCTCTGGAATTAGCCACCGCTTCCTGTCCCTCTGTGGGACAGACACACTGATGTTAGTATAAACGGAGACTAATGTGTTTTTTGTTATTATTATTTATAGTACTGCTGCGGTGGGTACAAGAGCATCTATGGCTTTTCTCAGGAGAGTTTTTTTAGTTGCTTCATTTAGTTGTTCTGCTAACCAAACATTTAATGCAGATTTGCTTGTGGAAGACCATCACAGGGACCTACTGTAAATCTGTTTATAGCAACAAAATGTTTTCTTGTAACACTTGAAAAAATACTATAAAAACATATTTGTTCTTTTGGTAATGTCTTCAAAGAAAAACACATTTTACTTTACAAGAGATAGTTTCTTGGTTGAGGAACAGACTAAGTGAGATGACATTAATTTGTGATCATTAAATGAAAGTCCCATCCAGATTTACACTGTGAATGTAATGAGGTGACATGATAACCAATCACCTGCCATGAGTTTTATATCAAAATTGTTTTTTGATTCTTCCTATTGTAAGTGCCAGATGTGTTTACAATAATTCAAACTACACAAGAACCAAGTAATAACTCTAGATTACAATACATTCATTCTAATACATCAATGATTTAATTTAGTGCCTTTCTAGTTTGTGGGTTGAAACTTGAAATGTACTAAATTAAATCATTGATGTATTAGAATGAATGTATTGCATTTTATCTTGATTGCTTGTATGCAGTCTCTGCCAAAATGTATCTGCAAACTTTACATATTTATTCAAATAAGACTCTTTCCTTCCCCACTCTAGAGTTACAGACAGATAGACAGATGAGGCCTAGCAAGATGATTGACTTTCCCCTTGTTGTTCTGTCTGCAGGAATAGAGGGAGAGTTTTTTTCTTCTCTTTCCATTCTCCCACCCTCTACCAGCCTCTGTATAGCTATAAAGCTGTCTTAGTTTGGGGGGCGGAAATGTTAATGTTTCCATGGAAACCTTAGCTAAAATCTATTTTATGGTACTACCTCCAGAGTTATGTGTGTGTGTTTGAGGGAGAATGAGAGAGGAAGCAGAACTTGCTTGTTGCTTTGTTTATTTGTTAAGTTTTGCTCAATAACTAGATGATATAGATAACAGGCAGAGTTTCTTTTGTTCAAGGGTGTTTTCACTGAAGGAGTTAGTGAATGTTTATTTTGAAGGAAGTGAATTAAAAAAAGGCATAAGCTTGATGAGCTTTTGATGTGACTCAATTCTATTAAATAGTATGTTAATATAAACGTGAATATTATAGTCTTGTTTTCTTGTTTAGTGCAATGTTGATAAAATCTCAAATGGAAATTAAGCATGAATTTACATTAGAAAAAAGAGTGTCACTATTATATTGGCCAGTCTCTGTGTGAAATTCTCTCTAATTATATACCCGTGTTGGTGGCTTAAAGGGTTAGTTCACCCAAAAATGAAAATTCTGTCATTAATTACTCACCCTCATGTCGTTCCACACCTGTAAGACCTTCGTTCATCTTTGGAACATAAATTAAGATATTTTTGATGAAATCCGTGAGCTTTCTGGCCTCCGATAGACCTCAACGTCATAACCAATTTCAAGGCCCATAAAGGTAGTAAAGACATTGTTAAAATAGTGCCTGTGACTACAGTGGTTCAACCTTAATGTTATGAAGCGATGAGAATGAAGCGCTTCCAGGTTCTTCGTCAGAACGCTGACTGATTATTGGCCGGCTCCTGCGTCAGCATCACATGCATGCGTCGTGCTGCTCATGTGAACAGAGTCGGCCAATACTGAGTCGGGGTTCTGACGAAGAACCTGGAAGCGCTGGATGTAAACAACGTAGGAGAATGACATAGAAGAGAAGATATCATTGAAAAAAGTCTTTATTTTTGTTTTGTTTTTGCGCACAAAAAGTATTCTCATAAAATTAAGGTTGAACCACTGTAGTCACATGGACTATTTTAACGATGTCTTTAGTTCCTTTCTGGACCGAAAGTGGTGGTTAAGTTGCTGTCTATGGGGGATAAAGAAACCTCTCGGATTTCATCAAAAATATCTTAATTTGTGTTTCGAAGATGAACGGGTGTGGAACGACATGAGGGTGAGTAATAAATGACAGAATTTTTGGGTGAACTAACCCTTTACTGCAACTAATGTCACAAATGTGTCACGACATGCAGTTCTATAAAAAAGCTTAGTTGTTAGAAGAAGCGCAGGACTCGACAGTCACTTTATGAGCTCATCTCTTTATGAGCGAACAGAACGTCGTGTCCAGAAAGATCAGAGTAGGAGAACTGTGTGTATATAAACACACACCAAACATTATTATACAATCACTTTAGTAGAGTGAAGTACACTTGTATGTCTTACATTTGATTCACTCATGTCACTTATGTCAAGTACAAAAACAGTGAGGAAACTATCGTTTTTGGCACTGAAACAGTGCATTACGTTACAGCTTCTAATAAAGCTACCAGTCAAATGTTAAGTAAATTTGAGTCAGATTTTCTTAAATTTGACACTTGGCAAGTGTTAATTTTGAACTCTGGGCACATATATGAGAAAGGTATGTTTACGCAGAACTTTTTAATGAGCTGAAGGGACATGAATATATTTGCAGAGTAATCACAATTGCGGGAAACAGTGTATCACAGGCAGAATTGTGGTCATAAGAAAAATATAGAGAAAAAAACACTGGTTGTCATGGAAACAGTCAAGTTTAAGGCACAGAATGAAAAGGGTAGATTTCTAAACCATTCTACCCACAACGGTCATTCATTTTCTTCATTTTATTCACACGCTCATTCCACAACAGTAAAACATTTTCAGCACTGGCCACTCGAGGAGCCGTGCCCCTGCCCGGCACTTCTTAAACCTGCCTATATGATGCAGGTCTTTTCCCCCTCCATCACTCAAACTCCGTCTTGCTTGCTGTGTTCTCTCGCTCAGTTACCTGTATTGTTTATACTGATTCCATATTCATTGCAGTGTGGCAGTAAACGCCACGACTCGGCTCATGATATCCCTGTCGCTCCCTCAGGCTTTGCTGCATGCAACATGTGGAGCACTTAAGTGCTTTCCTTCTCCTTACTGTCTGAGAGAAGGCTGGATCCCCAAGCACAGCTCATCACGGCAGCTGCTGCCCTCTTTCCACATGGATTTTGACAAGTTTCTCCCTGTCGCTTAAATAATGCAAAGTCTCTTGCCTCAGCTTAGCACAGTTAACCACAATGACACTGTGTGTGTGTTTGTTCTGTATGTTTCTATAAGAATTACACAATTGGCTGATTTGTGTACCGACGATCATTATACACTTTTAATTCTAATATTACCGGTAATAAGAGGATTTTAAGTAAATCATAGAAATGTGTTGAAATGTCCAATTTTAGGTCTTTCCTTACAGTTCAGTCATGGCCATAGCCAGCTATGAGGTCACCGAGGTCCGGACCTCTGTATTTTTTCTGAGGTGTATATAATAAAGGTTGTGAAATAATTGCATAATACATTAACTCTACATTAGTGCTGCAAGAATATTGCACAGCACCAAGATAAGATGCAAGTAGCTAAACTAAACATTTCATATTTGACAGCTGTTTTAGAATATAAATGTTAAACGATCAACAAAAATAATCAGGGATGCAAACTAATACATTTTTTTCTAATTTCGCCATTTTGAAATGAAAATAGGCCTATATAATTTATGTGATTATGTAATGTAATTATTAGTAACTATGTGAGGGGACAAGAAACATTAACAAAGCCATTTTCATCATATTAGGCATAAGATTAATAATGAATGTGTGCATATTGTGAATGAATTTAGTGAACTTAGCTTTCCTGGTAGCCTTCAGTAAATTAACCTGTCTAAGAAAATGATTCGTAAAACATAAATATCTGTTGACCGTATATATTTACTTCACTGACACAGACGAAAATGAAAAGACAATCAGTCAAAGCTCAGCTTTAGGTGGGGAAGAGACAGGGCAAGATAAGGAGACTAAGAGAAAAAGAAAGAGTGTAGTACAAAACCATTAACATATTTACTGACATATCACTTGAGACTTACTGATATTAATATTATAATTTATCTTTATTTGGAGTACTTCTTTATTGCACAATGCACATTTCTTAATATTAAGCCTAAAATGTGTTTTAATATCACTATTAGTAAGGATAGTATGATCACTGTATAATATCAGTCTTTAAATGCAAGATATTTAAAGTGTACCTAAAGTATACTTGCAATAGTTCCAGTTAGCACAATCAAATATACTTAGCCTGAATATATCTTCAGTTGGACCTAGGGTTGCAAAATTACAACATAAACTTAAACTTAAATGTAGTTGAAAAAAAAAAATCTTGCAGCATAATCTTGGTTAAAACAACCAGATTTTATGCAATTTCAGTTTTTCAATTTTTACCCTGCACATTCCTCAATCACATTCACACAGCACACTACTTAATGCAGGGCTATCAAGGCCACACCCCCTACATGCACTGTGCATTCCTCCATAACATGCACATTTGATCAAAAATACAGAAAAAAACAGTAATATTGTGAAATATTATTACAATTTAAAATAATGGTTAAATGGTTTAATATATATTAAAATATAATTTATTTCTGTGATGCAAAGCTGAATTTTCAGCATCATTACTGCAGTCTTCAGTGTCACATGATCCTTCAGAAATCATTCTGATATGCTGATTTATTATCAATGTTGGAAACAGTTGTGCTGCTTTGTTAGAAAAGATTTTTTATTTTGAATAAATGCTGCTCTTTATAACTTTTTATTCATCAGAGAATCCTGAAAAAAGTATCACAGGTTCCAAAAAATATTAAGCAGCACAACTGAAATTTCCAACATTGATAGAATATCAAATCAGCATATTAGAATGATTTCTGAAGGATCATGTGACGCTGAAATAAATAACACGCATAACAATTGCTGCAATAAAAATACATTTATTTTACATATATACTAAATTAGAATTAATTGGATGCAAAAAAGAAATAACTGTTATTTCATGTTATGACCAGACTAAATGTTTATATTTATATAAAATTTATATAGAAATTTATATAAATTTCCCAAAATTTCCAATTAATTCCCATAAATTCCCATATATTCTCATAAATTCCCATAAATTCCCATTAATTCCTGTTAAGTTTCCAAATTGGAACATTTCCAAAATTCCCCAGGTTAAGTTCCCGCGGAAATTTTCTGGAAAGTTTCCGGAAATTTACTGGAAACTTTCAGCCCCTTTGCAACCCTAGTTGGACCTCAGCACTATTTCCGGATAACTAAAGTGCATTAAGTACAAAAGTAGTTGTTCTAATTTAGCAGACTTGAAGTATATCAATTTAGTATACCAAAAGTACAATTGCAGGGTATTTATATTAAGTACATAAATAAATGTATTTGTAGTACACTTAGCATAAAATAAATGTGTTTATTAATACCATTCATTTTGGTATATTTATTTTTCACTAAGGCACTGAAAGCTATTGAAAGCTATTTAAAGCTATTATTACACAATTTTTTTTTTTTTTTTTTGGCCTTCAAATGTCTTAAAATGCACATATGTAGATCAGAGAAATCAACATTTTCTCAGGGGACCATGCCCCCAAATCCCCCTAACTATAGCTCAAATATGGGACCTCTGTGATTGTAAACCTACGGCAATGGGTTCAGTAACGCATTAATGTGGGCGCTCCAAAGGAGCAGTTTCAAGACGCTTGCAACCTATTTCTCTTCTGTAATCAGAAATGGAATACTCGACAAAAAATAATATAGGATGAGACTTGATTTTGTTCTCCAGGAACTGACTGGATCATTAAAAGGGGTGTTACAAATCAGAATGAAGCCAGGTGGTTGGAGTTGGAGGGATTTGTGATATCAGCCTAAAGTGAAAGTCATTTCAGATGCGGAGAATCTGAAGATAAAAGGTTATGAATCATTTTAAATATCTAAAGTATTATTCATGTTATTCTACCCCTGTGCAATGGAATATTTGTTTGCAAAGCCTTTAAAGAAATCATACATTTTTTATTAAATGACTCTTCTTAACGTAAATGTGTAATAAGCTTATACTGTAATTGACATATTGACATAACAACTTAATTCTTCTCCTATTTCAAATGAGTTTCTCATTACCTTTATAATGTTAAGCACACACTTTTAGATATAGCTAGATTCTTTTTTCCTCAAATCTTTCCAGTATATACTTGTTTAGGTCTTGTCACACAACATTCGTTCTCTCTTTGGTGACATTGCACTTTACATCTTGCTTGTATCTCCCACCACATAGCTGCTCTGATTTCATTTATATGATGTTTGAAAAATGGCAGTAGACTGCAGTGCTCATTGTGAGCTTGTGAGGGAGATTTGTCTCACTCTAGAAATACTCTTATGCTTCAAATACCCGTGTAGATGAAGCAGGCTTTATATAAAGTGGATTGTCCAGACAGTAAAGCGAATGCTTGAGACTTTGAAGCAAGACATTTCATAAAATTGTGTTGACATACTGTAAAAGTGACATTTCTGCTAGATAATAAGTTAAAAGGCAGTCTACATCTATATTGGTATTGCGTTAGAATAGCAGAGTTTTGTCTCTTTAATTCCTCAAAGAGGTTCATTCTTTAAGGATTCTTTTCTTTCTCTCATTGAAAATTCCTTTTATTTGTTTTCCATTCTCTGTAGCCGCAATATATGCAGCTACATGTGATCCAACCACCGTCGCTTTATTCATTTTTATTAGCCTGACTGCTAATGTAAATGGCATCTTGAGCCCTGAGAGTATTCATTCATCTGTCACAAATTTCAATAACCAAACACGAAATGCATAACGCTATGCCTCAGTGCATACGACAGAACTAAGTATTCCTGCAACAGATAATGTCAGGTAAAGCATTATTGATTCGTGCATACATACGTGTGTTTATGTGCATGCTTATGTGTGAGTGTGTGTATGTGAATTTGTGTTTGGAGGAGGCAGAGAAAGCATTTTAATCCAACGACTGTGCAGCTTAGACACTGACAGCTGAATCATAGGCTGCTAGGGCAGAAGGAGAAAAATCAATGGCTTTTAAATTCACTTTGTGAGGTAATATCAAAGGCAGTGACTGTTGAATCGCAAATAAGTACATGGCTGCTTGCAGGTGTTATGCAGGAATGAAGTGTTATGCAGAGGGTGTTTTCAGCATGCACTGGGCAACAGCATGATGAGGATGCCTGACGCTGATAAAAACTCTCTCAAGACCTCCCACTCACCTTCACTCAATGCTGAAAAAATGTCTATCAGCTGCAACAGCTTGAAATCGCAAGCTGACAGTCCATCAGCATACAATATTATCGCTTCTTTGGTTTGAATGCACCAACAATGGGTCCATCGACTGTCCATCACCCATCAGCTGCAACATTTTAGGCAGATTTCATCAACTGAAATTGTAATATTTTTTAATTAAGTATTATTTATTATTATTATTTTGTGTTTATTTATTATTATTATTATATGGTATGCATTTGAGGCAGAACTACTGTGCGTTTAAGGGACTGTTTAGGAAACCTGTTTTAGTACAGTCACTATTTTTCAGTTCTGTTAGGTGATGCTAGTGGTGCAGAAATTATACATTTCCCTTTTAAAGGGATAGTTTACCCATAAATGAAAATTACCCCATGATTTACTCACCATCAAGCCATCCTAGGTGTATATGACTTTCTTCTTTCAGACTAATACAATCGGAGTTATATTAAATAATGTCCTGGCTCTTCCAACCTATATAATGGCATTGAATAGAGAATTTTGAAGCCCAGATGCGTGCGTTTGTGTAAGAAAAATATCCTTATTTAAAACTTAAAAACTAAAATAACTAGCTTCCGGCAGATGGCCGTACGCATGTCGACTTACGTCAAAAGAGTAACCCCTGACGCGATGTAGGAGTAGAGTAAGCTTTGACGCCTCCCGCTGTTCAAACAAATAGGGCTGGGCAACAAACTCAAGCTCCTCTTCTCTTATATCAAAATCCTCAGACATTTCATTTTAGACTTCTAATTCATGACCTGTGTTTTGTTTTGCTCTGTCCTCTGTGCTTCCGTGTTCGTCTCTATGTCATGCGCCAGGTCACTCTTTCGGCGCAAGTTCTCCGAGTTCACTCTTTCGCCGTAAATCGATGCGTACGGCCATCTGTCGAAAGCTAGTTATTTTAGTTTAGTTTTAAATGCATTGCTTTGCTTTAGAAGGCCTTTATTAACCCCCAGAGCCGTGTGGTTATCTTTTATGATGGATGGTTGCACTTTTTTGGGCTTCAAAATCTCATCCTCAATTTACTGCCATTATAAAGCTTGGGAGAGCCAGGACATTATTTAATATAACTCCGATTGTATTCGTCTGAAAGAAGAAAGTCATATACACCTAGGATGGCATGAGGGTGAGTAAATCATGGGGTGATTTTTATTTTTGGGTGAACTAACCCTTTAAAGGCTGGTTTTGGACTGATTACGTGTGGAAATGACACAAAAAGTTGGGTGTTGGCATTGTCTTTTCTGTTACTGACATTCTGTTGTGTTCTGCAGTCTATCTGCTTTTATTGTCCACCAGCTTACTAACAGAACCTTATCTCATGATTTCACAAAACATTGAGTTGGTCTATAGTTAAAGATGTGGCCTTGAAGTATTTAACCTTAAAATCAAACCCCACTTTCACGTTCCATTAGCTATAATCACTTTGCGCTTGAGCAAGGCACTTGGGACAGGGATAGTTCACCCAAAAACTATAATTGTGTCAATGTCTTGAAACTGTATGACTTCTTTTCAGTGGAACACAAAAGTAGTTAATTATCAACATGTCCAGGCTGCATTTTTTTTTTTAAAATAACTGGTGCTGTTATGCTCCAGAAATACAATACAAGTAACCCACATGAGTTGTGCACCATGTTTTCATTATTCGAAGTCTTTTGAATCAATACAATAGCTTTTTTTGTGAGGTACAGGCCCTAAATTAAGTTGTTGTTCACCGAAAAGGCTCACATTTTGCAGCTTATGTGCATTGTATTTTAAATTGCTTTGGAAAGAAACCATGTACGAAATGATCATTAACATGTTTGTTAACAGGCACCCACTAACTTACCAGCATTTACTTTATTAGGGCAGCGGTAGTACAGGGCATATTCAATGTAGCGGTCTGTGACATTGTGATAGTCTTACATTGTACCACCCATTGCTGGAAGGCCAGACGTGTTTCTCATGGCTGTACAGCGAGACATAATTGGCATTAGGCAGATCCCGTCTGAGGCATTAGATCTGTCTTCCTCTAATAGGGATGAAGGTCATTGGCAGCATAAATCTAGCACATGAAAAGAGATGAAAACGGGCACGGGATGACTGCTGATATAATTTCTGTTTCAGATACGTCTGTGTGATTGATGAGGTAGAAAGCAAACAATAAATCTCCTCTCAGGTGAAGAGAAGCAGCAAGGCAACTGTGTCCCTCCTTTAGATCACTCACAATCCATTTATGCTCTGAATGATCAGACATATTGGCATTCGACTCTATCACAGATAAAGAGAGGTGTGAATCAAAAGCAGACACTCTTGGCTTCATAATCTCTGTCGCATTCTGCATGTTCATTGGTTAATGGATTGATTGGTAATGATTATAGTCTGTAAGAGACACTGTACATTGACACCAAAGTCTACGCACGGCAGCATCACCCATGTTGGCTCACAAAACTCTGACCTGTCCTGGATGAAGATCAGTTACATGATCACATGCGTTATGTAGAAGTGTGTTTTATTCTTAGTTAGTCTTTAGGCAAGAGGAAATTAGACTGAAAGTAATATATACACATACTACTGTTCACAGTTTCCACAAAAATATTGATCAGCACAAGCATTTTCAACATTAAAATAAGAAATGTTTCTTGAGTATCAAATCAGCATATTAGAATGATTTCTGAAGGATCATGTGACACTGAAGACTGGAGTAATGATGCTGAAAATTCAGCTTTGTCATCAGAGGAATACATTATATTTTAAAACAATTAAAATGGAGTTTTTAGTACTGTCAAATGATTAATCGCGATTAATTGCATTTAAAATAAATGTTTGTGTTTAAATAATATGTGTATACTATGTATATTTATTATGTATATATAAATACACACACGCATGTATATTTAACAAAAGTATATTATATTTATATACATATAATATTTATATTTATGCATAATATGTTATATGTAAATATATATATATATATATATATGTAAATATTTCTTAAATATATACATGTATGTTTGTGTATTTATATATACATAATAAATATACACAGTACATATATATTATGTAAACAAACTTATTTCGGATGTGATTAATCGCAGTTAATTGTTTGATAGCACTAGTTATTTTAAATTGTAATAATATTTCTGTTTTTACTGTAGTTTTGAAATTTTTGAACTTTTTTTGTATATAAAATATACGTAATGTGTATATATATATATATATATTTCTGATATGCGTATTTACATAAAGTGAGGTGGATGCAAACCACATACCAGATTAGAAGAATGTATACTAAATGAAAACAGCTTAATTGTGTCTTTAAGTTTTTTTATTCGGGTATTTGAAGTTGAGTCCGGTGCCAAGAGAGAATTCTGAATTAACTGAAGCTTGATGATTTAATTGAAACATCATTTTACAGAGGAATTAGTCAGACAGTGATGTCCTTATTTGGACATGTAACTCTCAAGTGTTTATGTAAATTTCATGCACACATCTGTTTGTACATTTTAACATTTTGTTGCTAGAGGGAGAGTGTACAATTAAATCTGTTAGACTTTATCCATTTTTACTATTCCCCTAATTTAAATCTATTAATAAACACTGCCTCAGAGCAACACCACTGACAAGCCTTTTTTAACGTCATTCTGAACATTGCCCTTTTTAGTCACCATGCTGCTACAAGAACTTGTTTGTTAACACTGCCAGAAGCATCCGCTAAAAATGGAGTTTAATAACCCTCTACAAGCTAAAACGTCCGTACACTGCCGCAAAATTGGTTGCTCATCCACTTGGGGAATGCACTATTTTGTTTTCTTGAAATTAAGTGGCTGTTAGAAGGGTAAACCAGCAAATAACCTCTAATAACAGATATATTCACTTTGATTTGTGCTTTAGAATGTGGAAGAGAAATAACAGATATAACTGTGTTTGTGGTCCTGACTCTCATTAAACTTTTTCCTAATTTATTTCCATTCCAAAAAAAAAAAAAAAAACTAAATTTTTTAGATACATTTTTGTTATTCCCATTTTCAATATTAAGTAAGTCGGATGTATGTTTAACATGACAAGTGTATATGCACTCCAGTCTTATTTTTATCCTGGAAAGTGCACACTAATATTCAAGGTCACGCTTCACTGCGCAACTAAATTAGTGAAGGGTTTTTAAAAGCTTAATACAAAGTCTTGTGTCACATTACTGGTTATACAGTGTATATTCAGTGTACATGTGTCATATTTTAGCTCTCCAATTATTAATCCACTTCATTCTAGTTTATGGAATTAGAGATGTTTGTGATGGATGAATCAAGAAAACGATCTCTAATTGTAAATGCTTTGCTGTCAAACTCAAGGCAGTCTGTAGAGACAACAAAACTTCCTCTGATTAAAAATCAATAATCGCTCGACAGGGCATAGCACCACACGTTGCCGTCTTCATTGTCTCACAGAGACCCCTGATGTGACTCTGACTTTGTCAAGGATCGATTCTCATTCCTGTGTTTTTGATCAGAGGCATTCCGTACTGAAGGAGGCATTCTGTGTAGATGCTTTAGTCGTATGTGGCTGTGTTTGTGCCTTGTTTTGAGGGGGCGGAGGACGTCTTTGCTTTAATGATGTTCCATAGCCCCCGCCCCCGTGAGCGGGATGCCGCTAATTCGCACTGACGGTCTGTCATAGAGTCAGATGACTCAGAGGCACATCAGGCACATGTGCCTCCATTGTGCACCCCCCCACCCCCAGCCCCCGAAATCAGAATGCCGAGGGTTCCACCGCTACACTCTGTCACATACTTACTACATGCTCTGCCTGCTACAGGGATGGCAGCCAAGAGACAGGGAAAGAGGGATAAGAAGAGAGAGACAGAGAGAGAGAGAGCGAGAGAAAAAACAACAGCAGCTATGTAGGCAATCAGGCAAGCCAAAGAGAGATACATTGCTCAGCATAGATCTGCAGTGATAAATGATGTGATTTTCTGCTATGGACATTTTGTTTTTGACTGAAAGCGTATGATGGTCTTGCTTTGAATATCAGGAATGATTTTTTTTATGTAGAAAAACCTACAGGTATCTCTTGTGTTGTTTATTTATTTATTTTTATTATTGTTGTTATGGCCAGATTTATATTTTAGGCTAAATAGGCTATATCACACAAGCAAGATTGCTGTTGTTTCTGAGTATCATTACGGCTGTGTTGATATTGGCTATGTTGACGTTCAGCCCAACAATTCAGTTATGAGTGTGATCTTGCTTTTATACAACAGTTCAATAAACCAAAAAATAATTTTGAGCAACTTAACGTTGTAGACAGAATATTATCAGTTACTTTGTATATTTTTGCTTTGCCCACAATAGTTACGGTAAAATTAATCATGCAACACAGTTATTGTGGCATTCCTGAATGAATCATTCACATCTGAAATCACATACTCTCATGAGTAGGTACTTATTTGAATAATAGCTAAAAAAGTATGTTCTATATACTGTAGTTTGAATGTGTGTAGTATGAATGTAATCTGGATGTACTACATTCGCTATGTTGTCATTATCATGTGACCTACCAGCCTCAGTTGCATCTCTTCACTGCCATTCACAAATCCTCTCCAGTGGCCTCATGGGATAGTAAAGTGTCCATGGTATGCACACTTCAGAATCTTGCCGGAAGTAGTAGGTCATTCGGGTACTTTTTGCCTACTCTTTTAGGAGTACTGTGAATTCAGAGATACTTCTTTTGTCACATACTGTTTTTCACCTGCTATGTAGGCAGGGAGGTATGCAGTTTCAGAAGCAGTCACTTGATTCATTCTTGAACAAATCAGGGATTTTGAACAGTTGGTCAATGATGGATTCTTCACTTGTCGCTACCTACTGGCATAACAAAGAAATCTGCAGAAAGAAAAATAAAGAAACAATAAATAGGAAAAACTAAAAAATCCCCATCACTTATACACAAGCTGAGTGATACAAACAATAAAAAGTTTCTACACTCATGGAACACATGGCAGACAACTGTGTGTAAATAATTATTAAATATATAATTATTTCATTGTGGGTATAAAAAAGATGAGTGACGTGTGTGTGTGTGTGTATAAAATATCATTATTGTAAAAAATAACTAATTTTGATCATTATTCTGAAACTCAATGTATGTGTTCTCTCTTACCTTCACTTTTATTAGTTGTTGATCCCAGCTGTACAGTAAATCTGAGCAGTGCTGCTTCAACCTCACCAGAGTTCATGGGATTTGTGGTTGTTGTTGGATCCCTGTTCACAACACAAAAAAGACTGTGCAGGAGGGCTAAAATTAGCTATGGAATGAAATGTCTCAGAAAAAGGAAAATTGGACTCAATTACTGGAGAATTCCTTATTCAGTCATGTTTTGACCTCTCCTGTGCCAGGAAAATATGAACGTCGTTTAGTAGCAGAGAGAGGAAAAAGAGGAGAGCAGCAAAGAGAGAGTCAGAGGGAGAATGTGTTCATCAGGGGCTCTGAGGGTACGCTTGTTTCCAGTGGCACGAATCAACTCAAAATATTACGGTTTGATTAGACCACATGCTTGGCTGTTTATACGTTTGACTTCTCAGGATAGAATCAGATCTCACACATTTGATGGCTTGCCAGCCCAACAGTGTGCCAGTGTTTATCAGTGTTTATTTATTACTTTAGTGTTTATTAAGAATTCAGATGTAAGAGAAGAATTAGAAAAACAAACAGGCATTTCAAGTAGTTTGGACAAGTTAGTTTAAAGTCCAAAATAAATAAAGCTGTCACACGCCCAATTACAGTTTTTACAGTAACTACTGCACAAAACTATAATCATCTTCAGTTCTTATTAAATTCTATAGAGATTATTACAATTATTAAAATACTTTGTGTAAAAAGTCAAGTTTTTTTATCTTGTACACCATTAATTTTAAAAGATTTTTTAAATGTTTTTTGAAAGAAGTCTCTTATGCTCACAAAGGCTGTTTTTATTTGATCAGAAAATACAGTATAACAAATATAGTGAAATTTTATTACAATTTAAAATTTTCTATTTTAATATATTTCAAAATGTAATTTATTCAAAATCAATCAAACTCAATTCAAAGTCATGTCGTTCCACACTCGTAAGACCATTGTTCATCTTCGGATCACAAATTAAGATATTTTTGATGAAATTCGTGAGCTTTCTGGCCTCCGATAGACTGCAATGTTATTACCACTTTCAAGGTCCAGAAAGGTAGTAAAGACATCGTTAAATGGGGGGTATCACACACAGTTTCTGCCAATCTCATGTTAATCTTGAGTACCTATAGAGTAGTAGTGCATCCTTCATATCTCCAAAAAGTCTTTAGTTTTATCATATTTATAAAAGATACATACGCTGTACTGAGTATTTCTGAAAACAGCCAAGCTCCTGGAGGAGTGTCGTGTGAGCGGAGATAGAGTGACAAGCATGCGCAGCTTTTGTGTAGAGATCGGCTGCAAGCTATCAATGGTCAGCTAAACAACTGTATTTAAACACACACAATACACCATCGAATTATCCCTGGATAACTTTTGAATCACTATAATGAATATAGCGTATAGTGAATGATGAATAACGAATTTATGAATTCACTACGTTCGTGTTGTTTACATTATATGCACTTAGGCGCCTATTGCCAACAAAACAGACATTTGAAGCAGTTTTACTCACCACCTGCGGTTCCGACTCATGACCGGGATCATTATCACTGTAACCGCTCCATCTTTCAGTTTCAAACGATCTGTAAATCCAGCGTAGAACTGGGCCTTGTTTATGAAACCATAAGCGCCGATCCTGAGGGCTCAAGCAGCCACGGAAAAACACAAGATATTCTCCATTCATTTTAACCAATAAAAAAGTGATTGCAACTATCAGTTTCTATGGTTATTTTAATAACAAATGTTGAGAGCGCATCAATGTATTGCGTGAGCACAAAAATCTCAGCTCTACTTAACGCTGGGTTCTTTGGAAAGCAAGGTTATCTTTCCCTCACAACCAAAAACACACTTCCTTGGTGACATTGTTGATTTCGTGAAGTCCTATGACCTGTGCAGCGCTGCCGACGACTTCTGTAAAGCCGAACGTGCGTTGATGGGCGTGCTCTTGCTCTCTCGCTCTGGTCGACGTGTGTGTGCGCGCGCCCTTCCGGGAGAAGTGCCCGTACAAGGAATTCCGCCACCGTTTACGTCACTCAGGCCCATACTCGAAAAAAAAAACCTGAATCCTGTAAGGATTTGGAAGAGAATTTTTGGCACAGAAATACTCTGTCATTAGTCCAACTCGTGTTTTGAAACTTTGGCCATGTTTAGCATGAGAATCCAACTCTTTAACAGTGTAAATAAGTCAGAATACATGAAATAGCATTATACCCCCCCTTTAAAATAGTCCATGTGACTACAGTGGTTCATCCTTGATGTTATGAAGTGACGAGAATACTTTTTGTGCGCAAAAAACAAACAAAAATAACGACTTTATTCAACAATTTCTTCTCTTTCATGTCAGTCTCCTACGCTGTTGACGCAGTAAACAGTGCAGAGCTTCCAGGTTCTACGTCAGAACAACGACTCATTATTGGCCGACGCTGTTCACGTGAGCACCACGACGGATGCATGTGATGATGACGCAGGAGTTGGCCAATACTGAGTATTATAAACGTAAAATGTGAACTTACTTTCATATTAGACAGCTGATATCAAATGTATCAAATATGTTTAGAGAATGGGAACATTTTTCACATTTCCTATGAGCTTGATCAACTAAACTGTATAGGTATACACAGTGACGATTTCATTTAAGCTGTATTTAATAAAATACTTCACTGAAAAAGAAAAGTCAACATGTAAACAAAAGTTGAAATAACTGCAAACATTATCAATCTTGATTTTGCAGTCCTTTCAGTATCTTGCGTGACTGTCTAATGCAAGAGATCATACTTGGTGAGATATTTTCCCACAAATTTTGGCAGGCAAAAGGCTTTGCGTTTCTGGACTAGTGTGACATGTTGGTGCTGTTCTGGTATAATCAGTCTATACTGGAGGTTGGATTGTTCATCTGTTCTGAAATCTTCTCTGACTTAGATGAGCAGCTCACGTAGTGTCTTGCCTCTTTGGTACGTGACATGCGCAACAGCATGTCATCCAGTGGCCCTCGCTCTTGCCACAGCTGGCATTTTAAGCATTATGGAATGCACTTAAAAAAGACTAATTGTGGGCTTTCTTGCACTGACCTACAACTTATCTGGCATTGTTTTTTTGAGCTCTATGGTTAAAGTACATGTAATTTGTTCTTTCATGTTATTGTCCCATTGTAAATTCAAGCTGTATTGTAAATGACTTAAAGGAATAAACTAGTTCAACCAAAACTGAAAATTCTCACCTGCTCTCACTCGTTCCAAGCCTGTATGACTTTCTTTCTTCCGTGGAGCTCAAAAAGAGATGTTAGGCAGACTGCTGTCTTTTTCCATAGCATATTTTTCCATACAATGAAAGTAAATGGTGACTGAGGCTATCATTCTGCCTAACGTCTCATTTGTAGCTCCATAGAAGAAAACAACATCATTTCATTTTCAAAAGTGGTTTTCCATTTATATGTGTTTATAATGTGCTATAAGTATGCTTTTTTCTGTTAAAAAGCAGAATATGCCTGGTACTACCTAAGGTGAATATCAAACAGCATTTTTGTGTCCTTGAAGGGCACTGCGGGAAGAGGACGTTACTGGAAAGGTTGTTCCAAATGAAAGTGAGCAACCAAATATCGAAGCCATTAGGGAACAGTACATGTGATGGAGGAAGTCATTTTACCATTTATGATCATGTGATCCTAAGTGATGTGTCCTCCTGATTAATTTTTAATACTGAGGTAATTACTTCAACTTACCTGTGAACCAATTCTGTACACATTTGCACATTTTGTTTGTTTGTACCATATGGAAATAGACAGTACAATTAAAGGTGCATAAAATATATATTTGACACAAAACTTTTGTTTACTACAACAGTCTTAACAGTAAGACTGTATGAATTTTACTCTTATATTGAAGATAATATTAACATACACTAACATACACTACCAATAGTTTGGGGTCAGTAAAGACAATTATAATGTTACAAAAGTTTTCTATTTCAAATAAATGCTATTCTTTTGAACTTTAAATTCATCAAAGAATCCTGAAAAAAATATTAACTGTTTTTAACATTGATAAGAATAAGAAATGTTTCTTGAGCAGCAAATCAGCATATTAGAATGATTTCTGAAGGATCATGTGACACTGAAGCTTGGAGTAATGAGGCTGAATTTTTTTTTGCCAAAACTTTGCCATCACAGGATTAAAATACATTTTAATATTTCACAATATTACTGTTTTTACTGTATTTTTGATCATAAATGCAGTCTTGATGAGCATAAAAGACTTCTTTCAAAAACAACTGAACTGAACTGTAGTGTATGTCATTGTACCACAAATGAGACAATAATTCCTGCACCCTTCAGAGTGCTCACTTCAAGTGCTCTGCCCTTTGGAGTGAGTAGGGCACTTTTTTTAATGAATTCACCTTTAATCTCATTAGCTTGTTGTTATTGTTGTTGTTGTTGAGCAATGGTAAAGGACTGTATGTTCTTTACAGGTGAAGGTTGTCTGGTTTCATGTGCCAGACAGGACAATCTTCTGTGTGTCACTTGACACTTGTCACTGTAAATACTGACTCTGTAATGACACTGAGGAAACTCTTACTTTAATTTGCTTCTATGCTGCCAGGTGAAGGACACAGAGTAAAATGTGATAATTGACAATATAAATGGTAAAAGTCAGTAATCAAAAACTTTTGTTGTTTCCTTTCTGTTGCAGTGTTGTGAGTCTTGCCTATGAGAGACTTTTCCGTCAGCCTTTGGACTCCTACGGAGGGGAACGGCCATGACTGCCAGTCACCGGACGGCAAGTGGACGGGACGGACCCGTCGACACAGGTGTCACTGAAGCCACTGCTAGACATCAGATTGACACTGGACATCAGACACTGCAGCCTCTCCGACGAGCAGTAAGACAGGAAGTCCATCATCAAGCCAGGTGTCAAACTGTTTAAGACCCGCCCCAATAAATGCCTTAAAGACACAGTACACTACATCTCTATGTAGAGGAACCTGCAGCAGGAGACTTCTTAAAAAAAAGCTTGACATGTTTTCATTTTTCTCTTTATGAGTGAATCAGTGTCTTGCAAGAACAGATGTGAATATTTTCTTATAATAGAGAAATATTTGTTTGGGTGTAATATTGCCACTTGTTTTTTTGTGGTAGGCCTGGTGAAAGCTGTTAAATATAAGTGAAGGGAAAGTCTACTGTCTGTCTGTGGCAGCCTCTTCCATCTAGTTTTATCTCTTTTCATTTCCTAAACCAAAAGACTGCCAGCTGAAATGGAGAAATTCAGCGGCAGTGCTCAATGATGTCAGTCTGGACGGGTCACACATTTACAGTATGAATGCAGGGTCAAATCACATTCCCCTCAGCACCAGACTCATTGCTTTTGCTCAAATCTTCAATGATCAAGAATAGTCTGTTTTTAGATTAGTGTGGCTGTGTCTGTGCTATCAAAACCCTAAATGTTTTTAAAGGGATAGTTCGCCCAAAATTGCTGAAAATTCTGTTGTGATTTACTCACCCTCATCATGTTATTCCAAACCTGTATGACTTTCCATTTTCTGCAAAATAACTTTTTTATCCATACAATGCAAGTCAATAGCTACGTTTACATGCACCCAAATAATCTATTTGCAAAACCTGATTTCACCAAGTACAACATGTTCCTGGATCAAAATCTTTGTTGTTCCTGGAACAACATTCCATTCAACCAATCAGATTTGAGTTTACAGTTTATGTCAAGTTTAGGCTTACAACCAGGGTGAGGTGCTTCTGCATCGTTATTCACCTGTCATTCCCTCTGATTTTAGGGATAAGTTATGGGTAGGGTTAGGTTTAGAGGTAGGGACATGGTTATGATTAAATTTTCGGACAGGAGTGTTGTTCCAGGATCAACAAAATATGTTGACCCAGGAATTTGTCTAACTCAGCAAAATCAGGACGTGTGATCTATTTATAGTCAGATTTATGTCTCAGTCGGACTAAAACACTTTCATGTAAACACTGCAGTTGATTTAGATTGAAAAGGATGGTGTAGACCTGAAATAACCTGGTCAACAGGAAAAAAATATGCATGTAAACGCTTGAATCCAACTATTTTCTCAATCGATTTCATAAATACCTTGCGCACATGCGCAGGGCTGTCATACGTATGTTTACGTTTTACATCTTACAAACGTGCGTATGTTTAATTCTCACGTCTTACGAACTGGTCAGTGGAGGAGACTGTATATTTAATAAACATTTGCTAAAAAAGATCTTGTCACATACATGTCAGCTTTCTTTTTAGCTGTCATCAAGGCAAAAACAACCTTTATACTCACGCAACTCCAGTGATGTTATTTTGCCACTTAAACGAATATATGAATCGGATTGCAATGTTTAAGGTTCACATAAACAAAAGAAAATCTAAAAATGGTTTGGACTCATTAGTGCATGTAAACATACCTAATGTGGTCCAATGTTGTTTTGGACCCCACTAAGTTTCATTGTATGAACAGAAACATTCTTTAAAATATCTTTTTTTGTGTTTTACAGAAGAAAGAAAGTCATACAGGTTTGGAACGACATGAGGGTGAGTAAATCGTTTTTGGGTGAACTGTCCCTTTCACACCCGGAGGAGTAAAACAGTAATCAGTAATAGTCATCTGAATAATAGACCTATATGTTTGGTGGCCTTCATGGTCTCCAAGGTGCAGATAAATGATGAAGGTTGAATTGTGGGTGCCATCAGGTTTGGTGGACAGCTGGTTATTCATTTGAGTTGGTGCATTACTGGACTGATGCCCAGCGCTCAGATGGTGAGCCGAGTCTGCTTCTCTCTGTCTGCATCCACTTTAAATATCAGTGGTGAACCATTACAGAGTTTGGTTAATAAATAGTACCGACCAGTTTATCGCAATAGGAATAACACTGTCTGCTGTTGTGGACTGGGAATTTTGGTATTGCAGCTCAATTCGCCTCTTTGCAATACCCACTATAAATAGTGCCCTCAAACAGAAGACTGCAAATTACAGTGCCACACACCGACAGCAAGACAATAAAGCCACATATAAACAGATCTGCAAGTCATATTCCAGGTTAGCTAACACTCTGTTGGGAGACACGGCAACAGAAAGAGACGATACTCTCTCTGCCCCACAATCCTCCCTGTCTCTGTCTCTCTTTTCATCTCCCACTCCTTTTTCGTTCTTTGTATTTTTGCTTTCCTTCCCTGCCTATCTGACATGCAACCAAGCATGCAGACTTATGCACACAGTTGTCTTCTCTTTCTCTGTCCCTCTCTGTCTTTGTCTGTCTGTCTTTCCTGTTGGAACTACTCTGAATAGGCGACGTGTCAGAATTCTAGGATAGACGTGGTCTGATCGTATAGAATTGAAACACAAACCATTTCTAGAATGAACCAGCTGCTTCGTTGTCATGGAAATACATTCAAGTAATCTGTATGCAAAGTTCTATGGAAGTGTACTATCTATTTTTTTAAACCTAGCCTTGAATATTATATAACCAAAGTCGAACCCTGAAAATCTATGTTTTATGTTTGGACCTCTTTTTATTTCTTGAAGAGATTTAGACCTAGTAAAAATAGATGCACATGAAACACGACGTATGTACATAAGCAGATGTCTATTTTATTGTGTCCTCAAGGTCACGCGTCATTTTAGGCAGATCTACTTTTTGACTGTTAGCCTTCTCGAGTCCCAGGCCCTGTTTTTTCTCGTTCTCTTAATCCTTAATAGTTTTGTGCACCTCGTGGAAGCCGATCCTGCCGGTTGCAGACTCTCTCTCCTCAGCTCTCTCTCTTTTTTTAGCGTGTGTGTTAGTTAGTTGACTGGACTCTCTAGCAGAGAACCACTTGCTGAGTGCGTTTCATAAACTGAAGCCGAGATCATCAGGTGGAGCAGCGCCATGAAGCAACTAAACATGGAGCGTTGCGTCACGTCACATGTTGTAGATCTGCATGTGACTTTAATATGTAAATATGTGTTAGTGCTATTATGATGTCACCACGACATGTGCTCGATGCAGTGGATCGAAATGGTTTACACTTGAGAACAAAAGAATTCCTTAACATCCACGATGCGATGCGCATGGCTCTTTCTTTACACACACTGAGTCAACAGCCAAGAATTACCAGCCAACCGTGAGGAGACTTTGTTACCATGGAGATGCTCTGCCAGTGCTGACTGGTCAGCTGGCTTTGGAGGAAAAGGAAGCTTTTCCCTGTGAAAAAGAAGGAGAATTACCTGCTAAACGAGATAGACCAGATCAGCACATCCTCTCATTGAGTTGATCGATTATTTTGTTCATATTCAACTCGCTGCGATTAAACGATTAAACTGATTTACACAGGAATGTGTAAGGCAATGGAGAGATATCTAAAAGCTCACTTATTTAATCCACACATGAATTTTGTTTGACTGTTAGGGTTGCACTGACAATAAAATAGTTAGTTTCATGTCATGGCTGATGGACAATAAATGGATGAGATTAAAATTCGATGCTATTTTCTTTAAAATAAAACTAAAATAAATAAAAAATAAAATTTGTAGGTGGTGTTTAGGCTTTACAACATTACAAACGATATTCATTTTGAGATTTGCTCAAGATGACATTGAACAGTATTATTAAACTAATTATTTATTAAATCGGCATAGATTATCTAAATGTAAAGGCAGAAATGAGCGTGCATAAAATTATATTCAGTTTCGATCAACATATCCACAATATATATAAATGAAAAAATCTGTAATATTGACTATCACTATTTGATTCCCAACTACTATGTGAGAGATACTGAGTCAAAATGAAGAGACTTTTCAGAAAATATAGCAATCATAGAAAGAGAACCTTAGCACACCAATGTGATATTTGATGTAATGTATGAACAATAAAAATTCTGTTGTGGCTTTCATTACAGCATGAAATATATTGTACTTTGTGTACAAGTGAGTGTCTGCTCATTGTCAATGTATTTCAGTGAGCTTAGATAAATTCTTCAGAATCATGATTAAGCATTTTTTCACTTTTGTAAAGTGTCGTAATGGACAGAGTTACCAGTGTAACGCTTGGCTGCTCACACAGTAACGAAACCGCAAGAGAACACTGCTGACTGGAAAAGATCTCTTTCAATTACCAGATCACCTTACTTCTAGTGTCCATCATACAGCACTGTATACAGCTACAGGTTACTATAACCAAACACAGGCAATCGCACGCCAGAAATATGAATCTAATATCGGATCATTTTGGTAATCACAGGTGGACCTCTGTGTATTTCCGCTTTTGATGAGAGGTGTGTTGGTGTGTGTTGGGTCAGCTTTTGTGCCTCCTAACAAGCATGCTGAGGGAGATGCGCTCGGTGAGTCTGTGTTCTTTCGATGAACAATCCGGACGGCAGGAAAGTGTATAGAATCACCCCCCTCAAAGAAGTAAATAAATAACCAGATGTTCCTCTATTCATGTGAGTTTTGGATGGGCTTGCCCTTTCTTTCTGCATGATGCTTTGGTTTTAAAAACTTGCATCCTGATTGACGATGTATTTGTGTTATTTATTTATTCCTTTTTTTTTCTTTCTTTTTTTTTTTTTTTGTATATTGGAGACCCTGTATCATTTCTTTATTTCTTTTCCTTTTTGGGGGGGTTAATTCATCAATTTTATGGATTTTTCTACATGCATATCATTTTGTAGGCAGCAATATGAGATGTGATGGAAATGAAATTATGTGCAATGTTGAAAATTAAAAAAGCAAAACATAATATATTAAATAAAAACAAAGAAGGCCATTTTTTTATCTCTCTTCTGTGTGTGCATTTTTGAATTAATCTTCATTATATTAGACTCAAATCTCTATTTGTGTGTGTATGTGACAGTCGATGTAGCGAGAGTCTTACAAGACCCTCGCCATGTGTTCGTGCCGTCTCCGACTGAGGCCTGTGACCGAGGACAAAGAGTTTTGCCATTAAAGGACATTTTCTGATGCAAGGGCTCATGGACTTGTTTTTGACACCTGATCCTCCAGTCATTCATGTACGGCAGCGTTTAAATATTTAACATGGAAGCTGCATGGAGTAATTACTAGACTCTTGGATTTGCTCCAGACGCAGTAGCTGAACTCCCACCGAAGACAATGTGCCTGAGCTCACACCCTGCAAACAAAATAGCACTGTGCCGCGCTCCATCTAGGGGTCACACGCGTACGCTCAAATGCACCGATGTAAACACAATAACACTTGAATGTTGATGTGGTCCTTCCCCTTTTACGCACATTCACTTGTCCACACCAGTGCACCAAAATAAACGAGGTGTTAATTAGTCCCAGTCTTATCTCCTGCCATTGTTTGACTTCAGGGAAAAGTCACCAGTGGCTAGAGGACGGGAGTCAACAGGTACTAGGGTACAGGTGACCTTTCTACTTTAATTATAGATCGTCCCACTCTCTGTGGGCTTCTTTATTTACTGTAAACTGCAGAAGCTGACATGGAAAGCGACAGATTTGTCTTTGTGTGTTTGCATTCCGCCTTGAAGGTCAGTGCCTGTGGACTCTGGGCTACGGCCACAGGGTGTAAATCAGCACTGGGGTGCTGATATTTATAGACTAGCGCCCATCATTGCTGTCTGTAAAACGGGGGTGAACTTGCCAGAGGACCCGGAACAATCTATGAGGTCTTCCCGTCTTCGCTTCCACTCCAGCTTGCAAACACTATGCCTCGGCACGCTTGCGTAACGTTTTGAACGTGGAATGTCAGCTGTCACATTCGCATAAGCTGTGTCCGAACATGTTTGTTACCATTGGCTGGAACAGTCAGGGTGCATACGCTCATTTATGTAGACTGGCTCGCCAATGTGCTAGTTGTGTTTGGTCTGAGGAGCACGATACTATATGCATCACTCTGATGCAAGGTCATTGAATGAAACAGGCCATGAATGCCTTGTGCAGAGTAGTATTATATTTGGTTTGGAGTCAGTCTTGCTGGCTTTGAGTTGGAGCTTGTGGCTGTCTTCCAGGAATAGGCCACATCACTCAAAGGTGTAACATTAAACCTGACACAGAACAATAGCCAAGCACATGGTGGGCATTCTGTAGCGTTCACACTACCAGGGAACGTGGCAGTAAGTGGCTAGCCTTATCCCTAATGCTACTGGAAACATAATCCCCAGCCCGTTACTGTCCCTAGAAATTCTACACCATTTAACGCTCCAACAGTTTCCTTTAACCTGACTCTCTCTGCGCCGTACCTCTGGTACTTCTCTTTTCACTCTAATCTCCCCCGTTCTTAGGTTCCCCCAACTTATCCTCAGATAATGTCCAATCTCTCTCCTGCTATGCTGTCGTGCCCTTTTCCTCATCACGAATCTGTAGCCTAATTACCAGCTCTTTTCCCAGGGCCTCTCCAGACGCCATTTGATTTTAAAGCAATTAATGCAATCAAGTGATAATCAAAATTTTGATTTGCCCAAAAATGATTGTCGGTCATGGGCCGTGAAAGATTTAGCCAAATTATTTTCCCCCTTTGGACAGCAATTGAGGAAGAGATCAATCATGGTTTAACATCATTTATGAGGTATGTGCGAAATAAATGACATGCTTGTCGTGATCAGCAATCACGGGACTATTTAATGATCATGGTGATGCGTATCTTTTGAATGTTTGCCTTGTGACAACACTAACTTCCATTCATCTTTTTGACAGGTTGAGTTCAAAGGTAATGGCTTTATGTTTTTGTCAAAGTTTTAAGTTTGATAATATGCGTTGACAGGGTTGTGAGCCATTAAGTACTGTAATTTTGACTAGAACAGGTTTATCAAGGTAATCGTTGAATGTTAACATGACACTGTTTTTTTTTTTTTTTTTTTTAAGTTTTTTTCCAAGTCTTACAATTCAGTCAACACATTCCAGTTCAACTGGCCAATTCAATTGAATTCCAACTCAAGAATCTGAAGGGAGCCAATTCTTTCAACCTTAGCTGACTTATGTTGATGGATGATAGCAATCACAATGAGTTACTTCACAATAAGACATACAAAGGGCTGTCAACATCACTTCACTTTTAGGCCACATCCACACGAAGCCAGAGCTTTCCCTAGTCGATCTTTTTTTTTCCTCGTTCTGAATAAAAATTCCATAAACATCTCAAGAAATATTTGCGTACACACAAAACCACTAAAACTGACTCAAAATGATGTAATATACATGCCAGACCAGTATGTGGCGCTGTAATTCTGCCACAGAGATACACTAAAAATAGAGAAGAAGATTTGCATGCAAGTCGAGGGGTCGAGACAACATTTAATAACATGTTTTAACTCCAAACTCACTTCATAACGACAGTTGAGCATCCTTCTGTGAGATGATGTGGCTTCTTACACAGAATAAGGCAGTTGTGTACAGAGCCCCGCACATGACAAGCAGGAAAAAAATAGTAGGCTAAATTGTGCACGCGCTTTACTAAGTCGTTCCCTCGATATATAAATTGTGCGCACGCTTTACTAATTTGTTCCCTCGGTTTATTAAATCGTGCGCACGCTTTACCAAGTCGTTCCCTCGATTAATAAAACATGCGCATGGTTTAATAATTCGTTCCCTCGATTTGCTAAATCGTATGATCGCACGATTTAGCTAATCGAGGGAACGAAATAGTAAATTGTGCACAATTTTTTTTCTTGCATGTCATGTGCGGGGCTCCGTACTCATGTGTTTATTAGTCATGTTTAATCAATCAAAGCATTTCAGTCTTCTGTTTATTCAGCTACAGCAATAGTATGATGCCCATAGGGATTTCCTGGAATGACGCGTGTTATCTACTTCTGCGGCAGGGCATATTTGGAGTTTCTGTGCAAGAGCGCCCTCTGGCTTTCAGATGGAGAAGCATTTACTACTGAACACAGAGCCGTACAGCTCTGACAAGCTGCGCATAAAATAATCGCAGCCTTTGCCAAATCGCGTGTGATAAATCGCGATATATCGTGCTGCCCTAATTGGCTGTACACACGAAAGCGCAATGATGTCCTTTTCAGATTTATCCACTCTGGGACCCGGTTTCAAAAAGTAGCGGTTTCAGGCTCCCAAAACGCCAGATCCGTCTGGACGGAATGCCGATACGATACAATATTTTTACATATACAGCTAAATGCATCTCCGTGTGAACGGGCTCTTAAATGTGCTGTAACTACACCCCGTAATATTTGCAGAGAGAAAATCTGCTGTCTTGGCAACAGAAGCCTCTTTTTGAAATGGGTCCCTTCGGCAGCTATGAATATATGTTAGACTAGTCGGGAGCTCTGCAGGACTATGAAACAAAGAGAGTGAGATAAGAGAGAGGGAGAGGTGCAGAGAGTGAAAAAAGACTCAAATAAATGAGTAGAACAATGGATGACAGAGCAGAATAACAGTCGAGGGACAGTTTCACGGGAATAAGAGGAAGAGATAAAATTGTGAAAGAGTGCAGAAGAAAAAAATGTATGAACAAGAATAGGAGCATGATAGAGTGAATGGAAGTAATGCTATGGCAGAGAGACAGAAGACTGTTGATGCAGAAACGATTGAATTGTAAGAGAACAGAACACATAAGACTGCATGTACTCAGCCATCCATAACTCACACACACTCACACACACCGCCACGGGCACACGGCACATCCTCAGCCGCTCTGTGCAATTACTGACATCATTCTCAGCTCTGATAACTCCATACATGGGACTCATCTTAAGCCACCCATAATACCAAACCAACCT
This sequence comes from Mylopharyngodon piceus, assembly GCA_039654765.1. Lineage (NCBI taxonomy): Eukaryota > Metazoa > Chordata > Actinopteri > Cypriniformes > Xenocyprididae > Mylopharyngodon > Mylopharyngodon piceus. Next base: position 27,666,734 of record CM077442.1, read on the forward strand.
CCGAGAGATAGGGAAATGAGGACCAGAGAGCGTGATTCTATATGACACTCATGCCCTCGCGTCAGCGTGAGGCCTTGAAGAAGCTAGTGGGCTCTAGCTTGGAGCTAAGGCTTAGTGACATGGGTAGCAGTGCGGGGAGGAGGGTATTTTTGGGGGAGAAATGGAGGTTGGAGCACATGAGCATGGCACAGACAGTTTGTGACATGGGAGGCGGGCGCTGTCTTCGTTGCACTGGCGGTGAAATGCACCCGCATGAGGTGTGAAGGGAAATTTCTATTTGTTGTCATGGAAACTGCCAGTGTGAATTGTCTGGAGCAAAAATACAAGTGGAGGAGAGAAGAGGGAAGAGAAGAGAAGAGAAGAGAAGAGAAGAGAAGAGACATTTTTTTTTAATATAAATGCACCTTAGGGCTGAGGAACCACTCTTTTACTATCAAATGTAAACAGTTTATTGCAAAAATCTCCCTCTTTTGCTCACAGCTAAAGCTTTCCAACATGCCTACAAACATGAATAACTGGATTTGTCAAGTTTATGAAGTTGATATGATATATTAGTCAAGTCTAGCTGCAGATATTCATATACGCTGTATATTCCGAGGCGTTCTTCTTCTCACAGCGGAATAGGTGTCGGGTTACATTTATTCCGATTGTGAGCGACTGAATGGTACATTCATGCCTCTGAATAGTGCGCGAACACAGTCGTGCAGAAGCGCTCTGCTTAAGCGGCTCTATCTCTGAGGATTTAGACTCAGGGGAGGGACGTATATTTCCTATGAGCATTCAACTGAGTGATATATAAGGGTGTCAGGCCCTGTCAATCACCTACAATGGATATTTCCATTCGCCCGCTCAACCTTTTGGAGTACACAATGCGCCGGGTCCTTTTGGAAAGGCCTCTGACTGACGCACAAATGCATCATGGACACATATACACGCACACACTTTCAAAGGCTTCTGCCACTCATCGGAGGCCTGGGCTGAACCTGAGCAACAGGAGTCAGCCTGATATTTTCAGCTGTGACACCCCTGACCTGCCAGTGCCCTCATCATCCTAGGTGGTCATGCGTGTATGTATGCATGTGTGTGTGTGAGACTAGGGATTAGAGTTTCAAATTAAGTTTCAGACCAAATGAGAATGAAAGCCTCTCTACACAGCTGTGTAGAGACTATTTAGAAATGACCTTAAAACAATGTCACAGAATTCCCGAATCATATTGGTTGGACATAAAAGCACCAATATTCTGGAATCAGAATATCATATTCTTGTATCAAATCAATCAGGAGAAATTTTCACCAGAATATTTAAATATCTAATATACATCATCCAAATACATTATTAACTGATAAATGAATGAAAAAGTAATAAATTATTAAAGGGTTAGTTCACCCAAAAATGAAAATTGTCTCATTAATTACTCACCCTCATGTCGTTCTACACCCGTAAGACCTTCGTTCATCTTCAAAACACAATTAAGATTTTGATAAAATCTGATGGCTCAGTGAGGCCTCCACTGACAGCAAGATCATTAACACTTTCAAATGCCCAGAAAGGTACTAAAAACATATATAAAACAGTTCATGTGACTACAGTGGTTCAACCTTAATATTATAAAGCGACGAGAATACTTTTTGTGCGGCAAAAAAACGACACTTCAACAATATCTAGTGATGGCCGATTTCGAAGCAGTGTTTTGAAATCGGCCATCACCAGATATTGTTGAAAAGTCATTATTTTGTTTTTTTTTGGCGCACAAAAAGTATTCTCATCGCTTTATAATATTAACGTTGAATCACTGTACTCACATGAACTGTTTTAAATATGTTTTTAGTACCTTTCTGGGCATCTGAAATGTTAATTATCTTGCTGTCAATGGAGGCCTCACTGAGCCATCAGATTTTATCAAAAATATCTTAATTTGTGTTCTGAAGATGAACGAAGGTCTTACGGGTGTGGAACGACATGAGGGTGAGAAATAAATGACATAATTTTCATTTTTGGGTGAACTAACCCTTTAATCTAAATTTTTACTGTTTTTAAAAACTTTCTTATTTATATATAAAAATGCTTAAAACAAAATGTACTTTAATTTATAAAAGAGAATATTAATTTATACAGTTTAAGGATAAATTGTAGGTTTCAAAGCAACTTTGTGGGAACATATCAAAGTTTGAGATAAATAGCACAAAAACATGTTAGAACTATTCAGATTCTTGTACCACAAATGAACTGTAAGTCACTTTGGATAAAATTTTTTTGCTCATTTAAAACAGATATCAAATTTGAGTTGTGTTTACAGCCATGCTAGGTTGAACAGAGGTCATGTGATCACTTTCATGCACATCTTCACGTGTGCACTTGCATGATTAACAATGGGTAGACGTTTATGAGAGCTGCAGCATAAACATTTGGTGTTGAAGGCGGTTAGCTTTGGACTCGGATTTCAACGAGGAATGTTCGGAGGAGGTTGAGATAATGCATGGGGGTGATGTGGAGAAAATGGGAATTTTTGCAAGTGCTGTGTTTTGATCCTACAGTGAGTCACTAGCTGATTTCAATGAGGGTAGAAGAGTGTGTGGTAATTTGGGATGAAATAGCAATGGAGCGACAGAGACTGCATGCAGAGAACATCTCTTGGAAAGGCTGCAAATGCAAGTGACATGAGGGTTTAATGCAAGCATGCGGTTTGATTGGCAGGACAGTTTAAGGATTATATGAATAAGTGTCATACTTTCCTATTGAAGTTATGCCATGTTGAGATTTGCCGCCTGTGTTGAGACATGCTGTGGTGCACATTTTTAGAATTCCTGTTTAGCATTTCTGGTGCATATAACTGCAGCATTCTGTGATGAAGTGTGTTGTATAACAGGGGTTCCCAAACTATTTTATACTAGGACCCACCTAGAGAGGTAAAAAATCTCAAGACACAACAAAAAAACTTTTTAGAGTGAAATAAGAATACATGCATTTGTTCCAACACGATCTTACCAGAAAACGAAATGTATGATTTTTAGAAAGAAAAAAAAAAAAGCATGAAGGTCCACCCCAACCCCACCTCTAAACATAACCAGGGCGTAAGCAGATTGTACGAAAATGTACAAATGAGATACAGTACAAATTCAGTACAAATTAGCCAGCTATTCGCCAAAACATACATTAGTTACTAATTGCTGTGAGATTATGTTGATTTGTTCTATTTTGATTCTCTTGTAGTTCTCTTTTTTTATATTTCTTGTCATAGTATTAAATTAGGCAAGCCTACTTTTCAATTGCATTACTGTAAGGGTTATGGTAAGCCACAGATAAAAGATACAGATAGAATATATATTTTGCTTTCTTGGTTGCAAAGCAAATAACAGCCGCCTAATGGATTTATTGAACTAATGATTCTTTGACATGGAACCTGCAGTTTAGTAAGTGAGTCAAATGTTGATTTATTAGCTGCTCCCACTGATTCCATGAGTTCATTCACTGAAGGATTCATCAGACTGAATCAAACTGGTCCCTCCTGAGTTTGTGATCATGTTAACTTGTTAATTGATTTTGAGAATGTATATTTTTTATATTTATGGCATGGCATGAACGCATTCTCAAATTTTGCGCTTTTTATTTCCAGTCTGTGAAACAGTTTGAAACAAGCTATGTCTAAAGCCGGAACTTTAGACACGTGTCCTGCGTTTATCTAATTTTGGACTGTGCAGATAAATGGTATGCAGTGTAGTGTTCAGCTGAGCTGTGCTGAACTATGTTGTGCTGTGTTACACTGTGCCGTCTTAGCTTAAGCTGCTCTGAGGGAGCTGTCAGTCAGCCCTGTATACGGCTGAGCAGCTCACAGGCATGGGGCATATCATTCAGCCTTACAGAGAGAGTAAGTGAGAGAGAAGAGAGAGACCGAAAGAAAAGAGGGACACTAACAGTTTCCTGTGGGAGCAGAGCAGTTCACTTCCAGCCACACACTGCTAGAATACCAATTCATTCATCAAAGACTCAAACCACACACACACACACTACAAGTCTTTTTCATTTTGCCATGTACAAAGCTATTTCAATGACACAGAGTATACAGTATATGTTCTCTTTTCTCTTGCAGTGCTTTGACCCAAACACAGTAAGGAAAGTCACAAATGATTTTCTTATGGATGACTATAATTTGACGGACAGCAAATACAAGCTAATCTTTGCTCCCAAACCAAAGAAATCCTTGCTAAAAATGGCCTGACGTTTTTTTTTTTTTTTTTTTATCTTGCATCTTTTCCTCTTTTTTTCATGGACAGAAATAGAATAAAATGGCTTGGAGGGAAACGAAAGGCATCCTCCTGTTGGAATACCGCACAGGCTCCGCCTGTAAGCTTGGGCTTTGCATAAAATGAGCATTGATAAATTTAGCAGACTTACGTAACCATTCCTTCCTCAAATTCAAACTGATGAGGCAGGGAAAGATATTTATTTCATTCTACAGAGCCTCTATGCTAATGAATAGTGGAGAGGCTTTGAATGTGTCACACTGTGCTGGCTAAGTGACAGGCAGAGAGGGGCTGGGATTGGACTTGGCTAAGCTCAGATCCACATGCTGTCTCTGTGATGAACAGGACTACCTGCAGAGGGTTTGCTGCTTGGTCGTGGAAGCGCTCACAGAAATAAATAAATAAATTCATATAAAAAGATCTCGCATGCTGGGTTAAGATCTGCATTCACTGTTTCGGCTACAAACATTTTGCCTCAGTGAAATACTGAGTTCTAACTCCATCTGGAATACTCGAGTGCGAAAGCGATTCAGCGACGTGCACAGTAACACATAGCGCACACACTAAAATGCTGCCTGAACATCTGTTTATTGTCTCGCATTTGCAGAGATTTGTAAACGAGCATGCTAACATCCCATTTCTAGGTAATGGCTGGTTAAAAATGCTCTGATGGTAGCGATTCCTCTGGTGAAGTGAGGAGAGCACGGGTAGGCTAGATCAGAGGAACTCTCTCACCTTCTTCGGCACAGCTGCATCTATTTTTATTGGCATCATGCCTAAAAATGTTTACAAGCCATCACTGCTGTAAATCCCTCTAAAACATCCATCCTGTGGCTACTCACCCAGAGCTGCTCCAGGGTCTACTTATCTTATGAATGTGTACAAGGTGTGTGTGCATAACTCACCCACTCTGCTGCCATCACTCCCAGAATCATAATATGTGATCTTAATGTGCTCTTCAGCTATTCTGTCATACTGCCTCCGCTGGCTCATATATCTAAAATTTAGGAATGTAAGAACAGTTGACTTGTGGTGATAAAGTGTGCCTGAGTTATCACAAGCCAGAATAATAATAACTGTAATATATTGTACAAAATCATTATAAAATATAGGGAAATAAACTATGTTTTTAGCCCAGCAAGAATGCAGTCTGGTACTTATGAACATCTTAATAAATGTATAAACCAGCAAAATAAACAAAATGAAAAAATAGCATAATTTTATGTTTGAAACCTTTCATATAAACAAATTGTATAAATATCAGTAGTTTTAAAGCTGTTCAGATAATTGAAAAACTTTTGTCCAGTTTGTATATTCTCAAATGTCAGGGTGGCACAACTGCAAACATGGGTATTTTATTATGAATTGACAAGGTAATAACAGTAGCATGATAATGCAGCATCCAGAGGACCCCAATTGATCTCTGTGGCAGAGTGAAAAGGTTTGTAGATCTCTCTGAAATACTGATAAAAATAGCTACTTTCAAGTATGGGTAGGTTGGTACACTTTCCATGTCAGGTGGTACAACCAGTGTAAAACAAGAAAAAATGTTTTATCATAAACATTATTGTGTTTAATAATTCCGTGTATAAACTTGCTAGCATAGGCAAAAGCTAATACATACATTCAATTAGAAACCTGTTCAATGTAAAAAACAGTTGCAAAAGTCAGGTGGTGCAACTGCAATTAATGTCCCTTTATGAAATAAAAAACATTTAAGCTATAATACATTTAAGCTAAGATCGCCTATTGTTATATTTTTTTTTTACTTATTGCTCTAAAATGTTAGTTTTAAGTTAAAGATGTTTTCACACTTTTTTGAAGCTTTTTCACTGACCTAGAGAGAGAGAGATGGTACAGTATAAACTTATATAGTATATACAGTATATACATATACTGTACAAACAAATCACCGCTTATAAGAAATTGGTTTCCTTCAATCATTAAGTGAACTGGCCTATGTAACATTCCTGTAGTTTGCATGGTCTTACAGTTTATGGTTTTTCTGTGATGCTTTTTGTCGTCCTATTGTATACTATGTGTGTCTGGATTCAAAAGAGCGGCAAACCCTGAGAAAAGTCAAGGTTCAGCTGACACTTCAAATTGAGGCATGGCAAACCCAAGGTCACACAGTATGCTCCTTATAGGGCAGGAAGTAAGAAAAATGGCTGTAGGAGCAGATAAGACCAAAATTAATTTGGATAAAGACATGAATAGCATAATGGTTAACATATACAGAATATGTTACTTTTTTATTTAAAGCAGCTACTGTATTTGATGCAAAACATTTTATTACAGTGCAGAAAAAGGAAAGGCCTATAAGTAAATCTAGAAATATAATAAAGACTGTCTACTCAGTTTTCTTTTTTGTATTTATTAATACTATAAATGTATTTATATTATCTTTGTTAAATTCATACTAAGACATTTTTTGTTGCTTTGTTTTTTTTTTTAAATAATCTAATTTCATTATAAACAAAACAGAGAGATGACCAGGTTATAAGGTAGCTAAACTCCTTTAAGCTCTCATTTAAAAATAAAGGAGAATTTGATATCTGCCACTTGAGAAGTCACTGTAATCACTTGTAAGACTCTGCTAAGTGCTTCAAAGGGCACCGGTCATGAACCAGCTTGACTGTACACGACTACAATCATTCAATCTGTCCTCAGTCTCACTCTTTTGCTTCAGTGCGAAATGTTTCATGATTCAGTAGCAGCGTGAGACTGCTATTGGTGCCAGTCACCAAGACTGTAAACTCGGCAGGGCCGAATAAGACGGAGGGCCCCTGCTAGCTTTGGCACAGGAGGCAGATGGAGAGTTGTCTTATCCCAGTGGTCTTCCCTCAGGAGGCTGCCAGGATGACGCAAAGATGCCAGTGGCTCCACCACCACCATGGACATGGCAACGGAGGTTTCACAATCATCACACACATGAGAATATCACAACAGATGTGCATGTCACCTTATACATTCATACAGAGCCGAATAACATGCAGTATGATTATAATATGTAGAGTTGCAATATCTTGTATTTATGAAATTTCACATTTAACTGTTAATGTTAGTGAATGAGTTAATGTCACAACCAGTATTGGGGAAAGTTACTTTTAAAAGTAATGCGTTACAATATTGCGATACTACCTTAAAAAAAGTAACTAATCACATTAGTTAGTTACTTTTTATGGAAAGTAATGTTACATTACTTTGGATTACTTTTCTTGTTATTTAATAATAATAATAATAATAATAAAAAGTGTTCTATATTTGGCAAATATAAAGGCCCTTTCACACCAAAAGTGCAAATGCGAAAGGAAGTGCAAATTCACACATGTACAATAGAGGTACAATAGCGCAGCTCAAACAAACCTTTCAGCTGTGCTGGCATTCTGGATTGCAGAAAAACAGGATGCAGGAGAAGAAAGTTCAACACTCTTCAGCAATAAAAAAAAAATGAAACACAAATGTGATGTTTATCTGAAGTCATTGTTGTTTAATAGTATGGTTGAATTGAATCATTGAAGGAGCAGCAAAGACATTGGTTAATAAAGTGAGATTAAATACATAAAGTATATTTGCGTTATTTAACATATTTAGTTATTGCAGGTTTGTGTAATATTCCGAGTTTGCATTTCACTGTTTTTATTCATTTTCAGGAATACTGAATCTGTTTTGTGAGATGAGTAAATGTCTGCTCACATTTAGTCTAGAACTATAATCATCATGTTTACATAGCGCACATAAGTTATAACGCTTCACTTATTTCCGATTTCTCTCAACAAGAGGACAGGTATCTGTCAATATATGGGAAAACAGTAACTAATGTTACTTATTTGAAAAAGTAACTCAGATATTGTGTTGTAAATTTAAAAGTCATGCGTTACTTTACTAGTTACTGTAATCTGATTATGTAACTCGCGTTCCTTGTAATGTGTTACCCCCAACATTGGTCACAACACAGTAGTAACTTCATGAATTTGTCAGCATCCGACACAAAAAGTAAGTATACAAAGTAAACTGTTGTTTCACTTGCAGATATTTTTCAAGGTCACTAATGTGTCTTTAAGTGGGGGAAAAAAACTTAGTGCACCTTTAACCAAAATAAATAAATAAATAAAAAAAGAATAAAGAGGGAAATAACATTAGTCCAGTGCATTCTAGGAGACACGTAAACAAGTAGTGCTGTCCTGACATTGTGCTTGGTGGCAAAAGACAGACTCACACATGCTGCAAACAGATGGCACATTTGTCCTTAGAGATGCTTCTCACATTAACCCATATCATTAACCCATATTAACAAAATAACCTTTTTTTTTTTTTTTTTTCATGATGTCTCTTTTAATAGAGGGTCTATGAGTTTTACTCTTTACCAAAGCAGGTGTCTCCTTTGGATGATGTTACACTGTCATTGCATCACATCTGGGCAAAATGTATCCGATCTGTCTCCAGTGAATCATAAAAGGGTAACAACTGTCGAAAAACACTCTGCAACGTCTTGACTTTCAAATATAATGCTTGTCATTTAGTGTAGTTGGCTTCACTTTGGCCATCTTGGCTCAATCAAAAACAGCTCTAATTGTGTTGTAAAATCACTGGCTGGTTTTTAAGAGTGCAGTAATAAACTAATGTTTCTTTTTTCTTTTTTTCAAATGTAATGCAAAGGCTCAATTTGCCCTTTACAGAATACAGCCAATGCTCCTGCTTGTTGTGATAAACTGATCCACCACCAGTCATCTGAATCAAAGCACATCAAATCCAGGCCACATCCCAGCCAGTGTCTGAATGAAAGCCAGCATCCTAGTCTTACCTACTTCAGACCTGCAGTGACATATGTATCCAGCTTGCTCTTTTGCATACACTACCAAATCTCTGAGTGGAACACTGATTTAAAGCTAATAAAGGTCTCATCAAATCACAATCATTTTTTTTTCTTCCGAAAATGAAAATTGTGTCATCTTTTACTCACTCTCATATCATTTTATGACAAAAAGGTTAGTCCATATGACATTTTCTGAAGTCATACAATAGCTTTGAGTGTAGAACAGACAGGAATGTAAATATTAAAATATTCATAAGATACACTACCCTAGATACACTAATAGATAAAATAGATAACACTAATTTTTTTCTTACATTTTTTTTTTTTCCATTTCAATTAAATCCTGTTCTTTTGAACTTTATATGATCAAAGAATCCTTAAAAAATGTATCACGGTTTCCATAAAAATATTAAGGAGCACAACCATTTTAAACACTGATAATAATAAGGAAAGTTTATTGAGAAAAAAACCCCCTGCATATTAGAATGATTTCTGAAGGATCATGTGACACTGAAGACTGGAGTAATGATGCTGATAATTCAGCTTAGGAATAAGAATTGCATTTTAAAATATATTAAAGTTGCAGAAGGCGATCTGGGAAATGCTAACGTTAGCCTACTAGCATTGAAAGCATATGATCCCACCCTTCCTGCAAATCGCCGTCCAAAGCCACGCCTCCTCCAAAACCACGCCTCCTCCAAAACACATGAAGGCAAACACACACAGCTGCTTTTGGCAAAGCGCCACAACAGACGGCGTTAAACTACCTCATGTTTTAAAGCACATAACATTACAATAATAATGAACGTAAACAACTTTTAAAAAGCTTGTAATTCCTGTGTTTCAATACTGTTAACATAGATACGCATAATTCCAAGTCTGACTGGACAGCTACGGTTAGAACGTCAGGGGTTGCCATCTCTTAATTACAGTAGTTATGGCGTGAACGCAGCATAAGCTCGTTGTTTTGATTCGGTAGGAACTGTAAAAGGTGGCAGCTGTTTGTTTGCGGTGCTCCGTGACTGACGTCTGTCTACATAAACTCTGGAGAGCATGAAACGTGTTGATGATTTATGATGTCTGTGCAAACAGGGTGCATGAGGGTATGTAAAAACATACATTGATAGGCAGGTAGGACATTGTATTATTTAATTCAAACCGAATATAATGATTGGATGAACATTTTATGGTCCTATGCATTCCACAGACGATATATATTTATAAAAATACATTTAGACCGTTTAACATAGTGATTGCTATCAGGATATGAGGAGTCTTTCAACCAGTATTACAAACAAAATGTTTCTGTAGAGAATCACCTATTGCACCTTTAAAATAAAAAATGGTTTTAAATTGTAATAATATTTCACAATATTACTGATGTATTTTTACTGTATTTTTGATCACATAAATGCAGCCTTGATGAAGATAAGAGACTTCTTTCAAAAACATAAAACATCTTACTGACTCCAAACTTTTGAACAGTAGTGTAAATATTATAATTTAAATATCATTAAATATTATTCTTTGGCATTCAAATATGACGACTTGTGTTTGACATGACCAATCATCATTGATTTCTGACAAATCTGACATGTATGAATGTTGTTTGTTTGTTTTTTTAATATTTTGGCATTGTTCTGCAGAGAGTCAGAGCCTGGAATCCTTCACTCCTGCCAAAGCACGAGTGCCACGGCAACGGTTTCATAACGACACAGTCATCAGTGAGATGTGGATGAGTTTGTGGGCGATGAACTCTTTGGCTGACTCTAAGTAATGACACAGCAGAGGTGTATTCTGACCTTCTCCCATATCACTCTCTGAAGATGAATACACCTGTGCTGATTTATAATTCATATAAATTTCCATAATTAACATGATCTTGACTGTATCCAGATATTTTATTAAACTAAATAGAATTTAAGAAAAAAAGTTGATTAAAATTATATTTATAATACTATGCATGTATTTATAATTATTATATATTTTTAATAATATAATATACATGTTATTAATATATACTTGTCAACTATTTTTTCTAAAATGCATTTGTATAATCCACATAATGTTAAAAGTACATATTAGTGTCTTGTATTTCTTAATGAATATTTAATAATATAATATAATATAATTAATATAATATTTTTGTTTGTAAAATGCAATTAAATGATTCACATGTTAAATGTACATCTTAGTGACTTTCATTTCTTGATGAAAGCTATAAACAAATCTCCAGCCAGGAGAAGGTTTTGTCAGTGTAATGTGTATCTGGTGCACTTCACTTTTGTGTAAATGACCGGGTCGCTCATCCCCTCTCTTGAGCTCCCAGTAGTCCATCACAGGTTAGGTTAAGCCTTAGGCAGCACTTAGCGTGCTTATACTCATGTCTGATAGTGGTTCAAAGCAACAGCAGAGCCGTGATCTAACCGATCTGATTAAGAAAAAGGGCTTGAGCACATATGTCTCATATTGCTAGACTCAAAAACGTTTATCTAACATTTTAGCTAGCAAAAATTCTCTTAATCTTATGCAATCATCATAGACATTGCTTGGATATTGGGTAAATGTTTTTGCCAACGTTCGAGGAGCGTGTGTGCACTTTGGGATCCCTCCCACAACGTTGGCTCCTCAAGAGCAGTCAAACGCCCACCACAGACCTATCTCTTTATCGCTCCCTCTCCTTCATGCTAGCACTGATTTGTGCACAGGAACACTGTGTTGATCACTTGATAAATATAGTTATTTCAAAGGTAAAGCTTCTAGCCTGTTTAAAGAGTAGGTTCATTCGGTCTATTGCAAATTAGCTCTGTTGCAGTCATGCACATTATCCATTTTACAACCTTGCTCTGCAACTAGGCTGCCAATTAAACACTGTAAAGAGCCACTGAGTCACTTCAGCTGAACACCAACTCTTCAGCGGGCATACAAACGCACATATGACTCATCATTACCCAGCCAATATGTGGCATGACATCACAGTTGTCATACAGCCCTCCAAAGTGTGCTGAATAAATTCATCCACAGTTGTTCAGCTGAGAATAAACAACTCTTTGGGAGATCCATTTAATATCATGGATTGATAACGATATTGTTTTAATTTTCATTAGAAGAGCTGTTGTGTTTCTGTTGATTATTGGAGTTTTTACCAAATGTTTTATATATTCTCCTGTAGCTCAAACAGTAAAGCAAGGCACAATAGCACAGCCTGCGTTTGATTCCTAGGGAATGTGTGAACTGATAAAATGTAAGTTGTTTTGAATAAAAACATCTACAAAATGCATAAATGCATCTTAAGGTGCTTTTAACACTATAATAGTATGCAATCATGTCCACTGAAAGTGTACACAAACAATCATGTAACATTAAAGGTGCCTGAATGAACAACTGAAGAGCAACTAAACTTATATACACATTTTGAGTATGATACAATGTGTAATATACTGTGAGGCAGATTGTAATTTCAGATGATTGACAATAATGATTGGAAGCTGACTGACTATATTCTTATCTGTTAATTTTCAGTTAAGGTTTGTGGATTCTAATGCAGTCTCTTATGCTCACCAAGGCTGCATTTATTTGTACAGTAATATTTTGAAAGAACAAATTCAAATAATTTTAATGTCATTTATATAAAAATGAAATTTATTCCTGTGATGGCAAAGCTGAATTTTCAGTATCATTACTCCAGTCTTCAATGTCACATGATCTTTCAGAAATTATTCTAATGCTGATTTACGACTTGAGAAACATTTCTTATCAATGTTGTCAATGGTGGTGCTGGTTAATAGTTTTGTGGAATTTGATATTCTCTGATGAACAGAAAGTTCAAAAGAACATCATTTATCTGAAATAGAGATCTTTCGTAACATGTCTCTACTGTCACTTAGATAAATTTAATGCATCCTTGCTGAAAAAAAGTATGAATTTATAAGTATTAATACAAAAACTCCTACTAAACCCAAACTATTTTTGTATGGTATTGTACATAAGTGTACCATATTTTCATTAAAGAACACTAAAACTTTTTGTGTTGCTTACACTAATACAACCAGAGCAGTCTAGATGAAGTCTGTTCATAGTAACACAATAAATTGCAGATCTTATATATAATCGTAGACATACTCTCAGTAATTTTTCCTTTTTTAAAATATATAAAATAATGAAGAGTAGAATTGTAAAGAACTGAATGGTAGAAAAATATGTTTAAAGGGTACATAACACACACAGTTTCTGCCAATCTCATGTTAATCTTGAGTACCTACAGAGTAGTAGTGCATCCTTCATATCTCCGAAGAGTCTTTATTTTTATCAGATTTATAAAACAAAGATACGCTGTACCAAGTCTTTCTGGGTTTTGTGTAGCGATCGTCTGCAAGCTATCGATGGTCAGCTAAACAAATGTATTTAAACACACAATACACCATCGCATTATCCCTGGATAACTTTTGAATCACTATAATGAATACAGCGTATAGTGAATGATGAATAATGAATTTATGAATTCACTACGTTTGTGTTGTTTACATTATATGCACTTAGGCGACTATTGCCAACAAAACAGACATTTGAAGCAGAACTGGACCTTGTTTATAAAACCATTAGTGCCAATCCTGAGGGCTCGAGCAGCCACGGAAAAACACGAGATATTCTCCATTCATTTTAACCAATAAAAATTTGATTGCAACTATCAGACACGACTTTATCCTTATTTTGATAGTTAATTTAAGGCGGTTTCTATGGTTATTTTAATGACAAATATCAAGAGCGCATCAATGTAATGCGTGAGCACATATCTCTCAGCTCCACTTAATGCTAGGTTCTTTGGGAAGCAAGGTTATCTTTCCCTCACAACTAAAAACACACTTCTTTGGTGACATTGTTGATTTCGTAGTGTAAAAACAAACTGACAAATCTTTCTCGAGCAAGTCCTGTGCAGCGCTGCCGACGACTTCCGTAAAGCCGAATGAAGCGCGTTGATGGGCGTGCTCTTGCTCTCGCTCTGGTTAATGTGTGTGCGCGCTCTTCCGGGAGAAGTGCCCGTACAAGGAATTCCGCCCTTTATTACATAATAAAGGGCCATGCTCGAAAAAAAACTGTCCGAAATCTGTGAGAAATCTGAAGAGTATTTTTGGCACAGAAATACTCCGTCATACGTTCAACTTGTTTTTTGAAACTTTGGCCATGTTTAGCATGAGAATCCAACTCTTTAACAGTGTAAATAAGTCAGAATGCATGAAATAGCATTAGACCCCCCCCCTTAAAAAGAGCATACAGTAAGAGGTCAAAAGTACAATGTGGACATGGCAGATGTAGTTCATTTCTTTGGCATTCACGAGGGGTCAAACGTGTCAGACAGACGGCTCTTCCTGTGTAAGCAGATGGTTCTTGGCCAGAAAAAGCTGCAATGTGGATTAGTTTTTTGCCAAAGATCTGGCTAGACAAGACTATCCCACATGTAACCTTACAATGACGCAAGTAAATATTTTTTGTATTAATACCTCTCTGTGGTGCTGAATAATTAGTTTGGCTTAGACTCATTTTTCTCCAGTTCCAATAAGGACCAGATGTGTTCTGCTTTTCCTTTGTGAATGTGTGGTGATGACTGAGGATCATGCTCGATTTCTAGGATTTAGTAAGGTGCAGAAACTCTGTATATGTTTCCTGGCAGTTGGTTAGTCCCTGCCTAGTTTCCTAACTGCCATATCCTTACTGGTTTCGCCCAGCTTGTTTGTGTACAGTAAATGTCAAGAAATAAGGCCTGCATTCACAGAAAATTATGGGAAAATTACAATCTCTCTTTACAGCAAAAGTCCCTTAGTCACATCCCAATAAATAGTATAAGACATTTTGATAGTGTATGATGTTTTGTATAATTGATGACAGTAATAATAAAACATTTTATTTATAAAAAAAAATGGTGACATATGATTTGATGTTTAGCGTCATAAAACAGCTGTTTTATTTTAAAATAATATAACAAATATACTTGTTTTTTTATAAATTTGCAATACGTCAGGCTGTAATTTTCAGTTAAGGTCAAAAAGTACAGTTGCCAAGAACAACTTTCAGAGCTTTTCTAGACATCTAGACTTATCTTCAGGCTCACTTTCACTTGACTGAAGAAAGTAATCCTTGACTTAGACAGATTTTAATGAATTTAGTCAATTATCAGCATTAATTCCAGTGATACATTCTGCTGATAAAAGGTTTAGAGCTGAAACTCTGTTGATTGAATCTCAGGTTGAATCTCGCTGCGGGTTCACAGACCGATCTAAGCTCATCAAAATGGATGGACTCTCTCTCGCATTCTATCATCCTTAATTCTTTCATTTCTGAAGTTTGGCTGTCTGGACCGCGTTGTCTCCCTAAACTGCTTCACATGCATAAGAGAGGCCCATTGTGGGTTCTTGAAAGTCGTGGAAATAAAAGCATCAGGATTTCCAAATCCAAAAGTTGTGTTTGACAACAGCAGCCTGTTGTTTTGTTCACATAGTGGGCCCTTATGTCACCTGGCTGTAGGCCGGGAGGATACTGTGTGAGTTTTGGCTCTTTGGTACGCTGTGGTAGTCTGTCATGTGTTGCCAAAAATAGATATAGCTTCCCTCAGTGGACTGGGAAAAAAAAAAAGAAAAAAAAATTAAGGCCTGGTGCAAATCCCTCAAGAGCTAGTGTTTTCTAGGAGAGGATAAAAGAGTCAGGGCACCAGGGGCTCAACTCCTTTCAGCACAAGGGTTTCCCTCATAGATACATCACAAATGTGTTCTTCTGTGGGTATGCATTTAATATTAATATACATAATAATATAATATACATAATTTTACAGTCAAACTGTTTTGAGACTGCTATGAAATGATGTGACACCAATGACAAGAAGAAAATGTTAAGAATGCATTTGGGCTGGTCTAATTGAAATGTCAATACTCTTTTTGGTCCTTAGGCACATTCTGTCCTCTCATGCTGAACATTGTAAGACAGGAAATTCAGCTTTTTTGTCACAGAATGTTAATTTGTCTGTATGAACAAAATATAAACCTGTGTCACTGCATCATAGAAAACCGGTATAGATTTGTTAGTTACGCCACCAGTTTTCGCTGAATGAAAAAAAAAAAGTATTGAATGTAATATTGTTGTATATTTCAAAAGTCGTTTATTTGCCTTTAGAAATGAATTTGAAATGTGTTTTTATTATTATTACAATTTTGCAGCTTTATCTACACGCATGGTATGAGGGATACAAAAAGCATGTCTTTTTTTTTTTTTTTTGAATGACCCATCAAATTTCAGTCTGTTTTTGTACATTTTGTCTTCACTGTAAAAAAAATGTAGTGGGTATATATAAATAATCTTTCTAAACAAGAACACCTGATCATCTGCAACAAGCAATTTCACTGTGAAGACGAAAACGGTGCATCTAGACTGACCAATTTAAAAATACCTTTTTCTTCCTTGTAGAAAAATGTGTACATTGTTAATCATTCAAATAGCCCAATCAAAATGCTGTAGAGACTAGAGAATCTGCAGAATTTTCCCACACCCTTACAAGTGCTTCTGTTCTCCCTTCAAAGAATGACACACACCCGGCCGAAACAGAGCAAACAATTTGTAAAAGAACTGAGTCATCAGAACAAGTTGTCAAGGGTGTGGAGGAAATAAAGAGAAGGAGAGGAACAAAGAAAAAGAAAGCTAAAAATAAAAAAATCAACCAAAACAAGAAACAAACTCCTGCTCTAGTCTGCGTCCATGCGTAAATCTTTGCATGATTATCTCAAAGTGACTCATTTTCCATACTCTGCATGCAGATGATGTCATTGGTATATTTAGGGGGACAAACACAGACCGTAAGTGTGTTTGACATAATGGGGTCTGACAGAGTTGGTCACAAACCAGTCTGCCCCCATCTTCATCTGAATAGTGACAACTACAATCTGCTGAAACACAAGAGAACGGAAGGAATACTATGTCTTTTTTCACCCACTGGTCACTACAGTGACGCTCCACAAACTATATTGGTCTTGACAAGTTATTGAAGATGCTTGAGCAAGACCTGGCCACGACTTCACGAACAATAAAATCATACAAGTTTTGGCTTAAAAGCAAACTGAAAAAAGGATGTCCAAGTACTCCACATTTCCAATATACTGGAATTTCTACCATTGGCTTTTTCTTGAAAGTGAGATTCTGTGGCCTTGGACGTTAGTAGCATTTAAATTGGAATCCTTTGAAATGAAAAGAAGGCCTGGCAATCAACCAACAAGAAATCAGGCACATAAAGTATAGAAAGCCTGTCTGAAGTCCCATGATGCATTTGCTTTAAATTGGTTTAAACGAGAGCTGGAGAAAATTGTGGTACCAATGGACTCATTCTCATCCATTCCTTTCACTGATCCTTCCAACACATCTCACTGTCACTGCCTGTCAATCGACTATAAGAAAATTATGAAAAGTATAGAACTCTTCCAAATTGCTTTTCTTCTCTTTTTTTTTTGCTGTAGATCTGGATATCATCAGAGTCCATGAACATTTAAGAAGTAATGATTATGAGAGTGATCTATAGCCCTGTTAGAGCTGGGAAGAACAATCACGTGGAGACGTTTCAGTCCGAGAGAATCCGTTTGCTGTGAGATGTCCTGGAGGTAGATGATGCAACAGTGCAGGGAGAAGAGTAGAGCTAGTCACGCGTTTGCTAGTCCACTCACTGTTTTCATTGGGCGGGCTCTCCTGCAACAGGACAGTGTGTGTCACCAACACTGTCATAGCAGAACACTCACTCAGCAAGAGCTAACACTCAAAACCATGCACAAACACAAATATGTGCAGGCAATTACAAACACAGTTGGTCGTGCAATATTCTCATATACAAAGACAAACATACAGGCTTTTACTCAAACAGTGGAAAAAGTCTGATTTAGTGGTTTTCATTGCATATTAGCTACTGAATAAGTAAACTCATGCTTAACCGACATATTAGCAAATTAGACTTTTAAATGAGCGCCAGTTATGCTCTGCGCTTAGGAGGGGCTTTACGGATGTCTGACTGAGACACTGCCATGATGCAAACCCTTGCAAGTCGGCAAATCACCCTCCATCTGCAACCAAAGATTTAGCGTAATGAGAATTATTGAGCAGAGATACGGCAGACAAAAAAAATTATGCTGGCTATTATATACACAACTGTGAGAAAAGTCTTAAAACAAACTTTGTGTAAGGCTGGGGGAATTATTGCACACATTTAGTTGTTTTATGTCAGCACATTCTAAATCCTAGTGGCATGTTGTGGAATTCAGTGTATATTGCATTATATACAATCTTTTGTTCAAAAGTTTGGAATTTTTTAGGGTTTTTGAAAGAAATATCAACCAAAAATACAATTATTACAAAAAAACAATTACAAAAATTACTCCAGTCTTCAGTGTCACATGATCCTTCAGAAATCATTCTAATATGCTGATTTGGTGCTCAAGAAACATTTCTTATTCTTATCAATGTTTAAAACAGTTGTGCTGCTTCATATTTTTGTGGAAAATGTGATACATTTTTAAAGAATCTTTGCAAATGTCTTTACTGTCACTTTTGAACAATTTAATATACATATTTTTGCTATATTATAATCAGACCTGCAAACTCACAAGAGGTGAAAAAGGTGACGAACTAAATAGCTGTAGGGGGGTTTGGGGGCATCCTCCCCCAAGAGAACATTTTTGTGATTTTAACATGTAAACGAAGCATTTTGGTGCACTCTGACAAGAAAATAAATGGAAAAAACAACATTTGCTTCAAGTAAAAAAAAAAAAAATATTGACACTAGGGCTGGGCATTGACACAAATTTTACAATTTTGCAATTGCGATTTGATTTTAATTTGATTACCTTCAATTCAATATTGATTAATTTGGGGCCTATAAGGTAAAGTACATGGCAAATTTCCTCAAAGAAAAAAGTATCTCTCAACTAATGCTGTAAACTATACAGGGAACCACAGCTTATACATCATTATATTATGAAAGGTTAAAATTAATCGATTTGTATGCTACTTACATATAAATTACCCATAAAGAAGTTTTTATACTAACATTATAATACATTTTTTTATGACATAATTATACTTCTACTCGCTTTTTAGGCTATATAAACATTTAAATGCTGTCATAAAACGGATTTAAACATACATTCAATATTGAAGCACATGTTAAGTACAAATACAAGGGATATGTAATAGCCTATAGTGCATATATGTAGCAAAATGCACCTCTCCAGGTTTATTTTTGTAACTGACTAACGAGTTGTTGGACACTGAACGACTTTTCTGAGGTAAATGGGACATTTTTTACAATCTGTTTTATTGACGTCTTTCCGCGGTTGAAACACTCATTGAGCGACTACATGAGACATAATACGGATTTCGTTAGTATCCGTATTCCACTAGTAAAGTGGAAGAGATGATCGGTTCGTGAAACTGAGGCGCTGTCACGCGCCACAGAATGCCATGAAAGATCGCGACAGAGACGTGACGTCTATGATCTCACTCCAGTCTATGAGAAAGTAGTCCATTTTCGATTCATGTGAGGTTTATTGTGCTTGCAATTTCACCCTCATTTCGTTTAACGTAGACAAACTTAAGTTTAACTGAAACTGGGCTGGGATTTCTATTTCCCAGAATCCTTTGCCCATGGCACTCGAAAGGCAGAGTAAATGTTAAAATTAATTGTGATATAATGTTTTTTTGTGCAAGCTTAATGTTAAGTGGGAGATTTAGTAGTGATTAATGTTTTGTTATGCTAATTTAGAAGGGTTTCTGTTAATGTGGGTTTTTGGAGAGTTACCATCATGGTAGTCACGCCCACGGACCGTTGGCTGAACGTCTGATGCATATGGCACACTTATCTGGAAACACGTCAGGAGTTTCAAAGTTGTCATCTGGTTGGTTGAATTATACAGGATGTCCGGGAGATGTGTGTGTCGCGTTCTTTAACGGTCCACCTGGAAACAAATGCTGTGATGCTAAACCCCCTCGTGAAAAGAAGAACGCCGTCATGTTTACATCTGTGACGATGAGCGCTACCAGGATCAACTAAACGCTGGATTTTTAAAAGTATGTGAAGTTCGCGGCTCAATTGTTGCAGTAAACTTGCACAAGTAATTTATTAGATGCATGTCGGTTAGTTATTGTAGGGACATCGACTTTGCATTTCACGCCCCTAAACATGACGCGGAACAAAACAAACTGTGATTGGTTGTGTTACATGTCAGTCAAACGTCCTCTTGGGCGGTCCTTGGCCAATGAAAGCTGCGATACAATCCAGACCTTCTGCCGTCAATCTGAAGGTCTGGCTACGTGAGACTACCATCATGGTGGCAAGTGGAGCATGCGGCTTGGTTTGAGAACAGGTATATTAAATGTTTTATATTGCTGTACCTATTCAGCAAGTGCTATACCATGCTATTGCTAACATGCTAGCAAATTAACAAGTTTGCGTTTTCTGAATTAGCTCGTTATTAGCTAGTTATTATACGTTATTAGCTGAATTAGCTAAGTTTCCACTAATAAAAATGTTTATGTTGAGATTATGTGATCATTTTAAGTTAAATGTATGAATTAGTTTACACAAATATTTCAATTTAATAACAGTTAAAATGTATGAGTACAAAATATCTACCAGTTCTGCTTACTTAAACTTTGAATTTCTTAAACATTTTGATATAACCGATTGCCTCAATTTTTTTGAGTTTTGCCAACTTATTTGGGTTTACAGTGTCCTTTAATTTTGTGTATGTAGAAGCTTGACTGTTTATAGAAAACATTATGGTACTCGAGACGGATGCATTCATAAAATTTCATTGCTTTTGTTCAAAACAACCCTCAAATGGCTGTGAGAGGCGCTGTGTGTTTGTTAGTGCCTGTATGAGAGAGCATGAGTGTAGCAACTGAGCCTCTGATTGTGGTATCATTGTGCATCTGGCCTCCACATTACATCAGATATGTGTGACAGCTCCTCGAAGCCTTCAGGCTCTGAGATCCCCCCGCCTTAGTGCATCAGACCAAGTAAGATTGAGTGCCGTGATTTAAAATCGCCATGTATCTGTGCAGAATTAGGCTAGTCATTCACGTGAGTCAAAGGTCTGCAGGAATCGTTTCGATATCTGAACAGGTTAGATATTAGCAAACAAATCGTAAAACACCATTGATAAAATCATGACAAAAAAATGAAAACGTTCCATTTTCTACCCGGCATCCCTCAGCATGAAGCTAAAAAACAGGAGCAACTCCCTCGCTCTCTTTCTATCCATCATACACACTTATATAACTCTAATAAAAGACACAGCTTGCGATGAGGATTTGATTTAGTGTGTCTTTGGAGTATTCAGAGCCATGTTGCAGCCCATGGCCCAAGAGGAGAGGGAAGGAGAGGGGAGGGGGTGAGGACTGGAGACTGGACACACTCATGTGGAAAGGAGGATCTGACCTGGAGGAGCTCAGCCGACCCTCACAGCCCCATCTCGATGTGGTTATCGCACAAGCTTGGGTATGTGTGTGTGTGGCCACGTCAAGGAGGGGCAATGAGATTCAGAATGCAAAATATGTGGGTGAAGTTAGCCATGCATAACCATGTATAAATGTGTGGCTGAGCAAAATGTCATATTTCTACGCCTAGCTAGACATGCATGTCGCGTAAACATGGATGGGTTTGTGTGTTCATTTAAGCGCTCATGTGATGTAGACATAATTACATGTAGGTGACATGTTTACATGCACGCCTCCCTTCCAGAATGCCAAGGATAGACACGGATCCATCCCAGGGTGACAAACACATGCCGATGTAAAAGTGTTTCAACACACACACCTTGCATGACAGTTCTTCGTTATGACAAATGGAAGCAGACGTGTTCTGCCCCGCCGGCCCTCCTGTCACATCCCCCTGCAATGACACACAGCAGAGAGGGAGACAGCTTGGATTTATTCAAATAAAATAATATAAAAAGAAACAAACAAACAACACATACTTAATCTAAAAGACGTCAGCAGAAAACAAATATACACTGCAGCACTTTAATCGACCTCATATATCTGTAAACAGTTGTATTCACTTGAGTCTGGGAGCTGTGAAAGTGCCCTGATGATCAGGTGATTGGGAATAAGGGACCAGCTAGTCAGTATATTTGGCTGGGTATCTCCTCTGCAGTGCACCTTTACTTTGACTTTGGAGCTTCTGTCTCAGTTGCATCATTAAATTTGGTTTGCTGCTAATTTTTTTTTTTTTTTTTTTGTGGCTACTTGATATATGCTGTCCTTTCCATGAGCATTTGTCCATGAATAATCAATCAGGTACTTGGTTTATAGCCAGTAAAGTGTCTCTACATGTACTAGAGTAGCTGCAAAGAGGAAAACAAAATAAAAGCTTTTCCTAAAAAAAAAATGCCTCAAGTGATTCCATGAAGGCAATGGATTCTCATGCTTGCAAAACTCTGCTTGTTAATGTAGCCAGACTTGAGTTGAATCAGCGACCGGTGCCTGTTCTAGTGAAACTCTCCATCAAGTCATGTTTGATAATCCATGACCAATCTCATTTCTTTACAGATCTATTACTGTGCCTGAATTCATCCATGCAAGCACAATGTTTGAAGATTAATGTAAAATGTAGTTACATCATTTACTTACATAATGAGACAAAGTTAAGACAGACAGTAGTTTATGACACCTTTGATAAGTCAGTAAAAATATCCGTAGCACTTTAAAATAAGGTCCTCTTAATTAACATTAGTTAATGCATTAAATAAAATGGTAACACTTTAGTTTAGGATCCAGTTCTCACTATTAACTAGTTGCTTATTAGCATGCATATTACTAGGATATTGGATGTTTATTAGTACTTAAAGCACATTAATGCCTTATTCTGCATGACCATCTTCCACATCCTACCCAATACCTAAACTTAAAGGAAGATATTTAGAAGAATGTTTGTAACCAAGCAGATCTCGTCCCCCAGTAGCCCCCTATAGTCAATGGGGGGTGAGATCTGTTTGGTTACAAACATTCTTCCAGATATCTTCCTTTAGCAGAACAAAGAAATGTATACAGGTTTGGAACAACTTGAAGGTGAGTAAATGATGACAGAATTTTAATTTTTGGGTGAACTAATTCACCTTAAAAAAAAAAAAAAAAAAAAAAAAAATTGTTAGAAGAGAAGATATTGTTGAATAAAGTCGTTATTTTTGTTTTGTTTTTGAGCACAAAAAGTATTCTCGTCGCTTCATAAAATTAAGGTTGACTCACTGCAGTCACTGCAGACTGTTTTAATGTCTTTAGTACCTTTCTGGACCTTGAATGTGGTGATTATATTGCTGTCTATTAACGAGTCATATACCTCTCGGATTTCATCAAAAATATCCTAATTTGTGTTCTGAAGGTGAATGAAGGTCTTACGGCTGTGGAATGACATGAGGGTGAGTAATTAATGACAGAAATTTCATTTTTGGGTGAACTAACCCTTTAACTAATGTTAACAAAAGGAACCTTATTGTAAAGTGTTACCAAAATATCCAATAATAATAATAATAATAATAGTTATAAGACGTGTTGCATCAGACGAATGGAAGAGCCTAGATCAGGGGTATTCAACTAAAATTTAAAGAGGTCCAGTTAGAGAAAATTTCTTGAAGCAAAGGTCCGGAAGATCATAATGTCTAACTATTTAGTGTGATATATATATAGTTGTATCAACATCTGCATGTAATCAATACCTGACTGTCAAATCAGATGATATATATATATTTTTTTACAATATTTATTGTCACGTAACATAGAACTGAACATATATGTATAACTGTAGATATAAAGTTTTTCTCAACTTTCTCCGTGTCACTCGTCAGTTTCTCACTTAAGTAAAGTTGGCCGAATATTCACAGATTCGAATTTCCCAGATCACACTCGTGAGCTAAACGCTGTTACTACACAAATAACACCTCTTTTCAATCGTAGTAACGTAGACAACAAGCAGCTACAACCTAATTTTCCTCAAAACTAGCTTTCCTCCGCAGTGGACAAAATACATTAGCTGCGTTTCATTTCGGAGGCTGCGTCCTCCAGACGTCACATTTGAAGGCTGCATACGTCATCAAGGATGTCTTATTTAAGAAAAGTAACTGTAATAAAAGTAACCATAATAAAATTGACTGTTATTCCTGTAAAATACTGTATTTTCTTTCTTACTTTGCAATCCATCTAACAACTACCTTACTAAGTATAAATTAGCAGTAATTAGGAGTTTGTTGAGGCAAAAGTCATAGTTAATAGTTAGTTAATAGCGAAAATTGGACCCTAATCTAAAGTGTGACCACTAAATTTAACTAACAGCAATTAATAGCAGTATTTATCAATCTTTGTTAATGTTGGGTAATAAAAAAATACAACTATTCATTGTTAGTTCATGTTAACTAATGTAGTTAAAGGGTTAGTTGGAAACAATGCAGTGTATTACAGTGAAGTTATTAAATATTTTTGATAATAGTCAAGTTATTATACATTTTTCAGAATAAAAAAAATCATAAAAATAATGAAACTGAATTTGGTGACACTACAGTGTATAACATTTAAGTTATGACTGTTTTTGCACTTTGCGGACGGTCCCTTCGGATCTGTCTCTCAGCCGTCTTCGCATAGAGATCAATGTATTTTGTCCACTGCGAAGGAACGCTCGTTTTGAGGAAAATTAGGTTGTGTAGTAACCGCGTTTAGCTCACGAGTTATTGATTCGGGAAATTCGAATCTGTGAATATGCGGCCAACTTAAGTCTGTTTCTCTCCCTTTCTCCGTCTCCCTCGTATTTTTCTCAGCTTTCTCCGTCTCACTCACCTGTTTCTCTCCCTTTCTCCGTCTCCCTCGTCTTTTTCTGACTCAGTCGTCTGTTTCTCTCCCTTTGTTTTTTTTACATGTATCGCTATCTTTCTCTTTCTTTCTACCTTCTTTTCATGTGTAACTTGCCTCTAACTCTCGCATCTGTCTGCACTGTAGAGTCAAAGTTTACCGCCTGGAATGCGCAGACTTGATTGGCCGAGTGGTATCACGTGGGATGGCTTAACTCGCATGCAATTGGTCTGCGTTTCATCATCCACAAAACCACTACCGTAAAGACTACAAAAGCTGCGCCGTAAAATAAACGCGCCCCGTCGGGTTTTAAATGGAACCTATTATGCCCCCATTTTACAAGATGTACAATAAGTCTCTGATGTCCCCAGAGTGTGTATGTGAAGTTTTAGCTAAAAATACCCCACAGATAATTTTTTATAGCATGTTAAAATTGCCACTTTTTGGGGTTGAGCAAAAACGCGCCGTTTCAGTGTGTGCCCTTTAAATGCAAATGAGCTGCTGCGCTCGGCCTAAGAGGGCGGAGCTTCAAGAGCTGATTCTCCGGTGCAAGGAGTCAGTCAGGACGCACTATAATGTCAGAAACTGCGAATATATGCTGCATGGAGATAGAACAGGTACAGTTTAGTTCAATTACGGTTATAACTTATATTGTCTTCTTCCACTATATTAGTACAAGCCTGTTGTACCGGACCCCGTCCGAATAATGGCCAAAACTTTACAGATGAGTTTTATAACGTTTATTGTACTTTAAACAAAAGATGAAGCGTCCGTTTTCACTCTAGAAAATCACTGTACGAGCTTAATAAAACACAGTGCAAGTGTGCATTAAAATATTATCCATAAACTCTCTCTCTCCCTTGCATTATCATCAACATACACAGCGAATTACACAGAAACACTCATTACAACTAACAGTAAACAAATATATGAAGACCTTATGCCTTTTCGGGTGGTGCTTAATAAACTTTATATCCGGTAATCAACTCCGATGAACTGTAATAAAGTGCTCTCACCTTCATTACAGCTGTATTCAGTGTCACTCTGGAGACCGTAAGCTGGATCACGAACAGTTTGTACTGATCTATCCTTGAGTAACAAATTTTTAGCTCAACCTCTGTTTTGTATTGTCCCTTTGTATTGACATTCGTTCACAAAGCAATCCGGTGTGAAATGATTCGCGCAGACATAAACTAATTTCGGTAGAGTTGAGGGAGCATTTTCTTCGAAAACAAAATTACTCCACCTCGTCTTCAGCGGCTCAGATTTAGGGAGTAAATGGAGAGAGCTATGTGGATTAATCCATCCAGCTACAGAACACCTAAAATGCTTAGGAGACATTCTCGTCAGTGCAGCAATGGTGGACTGTACAACTGGCTGTGAACTTGCTCAGGGCGGTTCTATGTTAAAACCGCAGTGTCTGTCAACAATCGTGGGCGGGGCCTGTGGCTAATGTGACGTCACACTGCCAGGGATCTGGAAACGGCTTGTTCTGAGACACTGCTTATGATTTATGGAGGAGTGGTTGGATTTTTATCATTACAGGGTGGTTGTGTACACACACTGCCAACACACATTTATGTCCAAACACCATGCAAAAGTGAATTTTGCATAATAGGTCCCCTTTAAATCATAACCTTCTGTTTTAGCTGTAGGTCCGGGTCCGTATGGGACGGCTTCTGGGTCCGGACCCGGACCGCCTGTTAGTGACCTATGGCCTAGATAATAACACTGAAGTTCTCTAGAACAACAATGAATATCACGTTTTTTGTTTCCCCTCCAGAGTCAAGAAGTGTGAAGCTCGTCTCCCTTCATTCCACTTCCTTCCTTCCTTCCCTCGTTCATATTCAACATCTCCATTTATTTTACAGCCTCAGTTTGTTTCCAGCAGGGACAGCGGCTCGACAGCCTAAGATGGTGTAGCATTTGAATACACACTACACGTTTAGTAGCATTTGAATACACACTACACGTTTAGTAGAACATAAAGTACAATCAGGCTTAGACTTGTTCAATTATGATACACTGCAGCATTCAAACTATTGTTCTGCCTATCACAGCGGATGAATACTAAACACTGAGCCAGAGGATAAAAGTGTGTCTAGAACAAGAGTTTAGAGTCATCAATGTTTCAGTAAGGCTGCAGTGTAATGTGTTTTACATCCTATTGCAACGGATGCCTAAATCAGTGGCAGGGAGAAGCAGTTGTTGAGAGATACAGCTGGAATGAAGAGGAAAAATGGGCACTAAGGCCCAGCTAACCTTAAAACAACCACCTACTGCGAGGAACTCCACAGTGTCAGAGTGAATTAGAGCGGCCCTTTGGGATGGCATGGCTGATATGTGTGAATGGCAGAGTGAGGGGCTGTAATGGATTATCTGACACTCATTTCATGACATCACGACAAACCCACCTGCTCGCTCCATTATGAGATCATGGTGTGACTTTCCACTGGACCTAGAAAGACCATGACAAGGAGTTCAGAGTGTTGATTTCATGCACTCTCATATTATATGTCATACAATTTACATACTAAGCAGCTGACTGTACATTATCCCATTTATTACACAGAGGCTAAAGGTATGCTTAGCTAGCATGCTGAGCAGTTAAAGAACAAGAAATACTTAATTTCACAATCTATAGTCTTGTTTATTTACAATTATAAAACATAAACAAATGTAAGATGACAAATCATATCACAAGTGTGTATGTTTCATAATCAGGCACTCAAAAGAGCAAACATTAAAAGGCCTTTCAGACAATAGAATCTTTAGGTACCAGTTAACAAAAATATGTTCTGAGAATGTATTGCTAATGTTCTTAAGTTATAAAAATGTTATTTCTGAATGTTCTCTGAACATACAAAATCTTTTTCTTTTGTGGTTATGCAATCGTTAAGGAAACATTCCATTTTCTCATTCTCAAACTTTTTGGGAATGTTACTTTTTAATGTTCTCTGAAGATGCTGAATCACTTTGTAACATTTAAAAATGTTAGACAAACGTCCAACTAAATTTCAGGGGGAAAAAAAAACATATTAATGATAGAAATAATGTTTTGGGCAAATGTTTTGAGAACATTATTAAGATAACTCAGAACAAATGTTCTATTTATGTTACTGACAGAACCTTTTTCAGAATGTTTTGAGAACATTCCCTGTTACCTGGGGTGGACCAGTTTGTCCAGGGAGACCCAACTGTCAACGACACTGGTTTCAGTTACCGATCTGATATACAGCGTTGCTGTGGCCGACAGTGAATATTAAGAAATATCTGATCACTGGACGCCGGGGTCAACCAATCAGAATCAAGTATTCCAGAGAGTTGTGTAATGAGCTCCCAATAGTTGTACATTTCTATGGGTAATATATCCACAAATATTACTCATGACAACCTCTAATACGCATAGAGTAGTATACAATATCTAGTAAAATGATATGGATAACTTAACTTGAACTGGGAAAACATTACATCCCATCATTTAAAATAAGCTTTCCTCATCAACACAGGGGCTTAAAAATGAGCCTTGCCACGGTGCATCTGTGTGAGATGTTTGACAGCGAGAGATAAGCTTGCATAAGCAGGATGTGGCTAAGCTGAAGCCGTTTCCCAATGAGGCGGTGATCACCTTCAGCCGCTGAGAGAGGAAAGCCAGGGGGAGATGAAAACGGGCAACTCAGTGTGATTAGGTATGTGCTTTCTGTACAAACAATCAAGATGGCAGATGTGCCACTGTGAATTACCTTGTAATGTTAGCGAACGTTAATCCCTCAGCACATTCGTGCCCTTTGCTCCCTTTATCAAATAATGTCTGCTGATATGAGCAGAGTGTGTTGTCAGAGATACCACAGACAAGGCCATGGGGAGAGGAACTGTGCTATTAGCAGCCTCTTGAGTGCATAGAAATCATGCTAACTTTTTATTGTTATAGGGGTGACATTAAAAATCAACTGGAACTAACTTGCCGTTTACATGCTGTCTGACTGTATTTATTCTAAACCAAGTAAACACACTTGGCTCCATTGAGCAAACAATCATAGTCTAATATGTTCTATTGGTGTGGTTACGTATTGACCTTGTTGGTGGAGACTTTCCTTTAAACTAATTCCAGCTCTGAATTATTTTAAGCATGTCAACATCCACTAGACAGTTATTTGTATAACTGCTTAGATTCTATGCAGCATATTTGACTAGTCGTTAAGTAAATGGATATTTAAAAAAAATATTTAATATAGCCAAACAGATTGGCCTCTTAATCTATTGGAACATGGCATAGTTTGAAAATTAGAATGTGAGAAATTACACATTTAGAAAGTTTAATTGTCTTTAATATGTTTGTTTTAGACTAAGACGATGACACAATGACTAATTATTTTCATATGGATTACATTCAGTTTTTTTATCATTAACTAAAAGTAAAACTAAAATGATTAAAGATGTTAATTGAAATAAAGCTGAAATAACATGTAAATTAAAAAAAAAAACTGAAATGAAAATTAGAACTGAAATAAAATAAGTTTAAGTAGGGCCTACTCAAATTACAAAACTAAAACAGAAATATAATGTATTAAATCTAAAAAAAAAAAAAAAAAAAAAAAAAAAAAAAACCCAAATAAAACGCATGACAAAAGCACATAACAAAATTACTAAAACTAAAATGAAAATTGAAAATATAAAAATAAAAGCTAATTCACAATATTAAAAAAATACTAGTATATAAACAATACTAAAATAACACTGATTATTATATTACATTTGTATAGTGTTGGTGGGTTAAAGGTGGAACTATATTTGGCGTGTGAGATTTTCTACTGTGTACCACAGCTGACTGAATTTGTAGCCGACAGACTGAGGAAGGGTTATTTTTAACAGCTTAAGTTTCTTGACAAACTTAGCCTACGTTGTCTCTTCCGGGTCCAGATGGACAGCTCTATCCTGATACCCTTGCTTATTCATTTAATGCCAGAAGGAATCGACATTCTGAATGCCAATAGGTTTTTGTTTTCTTCTTTTAGCTTATTTCTCTTTTCTATGGTTCCGGTCCAGCGTCACTCCCTCCCAGTTTGTCATTTATCCTGAAACTGCACTAGGAGAGATTTGTGGCTCAGCTGCTCCGTTGGTACTGTGCTCTGAATGACTTTTATGTGCTAATGACTCCGTTTAATGAAACCTTGTAAAATTCTGCACATGGTGAAGGAAGCAGATTTCTAGCTCACTAAATTGCAGCACTGACGGCTCTGCTTGGGCCTTTCTCCATACTTAATGATTCAAGCTTTCCATTGTGCGTGACAAGTAGGGATGGACATTTTTAGAAAAATAATAACAAAATAACAATGCTAGATTATCAATAATACATAATAACCAATCATCCTAAACGAGATTAATCAGATATATAGCCTACAGTACAACATAAAAGTTGTACTACAACTTACATCTGCACAAAAGAGCGCGAATGCGCACGTGAACTTGAATTTGCTTATCCGAATGCGTAACTCCCGTTGTGGATGCGCTCTTCCCGTGACAACAACACTGAAACACTGGCAACTAAAGCACAAAGAATGTACAACATTCTATTCCAGTAGTGCTCTCATTATTATGGCAGATTGGTGCTACACATCTTGCACTTCTATTTTCATGACCAAAGTGATTCCAGGCATCATGGCACGCTTTTAAATCCATAGTTTCACTTTATTTTGCCGGTTTGGACAGCAAGGCTGTCCTAAACAATCAGACCTTAGGTTTTCATCGCTGTCACGTCCTAGTAGGCTACTCGAGTAGCCTAATGGTACACATCCCTAATGGCAAGACAGATAGGCTATATCTGATAAACAGATTATTTGCAAAACATTTAAAAATCCTTTATGGAAATATCTGTCGCAGACCTCTGAACTGAGATACCTATATTTTGCATTTAATCTCACTCAAAATGAGTACGAACACTTAATCATTAAGTACAGCAAGTAGCCTACTGTAATTTTTTTAAAGATGTAAACTGAAAATGGATCCAGAAAAACAGGTAAAGCTATATTAGCTTCTCCTATATTAGCTTGCTCATACTAGTATTATCATAGCAACCCTCTTTATAAAATGGCAATGTCATACATCTTTATATGGTAGATTGATTGCAGCAGTAGCCTACCAGATATCGAAAATAGTAAAATACCGGAGACGACAAAAATACACAAAAGGCCATACATCTGGATCATTAAATGACTCTTGAAGTTATAGTGTGGCATATACAGAGATGTAAGACATTGAGTTTTTAAATGTATACATTTTTTATTAGGCTGAACAACATCAGCCTAACGTTAATAATAGTGGGTGCTTTATTTATTATCCTACCTCTAGCAGGTAGTTTTTCTGCTAGTGTAGTGGCTAAGCAGGTCCATATGCAGTGTACACTTACATATGAAGGTTACAGGAGGACATTTGGAAAGATCAGAGGCTCTCAGCAGCTGGGGAAAATCTCCTCTTTAATGTAAAGCTGAAGTAGCACGGAAAATGAGAAAGCGTCACTCTGTAAACCGGCTGAACAGCACTGCCATCTAGAGGCGCCCACAAGCCACAGCAACCTGCTGGTGAGAATCGAAGCATATGAGGCCTCCCTCTTGTCAGAATCACTAATTACATGTTGAATTGCCTGTCACAAGCCGTATATTTAGTACTGACGGTGATATTAGTCTTAGTAATGAGTCTTTTTCTCAGCCTGGATGGTTTTAGTCTATCACCAGGAACATTAAGGTAATAACAAATCCTGGCAGGCTACTTCTTCTCACCCCTGCCTAATCAAAGCTATTCATTCAACACATGCAGTGAGGTCTGCAAAGAAAACCATAGATCTCCTCAAACACCAAACCTCAGCCCGTAAGCCAGGTAAGATCAGAATCTTCAATCATGGACGTTTAGTGTGCATAGATCTGTACTAAAAGTAGGCTGTGTAGGTTTTGAGAAAGATGGCAGTTTATCAAGTGTTAACCAGCGTGACTGTAATAAGGTTTATTGCAGAAAGCGCTCACACTTAAGTGGTTGGTACAATTACGAGCACCTTAGGAAATATTCCCACTGAGATGTTTTAGCAATTCGACGATGAGCTCCAGGGGGTCTACTTCAAATTTTCTTATTCCGCCCCTCCAGTTAAGCATCGGGAGTCTGATAAGAGGAAAATTAGAAGGAGAAAAAAGAAGAAGAATCGACAGCTCTTTATTAAGAATCCCTCCCTATCCCTTCTGGCAGTGTCTGGTGGTTCCACACTCCCCAACCCGGGCTGTTTGATTGGCGGAGCCATTTTCCACAGCACTGGCTGTGATGTTTTTTCCTTATAGGGAACAGACAATTCCCATGGGCTTAACAGCTGATTGTTTTATAGACACTCTCCTCTCTTTATAAAAACATAGTAATGCTCCATTAATTGAATAACTAATCTTATCAGGTATTTAAATGGCATGACAGGTTAAAGGATAATTAATGCATTAAGCATATGAAACATTTTCATTTTGAGGATGGCTGCTATTTTTGAATGAAAAGCATTGAAGAGCTAATGTTCATTGTTATGACATGAAGGTGAAGTTTTAGGAGCTGCAGTTTGTAGTAATATAAAAAGCCCATTTAGGATGACAGCCATAATATTGCAAGGTTAAAACTTTAAATCTATCAATGATACTAATGCTATTTAAACGAGCAGTGTCACGACTTTGATTTTAGCTCAACTGAAATAAAAAGAGCACGACACAACACGTGTAACTCATCACCTAAAAGAAGACTAAACTATTAAGAGGGAAACTTAATAACAAAGGACAAGCACTCCTGTCTTTAAAGCGAATCAGTTTATATAGTTTGGTTTACAAAAATGTCTGTATACAGTATGTCATTTTCTCCCAGTACAAACTAACGCATGACTCATTCAGTGAGAACATACAACTAGATGTATTTACAGCGCAAGCAATCATACCAACAAAATGCATGTGAAAACGTAACCACATGTACTACTCACTACTGGCAGCCACTACGGTTGAAGAGGTAGCTTCCACAGTTAGACAATGCATCCCATTTTTGATTAGATGTGTCCTACAAAAATAATTTACATCATTCTGACATCTCTAAACATCTCACACACACACATTCAGACCTCACACACATGCATAGACACGTGATTTGGAATTCTGTCAGTTCTAGTAGCTATGACCTGCAAGGCTCGTCAGTTGATGCCAGAGCTTATATGACTGGCAAAATGGCATCCACTTTGCAAACATATTAGAAGACCAAAGGACATTGTGTATGTTGACATTCTGTATCTAAGGCAAACAAACACACATTTCCTTTCACTTGAATTCCTGAACATATATGGACAAAGGTGTACAAGTATAATCATGATGATGAAATGTTCTATATTCCTGAACACAAAGACGCACTTTGGTCCTATTGTCCATCTCACCTGACATAGCTTAATGGCAACTTCAACATCAATATATTATACAGCTGATCAACACGAATGCTACTGTACGGATGTAAGGTGTAGAAGAACAAAGGGTTTTCATAAGGACAGGTTTTGTATATTAAAGACCTTGGTCGCTTTTGTGTATGGATGCACAATATTCAAGATCAAGATATTTTAATGTATAGATTTTTTCATTTATTGGGATTTAACAATATTGAATATTTAATTTTGCCTGCTCATTTTTCATATTTTTACACTTAGATTATGTTTGCAGTCATCACATTTTCAATTAAAAACTAATAATTAAATAACTGTTAAATGTAATCTTTAGAAAATCTCAAATCTTTTGAAAATTTCATGTTATTTTATGATGTTCTGATGCTTAAATTCAGTTGTAGAACGTAAAAAAACGATTTTCATTTTTAGAGTTTTATTTTTAATTTATTTAGAGCTAATAGTATAAATATTAATATATTTATATTTATAGTTTATCAACCATAACATGAAACCCATTTTTTCACTACCAGTGTACAAAATACATAAATCGCAATGATCTAGTGACTTAATAGCAGAATAATAATAAAAAAAAAAATTGTGTAGTTTGCCATTCATTCATCAAAGCATTTCCATGTCTTAAAATAAATTAAAAACGTACTAGTGATTAAGGAAGCGCTCTGGTCAAGACATCCAAATGTCATTGTATAACATATATTAAAGATGATTTCTTTTCATAAACAGTTAATAGAGTACTGGCATGACTGGATCACTCTGTTAGCTAAAGGAGAGGACTGTGATTTTAGGATCACTTTCAGAATAAACAAGCAAGAAATGAATGCTTTTCAACATAACGGCCAACATGAACTTACTCAGAGAAATGAGAGGAAACAAGACAGCATGAACATTACATTCTCATCGGCATACTGGAACTCCAGTATTAGGAGGAACTTTGCTACATAGAACGGGATCCCCCGCCACAGTCAGGCTTTATGATGACAACAAGGAATAAAAGAAAAAGACAAATCAACAATAGCACATATATCCCTGCTTTAAATCAAAAGGACAAACGTTTAAAAGGATAAAAGGGAAAATATATTTTTCTTTTCTAAAAATGCCCCAAGAAAATAAACAGACAAGTTCTACTCTCTTGCAAACTGAAAGGCAGGCACTGGGAGATAAGATCACTGTGTCCATCAACTGTCAATCGGCCCTGGGTACCAATGCAACCGAATTTGGCTGAGGGGGACAGGAAACAGAAAACAAGACATGTTGTTTGCTGACAACATTTGGCTCAGAGAGTCTCTCCGTATTGTCAGATTCCCTTTTCATGGATTTGGTCTATATTCATTCAAACACACACATACATACACACACACACACACACACACACACACGTGTGAAAAGAGAGAAAAGTGCTTCAGGTCTGTTTGTGTCTCCATTGGCTCTGCAGCCATGTGTCCAGCCCCTCCCTGTTCTCTGTCCTTGCGGAGCAGGGACACTCCACACCCTGGAGGACTCTGTGAGGAAGTGAGTGTGTGAGTGCTCGGGGCTGTGAGCTCAGTCTGTCATGCGGGGGATGTTATAAGAGTAGTGTACTAAAGGGAGGCCACGGCTCTGACAGAAACAAGCTCGGCCGCAAGCCTGAACCTGCTCCGAACTGTCCGACACAAACGAATCGCCCTCGTCTCCATATTCCGACTGGGCGGAAAGCGTCCCGGTGTCGCGCCAGTACCCCTCTGAGCTCAGGCACTGAGGTGCGTTTGCCATCAGGGCAGGGCAGCTGTGGGACTTCACTAAATGTCTGCAGGCTGAGGAAGAGGAGGAAGCGGAAGAGGAAGATGTCCTGATGTGGAGGGCGGCGTCACAGTGTTTGCACATTCCCCGAGTGTCACCGTGCAGCTTTGTGTACATTCCGCAGTCACTAGACAAGCCTTCGCTGTCGTCGGATACCGCCGAGCCGCCTGCTACTGTCCCTTTAGTAACCGCTTTACCGGCCAGCCCGCCGCAACCTCCAGCCCTCCCCCGTCCTCTAAGCCGAAGCCAGTCATATCTGAAGGAGGGACTGAAGCAGACGTACAGCACGGGGTTCAAGCAGGCAGAGAGGGGAAAGAATATGAGCGTCACGGATTTGGCCATCTCCGGTCCGCCCACTGCATTACTGGTCCCGGCCAGCAGGGGAGCGAAAGAAAAAGCCGCCACTGGGCAGAAGAAGATGCAGTTGGTGAAGATGAGCCAGGCGATGTGCCTCACGGACCCGGCCTGCTCGGGGTCAGCCAACTGGGCACGACCCAGCCTGCAGTATAACCGCGTATAGACAACCGCGCTCAGCAGGTACGCTAGTGTGTTCAATAGCACCAGGGCCACTGTGAACCCCAGACCTGGTCCGGGACCTCCAGAGAAGGGCAGGCAGAGAGGAGAGCCCATGGCTGATTCATGATACAGACTGAGGCAAGCCGCCGCGACAGATACCAATCCCAACAGGAGTGCGGCGATACCGAACCTCCTTCGTCTTTCCCTCCTTTCGCTACTGGACCTCAGAGCTCCCGCCTTCCCCATCAGGGCCCTCACAGCAAAGCAACGCTCCACCGCAGCTAACGCCAGCAGCAGGACAGCCCACTCGGAGGAAAACACAGCAAGGAAGCCCACCACCTGACATCCGGCACCTGTTTCCCACCACACGCCGTACTCGGCAAATGAGCCCCAGGTGATAGAGTCCAGGATTGTCAGTGCTGACACGTAGACCCCTGTCAGCAGGTTAGCAGAGGCTAGGAGAGCCACCAGGAGGCGAGCCGGGGAGAGAGGAGAGGTGCGCGGAGAGAAGGTGGCTGCAAGGACCAGGCAGTTGAAGAGGAGCGCCACCAGGCAGATGAACCACACGGTCAATCGTATCATCCAGCTTCCCAACAAGTGTTCACAAGGTTTAAATGCCCCTGAAAGATGGAAACCACAGACACATTAAACCAAAATATAAGAGGTGCATAAGAGGCTAATTCAATATTTCAATATTTCAGCAGCAGAATACGGTTGTCAGTCCTGTATTTGAGTCCTTAATACGGTTGCGTTCACACGCTGTACGGTTATTTACGGGAGTAACAACCGCATTCTATAACCGAACTCACACCTGTAAATTTTCAGGACTCACAACCGCATTCTCGGAATATTCGCGCTGTGTGAACGGAACCGTACTGGACAACTAGTTGTCTGTCACATCATACAGTGCGAGAGAGCCGCTCTCCTAAGGTGTTTTTTGTGTGTGGTTTCGCTTTCAGTAACTTACTGCAACAGAGATATGAACTGTGCATCATCAAGGTGTTAGATCCAGTCACTGTTCTCCACCGGAGTGGTTCATGTCAGTTTTGTGTTTCTTTTCAAATGCCGTGTCATGCGCGAGATGTCGCAAAGGACGTGACACGCGTGTGCAGCGGTTAAACATTCCGGCTAGCGCGTTTACATGCTGCTGTTGGTTAATGAAGTTTTGATGGATGAACTCGCGGTTCAGTTAGTCTCTTGTCATGTGAAAAGTGATAATACTTTCCAGTTTTATGGACGTCGCCATCTTTAATATTACGTTGATCACTGTCGTCATGGTTACTAGTAAGAGAATACGGGCTTGACACTCGCTGCACGTTCATACAGACAGTGTTCCAAACGCTACTGAAAGTTGCTGTGTGAACGAGACATTTCGAGACTCACACCTGTTAAGTAAATGCGGTTGTCAATCCCGAAAAAAGACTGTGTGAACGTGGCCATTGTGAAATATTATTTCAATCTACAATAACTGTTTTTTTTTATTTTTTTTTTTTTCTTAAAATTATTCCTTTGATGTCAAAGCTGAATTTTCATTAGCCATTACTTCAGTGTCACATGATCCTTCAGAAATCATTCTAATATGCTGATTTGGACCACAAGAAACATTTCTTATTATTATCAATGTTGAAAACAGTTGTGCTGCTTAATATTTTTGAGGAAATCGTGAAACACTTTTGATTCTTTGATGAGTATAAAGTTAAAAAGAACAGCATTTATATGAAGTGGAAATCTTTTGGAACATTATGAATGTCTTTATATCCTTGCTTAATAAAAGTATTAAAGGGTTAGTTCACCCAAAAATGAAAATTATGTCATTACTCACCCTCATGTCGTTCTACATCCGTAAGACCTTAAGATATTTTTGATAAAACCCGATAACTCACTGAGGCCTCCATTGACAGCAAGACAATTTACACTTTTAGATGCCCTGAATGCTACTAAAAACATATTTAAAACAGTTCCTGTGACTAAAGTGGTTCAACCTTAATATTATAAAGCGACGAGAATACTTTTTGTGCGCCAAAAAAACAAAATAACGACTTTATTCAACAATATCTAGTGATGGCCTATTTCAAAACACTGCTTCATGAAGCTTCGAAGCTTTACGAATCTTTTGTTTCGAATCAGTGGTTCGGATCGCGAATCAAACTGCCAAAGTCATGTGAACTATTGAAATTTCGAAACACTTATGACGTAATGAAGCCTTGTTTACTGAAATCACGTGACTTTGGCAGTTTGATACGCGATCCGAACCACTGATTTGAAACAAATGATTCGTAAAGCTTCGAAGCTTCATGAAGCAGTGTTTTGAAATCGCCCATCACTAGATATTGTTGAAAAGTCGTTATTTTTTTTTTTTTTTTGGCGCACAAAAAGTATTCTCGTCGCTTTATAATATTAAGGTTGAACCACTGTAGTCACATGAACTGTTTTAAATATGTCTTTAGTAGCTTTCTGGGCTTCTGAAAGTGTTAATTATCTTGCTGGCAATAGAGGCCTCACTGAGCCATCGAATTTTATCAAAAATATCTTAATTTGTGTTCCAAAGATGAACAAAGGTCTTACGGGTGTAGAACGACATGAGGGTGAGTAATTAATGACAGAATTTTCACTTTTAGGTGAACTAACCCTATAATTTCTTTCAAATACAACTTTACTTACCAAACTTTTGAACGGTAGTGTACATAATATTAAAAATAAAACAAAACGGCCAATATGGTGAGTATCTTGTAACATTACATTACCCAAAGTTCTCTGGCTGTAGCAAAAGGAAAGAAAAAGAGACTTTTTTGTATTTACCTGGTGAGGGTGAGCAGTGCATGACTAGAGGAATCCTTTCCATCTCCTCTTCACCACCTAACAAATATATTTATATGTATGTCAACTATGAGAAACATAATACCACACATAAACACAGCCAGACCACCTTATTCAATCACATGTGGCCACATACACCAGAAGCAGCAAGCTGCTGAGCTTAACAGCATTATACTGTATACCAAAAAGTCATACCAAATGCATTTCTCCGCTCGTCCTCCTCAGCTGGGTTAACTGCACTGTCACAAGCCACAAAAGCACAACACTGGTAGGCATAGGGAACCGTAATGGACCTGTGGGTACAAAAACAGAGACGAAGTGAGCGAGCGAGAAAGAAGTGTTTAGGAAGACCTGAAGAGTTACTTAATTATCTGGGTTTTGATCAAAGAAAGGCTCAAGGTCTCTGATTTCTTGAGTACACTGTGAGTGTGATTACAGAGTACGGGTGAAGGTGGGGACGTCACATCATTATTCATACAAACTAAACTGGGACACAGGAGCAACCTTAATGAACTGTAATCAGTCACAGCTCTTGAGTAAGGCTGTGAAGAGCTCTACCTGAGTTTAGGCAGACTTTTAGACATTAGGCCGTTCCTCAGTTCAACGTTTCCAGTCAGTTTAAGCTGGTTCAGTGCACTCAGTCCTGCGGTAGGAACACTGGCTAGGGAGTTCAGACTGAGATCCCTAATGGCATGATGGAAAAACGGCAATTATATTCATGTACACACACAGAAACACACACACACACACACACACACACACACAAGAAAGCCCCGTATGGCTTTGTTGTTTAATCAGAGGCGCTCTGGTAGAGAAACTGCATCAAAGTGCTTTTAATATCTTAAAGTAATTAAAGAGCAATGTATGATAAAATAAATAATGCCAATTATATTTTCAATTCCCCAGCAGTTTTTCCACTGAAATACAATGAATGTGAATAATTATGAGAGCAGACTCCTTGACTAAACACTCACAGGTTGGTGAGAGCGCTGAGAGAAAGGAAAGCATCTCTGTGGATGAACTTGATCCGGTTTCTGCTCAGGTCTCTGTAGAGCAGTAAGAAAACAAACAGATACACAGGCTAAACATATACAGATGGCTCTGAGTAAAGATTCAGATTTCAGGATGAGCCTTGTGCGAGTTCATTGTGAGGAGATTAGTCAGAGTGTGATTAGTGAACTGCTATTCATTTGATTGAAATAAGTTGTTATAAGTCATAAGCTGGTCATTTTACACTCATGGTTTTTCCATGGTTAAGGGGTGTTGTTAGGTGTGCCTTGAAGCTCTCTTAGTCTTAATCATGGTAAAAATGAATGTACTGTATGGGCTCTTGTAACTTATTGCTAAGTTTGGGGTTAGTAAGGGTTTTTTTTTTTACTACTTTTTTAAATACTTGAGCAAGGTTGCATGAACTTTATCAAATGTGACAGTAAAGAGATATATAATGTTATAAAAGATTTTGATTTTTAAAATAAAAACTGTCTATTCAACTGTCTATTCCTGGAAAAAAAAGTATAATGGTTTCCACAAAAATATTGAAGTCCCCCTGTATTCAATAATTGTATCCATTTAAACTCATCTTTGATCACTAAAATTATGTATTTCTTTATGCCTTAAAATAGCTTGAATGTAACTGCACACCCTTGCTTCATTTAGAATACGCAAACAATGAATATGCAAAATAGCCCCACCTCCACTCAATCACACAAGCTCAGAATACCTAATCCATTCGGTCAACTTTACTGTAGTAAACGCTGCACAATGGCAAGTGGAAATACTGGTTTAAGTCAGCCATATAGTATATGTTTGAACCAGAAACTGATTCAGAAGAAGAAGTGGAAGAGTGAATTATACAGTGAATTATACAGTCGATATATCAGAATGGTAATGAGTTTTATGTATTGCTCTCTAAAACATTGGACACATAACGGTAATTAATATGATTAGCCTTTTGCTTGACTATGTTATCAAACGGCTAATAATGTGTTGCTAATGTTACACAAACCATGTTCCTGTTCACCATCTCAGTCTGCCTTCTAAATATCAGTATATGTCCTTAGAAACGCTTTGAACAACTTAGAACGTCTCGTCACACGAGAAAGGCATATAGTTCATCATAACATCGTAATATACATCATATACATAATTCACCCACAATATTGCTAAATGTGCCCGATTTTTCATATCAAAATAAAAATATACCGGGATAACCTGGCTTCTTGAGACCCCCTACTTCGCAGAATAGTTAATGATATGCTAAAGCCCACCCGCACATTGATGGGATTGGTTACAACATATTTGTGACGTAGAGAACAATAATGATTTCAAACTGCTTTTTTGAGACCGTCTTTGGTTTACTGCAGTTTTAATGAGAAAATACTCAGCAATGGTGTTGACTGATGCATTTGCACATGGTTTTGTGGTGAAAACTTGATTTTCACCACAGGGGGTCTTTAAACAACGGTTTTCTACATTGCTAATAATAAGAAATGTTTCTTGAGCACTAAATCACCATATTAGAATGATTTCTGAAGGATCATGTGACAGACTGGAGTAATGATGCTGAAAATTCAGCTTTACAGAATTAATGACTTATTATAATATATTATAATATATTTTATTGTAATATATAAATATATTTACAATAAAATATATCTTTATTTGAAGCACAATTCTACAAGAAAGGTAACTTACTGAAAAAGTGTTGGTGCTTAAAGTGCTTCACTGAGCTGAAATTTAAACTTAAAACACCAAGATAAATGAAATAAAAAGAAAATCTAAATTAAGTGTTTTAAGGGCTTCAAACTGAACATCTCATGGCTCAGTGTCTTATGGACTATCCTCCATTGCAGTCACATGCCCCTCGGATGGCCAATTGTGATTTTCGGACGGATCAGGCCTTAACTTAACATTCTTAACGAAAAAGTTGTCAATTGTTCTTTTCATCTTCTCTCATCATCCGCGGCTACATCCACTCTGTTTATCTGACGGGCCTAGGCTACTCACCTCTCTCTGTCTGACTGCAGCACACGCATTTTCAAACGTACACATGTAATGGATAGTATTCATCACAATAAGTATTCATAATATTTATAGTATTCATCACTATTCAGCAGTGATTAACACTGGGACAGTTAATACGGTCATAGTTCTGTTCAATATACAAAGTAACTTTCGTTTTAACATTATTTGTGGTTAAAAGAGATGAAAATGGAATGGGGAAATAGTCAATTAATTAATCGTTTCATTGTTTTATTTTGTAATGTATGTAATGTTTATAATAGAGCCGTTAGTCTGAGATCGATTCTTTATTATAGTAATGTTTGTAGTAGATCCGTTAATCCGAGATCGATTGCCCATGTCTCGCTTTCTCAGACGGTATCGCGAGAGTTTCTCCATACAGGCGAACGTTCTCAGGTGAGATCGCGAGAGCTGCTCATACGAGTAAATGCCATCACTGAGGAAACATCTCATCATCTCGTGATTATTTCTCCCTGTTTATTCTCAGGTATCGGATCACTAAAGTGATTATAATGCAGAACGAAAACGAGTTTGAATGTTGAGGACATGTGTATGTAATAGTTGAAAAAAAGTAAAAGTTTCATTAAGTTTGTTAGTGCGTGCACACGAGCGGAGCACATGGTAGCCGGGCCTAAAGCATGGCTGTGTAACGTTAATGTGATTTTCGCATTGTGAAAAAGGCGTATCTATATATTGTATCATGTTTCATACCGTTTATTTTTGTAACTGTTTATGAGTTTTGGTACGAGTATACTCAACTCATGTTTTATTCACTGATAGTGAGAAAAAGAATGAGAAATGTTTAAGGAAACTTTGCGTATGGTTATAAGTTAATTATTTGCAACACAAAGGAAGTAGATGCATTACTGTGACCAACCTGTTGTGAATATGAGTTAAGTGTGTTTAACATAAAAAGATATGAGTAAATGCCATCACTGAGGAAACATCATCTCGTGATTATTTCTCCGTTTATTCTCTGGCGTAACACACACACGTACAGGAATATCTGGACCACGGCCAATCAGAGGGGGGATCCGCCCTTCACCATCTCTGATTGTTTTAGACCACGCTATGGGCCTAATGTGTCTGTTGTTGAACCACAGGGAGACTTTCAGAGTCGCGGAGACTTTTTTTTTTTTTTTTTCTCCCCCTCGAACGGCTGATTACACGGGTGCGACCTCAGATTTTTTTGTCGCACCATTGAGAAATTAGGTCGCACTCTAGAGCCCTGTATTGTTTGTTATACAATATATTTTATAATAATAACTATTATCATTGTCATATTAATTATTATAATCATCATCATCAATTCTTCAAGTAATAAAGTTTATTAGACCCCATAC
This sequence comes from Mylopharyngodon piceus, assembly GCA_039654765.1. NCBI lineage: Eukaryota > Metazoa > Chordata > Actinopteri > Cypriniformes > Xenocyprididae > Mylopharyngodon > Mylopharyngodon piceus. The sequence continues at coordinate 27,709,572 of CM077442.1, forward strand.
AGAACCCATTAATAAGATTCTATTGAACACTATTCTAACTGGTTAATTTCGGTAATCTATGGCAAACTATTTTTATGTAATGAGCGCTTAATTGCATAATTGACAAACTGCAAATAATTTCCTATATAACTGTGCTACTTTCAGGTCTCTCTGTTGTATCACTCTCTTTCTTCTCACATAATGAAATCTTTCAGTGAATTCAAATCAATATTTCATGTCCATTTATTTATTTATGTGGTAAGTAGCTGTGTAATATATGAAATAATGTAGGATCATGTAATACAAGACTGATCACCCTATCTGGGATTATTTTATGGTAATGACCTGCTAATTATACATTATCATTTGCATATACACACACATTTATGGCTCACAGTAACCGTTATTACTTACAGCACTCTTAGGCTAGTCATGCCCTGGAAAGTTCCTCTGTCTATCTGCTGGATTTGGTTATGCTGTAGACTTCTGTTGAACATGATAACAATAAAAAAAGTCAACGCCTATTCATAAACCTAATTCAAATGTCAGTACTGAACAGTCTAAACAGTAGAAAAGCGTAGCACAATCACAAAACTTACATGTCCTGCAGTCTAACACAGCCCTGAAAGGACGGCAGGTCTTCAATCTCATTATAGGAAAGATCTCTGTCAGAACATACACACAAATGTTGAGACACTGTGAGGAATGGAAATGTTTTGATGAAGTTTAGACAGGAACTAAAGGATGTGTGATGTGTTACAGCAGTCAGGCTGGGAGCAGGCCTGCCTCTGGCTCGCTCTCCTCCGGGAGGTCATTAGACATCACTTTAAAACGTCCCCCTGCAGCTGTGCCTCTGACAGGCCAGTACGCACGGGCCTGTGAGGTGGATGATGCTTGACTGACGCACACTGTGCTTGTGTGCGATGGAGTGTGTCTGTGTGTGTTTGAAGCTGAAGCGGAAAGGGGAGTGTACTGTTATGACTGACATGCCGAGCATATGTTAGTATCTTGAATGACAGCGCCGGCTTGAAGGCTTTTCCATGACTGTGTGTGAGTGTTTTGAGTGACAGCTAACCTTTGTGTGTTAAGGGGCCTGTGACTGATGATTAATTACTGAGCGCTTAAGGCTGTAACTGGCACATCACTGGGCGCTCATGTACATCTGACTGACGTGTTACGAATGGTTTATGAGGGGTATGTCGCTGCTTAAAAACATGCTTATGTGTGTGGTGGCATATTAGTTTATGGATACAAAGTGGCATTTAGTGCTAATATCCTTGTGTGTGTCTCTGATGTGTTATGCTGCTGTGTCAGCAGTATGAGTGGAACTGAATTATGAACCGTGTTTATGCATCAAGTATGACTTACAGTGTTCGGAGCACAGTCAGATCCTCACACAGGTCTGCTGGGATGTTTTTGATTTTAGTTCCTGTTAAAGTCCTGGACAACACAAGATACACTAAATGTGAATTATGTGTTTAATTTATACTGTAGTTTAGACATTATTAAATGACTAGCCTTTCATTTTTTTGTAATTTATTGTCATTTCAGGCTGTGCTGTATGACATTTCCATATTAGGAAACCAAATGGTTTGCTGTTGATTTTATTGTAACTGACACTGTTCTTTGTGTATGTTTATGCCGTGTAAAATAAACTCACAGGCTTTCTAGATTTATTGTTCCTGTCAGGCTGGGGAAATCCTGCATCATACTGGCACCACGCAGCATTCTGAAATACATAAATTCAAGAAATTAAAACTCTGTGATCATCAGTTAGTTAGAAAAGCTCTATTCTATTAAAGCTTCAAATCTGAAGAAAAAAAAAGCACAATTAAAGTATCACATATAGGTCATTATATAGAAAAGTGCATTATGGAAAGCAGCAACTCCTAAACATCATCTTTAGTGTTTAATGGAAGAAAGTACTATACTGGTTTGGAACAACAACATTTTTAATTTTTCGGGGTGAATAATTCCTATAAAGTTGAATAAATAAAAAATTAACATATAAAAGCAAGTAAACATTGTAGTATGGTCAGTCATTCAAACGCCTGCATGCTCATATGTTCATTGTGAGTGTCATTAATTCAGTTCCAGAACAATGATTGAATAATGATTCTGCTTACAGAGAGTGCAGGTCTGACAGGTTCTGGAAAGCAGTGGTTCCCACGAAGGAAAGAGGGTTGTCAAACAGATGGCTGAAGACATAATGGATGTTTATAGCCAAATAAATAAATAAATAAGTAAATAAATCACAACAATATTTCAGTTAGACTGTGTGTGTGTGTGTGTGTGTATGTATGTGTGCTCCATGTGGGATCAGCATTTGCTTACATTGTGCGTAGCAGGGGATTCCTACAGAAGGCTCCCTCGGGGATGGATGCGATGTTATTGCTATGAAATCCACTGGCAAAGGGGGAAAAATTAAAATCATTATGAAATCATTAAGCTAAAAATGTTTAAGAAGCTCTGTGAGATGAGCACTCAGAGACATTCTCCCTCAGGATTCATAACTGCTACATCACTGATCACAGCTCAATATTATGAAGCACTTCTAATTCTCAACACTAGATGGCAGCTTGACACAAGTAATTTTTTTAAAGCTCTCTGAATTTCAAAACACAATGGTGATGAGGTTAACAAACAGACACCTGTTTGGGACCCTTGATTTAAAGTGCATTATTAATACTATTCTAATATTCCTTGCTTTTAAAAGGACTCCCAAGGCTTTTCTTTTTATAACAATTTAAAAATGCTGAAAGCAGCACCTGGAACTTCACAACAATTTGATCTTTTTCCTCTCTGAAAAAGATGTTCAGAAATCCCCATTTTCTAACAACAATGTAATAACACCAACCATGACTGTAAATGAGTGTTTGAATGCGTGTGTTTGGAGATACGCACAGTTCTTTCAGCTTGGGCAGTGTCTGAATGGCCTCTGGGAAGGTCTTCAGATTGTTGAAGTTTAGATCCCTAAAAGGAGACAGGGCAGATTAAAGTTATTCATATTAGAAAAAACCTCCCTTGTGTAAATGAAACACTTGAGCGAAACTATTACCTCCACTAATATAGGAAACTCTTTTTGCTTTTTATATTATTGCTGTACATTTAATAAAGCAGTATAATATGGCTTTATTCTCTGTTTTTACATCTCTGTTTTAAAGACAACCATAACTGAAGATCATTTTGGGCCAAACAACAGAAAAGGAACAATCTGAAAGAAGGAGAAAACAAAAAATCTGTTGAGAGAAATCGACTCTGCTGTTTACAGAGGCCAGTCAGGACAGCCAGTCTGCTGATTTCTTCAGTGTGTTATTGTTTGTCTCAGCTGCCACACGATACAACCTGGCATGATACTTCCTCTCTACCCCCTAATGCCCCCTGTCCGGTGTCCCACTCTCCTCCCCAGGGGCACAGGACGTTGGCGTGTCCTCATCCTGTCCTAATTATGGCCAGAATAAGTAAATAAAGCAGAGTCAGTGATGGCTATCTGCCTTCCCCTTCCCCTCGCCTCTTCCTCCCTGACGCGGTGGATGCTTGCTAAACGAACTGTGGTAAGTGGAGAGAGGCAATAAGGTAAAGCCGAAGGTCCTAAAAGACTCCTTTGTACTTTATCGGTATACTGTAAATCCTGAATAACTCAATTCAGGCGCAGAAGACAGCAGACTTACTGCATCAGCATCTTTTTAAAGTGAGCTATTGAATTTTACTCTAAAAACTTTCAGAATAACAACTGGCACATTTTAAGGGACTGTGCTCCTCTGAAGTCATAAACCTCTGCAAATCCAAATGTTATTTAGACACTTGTCATATATAACATTTATTCGAAGTGAAAAACATTACACAACGTTTCAGGTTTAAGGTTAGGGATCTCTGTTCAATGGATTACTCAACCTTTGTCTCTGCTCACATACCAGTGAAGTGTTTCATATCTAGTGTGTTCTCTACTACACTTGAAACCTGTATTAAAATAAATGTCAGCTCAGGCATCCTTACAGAGAACTCCCAATGTTCTCTTCAACCCTGAGTCTAGCAGAAGAGGGCGCTAGAGTAGCAGATACATATCATACCAAACACCCCACAGAGTAACTATACTTGTACCCACATACAATCTCTTGTAAAAAATATGTAGTATGATGCTATTGATGACAGACCCACTCCAGCAGATTACAATCTCTTTAATGACAGGAAGTGTGATTACATGTGTAAGTGAAGGGGAACTCACAATGTCTCCAGGTTGTCCAGCCCATTAAAGCAGTTTTTTCCAATCTCCTGAATCCGATTATTGTGTAGATGCCTGAATGACACGGACAAACAAGATTTTAGAAGCGATACTTATTTAGACACATATTAATTTACACACAATCATTTTGAATTAGGATTATAATTTTTTTGATGTTGTCGATAAATGGCAGAAATTACAATTTTATATTTTTGTCTAAATAAATTAAAAATAAAATACTCAAAAATAAAATCAATTTTTTTAAATGCTAAAAGTGAATTTAGGTATAACAACAATGTAGAGTATGAAAAATTGATATTCACTTTGAGTGTTGCTAATTATTACTTTTAACAGCGTTAATGTTTTTAAAGATTAACTTTGTGAGAAATATATGACCGCAAAGGTGATCTAAATATAAAAATAGGGAAAATGAGCACATACTATTAAATATCCAATACCAACCAATATAATACATTAAAACAAAAAACTCTAATATCATTGATAATCAAGAAGGTACCCAATATAACAAATCACTAATTTTAAGATGTACTTTTTCTTGTGCACTTTTTTTGATACTCCATTTAAAAATGAATATCACGCATTTATAATTTTACAATTTACTTCCACACTATGTTTTATTAGTTATATACAGAGTTCTGTGTGAAAAAAAATGACAATAGGCGCTTAAAAGAGGGCCAGAATGCAATACAATGATAGATTACAGATGAATATATCCTTATGTAATCTATGCAGAATTAATGGATCCATTTATAACTGTTCAGATGACTAGGGATGACTAAGGGATGTCTATTTTGCTCGAATTTTCCAGTCATTAAAAAGATGCACTTCTCAGCAGAACATTAACATAAACATTTTCTCTGAACGGATAACTCCTCAGTCGTTCTGCTGAGCATTTCACCACACAGGTCTGTGTGTTTGTTCAGTCTACTTAACGGATTAATTGGCCTCCACTCCTAAGACAAATATTTTCCAGCAGCTGGAATGTAATTGGAAAATCAGACCCACAGAGAAGCTTCCAGAAGTGAGGCACAGAGAGAGAGAGGGTCTATAGCGTCTGTTTGACTTTGCAAGACACAAGGGTCCATTTTGCTTTCCTGTTTTCTCTCTCTAAATTCGCCCATCCACGCTGCTGTTTACCTGCCTGTGTACTTAACCATGTGCAAGTGTTTTTGTATGAGTGTTTTATGAGCCGCCTAGGACTACAGTTAGTGTAGCGCATTGATGGATTTAACTGACGTGTGGTAAAAGGCAACAGGGGAAGGTAAATTTATCAGTGTTAAAAGCAGGATGAATTCCTCTAGTGTACATGGCCGAAAGTGCACAGTACTCACAATACAACCAGGCTGGAGAGGTTGGCGAAGGCATTGTCTGGAATGTGTGAGATCCGGTTGAGCGCCAACGTCAGGGCCTGCAGGTTACTCTGGTGCTGTAGGGGGCCAACGGGAACCTCAGTCAGGCTGTTGTCATCCAACCAGAGGTGCCTGAGCTGCTGCAGACCCTCAAAACTGTCCTCAGGCACTGAAGTGATGTGGTTAGCATCCAACCGCCTGCACAGAAATAGGAAGAGATTCAAAAAACCTGATGTGGATAGAGCATAAAAGAGCTGGAAACGCTTTTACTTATCGAAACAGCCGCTTCTACAAATACACCACTGGGAGAGCGTGCATACTGGGAATAACAGTATGCTGTCACATAGGTGCTAAAACATCAGTTAGCACTCAGTTTCTGCACACCGTGCTGTTAAAGAAACACAAGACGTTTCCATGATCTCACTACACTGGCCTTCCTTTTCACACAGCCCAGGTGGGAGCCCTGGCCCCACTCAGGGGCCCCTTCAATGGCTTTATGAGAAAAAGGAACCACACCTTTCAGGCCTGAGGGCTTGTGACCGAAATAAACAGTGCTGTGTCAAATACTGTAGATGCTTAAAAGATCTGTCTCAGTATGTATATACTTATCAACAAGTGTGTGTTGCGTATGACTTCAGAAGACTATGAATATAGTGCACAAGTCATGTAGAGAATTTTCTATTTCTATTTTCTAAGTTAGGGCACTGAGAATTGGAATGGGAGCCAATCACTAGGAGGAAGGGGCTGATGGGTAATAACGGTGGGGTGGTGACTTCCTGTTTATAAATGGCTGACACTGACTAAGCTATACTCTCCCTGCCCTGCGATTATACAATTACGACACAAAAGACTAGGGTATGCGTAGGTGGAGATCTTAGTTAGAACAAGAAAAAAGCCTTATTACCTTGCCACTGAAACAGGACAAAGCACAAAAATGAAGTGGAAACATAAACTCACTGACAAATGCTCTGGTACCAGACCTTGCTGAACTGCCTACCTAGACATCCTATCTCAAAAAGAACCTCATAAATGACGAAACTGGCCTCACGACAGCAATTACTTAACCATGCCCACTGCTTTTCAAAGGAGGTACCAAATCTATGTCTGTCAAACATAATGACGTCACAAGTCAGATCGTTTGCTGATGATTTTGGAATAAATTACTTCAAATTTATCATGCAAAAAACAGCACATGCGTTTTTATCAGGCTGTTATGTTGAAACACTAAATGTAACAGTAGAAGATGAGAAAACACCCAAATATTGAGTAAAAAAAGTTTAGTTTTAATTAGACTGAGCTATTTCTATTGGCACTTTTCAGTCTTAAATCATTATTATATTTATAGTGCTGTGTCCGCCATCTTGGATAGACTTTTTTTTTCTTTCACTGAGCTTGTCTCAATTGCATTCTATGCAAAAGATACAGTTCACATCAGGAACGTGCATATGATGCCTTAAAATTCTGCATAGTCAGCTCTTTATTTGGGAACAGATACACACAGTTTGACAAACAGTGTGGAGCTCTCTGTGTAATGGAAATATATTACAGAGGTCCTGTGGATCTACCAAATGAAAATATAAACAGCTCATAATTGTTCACAATAGTCCTGCCTGGAATATTGTGTGTACAGTGTACTGTAAGCTTAGTCTCGCTTGTTAAATAAACTTTTTTGTGTTCTCTCAGGCCATTCTGGGAAAGGAGTACTAAAGATCGCACATGTTCTACTAATCAACCAATAGCAAGTGAAACCAGTTTTCATGCATGTACTTTTCCCCTTTTTTTAATCTAAGTGCAATGCTTTAGAAAAATTTTCAGCACTTCGAGGCATTTGTGAGCTACAGTGAGAGATCATCTAAACTGACGTGTGCTTTGGATATGACCTCTGGCTCACTTTCGGCTTTGGCACGTTTAAGAATGTTTGGTTCTCCGCTCTACACAGACATGAAGCTCACACAATGGGCATAATGTGGGGCCGGTGAGTGATAAGTAAACTAAAATCAGTTCATGAATGACACAATTTGGCATTATACAGTCCCTAAAACGGATGGTTAATTTGCGAATTAAACCGAATCAATATTCAGGAGTCGAGAGATGGATCTTATCTATGGAGATACGGATCTGTCAGCTGCAGCTGAAGTCTGTGCATGCTGCTTGTTTTTAACATGCAGATCTGGGCATGTCCACATCAGCCACTGCCAAAGCTGAGCGTGCACACACTGACAAACACATGTAGTACGAGATTCACAGCGAGTCAAAAGGGTTGGGTGGCAGAGATGACAGAGAGGGTATTATTTAAGATGTATATCTACATGGAAACATTTGGCCACAAGAACTGTTGTAATGTAACACATTAGCAGCTCAGCGTTTGTTAAGATTTATTACTTTATAAGCTATTTCTAAAACACACCAGATCGTAGCTTTAACGCTCAAGGAGATTGAAGGATAATTATTTGTGATAATGAATTGCTCTCTGGTCTGTTAACTGGCAAACCACAGAATTGACTTTTGAGGTTAGAAGGCAGCGATCTTTACCGGATCACTGCAAACTGTGGCACAGACGGCCACTTGAAATTATAGATGGACGTAAGATTATAATTGTGGTTTTGGAAACTGTTTTAGTGAGGAGAGGCAGTCGTATTTCTAGAGTATATCCATAAAATCAACTGCTCTAACAAGGGATGCAAAGAAATTTTAGCCACCTGAAATGTTTTAAAATTCTATTTTAGAGAAAGAAGGAAATGGAAACAGTTACTTTAACATTCAATAAGAGAATCACTGGCATGGACAAAAAAAGCAGTGTACACTTGAAATGATCCAGATTTAATGAGATTTAATGTAAACAGTGGCTGTTAATAGGTGATGTATTGAGAGAAAAGAGGTTGTGTTTTATAGCTGAGTTTTTAGTTTTTTTTGTTTTCTCAAGAAATTAATACTTTTCTTTAGCAAGGGTGCATTAAATTGGTCAAAAGGGACAGTAAAAACATTTATGTAACAAAAGAATTCTATTTCAAATGAATGTTTTTTCTTTGAACTTTCTTTTGATCAAAGAATTCTGAAAAAAAATTATTATGGCAGCAAAACAGCAACTGTTTTCAACATTAATAATAAGAAATGTTTCTTGAGCACCAAATTAGAAAATTAGAATGATCTCTGGATGATCATGTGACACTGAAGACTTTATTGTATTTTTGATCAAATCATTGAAGCCTTAGTAAGCAGACTTTTCAAAAAAACAAAAACATTTTACTGACCCCAAACTTTTAAATGGAAGTGTAGAAGTGCAGTCATTCGACATAAACCCATTGTAATACATGTAACATGTAGCTCTGTAGCTCTAACAAGTAAATATATAGAAATTGAATAATTTCTTAAATAATTTCTGTATCTGTGGAGTTAATAAACACTGCAGTCTTCACCGCAAAAATTATAAATTGATTATAGATTAATCCTTATTAAAGCTACAAAAGTGATTCAGTCAAGAGAAGTGAGTGATTTTCTCTTTCTCTTTTGTACTTTGATTAACATTAAAGGTGGGGTATCCATTTTTTCAACTACACTGTTGGACACTGTTGATATTTGAAATCAACCAAAACAAAACCATCCCTCTCTTCATTGCTCCGCCTCCAAAACGCACACTCCAATCCTAACCACCCTGCTCCGAGTCGGTCTCGAACCACGGCCCGATCGTTGCTGGCATGTGAGGCGGGTGCATTAACAATGACACTAAACACCTCATTCTCTAGCGGTCATCACTGTTACACATGCAATACGAAAGTGGGTGTCTGTTTATCACAACTGATGCGCAACAAAATGCTTCATGAAAAATAAAGCGCAGATGATGAACGAACGACAAGGAAGCACAAAAAAATGAATGTACAGTACACAAGAGTAAATACAAACAAGAGTTTGTTGTTAATTGCCAACAGAACAGCAGCTCCAGACAATCATGACACTCAAACCCAGTTACTCACATGAAAAGCGGGTTCAAAGCAGCCTCTGCGTCTGTTTTCAGCAATATTATCTGCCTGCAATACCAGAGGCTGCACTTTTAGGACCGCAGCAGTTTCAGGCCTTCCCACTTTGTTCTTTCTAGCGCTGGAAAGCTTCTCTAATATTAACGCAGGTCCTAAAGCACTTGGCCAGTCATAAACCTTCATTCCAGTGATATACTTTTGAGCTCTTTTGTATTGTGTCTCATCATTTCTCTTTCTGCGTTTTTTTTTTTTTTTTAAATCTCCCTCTTGCTCGTTCTCTCTCCTCGACCGTCATACGCCCCCTAATGCTGATTGGTTAGACGTTTGTTGTTGGTATCGGCCCGACTAACTTCCAAACAGTGTAGTTGAAAAAAATGGATACCCCACCTTTAATGACCGACAGCAGCAGGTTTATTAAGCTGCTGTCACTTTAAGACCAGCACACATCCTATTTTCCGAGACACATTCTATTTTCTCACAACTCTTTACGTTCATTTAACACTTTTCACCCAGTTTCACAGACAAGGCTTAAGCTAATCCCAGACTAAAATGCATGTTTGAGCTGTTTTAACTGAAAGCAACTTGCACTGACATATCTTAAAATATGTCAGTCCCATTGTTTTGTCTCAAGATGCACACCGGTTTTTCTATGGCATGTTTATAAAAACCACTTAAATGTCCTAAGTAAACTAAGGCCTAATCCTGGCTTAATCTAAACCTTGTCTGTAAAACTGGGCCTTTAACTCTTTTAAGACTCTGCTTACGAGGATACTTACCAATAATGGGCAACTGCAAAAGCGAACTTAATGCGGTGCTGGCGCGCTGTCTGAAGCAGCATTGTGCACGTGTTTTGGGTGTTTGTTCACAGAGAGCCACTTCAAAGACAGCATGCCAGTATCATTTACTCGCCCTCAAGTTGTTCCAAACCTGTTTGAATTCCTTTCCTCTGCTGAACACAAAAAAAAAAGATATTTTGAAGAATGTCGGTAACCAAATATTTGATAATATAATCAAATACCCCCCCATACTATGGAAGTCAATGGGGCCCATCAAGTGTTTGGTTACTCATATTATTTAAAATATCTTCTTTTGTGTTCAGCAGAGAAATTCATAAGAAATTCATACAGATTTGGAACAATTTGAGGGTGACTAAATGATGACAATTTCCATTTTTGGGTGAACTATTGTTTTAACGCGTTAATTTTGATAACCCTAGTATGTATATTATACTAATTTGTGTATAATCTCAAAATTAGTATAAAATTAATAAAGATCACAGTTATTTTAAACAAAGGCTATTTTAAAATGAGGATTTTCAGTTTTTGGTATCAACTTTCAGCCAGGATATTCATTGTAGGCAAAGAATTTTCATTTCAGTGCATCACTAGCTACAACCAAAACAATTATTTACCAAGAAGCTATCAAACAATAAAGCAGAATTGGTAAAGCAAAGGGTTATTCCCTGGTGTTTTCTATAGGCTTTGTCTCTGCCTTGCTTCCCACAGCAATGTCACTGTAATTAGGAAGTGGTATTTTTTTTTGTTTTTTTTTTTTTTTGGTAGACTGATTAGCGCAGCTTAAGAACCCGTGCAGAAAGCCTGCAGGGTGAACATAATCCCAAAGGACTGCACCCTTCCCTCTCTCTCTCATGTGTCTCTCATCTTTGGCCTCTGCTCTGACTATATCCCACTCTTTCCCTCATCAACCATGCTGAGGTACAGAAGGCAGGTTGATTGGCAGGTCATTCTCTGAGGCCTTATCCAAAAGCAGGTGGACTCTGCCAAAACACATTACTTTAGCACCACAGGGAAAAAGAGAGGAAAAACACACAACATGAGGGGGTGAGACAGAGAGAGACAGAGAAATCTGGAGAGGTGATAATGGTTGAAAACCTGATTTTTTAAACATACATTGTCCCACAGCAGAAACAGCAGTTGAACTATAACTCATTGAGACAAAGTTAGAGGACAGACACACAAACACAAAAACAAAACAACGCATAGTTACAGGAACTCTAATGCATCCGATACATTGCCATGAAAACATTGCTTGATGAACCCCTATTTATTACTTCCATTAGAATTAAATTCATTACAAATTTTATTTATTGAAACATTATACAGGCAACTGAAAAAATGAAAAGGACACAAACTATTTTTAAACGATCATCTGTATCGGCCAATAAAATTGATCATCCATCCATCCATCCATCCAATCAACAAATAAATATACACATACATACAGCAATGCAAAAACATCAAACTTAATATTAAATATATTTGTTCTAGAAGGAGAGAGAACGAAAGCAGATGGAGATGCTTACAAAGACTGCAGGGCATGGAGATTCTTGAGAGCTGCACTGGGGACAGTCTTCAACTGATTGTTCTGAAGCATCCTGAAAAATAGGTTTAAAACACTATCATTATTTGCTGTATTCACCTCTATGACACATCTGTCTGATATCACAGCACAACACAATACATATATGCTTCTCTACAACATTTCTTCACACATGAGCCCAGATAACTACAATATGAGCTCTAGTGTTGATGTAGTATGTTTTTGTGTGTGTGTGTGTGTGTGTGTCTTGTTCTGAGCTAATCACAGTGCATATCTTGCTTCCTCTACACTATCAGCTCTCTGGCGTCACTCAAATGGCATAGGCCACGAGGACAGCTTTTCCCATTTAGTGCCAGGCCACAGCACACACAACTACACACTAACACACAAATATAGTCACATACACACAGCCCAGCCAAAACACATGACCACAGTAAATAAAAACTGGTCCCAAATCATCTCCAGCATCTACAGCTCCAAAGGCCTTGGCTTCTGGTCCACTATCAGTTTCCCTAACTCATTCCCGATTTCCCACAACAGTGTCTGGATGAGCCTGTAACAGCACTGTGGGGCAGGAAGAGGAAAAATGAACTTTATGTAAAGCATGGCTGAGGGGACCAGGCAGCTGATAAGCTGCATTTGAATTGGCTCACAAACACCTGAAGGACAAAATATGAGTTAGAGCAAAGAGTAAGAGAGGGAGAATGCATCACGATGAAAGGTACTCCATCAGACACTGACAGACTTGCTGATCCAGTAGCAGTGAAATTCCTGTTAGTTACACAACACCACTTAACAACTCAACAAAACACACAGCAGGATCTACTTCTCTCTCACTGCGCTGTACAAGATCGTCTCTCTGGGTGAACGAGTAAGCCTGTATCAAATAGAGGTGTGTGAGTGTGAGAGAGAGAGAGTGTGTGTGTGTGTGTGTGTGTGTGTGTGTGTGTGAAATACTTACAGGACTTTAAGCTGATGGAGGCCAGACAGAGCCTCTGGGTGGATTAAAGCAAGGTCATTACCAGCCAAACGTCTACGGAGAGAGAAAGATACTTTATTTCAGCTAGACTGTAAAAAAAAAAAAAAGTCATTCTGATGGAAAGCTGGAGAAAGGGTGTCAAAGGGAGTGAATGCAAGGTTGTGAATGTGAAGGAGCACAGAAAGAGCGATTAAAAAAAAAAAAAAAAAAAAAAAAGATTAGCTACAACTCTAAACTAGGCTGGGTGAGCTATTGTAAAATGCTGATAAATTCACACTTGCAACTATACATTTTGCATTCATTTTTTAGTTGACCCTTCCCCTAAGCCCCGCCTTAAATCAAACTGACCAACCCTATAGCTTAGTAACAAGCTTTTGCTTTTTTCTAATGTAAGCCTATAGGAGTTAGTTTAATTGGTAACAGTTTTATTAAAATTAAATAGGTTTAAGAAAACGTTCCCACAACTCAGAACAATGTCGTTGCTTTGTCACTCACAATTAGTAACTTGTTTCTTGAGCACCAAATCAGCATATTGATTTCAAGGATCATGCGACACTGAAAACTGGAGTAATGGCTGCTGAAAATTCAGCTTTGCCATCGCAGGAATAAATTACATTGTAAAATATATATATTTTTTATTTTTTACCATTTTTAATGGTAATAATGTTTAATAATATTTCTGTTTATGCATTCAAATAAATGCAGCATAAGAGACTTCACACACATACATTAGTATCACGTTATTGCATAATTTAACAATTTTTCTAATAATAAGAATTATACCAAAATTAATATTTATCACTTTCTGAGCACATTTTACTGAAAATCATGCAGTTTACAGAAATCTACAGTTTATACCTGTGCCTATGGGATATTCTGTAAAGCTTGTCTAGATAAGCAACAGTAACTAAGCGGGGTATGCTTAGCAAAGGGTCAACTGCTATGTCACTTGGCAACCATAAACAGGCTACAGCAGGCTTAGTCCGGGAGTACAATATATACAGCAGCTGATATCTGCAGTGCTGAAAGTAGTGTGTGTGATAAGCGTTGCTCTCTCCTGAAGTGCTAACTTGTTCTCTGTTGGCAAAAACCTCTACAGACTTTCTGTCTGATTGGGCAGCACAAATACCTAAGACGTGTCAGAATGTGATGGCTGGAATGAATGTGATGTGAAGTTGATGAGTTCTGATTGTACAGATATGTTTTGGGCTGGACAACACACACTCTGACAGATTGGATATCTTGGATATCTAACAAGTGGATATCTTGAGTCTGAATTTCAGATGGTGTGTGGAAGCATGTACATAGGATAAGCTGCACAACACACAGTATATCTGGGTTTGTCAATGCTGCATGTGCCGTTACTGGCGTGTGAGAGTGCTTGTGTGTGGTAAGGCGGGCAGAGGGTCCACATAACTTCACCAAATCAGGCCCGAGAGATTAACACCAGATTTATCACCCATTGAAACTGGAGTCAGAAAACTCTCTCACACTCTTCTAACTCTCTTATCAAATCTCTCTCTCTCTCTCTCTCTCTCTCTCTCTCTCTCTGTGTGTCAGGAGCAGAAATAGGCCACAGCGTTACAGAAAGAACAGAAAGCTTTCCATTTGCCCCTCTCATTACAGGAAGTGCTGGACTGCACACATTAATCTAGATGTTTACAGCATCAGGATGTGTTAACTGCCCCTTGGTGGCCCTTAGATGCATGTCTGAAATAAATCACATCTGAAATAGGGCTGCACGATATTGGCATTGTGATATTTTGTTCTTCTGCAATATATATTCTTTTCACCAGATTACTTGAATAGCTCTATTTGGAATTAATCATTCTAGAATGATTTTGTAGGCGAGTGAATCAGCATAGAAATTAATAAACAGTCAGCGCCGATAGCCTCGTGGTTAGTACATCGACATATAGCGCAACTGCTAAAACTAGTGGTTAAAAAAAAAAATAAAAAAAAAAAATATATATATATATATATACACACACACACATTTCAATCAGGACAACTCTCGGAGTGGATTAAATTCAACCAGCATTTATTGGCATGGGGCATGAAGTATACATGGCTTGATTTTGGTGTACGAGATCTGCTACGCTGCTGCTGCTGTTGCTGAGCAAATACAAATTTGTTCAGCTTAGTCAAATAAAACAAAAAAGAAAAGGCTGCTGCAAGAATGGTAGAACCCCGTAGCAGATCTCTACGGGTGGCGCTGGGGAGGAGGAGGGATAACAGCGCTTCACATTGCACGCTTGTCGATCGCAGGCTAGGGTACGATATATATGGTTTGCGTGGATTTGGAATTACTTCTGATTGGCTGGTGCCACGGCATAGAAAGAACCAATCAGCGCTCGGTTACAGTTTCATGACTGAACTTTATATATACATATACATATACACACACACACACACACTATGGAAGTCAGTGGGGCCCATCAACTGTTTGGTTACCCATATTCTTCAAAATATCTTATTTTGTGTTCAGCAAAAGAAAGAAATTCATTCAGGTTTGGAACAACTTGAGGGTGAGTAAATGATGACAGAATTTTTATTTTTGGGTGAACTATCCGTTTAAGGGTGCAGTAAGGTTTTTGCATTTTCCTGCAAAGCTTAGCTCCAACCTTAATCAAACACACTTGAACAAGCTAATTAAGGTCTTCAGGACTACTAGAAAGCTACAAGAAGGTGAGTTTTTATCAGGATTGAAGCTAAACTCTGCAGGAAAGTGGATCTTTAGGGCCGGAGTTATCCATCCCTGATCTAGACCCCAAAAGCATCTCTCTCCATTGACAAATTTAAAAGCTTCAACATTTTGCAAGCAAAACGTACAGTAAATTGTAATATACCATTATATTAAAGTAGATGCTTTGTCAGTGGCCATTTTTAGAGGACACAAAACAAAACAAAAAAAAAAAGAAAAAAAAAACCTCTATGTGAACCTGAGTGCCATGAGTACTGGCAAATTTTGAAATCATGTAATTCCATGAGGTCATTTGCCAGCTGAGCAACTGCCACTGAGATGAATGAAGGTCTTTGTGGAAAAGGTGATGATGCACCTTTTAAGGTAAAAATCTACCACACCCTTACATTCTCCATAATACCAAAGTATATATGTAACCGTGCGGGTAATTATCATAAAGCACAGTGTCTCCATTATTCACCTGCAGACCTGGAGACAGGGAGACAGAAAAAGGAAAGGGAGAGGAAAAACAACAAGAGACACTGGATAATACATCTGCAGTTATGACGGCGAGGACATGACTGGGGTGGCTTATCAGTCCGCAGGATCATAGGGGTTCTAAGTGTTGAAACATTACCACACACAAAGAAATGAAAGGAGAGAGAAAACTGACTGCTGGGATACCAAAGTTAAAATGATGAACCATCATGCGGCAATTGACAGAATATCTGTTTTTCTCCAACCACGACACAAACCCCAAATTAAACAATCAACTGCAATCCAACTGCGTTTTTGTTTACATCAACACATTTGTTGTGGCACACCAATGTGGTTGGGTTAGCCTGCGGGACTGCAGGGAAAAAGAGACGTTCTCTCCCTCCATGTCTTTCTCTCTACATCGTTCTGGTTTGGCAGTCTCTCAAAGCCACCAGCTCTGGCCAGGCTTCCATGGGTGGATTCTTATGCACACACTCAGTGTCACTACTCAGCAGTCCGATGCATCGAGCGGGGAGATGTCACCCCTGATCTTTATTTGTCTGGAACTAATCTAAGTCTCATTCTGTGGTCAGTGTGTTGCCAGAGCTGTGTAGCGCTACTCTGGAGTGTTGCTTTAGTAACCACTTCAGCGAGCACGGCAAATGTCATGTGACCCTGTGATGGGTTCAGCCAGCATTTCCAAAACAGAAGTGCCTATATAAAACAAATTACAAATGAATAAGGTAGTGCAATGCCATATGGGATATATTGCAATGTTCAGATTGCTCTAAATGACATCATTTGGAAACCACAGATTCTGAATGGTAGATTTTTACCCAGGTCAAGAGCTTTAATGATTCACTTTTATATATATTTAAAAACACTTAGTCTTTGTTCAGAACTATTGTAGTCTTTGCACTTAATTTCTCCCCTCTAGATACTCACTGTGCTGGACTCTTATGAACAAGGCCAGTGCCACTAGCAACCATTATCCAGTGCTGCAAAAATCTGGTATTGTCTGAGCTATAGCTAAAAATGAGAAAATGAAGTATAGAAACACAGTAAAAACCTAATTAATATTGCACTTGACTATATGACTTAATACTAACACCTAGTGACATGAATGCAGCAACACCAAAAAGTTTTGTTACCAATGTCATTGTAGCAATGCCTTATTTAGAGTCAGCCATATATTTTTTTTTATTCCATGAGCAAAAGTGACCAATAACAGGGGGGATATCGAGATAAAGAGAGTAGTACTTATCATATGATCTCATATATGTCATCTAGGGATGCACCGATATATCGGCCGCCGATATTTATCAGTCGATTTTTGCTCAATTTAACGTACAACCATCGGCATATCAGCTGTAGCAGGAAAAAGGCCGATATAACAAACCGATGGTTTATTAAATAACTGCGTGAAGGCGCTGAGCTTTATAATGACTGTTGCGTAATCCTAGCGCTGCTGTCTGCGCTTTAATATTAATCGAATAACAAAAGATCGCACACTATTCTTGACTAAATAACTTCTGTAACTTTCATAAGTGTAGTGGACACCATCGGAATGATGACTAAAACTTTACTGATGTTTTATTAAGTTTCTTGCGTCCGTTTTCACTCCAAAAAAATCACCACAAAAGCTAAACAATACAGAGCACAAGAAGTGCGCATTAACCTCTCTCTCTCTCTCTCTCTCTCTCTCTCTCTCCATTGCATTATCATCAACATACAGCAAATTACTCAAAACACTTATTACAACTAACAGTAAACAAATACATACAGATCTTAAACTGACAAACTTTAAAACTGCAAAATATCTCGGAAGAACTGCGTGCTCTCCATTACCCTTATAGCTCCGTAGACGAGAAAGCCCGTCAAAATAAGAGTCCTGCCTTAGTAAAGGAGATAGTGCAGATCTCATACATATATAAACTTATAAAAAATATTAAAATATATACAAAAACAAATTAGAAGATTAATCACAATAAAGTCTGTTACAATAAAGGAGGATTAATATGTATATAATTTATACAGTGAAGAATATGCAGTGTTATTTTACATTTGTTTACTTTATTTCTGTACCTGAAAACTATTAAACCTACCTAAAAAGCACTGTTTATTTCATATGTATCTTTGTTCTGTTGTCTTTATGTAGGCCTGCTGAATGTTAAATGGATCCAATCCATGTTCATTAAATTTGATGATGCAGCAATAAACCTGCTAGTATATTTTAATGCAGGTGTTTTTGAACTTTGCTGATTTAAAACATGATCAAAATACTATCTATTTTAATGACAAAATTTCAAATAAAAGAGGAAGTGACAAATATCGATAAATAATTGTTTGTTAAAATCGGTATCGCCCCCAAAAAAAATCATATCGGTGCATCCCTAATGTCATCATAAAACCAACTTCATGAATTTCTGTAAAAACATTGTAATTAAAAAAAAAAAAAAAATTAAAAAAAAAAAAAAATATGAGTGAGTGCACCTTTAAATAAAAAAAAAAAAAAAAAAAAAAAAAAAAAAAAAAGACAATCATACACAATCTCTGCCATACTCACACGTACAATACTTAACAAGCTAGAGACACAAATCTAGAGAGGATTAATATTTGACAGCTCTATATCGGTTAGTGGGGGTGGATATGTTTGAAGAGAGAGGTGAGTCTGTGTGTGTGTGTGCATGTGTGTGTGTGGTTATGACAGAAGACTGCATGACTCTGAGGCAGAGAATGTTCCTCTTGGCTTTCAGCAGTGCTGCCTAACAGCACCCGCAGGTCAAATACACACACAGAAGCACATCACTGCTGCTGCACTGCAAGGGTAAGTGCATTCTGTAAATAGGTGCGCTGCTCAGGGTAATCTTTTATACTTTCACCTGTACTAGAGAGCTATCACTACTTTTCAAAGGCAACATCTGCCACTTTAATCAACTAGCTTTTTTATATATTCTGGACACCCACACTTCAATTTTACATAGCATGTTCTTTAAGGAAAGAATACCTTAATGGAATGCAGATTTGATGATTATATATATTATATACATTATATATATATATATATGACTTTTTTTTTTTTTTTCCAATTCGTTGTTGTTATGGGAAGAGTGCATCCACAATGGGAGTTACACATTCAGACAAGCACTGTCAAGTTCACGTGCGCATTCACGTTCTTTGGTCACCATGATTTTGTCAAGTACGAAATGTTCCTGGATCAACATAGTTCTGTTGATCCTGGAACAACATTCCTTTCTAAAACAATTTGGCCTATCCCGATCCCTACCCCTATCCCTAACCCTACCCATAACTTAACCATATAACCATAACTAAAATCAGAGGGAGATGATAGGTGAATAACACTGAAGTAGAAGCACCTAACCCTGGCTGTAAGCCTAAACTTGACATAAACTGTAAACTTGTTCGTCAAATCTGATTGGTTGATTGTAATGTTGTTCCAGGACCAACAAAGATGTTGATCCAAGAACAGACTGTACTTGGTGAAATCATGTTTACCCACGTCCTTTTGTGCAGATGTAAGTTGCAATATTACTTTATGTTGTACCTATATCTTTTTAATCCCATATAGTTTGTGTTTGGTTGAGTTTATTAACCCGATAGCAAAGCGCTTCAGTTTAACGGTGTTCAATCAGTCTTCAGTTTTAGCTCAAATGCAATGCCTGACATTATTGACTATGATTGGGTTATTTGAGACAGTCATATTCCTTGTAGATGTTTCCTTTTCAAAAACATTGATGCTATTATTAATAATCCAAGAGTGTTGTTTTTTCTCGTCATATTGTTTCAACAGTAGGCCTATGTTTTAATTAAAATCATTTTTCGTCATGGCTTGGAAAACACGCAGGGATGTCTGGAATCACTTGATAAAGTAGATGTAAATACAGCTAAGTGCAAGATGTGCAGCGCCAATCTGCCATATACATAATATAATAACTGACAACACTATAGAATGTTGGGAATTCTTTGTGCTTTAGTTGGCCGTGTTCCAGCGCGTTGTCACGGGAAAAGCGCTTCCACAACAGGAGTAACACATTTTGGCTAGCACGTAACTAAATCTAAGTTCACTTACATTTGCATCCTTTTGTGCAGATACCAGCTGTAATATTACATTTATGTTGTGTATCTAGGATGTCTGATTAATCTAATATGTCATATAGAGTGGGTTTTTAGTTTACTGGTGTTCTTTTACACTCAATCAGCTTATTCCTTTTAAATGTTTCTTTTTTGAAAACATTGATGCATTATTGATAATCTAGCAGTGTTATTTTTCTAGTCACATTTTCATATTTTGATAAACATTATTTTTATATGTCAAGTTGACATTAAGCTTGTGACATTAAGCAGTGTTTTAATTAAAATATTTTCATTATCACCATGACGGACACGGCCTGTCCCCGAGTACTCGTTTTTTGAAAACTATCAGTATTTGAAATGCAAAAACTGACACAAACACACACAGTTCAAAGTAATGTTATAATTTTACAATTTAAAATTAATTTTTATTTATAAAGCTGAATTTTCAGCAGCTATAACTCCAGTCTTCAGTGTTATATGATGCTTCAGAAATCATTCTTATGTCATTCTTATATTTTACTGACCCCAAGCTTTTAAACGGTACCATATTTTTCCGGCCAGTTGATGATCTTGCAATATAGCTTTTGTGGGGTTACAACAGTCCAGGATTGTTTAAAAATAAATGTAAGCCCAGAAAGTGAACTCCTGACCCTCTTGATTAACCACACCCATTGTGTCCACTGAACCATGAGCAACCTGACAAAGAGCATCTGGCACAATACAGTGCTGTACAGGTCCCAGAGACCTCCCGCACCCCCTACCCCATTCCCAGATAGCACACGCTTCTGAAAACTCCAGTTGTCATGGAAACCATTGTTTTGCCCTCCTTCTTCCTGCCATGCATTCCTTCTCACAATGCGTTGAAAAGCAAATTGGCCTTTGACAAAGCGCTGGAGGACTGTTTGGGAACGAGAGCTGAGGAGATTGGAGTGGATGAAAGACACACGAGGGTAAGAAAACACACTCCAATCAAACGAATAAAAAAAGAAAAAAAGCGGAAAAGAGTGAACAACAAGGGGGAGCCGACTTTGAGAGCTGGTCATTTCAGCAGTCTGGAAGCGCTGGTACCTGATATCACTTAGACAGATGTTATCTGCCCTTCCCGCAGATGGGCAGACGCGGGATGAGTGAAGGAGTAGAGAAAAGACAAACACATGAAAAAGACACCCAATGAGAGTTCAGAACTTATTTCAGAGATACTGATACAGACACTCCAGAACAGTCTAAAACAGCATGTGTTTGTTTCTTAAATGCCATTAACACACTATGAACAAGTTAGACATAGCTTCAAAAGCTAATTTGGTGACATCTGTCACCCGCAGCATTCTGAGATGCTCTGACTAACAGTACTTTGTAAGCTATGAGCCTGTTCTAGATGTGCTGCACCACACTGATGGTGCTGTGGGTGGCCAAATCTGTTCCCCGCTTATTCTCTATAGTAGGTATTTGCATTTTTTTTTTTAGATAGAACTCTCAAGGTCTAATAGACGGTGTGTAGCTTGTTCGTCTGTAAATCCATTAACATTATTTTGTTTCAGTATATATGTTTAGCATGAAAAAGAACAAAAAGCCATATCATACTTGCAATAGTGTTGCTGTACTGAATATTCACACATGGGTGAATTTTCTGTGCCACTAAGCCTGAATCCTCAAATAAGGGTACAGTCATATTAGCAAAATTTTGCAGGGCAAAAAAGGTCCATTGTCTATTACTAGAGTAGCGATGTATGAAGCACAGCTCACACAGAAGAAGTCACTTTCAAACCAAGCAGCTTTCTGTTGGTCAACGTGGCAAATTTGCGTGACCAACTTCAACACAATACAAAATCTGTATGGGGAAATCTCATGTGGATTCCTATTTAAATGAATGGATTTCGTCTGTAAAAATTTGCTGAACAATGGTAAATGTGACTGCGCCTAAATAGCAGTTGTGCATTAACAGTGACTGCAGCATCAAAGCGTCTGGAAGCCACACATTTTCAATGATAGTTGCCGATCTGAGGCGATATAATACAACAACGACTGATGCATCAAAGTTGAGCAGACTTTAATTTATGTAAATGGACAGCGACACAATGTGGCGACTTCCAAAAAAAAAAAAAAAAGTGATTTAATGGATGCAATGTGCATTTAATTGAAAAATATTTCAAAATGGATTGTGGATTTCAAAATGGATTTCAAAGGATTGTTTCAAATCATCATAGAGGTAGTAGTAGAAAACAGAATATGAGGAAAATAGTGAAAGAGAAGAAAAAAAAAAAAACATATCATCCTCACAGTTCTTCCAGATACGGCAGGTTTCTGAAGACATTAGCAGGCAGCTCAGTGATGTTGTTCATACTGATGTCCCTATGGAAACAAAAGAACAATTGCTCGTTGTTAGTGGTTGAGCAGTACTATTTCTATAGGTTAACATAACACAAACATTTCTGTTTGGATATACATTTTATGGTTGGTTTCTTCACTATTTTTTATGGAAGAGAAGAGGTGGCTTGTGCTGTGATTCCACTCACTTGCCAACATAACTAAAACTGACCGTGTGCAGACACCCATTTCAACCAGAACTTGAAGAGATTTCATGGTCATATCATGATTATTTTAAAGGTGCTCCCTCCATGATCCCAAAAAACTATTTATTAAACATAAACTGTAAAAAATCATGTGAAAATAGCAGAAAACAGGCATGTGGTATTTGTAAACTTGACAAAAACTAAAATGAGTTGAGTATATTTGTAATTGTAAATGCGTAAATGTAAAATAAGTTGACAATATATGGAAAACAAAAAGAGTAAAATGACCCCTTTAACACAATTCAAAATAGAACTCAAAAAGCCTGTCATGAGGCAACATACATTATTTCAATTTGATAAATTACTTTGAGTGGCCCCTCCCACACATGATGTTCATGCTTTACAAGTTTAAACAGAGATCTGTATGTCTGTGACGACTGATAAGACCTGAATCCAGATCAGACAGTGAGATCAAGCATCATGCAACAATAATTGAAGAAAGCAAAGTTTATTTGATGTCATCAGCGCTGCACTATGATGTTTTACCTCTACTGTCATGCAAGTACGACATCAGAGGCTTACAAGTTTTTGCTTGGGAGATGATAGTTTGAAAAGCTATAAATGCGTGCATTTCCAACCAAAAATCAATTTTTCACAATATACATATTCATACACAATCTTTATTTCCCATCATCCTCTGTAATCTCTCCTGCTTTGTGCATATATACATTGTGCAAATATTATGATGATCCCAGCCTTTTAGCTCTGGCTCTATACAGAAGATAAAGTGATTTTTGAGTTGCACATGGAGTATTCCCCTTAATAATGTCCATAAATAAAAAAAAAAGGTTATTAGGAAGGACTATTACTATTAGAAACTTTATCTAATTTACATCCAATGAAGCGATCAAATTTAATGGTATAGTAATTTATTTACACGGAAACAGTGCACACTGTACGCCTAAATTATCTGAATTCAGTCAGATTTGTGAACAAAGTGCTGTTTGTATGTCTGTCACTGCGCATACATCAAGCCTGACAGACTTATTTTCAAACATTCGTACACTCCATTATCATGTTGCTTCATAAAAGTCATTGTATACAGCAAAAGACGGGTTGATAAATAGGTTCATAAAGCATTTTTTAAAAATTAAATGTTCTTTTCCATCCAATGAAAGTTCATTGTATGGAAAAGAGTAACATCAATTTTCTGCTAAACTGCAACAGAAAAATAAACCATTCAGGTAAATGATGCTGGTGAACTATTCCTTTAATGAAGTGAAATCCTCTAGTTTTCCCTCATTCTTTTTTTCCTTCTCTTATTTTCTATAAAACTATCTCTGTCCCTCCTTCTCTCCCTACGGCTCTGACGCTCTGAGCATAGAGAGAGCGGAGGCTGTCAAGGAGACGGAGAGATAGCATGTAGCAGCATGACAAAAATGCAGGCAGTACACAAAGTGTTTTTCTCTCTCTTTTTCTCTTTTCCATTTGGGCTGAAAGGTGAAGTGTGTGGGCAGCTAGAAAAGCAAATGGTAGATCCGCAGCGAGAGGTCAGAACACTGACCTTAAAACACCCACCGTCAGAGACGCCACAACACAAACTCACAGAGAGGAAATGAGAACCAGTGCACGTAGATCATAATAAGTGTGTTTTTATGTGGCATTTTACTTGTTATACATCACAGTCCTCTTGTTTATTTATCCTGCTGTATTCCAGCCAGAAGTGAGTGTGTGTGTTTCTGTCTTTGTTCTGGAGGAGATGCACTGAAGCCCGGCAGGTTTTTCAGCTGGGGCCGAGATCTTGATTAGGAATCCATTATGTGTGGCTTCAAAAGCTGGGCCGCACACAGTAGACGTGGAGACAGGGTCTGACGGAGCCCAACAAACATGCTACAATAGCTAATGAGGCACATCCCTATCCCTAAATGTAGAGAAAAACAAGGGAAAGAGAGTCTCCACCATCTTGAATTTCACTGCAAGGGCTGTCTTGAGTCTTGAAAGCATATATATGAGCATGAGGGCCTCTGGCCACACTGTGTATCAGATTACCCCCCGTCACACACAGCGAAAGGGGCCTCCTTATCCCCCCTGCAGCTATGACCTTCCATCGCTCCACTATCTTTTTTTTTTTTTTTGATCCGCAGGTTACCTGCCCTATCCAATTACCCTTCAGGCTGCTTTCAATGGACCATGTACCACCAGAACACTCCCCTTTCTCCTCTCATTCCTTATCACTCACTCTTTCTCTTTCTTTCCCTCTTGGTGGTGTCCTTGGGCCCCTATATGTGCAGCAGTCCAGGTGGTCCTCAGGATACATTATGTATTACTGACAATCCTGTTTTACTCCTGTACTCACACACACACACACACACACACACACACACTTCTCCAAGCCCGCAGCCTTTCGCCCTACTGCAAACTCTCTCAGCCTTTTGGCTGAGGTGCCTGGGAGCAGGATGAGAAAGAAAGAAGACTATGTGTATGTGTGTTTGGGTCTGTGAATGTGATCTCTATCCCTGAGTAGCAGGTTTCCTCATTAGGGGCCAGGGGCCGCACTGCAGTGACAAAGACAGGGACGGAGACAGAGGCCTACTGGAGCAGTTACAGGAGGGAACTCTATCCTATGAGATTGATAATGTGTGCTCTTAAAGAGGGTGTGCGTTTGTGACTGTGTGAGACCAGTTCTACGGAATATATGTTTAAATAAAGCATAATTATTAACCTTGTGCATTTGGACCTGAAAGGTGATGTGTCTCGTTTATATGTCACCAAACTGAATTGCAAAAATATGAACAACTTCTACACTGAAATAAATTTGGTGTAGAAACAATTTTCACTCAGAAATTGCTAGTAAATTTAACAAACAATTACAAAGACACGTCAAGTAACATGGTGTATTTTCTTTTAACATACACATCACAACCTCAAAATTAAAACTTGCATGATGTTCAAATGTCTAGTTCTTACATTTATGGGACATTTTACCCAAAAATAACAATTCTGTCTTTATTTACTCACCCTCAATTTTTTTTTTTTATCTGTGGAATGCAAAATAAGACATTGTGAATTTTTTTTTTTTTTTCCCCCTCACAATGGGGTCAATGAGGTCAAATGTTATTTGGAATTATTTGGGTTATTTAGAATTCTTCAAAATATTTTATTTTCTTTTCTTCAAATGAAAGAAAGAAAGACATACAGATTTGGAAAGTCATGACAGAATTTTCATTTTTAGGTGAACTATTGCTTTAAGGAGCCATTTCTACTTGACCAGATTTACTGATATTTTTCAACTAATTTTGGCAATTTTAATCATCCATTTGAAAAAAAAAAACCCAAATATATATATATATATATATATATATGTGTATGTATGTATGCATGCATGTATATATATATGTGTGTGTGTGTGTGTGTGTGTGTATATATATTTTATTTATATATATATATATATATATATATATATAATTAATAAACTATATATAAAATAATTTAATTTACAAGTGTCAGGTTTGTGATTTTTATTCATCATGTAGGCTATTGCTGCTGACCATTAAATCAAATCAGACTTGTGATTTTAAGACATTAATTATGGCTTTATTTATTCAGAAACAGAAATAATGTTATATATTTTACTTTTCATTTTATTATAACAACAAAATACAAAAACCCTTCTAAATAAATAAAACTTACACTAGGACCTGGAGAAGGAAGCTGCTGCGGCAGAGGTTACTGTATGTGAATCATTTTGTTCTCTGATTCACAAGTACATGCAAAAGTTCACTTCAAGAATGACCACACTGCTGACATGATCTTATGGCTAGCACTCCTTGCACACACAGGAGTTGTAATAACTCATTGCAGGCGCATAATCAACACGTCATCTTATCTGCAAGGCATATTGGCATAATTTTTTCATATCTGGCCGATGCCAATGATATTTTAAGCCTATGACATTCCAATAATATTATGCATCCCTAGTAATATAGTCAGATTGGTTATTATCATTATTATTATAATCATTATTTCTTGAAGTACACTCTACCATGTAATAGTAATATATTTCTGTTATAATTTCTTCAAGTTAAACCAAACTTTTATTTTGACGGGTTGTTGTGACTCGTGAAGACCTTTGAGTTTCTGTGTGTATATGATATGACAATAGTTTTATCAAATGAAATGGTGAAATGTTAGTGAAGTGACTCTTAGAGCAGTTCTGGAGATGAAGTTCATGTGTTCATGTCCTCATATAGTGAGACAACAGACACTGAAAATACCACAAGCATCATGCGTGCTTCAGTATGTGTGTAGTAGACGAAACTGCGGCATTCATTCACACAGAGACACGTAGAAAATGCAGACTTAAAGGGGACCTATTATGTAAAATTCACTTTTATACAGATGCGTGTCCATAGTGTGTGCAAACAACCAGCCTATAATGGTAAAAATCCACCCACTCCTTTTTTTTTTTTTATAATTCCCATAAATCATAAACAATCTCTCCAAACAAGCAGTTCCAGATTTCCCCCTACTCAAGCCCCGCCCATGACTAGTGACGACCTGAGTGAGCCACAGCAGTCCGCCGTTTCTGTTTCCTCGCTGTAGCAGCTAGAGATATACGTCAGTGCCAAAAAAAAAAAAAAAAATTACAAATGTTCTGTTATTGGATGTACCATCGAAAATAGACTCCCGGCATCTTAGCCACTGCAGACACCGTGGTTGAATTTCATTTATGAATGAAATGTGCTGAAGAAACTTGGTAAAATGTTATATATTTGCGCAAATCATCAGCTTCACAAACGAGGGTCAATTCAACGCTGGATTTGCACAAAAGATTAACATGATGGTACATGCTAGTCAATGAATAGTTGAATCAACTTAACTCCACAACAACTACATAAATTATCTACTAACCGTTCAGAAACATCCAGTTGCATTCTAAGTTGCAACTTCTTCCTGAGACTCTCCATCAGTGTCCACTTCGAACAATGTAAGGCTGAACACCGCTACTGACAATTTCTGACATTTTGGCGGTGTGAGATTCTCCAGTTACGTTGTTGTTGAGTATCCAAATCAAGAGCTGTTAAAGCTCTGGGGCCAGATTTACTAAACAGGGCAAATTAACGTAAGAACGCAAAAAATGCGCCAATGGGAGGGGCAAGTTTTGCGTGTGATCTACTGCTGACGCGCAAATTAAAGAACACAGACGCAGTCAAATCATCTACATAATGACCAACGCAATCTACCAAGAGCAATGCAAATTAGCGTTGGGTCGCAAATAAGCAGAGCTGATGCTCATCAGGTGCGGGTCGACTCAGGCGCAACTTGTTACATGTAATATACGGATAACGTCTTCCTCTGGCATTCCAAAGAAATTAATACGAGTGGAAAATATTTTCTCTCTTCTACCACGCGCTCTCTTCTCTTTGGTGTCTCCTCCTAGCAGGAACAATTGCAGCCATGTTGCAAAATGGGTTAAGACATGCTTTTTTTGGGCGTTAAATATAGGTGCTAATACCAGTAAATTGCCTTGCATGATTCATTTAAATACTCTCCTCCCATAAATTTTGCGTCTAAAATGGAAACTCCTACAAATGCATAAGCAATATGGTCAGCCGCAAAAACAACTCAGTCCACGCCTTTTCAGTGCTAATTTTGCACTGCGTGTCTTTAGTAAATCCCGACAGTCAAAAGAGGGTTTGGGCTGGCGCAAGCTGTTAGTAAATCTGGCCCCCTGGCCTCTTCTGGAAAGGGGGCGTTTAATGCTCATTTGCATTTAAAGGGACACACAAAAAACAGCGTGTTTTTGCTCACACGCAAATGGGGCAAATTTGGCAAGCTATAATAAATTATCTGTGGGGTATTTTAAGCTGACACTTCACAGGCACATTCTGGGGACACCAGAGACTTATATTACATCTTGTGAAAAGGGGCATAATAGGTCCACTTTAAGATTTCAGTAAGTCTTTGAGCTTTAATATTCACAGACATTAGTCCACATCACAATTTGATCCATTGTACAGTCCTACTTTTGATTTATTCATCCAAAAATGGACAAATTCTGTGATTTTTCACTTTATACAGTAAGTTTCATTTGTGACTAGACACCATGATTTCGTCCATGTTTTTTGCATCACAAAAATCATAGGGCTCTACATGGTATTTGCCATGTTAAAAAGAGTTAGTTGTGTAGATTATTTATTGTTGTGTTATAAAGTTATAACCATTAGAAAGAAGTCCCCTCAATACACTCTACATAGCACTCTCCGTGGCCATTGAATAGATGCAGCAATTGTTTCAGCTATGCACCGGTATGGCGGTATTTGAAAAATCCATTATGTACGCGAAATTGAAACTGGTATACCGGACCAGCACTAAGCCAAAACATATTTGAGCTTGTTGAAAATGTAAAAAAGTCTTGTTTTAAACACCAGTGACAGAAAGATAATGTAATACCTGCTGGGTATTGTGAAGGTGAAATCCTGCAACATGCTCAAACAGTTGAAGATTTCAGCTTGCAAAGGCAGATACAATTTGGCATTGTCATTAAATTACTAACTCTAGGAATACAAATAAGGACCACCCTAAGCGCTACAGATGGAGCATGACTGAATGGAAAATACATACTACAAACATGGAAGGAAGAAGAAAAGCCTTGTGTTAGGAGAGCTCAGGAACATGTCAAGTCTCAACAGAGCACTGCAGATTTTCTGCCTGTCAGTAATAGTAACAGAAATAGAGCAGGAAAGAGACAGAAGCCTAGTTAAACTCATGCTATAGGACAGAGAACATTGATTTATGAATGATAGCCTTATTTTCTAAGAGGATAGCGTCATTCGCTTTTTCTAAAACAACATCTATTCTTTTAGAGCTTAATTCAAGATGCTCTCTAAATCACTCTGAAAGAAGCCCAACAAGCCTGTTTGTCCTGGACTGAACACTCAGGGGCAAATTCACTAAACTTAAAATTTTGCACAACATCTTAGCACAAAAACATCTGCATATTAACTAACTACATGCAGTCTAATTTAGTTTTTCAAAAAAAATTAGAAAAGCATAGGAGAATACAGGAGTATAAGAATAGCGTTATAGTCAGACATATATACTATTGTATCCAATACTCTTCAGTTAAATAATATAACAAAAAGCAATGCTGTTTTGAGTATTATTCTACAGAGACCTACTTGACACTTATTGGTAGATAAGAAAATATATGAAAATGATAAATAATTAATGTAAAAAATATAAATAAATAAATATTAGAGCTGAACTATTCTGGATAAATTGTGAAATAATACTGTGTGGTTGAAAAGACTGTTTGTGAAGCTGTTTCATACCTAAACATGAGTCCTTTCTCAGGGTCGGCGGTAGTGTGAATACAGAATGTTCAGGGATGATTTTGTCACAGGTTTAATAGACACAGGAGAATCGTTGTTATTTAGGAATCACGTGGGTGTTTGAATTGAGATTGCAATCTTTTAACGATTCAAAACAGTCAAAAATATTCATCAGTAAAAATGATTATCGAATTATTTCGATTAGCGATCTCTCCTCAGAACTAACCTGAAAGATCCAGAATTGAGCTGGTCAAATTGCATTCACCATAGATTTTGTGGGTGTGTTTACAGTGTTACTAATTCTTTAGTGAATCAGATGGTAGTGGTTAAACGGATCGTTGTTGATCCGTGATCCGTACGGACCAAGCCCCACGGTTCGGCACGCATGTGATTCGCGGATCAATTGCAAGTTTAACCGCAATAGAGTGAAAGGTTATCATTTGCACGTGTTTTGTCTTGCTAGTTTACACATTAAATAGATATAAAACCATTACAGCGCTAGTAGAGGCAAAAGAGGATTTAATTCGGTAATTTTTAATCGGTGCGCACAGACGCACATACATACAAGGCTCGTGCGCACACACACAGAGAGAGAGAGAGAGAGAGAGAGAGAGAGAGAGAGAGAGAGAGAGAGAGAGAGAGAGAGAGAGAGAGAGGCGCGTTTCAAATAGCTCGCAAACTCCAAATTGATTTCTCTTTCATATCCTCAATGCACTTAGATGGACACATACACGCATTATGTCAGTCAAAATACCCCTCTCGGCAAGTATTCTCGTAAACACATTCGGTTATGCCTTAATTGAACGAGGTGAGAATTCGGATGTGTATCTATCGGATGTGTGCGTGCATGGGGTCTTACTCTTAAAGTGTCAGCAACCTATAAATACCTGCTGTTGTCTGTCATGTAAATCAAACTACAAAACACAGCTTTAACAAAGATTAATCTATATTAAATTTATACAGTGAACAGTGTCATTTTACATTTATTACATTTCTGTACACGAAAATTAATACTACAGACCTTGTACTTTATTTGTAACCTTGTTGTATTTATGCTTGTAATTGGTGTACAGTATTTGTTCTTTTTACAGTCTGTTCACTTGCTTTTAATAATGTATTAGTTAGGCTAGTAGTTTCTGCTGTGGTATCGGAGTAGTTAAAGTGGGCAAAGTAATAAATGCAAAGTTACCCACCCACCCCCCAATTTTTTTTTTTTTTTTTTTTTTTTTGTGCTGATCCGAAAAATGATCCGATCCGTGACTTAATAACCGTGATATGATCCGAACCGTGAGTTTTGTGATCCGTTGAACCACTATCAGATGGTAAAACAATGTAGAAAGTGTGTCCATGAACATTTGCAGAAATCCAATCAATAGCATCTGCTCTCTGCAGGCTCCTAAACTTCTCCACTCAGACTCTGAGGGTTAACTTTTACATTTCCACTGCATCATTGAAACATGGGAGCATCCGCGTGTCGGCAAACCACACCAGCACCGCAGCAGGCCTTTTGGTGGCCGCAGCTGCCCACAGAGCCCCACATCACAGCTGGGCCAGCCCGCTCACAGCCCTGCCAAGCCCTGAAAGAGCCCAGCCACAGCCTGCCCCATGATAAGGCCCGTAGATGTGGTGTGAGCATTAGGGCGTGGGTGGGTCTTGTCCACCGGCTAGCTTTTGGGCCAAAAAGGATGATGCATTTCTGTGACAACTCCATTTTGATTGACAGCCCTGCAAATTATGTCTTTTAAGGAACAAGCCTAAAAATGGTGTGCGCCTTATAAAAGGACTAGTGCTCATGAAATAAAGAGACTTTCTCCAGTTTTATATAAATGTTTGTGTATGTCACATAGACCTACATCTAATCTTATTCAGAAAATTCCTGGGCTCTTTAGTCACTTGTGTATAATATAATAGTAATGTATTTTGTGCAATAATTTCCAACATTTTGAATGTGCAACTTGTGGGATTGATTAAAATGGTGCACAATACCTACAATCCCACAATCCTGAGTTTCAGGGCCTGAGTAGGGCTCAGGGTTTGTTGTTTCAAGCAGGACCTCCACCCTGAATTTGAAGCACATTAGTCTCTTCTCACAAGCAGAAAGCTGATGGTTTGTTTTTCCTTCAGCGTTACATACAGAAGAAGTTGAGCACTAAACACTGGAAGACTATCAGTGGGTTGGATGATGTCATGCCTGACAAATTCCTCTCCTTCTCTACAAAAGAGAAAATTGAGTCATATTGGCCAGCATACTGTCTGCCATTCAGAAGACAATTGTATGATTTGAACTGCAAAATTATAAAAAGCAGAAAGATAAGTAAACAGATTACCTTCTAGTCCACATGCTCAGTGTAAGACACCTTTCCTAAAGGAAGATAGGCCTGATGGCCCTCGAAGATAAGGCATAAGCTTTGTATTTCAAATTCAAACACAGTACTTGGTTCTTTAAATGTTTGGGTAGACAGCACTTAAATGTTTTTCTTAAAATGTTTGGGAAAAGAGTGCCGTCTGACGCAGAGCATGGGATTTAAACTCTGAGAGTAATGAATTCCAGTCTAAACCCTCTTTGAACTAAACTACCTGAGAAAAAAAAAAAAATCTACAGACTTACCCAATACTTAAAGAAGAGAAGACGACCACACACATGCACACATAATTTATACCCTATGAAAAAAAAAAGTATAAAAAATAAAAATATATTCACCAAGTCACACCAACACACTAGCAGCTTTATGTCCAGTCAAAGAAGGGCTACAGTTCTGGAGTCGCAGAGCAAGAAGAAAATTCCCTCATGTGAGCTCTAACACAAACATTCAGCCTTGAGAGCAAACATGCCAACCCAAAAAAAAAAAAAAAAAAAAAAATTGAGATTGAGAGAAAGCAAAGGATTTGCAAAAAGAGAAAGACAGCAGGAATGCGAGAAAGGAAGTGTATTAAGCCGCTAATTCCACAAGAACACCATGCCTGTAAGCACACAGTGTGATTGAGCTGTGCTGATAGCCTATCTGTAATGAGATATGGACAAGGCTGAACACACCACCGATCTACACAAACAACATACATTGGAGTTAGACTGCACAAGTGTCAAGAGCAAACATTCACCTTCACCTTTTCTTAAACGTGAACTTTATTATGTAAAATATGATGACAAAAATGTGCTTGAATCCACTGAATTTTCCAAATGAAATTAGCAAAACACTTAAAGGGATATTTTACCAAAAAAATCACGTCAATCCAAACCCAGCTGATTTTCTTTACTGTGATGAACAATTTATTGTTTAGCAGAATGTCCAGGCAAAAAGCACAATTAAAGTGATAATTCACCCAAAAATGAAAATTATCCCATGATTTACTCACCCTCAAGCCATCCTAGGTGTATATGATTATCTTCTTTCAGACGAACACAATCAGAGATACATTTAAAAATATCCTATCCTCCAAGCTTTACAATGGTTGTGAAGGGGGGGCCACATTTTGAGAAAAAAAACAAAACAAAAACAAAACAAAAAAAGCATCCATTCATAATAAAAGTAATCCATCCTGCTCCAGGGGGTTAATAAAGGCCTTCTGAAGCGAAGCAATGCGTTTTTGTAAGAAAAATATTCACATTTAAAACTATAAATTCAAATAAATAGCTTCCGGTTGACGACCATACGCATGCCGTGCAAGTCGATTTGCGGCAAATGAGTAACCCCTAAAGCGATGTATGATGCAGGATGTAGGAGTATCGTAAGCTTAGATGCCTCTCGCGGTTCAAACAAATAGGGCTGGGCAACAAACTCAAGCTCCTCTTCTCTTATATCTAAATCCTCTGACATTTCTCTTTAAAAATTATCGTTTTAGACTTCTAATTCGTGACCGGTGTTTTGTTTTGCTCTATCCTCTGTGCTTCTGCGTTTACCATTACGTCGTGCATCGGGTCAGAGGATACTCTTCTGCCACAAATCGATGTGTACAGACGTCTGCCGAAAGCTAGTTATTATAGTTAATAAAGTTTTAAACAATGATATTTTTTTCACAACCATTATAAAGCTTGAAGGAGCAAGGATATTTTTAAATATATCTCAGTTTGAGTTAGTCTGAAAGAAGATAGAAGATACACCTAGGATGGCTTGAGGGTGAGTAAATCATGGGATAATTTTCATTTTTGGGTGAACTAACCCTTTAAAAACAAATAAAACTAATTATCATAGATCCAAGCCCTCTGAAGTTATACAGCAGAACAAGCTTATTGACTTAAAAAGAAACCTCCCCCTCTGCTCTCAATCACGCTTATTTATTGTAAACACCAATAAATCAGTGATAATCAACAATAAATCAGTGATGATAAACATCTCCTTTTTTGTGTCCATCCCCAGAAGAAAACATATTTGGGTTCAGATTGAGGTGAAATAAATGATGATAGAATTTTTGGGTGACATTTCTTTAATGTGGTGTCCGAAACTAAATTAGGAACTCTTCTATCTAAAAAAATAAAAATACATTAAAAATGTGGTTAAGTAAACATCTAAAAAAAAGCATTTTTAACCAGATTAGATCTTATGTTAACACAAGACTGTAAATCCTGCAATTTTCCAATTCTTTCATTAAAATATAATCATTCTTAATTATTTCAGTTACATGAACTCATTGCATGTGCTATCAAAATGCTTATTAACAAGTCAGCCTGCTACAATTGCTATCAAATATGGCAGTGAGAAGGAAACAAAGAAGGATAAGTTATGAAGATATCAGCCAATATCTGACAGTTATCAGGCGATGCCTTGACAGTCTTAAATAACAGTTGTTTCAATACAAGATCATCAAGGTCAAAATTCTTTTTTTTTTTTTTTTTTTTTTTTAATTTGAAAAGGGACCATGAACACTTTTTAACATAAATGTTTCCATTTCATGCATTGTACCGGATTTAGCCGAAAGGCTAATTTTCATCCGCAGTCCCATCCACATGCTTACTAATGTTTGGCAGTGAGTGCTATCCAGATGTCTTTGACAGAATCACCTAAATGTAAGTTGCCTCCCATAAGGGTCTGATACAGACACGTCTTATGGCCAGCAAGTTCTTTTCCATAGTACTCCATCTCAAATTGGTCCATGTGTTCCATCTCCTTCTCTCTGGAGAGGTGAGCTGAGCTGGACAGAAGCTTGATAGGAACAAAACCCAAATAAAACCAGTTTTCTGGGAAGCCATTTCACATTCCAGTGAGACCAGAGAGGCTTCCCACCTTCCAGTAAGAGTGTGTGTACAGACCTGTCTGTGGCTGCACCTATTTGCATGTCTGTGTGTGTTGTGACACTAAGAGACAGAATGTGTGTGCGTGCGTCTCAGCGCTTTCCCAGTTCATCTCACTCAGTATACCCCCTCTGTTTATCATTCAGCCCATCTCTCTCCCTCTGTTTCTCTCTCCATCCTTCCCCTTCATTCCTTTCCACTGATCTCAGAGCCTCATCCTGTCATTTGTCTGGTGTCCATTAGAAAAAGAAGATGTGATGGGAGACAGGCGTTTCTAACGCAGCAGATGGCCTTCTTCAAGGCTCCATCAGGAAGCTCACATTAAACAAACCCATTAACTGCCAAGGCAACCTGCCTGCGTCCCAACAACACCAATGACCATGAACGATCTCTAAATAATCACATGGCCATCTCTGTGAGCGTTCACAACCCTCCGTTTCTGGAGAACAGAGATGAATTTGAGCGTGTGAATGGAGTGAGTTGGAGGGAGTGTCCCAACTCTCTCAGCTGGTTTAGACCAAACACAGTGAATCAGACTGGCTTTGACCAGAAATCAACAGTCTAATAAATTACAGACGGCCTCTTCACTATCTCAGTTTGGGCTGGGTATCGTTCAAAAATTTTCGATATCAATACCAATACCGATACCTTGACTTCGGTACCGATTCCTGAACGATACCTTTTTCGATACCAATTTTATAAAATCTGTTTTAACAAGATTACATTTCCTCAAAAAAGAATATTATATGTACGTTTCAGGGCTGAGAAAGAATATTATATGTAACATTGCTAACATTATTCTACATTATACTATTATACTATTAGTTTAATATTTCTCTGTAATGTAGAACAATGCTAGCAATGTTACATATACTGGAAATATTCTTAGCAATGCCTTTAAAATATAAATTAAGCGCTCAAGCGCATGCATAAAGCTTGCTGCAGCGCTCAGGCAAAAGTAATGATTATAAATGTGTCGGGAAAAAAAAACAAGAGACTGTGTGAACATTTTAATAATTTATTAATAAACTACTGATTTCTGAGTCAGTGTCAGCTTTAAAGATGTAGTTGATGAAGTTTCATACAGATTACATAATCAGAGAATATTTGTTTTTCGATTAGAATTGGTTTATTTAAAAGTAGACATTTCAAAATAGACAGACATATTTCTCATGTCTGTGAGTCAAGTATTACGCTGAGTTCACAGAGAACAAGTCAGCAGAAACCGCACCCTGTATATTTTGTTTTATAAAAGCACAAAGTTTTGTTGTTATTTTGAGTGTACACAAATTAAAGTAGACCCTTTACAGTTTTGAAAGGTGTATGACTCATATCTGTATTAGGGATGGGCATTTTTGGCAATTTTTCATTTCGATCATCCATAGGTTTCAAAAACGAGTAATCGAGTACTCGGGGGGCGGGGCGTGTGTGGGGGGCGGGGCATGGCCATCATGGAGATAATGAAAATATCTGAAGACTGTTATGAAAATGAATGTTAAAAATAAAAATATATTATGAAAACCTGTCTATAAAAACATGAACACGTGATTAGAACACGGTTAGATTATGATTATGATGCAGCGATGTTATTAAGAAGCATCTAAATGAATAGCTGCCTGAGGTGAAGAGTGACTTTATGCCAATAAACTGAAGCTCGTTCTATGACACATCCTATGATATTAATCAGATAACTTAGATACATAGCATAGACGTAACATTACAACTTGTATCTGCATAAAAGGATGTAAATGGCAGTGAACTTAAGTTACACGCTATAGCGAGAGAGAGAGAGAGAGAGAGAGAGAGAGAGAGAGAGAGAGCCGTGATGCAAGGACAGAATTTACTATAGATTTCTATAAAGTTCTCATTATAATGCTATGTTTATGGCAGATTTGTGCTTTATTTTCATCTACATTATTAAGTGATTCCATTCCATAAATTGCCTGCGCATTTTCGAAGCCATACGAATTATAAATTAGCATATGCCATTGAACAAATATGACGAAAAAAGCACTGCTGCATTATTATAACATCAGTATTTTTTTAAACAAACATCTAGCCTAAAAGCAATCAAATCACTCAGATATCGGGCATTGTATTTGAGCATGAAACTAAACACTGATATGCAGCGCATTCAGCATGTTAATAAATGTTGATATCCAAACGCAGCCTATATTAGATTAATCAGATGTAGGCTAGCTATTACAACTTTCATCTGCAAAAAGTTCGCGAATGCAAACGTGACCTTGACCGAAAGTGTAACTCCTATTGCGCTTTAAAACGAAAGCACAACAAATTCACATTCTATTAGGTTACATTAGTGTCACTATTGTAATTTTTATTTATTCTAATATTTCAGCAATATTTTGGATTCAATTTGCACTTTTTGATCAACCAAAATGTTATTTTACAGTATGAAAATCACTGATGATCATAGGTGCCGATTTATGTTTCTGCCGGTGGGTGCCCACTCTCCATGAGAAAAAGCACGTTGAGATTCGTGACAGGACAAAGTTTGAGCGCGTCCAGTGCAAGAGTCAAAGAAATCCACGTCCGAGCAGAGAGATTCGTGCTCGTAAATTACATGGATGAGCTCTCGCATGCGTTACAAATGTATGGAGCCCCTAAAGGGACGAGGTGGTGGAAAAAATTTGGAATGGGAGGAATTTTTTTTTTTTTTTTTCAAATCTTTTGCATTCCCTCGCAAAGATATTTGCGTTCCCTCGCAAAACTTTTGCGTTCCCTCGCAAAGATATTATCGTTCCCTTGTTGTGAGCTCGGACAAACACTTCCTCTTTAATGTCCCGCTGGCTGGCAGTACTGTTTCAGTTAGTTCCATACGTTAATAATCCACACAAATAATGCGCGGTTCATAGAGTTTGAACTTGTTGGACTCAAATATAAAGAAATGCAGTCAGTGCTTAAGTCAAGGAGTTCAGTAAAGTTGGCAATATATTTACAAATTCGAACTTCCCAGATCAATAACTCGTGAGATAAACGTTGTTAAAACACATGCAGCTACTTCCAATCATAGTAACCTAGGTAACGAGCTACAACAACCCAATTTTCTACAAATGTGCTTTATAATAAATTGGGCTCTATGAGCAGGCGGCGGAGAGACTAGTCTGACTAGTCTTTAAGTGCAAAACCCAAAACCCTTTTGCTCATTTTATATTATGAAAAATACTCAATAACTTCACTGTAACACACTGTACTGTCACCAAATTCAGTTCATACATCACTGCTCTCCTACTGGTTGTACTGGAACACTTAGTTTGATAGAAAATTCATAACTTTTATGATTATTTATTATGAAACAAAATCAATAACTTCACTGTTATTAGTAAAAATATTAAATAAATTGTCATGCCATCAAATTCAGTAAGCAATTATCATGCAAAAGCTGTTGTAAGTATGTAAGCTGTGTACCAACATCATTTGTGTAAAGAAGGCCTTTATGTGCTACTTGCCAAACTAAGTGTTGTAGTACCTATTACCAGTAGGAGAGCAGTGATGTATGAACTGAATTTGGTGACAGTACAGTGTGTTACAGTGAAGTTATTGAGTATTTTTCATAATATAAAATGAGCAAAGGGGTTTTGGGTTTTGCACTTTTCACACAGTCCCTTCAGACTTGTCTCTCCGCCGCCTGCATAGAGACTAATTTATATATTATAAAGCACATTTGTAGAAAATTGGGTTGTTGTAGCTCGTTTTCTAGGTTACTATGATTGGAAATGGCTGCATTTGTGTTTTAACGTTTAGCTCACGAGTTATTGATCCGGGAAGTTCAAATCTGTGAATATATTGCCAACTACTGAACTCCTCGACTTAAGCACTGACTGCATTTCTTTATATTTGAGTCCAACAAGTTCAAACTCTATGAACCGCGCATTATTTGTGCGCATTATTAACATATGGAACTAACTGAAACACTACTGCCAGCCAGCGGGACATTAAACAGGAAGTGTTTGTCCGAGCTCACAGCAAGGGAACGATAATATCTTTGCGAGGGAACTCAAATATCTTTGCGTGGGAACGTAAAGTTTCTCGGGGGAACGCAAAAGTTTTGCGAGGGAACGCAAAAGATTTGAAAAACATTTTTTCCTCCCATCCCAATTTTTTTCCACCACCACGTCCCTTTAGGGGCTCCGTACAAATGCGCTCTTGACATTAACGAAATAGAAACTGCCTCAAATGGACTATAAAAACTAAAAGAAAGCCGTGTCTGAAGGCTTCAATCGATTTTTATTGGTTAAAATATAATGAGAATATCTTGTGTTTTTCCTTTTGACGCATGCTATAACCAATCAGGAGAAGAAAAAAAAATTTCGATCATCGTTTACATGATTGATCGTCGCTGTCACAGTCGAGTACTCGATCGCTGTTGCACATCCCTAATTCTGTATGACCAAAAATGACGGGGTATTTTAAGTTCCCTTTCGATACTACACGGTACTGCGTCGTACGTCTTATTATACATAAGACAATATGGGGAAAACTCCTTTTTTCTCCGATTTCTGAAGCCTTTATTCAATCACGCAGTGTAACTGCACAGCCATTGGTTCGTGGAGCTAAAGTAAACGAACCAATGACGGCGCAAGCCAATAGTGAGCGAGCCCGCTCGAGCCCGCCAAAAGGGGCGGGGTATCGGGCTATACAAGCGGCCGTCTCACCATGGCAAATCGATTCATTCTCCTTCAGCGACGCAGATATCATCTCTTCGCTTGATCCTACGAGACTTGAAGCCACCTTCACCTGCAAGCAGCTGGAATTCGCCGCTGATCGGCTCGCCGCTCTGCAGCAGTTTGATCAGCTCGCCTCTCTCCCTGCTCGCCACTCTCAAGCAGCTCGCCGCTCTCTAGCAGCCGCCGCCCACGAGTAGCCTGCAGCTCTCTCGCCGCTCTGCCAGCTCGCCGCTCAGATCACCACTCTCGTGCAGCGTTGATCAACTCGCCGCTTCACAGCTGCCAGATCAGTTCGCCGCTTTCAAGCAGCCTGGTCAGCGCTTCGCTCCTGAGCCGCCTGCAGCGTCGAGCGTGTGCATTACGGTGTATCCTTGTGCAATGCAGTTGGTATAAATATAAGAGCTAATTTTTTAAAATACAAATGTCATGTGCGTGCGATGTCTGGGAAAGTCCCACGCAGAAGCCGCGCTCACTGCGTTCTCACTACTGTGCTCAGCTGAATATGACTTGACGCTCTACCCTGACTCAGGTGAGATTCATGGAATATATTAATTCTGAGAAAGCAGATTTCTCTGATGTTCGTTTCTAAATGCCAAATCACTGAGCGCTTCACTTGCTGGCCCCGCCCCACAAGCCGCATTCACTGACCCAAACAGCCTCGTATGTGTTCCCAGTCGCCCGTTCAATTCCGGGTGCTGGGAAAATGTGTTTATTGCACACAAAGGGCCTGTTCTAGCGCCCAAGTGTATAACCGCTGTGGTAGCGGACAAGATAAAACACAAACATAGTCAAAAAAGAGAGCAAAATTCCTCTTCCACCCCATGTGTGCACCACAGTGCCTCACAATGACTCAGTGCTAGAACCAATCCAGCCCTTTGCCACACGGGCCGAGGCCTGGCAGGCCATCCCCGGAGTGTCAGCTTGGGTACATAGTAAAATGAGGTCATGTACTCCAATTCGCTCAACGGGCCCCGTTATTCAACGGCGTGGTCCAAACCTCTGTGGAAAGCAGGGACGCACACGTCCTGCGTTCCGAGGTAAACACCATGCTGGCGAAAGGAGCCATAGAGGTGGTTCCCCCAGCACTGAGCGAGTCAGGTTTCTACAGCAGGTACTTCCTCGTTTCCAAAAAGGATGGCGGTCTCAGACCCATCCTCGATCTCAGACATCTGAACAGGGCCCTGATAAAGCGCTCATTCAGAATGATCACTTTGAAGCAGATCTTCCCGCAAATACGCCCGGGAGACTGGTTCCTTACCCTGGATCTGAAAGACGCTTATTTTCACATCCAGATAGCCCCCCATCACAGGCGATTCTTGAGATTTGCTTTCGAAGGTCGTCTTCACAGATGCTTCCAAGATGGGTTGGGGAGCTCTGTGCGACAACCGTCTGGCCTTTGGCACTTGGAACGGCCCGGAAAGCGAGCTTCATATCAACCGTCTGGAAATGATGGCGGTATATCAAGCTCTCCAAGCCTTCCTTCCTCTCCTGGTGGGACACCATGTCTTGGTCAGATCGGACAGCATGACGGTGGTGTCCTTCATAAATCACCAGGGCGGGCTCTCTTCAAAGCCCCTCTTCACTCTAGCGAAAACCATCCTAGAGTGGGCCCAATGCAACCTGCTCTCACTGAGAGCAGCGCATATACAGGGCGTACTGAACACAGGGGCGGACATGTTGTCCCAGAGCAACCTTCCCTCGGAGGAATGGTCGCTCCACCCCTGCACAGTTCAGAAAATTTGGGATGTCTTCAGGAGGGCAGAGGTCGACCTCTTCGCCTCAGAAGACAATTATCATTGCCCAATATATTTCTCAAAAGCCAGCGATGAGCTGGCCCACGACTGGCCCAGCCTCCTCCTTTATGCAGTTATCAGACGAATCAGGGAGGGTGCGCACAAGGTCCTCCTGGTGGCTCCTCTGTGGAGGACCCAACCATGGTTCTCGGAGCTGTCTCCGTTATCGCCCATGGAGCCATGGCCGATTCCTCTGAGACAGGGCCTCCTCTCCCAAGCGAGAGGAACGATATGGCATCCCAGACCCTGAGGACTTACATTGACCGTTCCGCCTCCTTTCGTCAGGCGGAACAGCTTTTTGTCTGCTTCGGTGGCCGCATGAAAGGTCTTCTGGTCACGAAGCCCAGGCTTTCCAGATGGATAGTCGACGCTATAGCGCTTGCTTACTCCTCTTTAGGCCTTCACTGCCCTTTAGGTGTGAGAGCGCATTCCACGAGAGGCTGGGCCTCGCCGTCCGCATTTGTCAGGTTTTATAATCTGGACATTCCTGTGCTTCAGACGCAGGTCCTTTCTGCATAAGCCTCACTGCTGTGTCCAGTTTATGGTTTTCCGTTATGAACCCGACCATATCCGGGTATAACTATATTCTGAACCCCCTATATGCATCCTAGGCCCCGATGGTGCCTTGGCTTATGGGCTTGGGAGGATGACTACAGTGTTTCAGTCCCCGGTGTCTGGGCTATCCTGTCCTATGGGTATCTGTCGCGAGCCCTTTTCAAGTGCTCTGCCCCGATGCTCGGTCATCCCCCTGCGTAGCACGGCGTGATTTAACTGTCCCCATATGCGTCTTGTCTTATGTATAATAAGACGTACGACGCAGTACGAGTGTAGTATTGAAAGGGAACGTACTCGGTTACTAACATAACCTCGGTTCCCTTAGATACAGAAAGAGTACTGCGCACTTTTCTGCGCTACTCGCGGGACGCCTCATGCCGTCGCTTCAGTCGAATTAAATCGATTTGCCATGGTAAGACGGCCGCTTGTATAGCCCGATACCCCGCCCCTTTTGGCGGACTCGAGCGGGCTCGCTCTGCCGCGCCGTCATTGGTTCGTTTACTTTAACTCCACAAACCAATGGCCGTGCAGTTACACCTAGGCTTCAGAAATCGGAGAAAAAAGGAGTTTTCCCCATATGCGTCTTGTCTTATGTATAATACGTACGACGCAGTACTCGTTCCGTATCTAAGGGAACCAAGGTTACGTTAGTAACCAAGTACGTTCTTTCTGTTGATATCAGAGGGGAAAAAATGCAAGTGATCGCACCGGCATCTCCAGGTTAGTCTGCACGAACACTTGGATATGTGCCAATAATTGCGCACATTTATCCAGGTTAACATTACAGCAAGTGGCCATGTAAAGTGGCAAACGTTAGGCTACTACTTACATGTTTCAAGTGATAATCCATAGTTAGGTCAATGAAAGGATTTCCTGCCTGACATACTGTAAGTAACACACAGGCGTAATTTGCGGGTGGGACGGGTGGGACATGTCTCCACCACTTTTTGCCAGGGTCGATATTGTCCCCACCACTTTTCGAAACATCTCGCGTCACGGATGTATACT
The DNA here is from genome assembly GCA_039654765.1 of Mylopharyngodon piceus. Taxonomy (NCBI): domain Eukaryota; kingdom Metazoa; phylum Chordata; class Actinopteri; order Cypriniformes; family Xenocyprididae; genus Mylopharyngodon; species Mylopharyngodon piceus. Next base: position 27,752,806 of record CM077442.1, read on the forward strand.
AATACAAAAGAAACATCTCTAGTTGATTAGCAATTTGTTCGTTTGTGTTAAATAATAGGCGATCTGGCACTGGGATGTTGTTTTTGAAATCATGTTGAGTGCTCGTTGCCGCTGTTATCAGTGGCGCAACAGTTTTCTCTTTGCGCTCGTGCACACTGCGCAGTCTTCACACGGACGAGCACTTCGATCTATCGCTGTTGTGGCCCGGAGCCTCTATTCATTCCGGTGAAATCACAAACAAAATGCACATAGTCCCTGAGTCCCTGCTCTTGATATACAATCACTGATGAACATCTTTGGTTTTAATGAGGAAAAAAAATAAAATAAATAACACGAGGGTGGATTAGAACCTCTGGCACACTGAACAAAAATTCTACCCCTCGTCCATCAGGACAATCTAACATTACTTGCGGTTCAAAGTATTTATTGGCTAATGTATATACTTTCGAGACTAACAACATATTGTATTATAGTAGATGTAAGGATGAAGCTATGATATTAAACATGAGGTCTATGTCAATAAATTTTGTGCATTTATTATTGTAATAATACAATTAACTGCACCCCCCCACCCCCGACACACACATTCCTGTCCCACCCACTTTATAAAAAGTTACGCCACTGAATTAACATACAGACCAGCCATGTTACGATCTTATCATGTTACGAAATATTAAGCAGCACAACTGTTTTCAACATTGATAATTTTGAAATATTAAAAAGATTTTAGGAAGATCATGTAACACTGAATGGCTTGTAAAAAAAAAAAAAAAAAAAAAAAATCAGCTTTGCTATCAAAAATTACATTTTAAAATATATTAAAATAGATTTTTTTTTTTTTTGATCAAATAAATGCAGTCTTGGTGAGAAAGAAAAAAACACTGTACTGACCCCAAACCTTTGAACGGTAGTACTAGTGTATTTTTATAAGGTAATCAGTAAATCAACTGTGCCCAGAGTTTCTCACTTGAATGCAGTCCGATTAAACCCTTATCTTTACGTGAAGGAAGATCTTTTCTGTGTGTAATTAGTATTTCTGTGTGTAGTAGTTTTTTACAGTAATATGCTCCTCATTCCTAACCTAGCTCATCTCTCCTTCGGTGGTTGTGTGCCATTACATTGTCACCTCAAATCTAATACAAAATAATGGTTGTTTTGTCACTGTAAATCGTTGTCAATGTGAACGTACCTTGTGTTTTAAACTTTCAGTCCTGATATGACTCACTCTGTCTGTCTCTCTCTCTCTCTCTCTCTCTCACACACACACACACACACACACACACAAAATATTGCAAACTCTTAAAAATAGCAATGCAAAATGAAGCATGACTGGCTTAAATATGACATGCCAACCAGACAAGGAGACAGCAGAGGTTTCTGAAATGAGGAAGAAAATGATGAACTGGTAATAACTGTTTATTTTACTGGCCTCTAGACATAATGTATCATCAGCTCAGTTTAAATAAATTCGACACGTTCTGCTTTTCTGTCTCTCTCACACTCATAAACACACACAAACTGTTGGCAGGGCAGCGTGTGGACAGATGTGGGGGACCCAGGGGGGTCATCTCCAGGTCAGGAAGCGTGCGGCTGTGGAGTGATGACGGACCCTGCGACTCGAGGTCAGCAGGGGTCGCACACACGGGCAGAGAGGAAATGCCAGCCAAGTGGCACTGTGTAGGACCACACACGTACAAACGTTCAGCTAGAAGGAGAGGTGCCATGTTAAACACTCCTTACTGGAAGAGCTGGACAGAGAAGACATCCGCACTTCTTCAGCTGCTGGACACTTCTCAAGGAGCCTAACCACGAGAGAACACAACACACGCAAACCTTGGATTAGAGCTCATCTCCGGTCGGACTCCTACTGGGGACTACTTGTCAGTCCACTAATCCGGTCCTCACAGTTCCTTCACAGCAGAACGGACATTTGGTGGATATTTTCTCCACATGGGACGAAGTCCACAGGACAAGGGCATGGCCAATAAGGCTTGATTCAAGGTCTGAAAGCTGCATGTATAAACACTTGCAATGCTTTAAGAAGTTCTGGCAGCCTAACAGTCTCTCTCTTTGTCCCACAACCATCATTTCTGAGTGAGAGAAAAGCTCTTACGTGTCTCTCTAATCATCATGAGCCTTTGTTTATGCTCATCAAAAATAGAAAAGTACAAAAAGGGAGAGAAAGTAAACAAGGAACCTAAAAGGGAAAGATACAAAGTGACAAAGTGATTTTTATTAGAGATGGGAATCAAATTCCTCTTAACGGTTTTGGTTCCAAGTAGGCATGGGCCGGTTACCGGTTTCAAGGTATACCGCGGTTTGAAAACGTCACGGTTTCAAAACCACAAATTTTTTTCGTGATACCGTTCCTGTGGTATGAGCTGTTTTTTTTATGTCGCAGGCTGTGTGCAGCGTAGTGAGTAAAACGACCCCTCCCCCTCCGTTGGCGCAAGCAGTCAGTCAGTCACCTGTGTGTGTGTGTGTGTGTGTGTGTGTGTGTGTGTGTGTGTGTGTGTGTGTGTGTAGGATGGCAGAACGAGGTGAACCCCTGAAACTTTTTCCCCCATCGAAAAAGACGAAGTGAAGTGGCTGGTAACTGTCTGATGATTGAAATCGCAAAATGGCCTGAACAATTACTTAATAAACTACAAAATGTTACGTTTCTAATAACTTTATTTCATGCACGGATTGCTTCTGACAGTGCTGCACGAGCTCGCAGCGCCATTTGTGAGACACTTATTATTATTATTATTATTATTATTATTATTAACAATTCCTTACATTTATATAGCGCTTTTCTGGGTACTCAAAGGGCTTTACATATGGAAGGGGGAATCTCCTCAACCACCACCAATGTGCAGCATCCACCTGGATGATGCGACGGCAGCCATATTGCGCCAGAACACCCACCACACACCAGCTTATTGGTGGAGAGGAGACAGAGTGATGAAGCCAATCAGTATATGGGGATGATTAGGAGGCCATGATAGATAGAGGCCAATGGGCAAATTTGGCCAGGATGCCTGGGTTACACCCCTACTCTTTTCGAAGGACATCCTGATATTTTTAATGACCACAGAGAGTCAGGACCTCGGCTTAACGTCTCATCCGAAGGACGAGATTTAATTAAGAAGAATTAAATTATTTATTTTAATTACTTAATCTAAAATACATGTTTACTACTTTTCCAAATATTCTATGTTGCTTAGAAATATATTGTGTTCAAAGGAAAAAAGTTGTTTTTTACCTAGACATTTTAAAATAACACATTTTAGAGCTGTAATTGCAATACCGTGATACCGTGAAACCGTGATATTTTTGCTAAGGTTATCCGTTTTATTTTTGCTAAGGTTATCATACCGTCAAAATCTCATACCAGCCCATGCCTAGTTCCAAGTAAAGTTTCTTTTTTTGGGGGGGGGGGATAAAAATGATTCTATTGACAAATTATGAAATATTTAATGATAAAATTTCTAAAAACAATATTTTACAAACTTAAAACAAACCTTGTAAAAGGTTTGTTTTAAGTCGCACAGTAAGTTCAAGTTGTAAGCTGTATGTGTTTGTTTCACTAAAAAGAACCAATTCGTTAAAGCAATTTGTTCAGGAATCAGACTACATGGTTGCGCTGTATGATTTTGGTACACTAAAAAGAACTTGTTCATGAGAGTAATTTATTCTATAATGTGACTACATTTTTCATGCTGTAGATTTAAGAGTGGTGATCTGGTGCCAATGAACATGTAGTGCATGAAACATAGTATTTCAGTATGTTTGGCAACCGTAAATGGTTCTGTATTATTTAAACATACCTGCAAACTCCAAAGTGGTGAAAAAGGTGACATGTTCACAATGTAAATATTAGTAGGGGGTTCTGGGGGCATCCTCCCCCAGGAGAAAATTTTTGTGATTTTAACATATAAACTAAGCATTCTGGTGCACTCCCACAAGAAAATAAATGGAAAAAACAACATTTGCTTCAATTAAAAAAATAAAAAATAAAAAAACATTTATTGACACTAGGGCTAGCATTGACACAAATTTCACAATTGGATTCGATTTTGATTCAGAAGCTTGCGATTTGATTTCGATTTGATTACCTTCAATTCAATAATGATTAATTTGGGGCCTATCACATGGCAAATTTCCTTAAAGAAAAAATCTCTCTCAGCTAATGCTGTAAACTATACAGGGAACCTCAGCTGGTACATCATTATAATGTAACGTTAAAATTAATTGATTTGTAGGCTACTTGCATATAAATTACACAAAGAAGTTTTTATAATAACGTTATAATACATTTTTAATGACATAATTATGTTTCTACTCGTTTTTAATATCGGCCTAAACATTTAAATGGTGGCCGTCATAAAACGGTTTTATACATTCAGTATTGAAGCACATGTTAAGTACATGAATATGCAATGCCCTATAGTCACAGTGGATATATATCAAAATGCTCCTCTCTAAGTTCATTTTTGTAGCTGACTAACAAGTTTTTGGACATTGAACGGCTTTTCTGAGGTAGCCTAAATGTTACGGTAAATGTGACATTTTTAAGCTATTTTATTGGCGCTTTTCCGCGGTTGAAACAATGATTGATCGATTAACGTTACATATGATATGATACGGATTTCAGTAAGTTGTACTGGATCTTTCAACATACCTTCGGTATACATTCATGTTTATTTCTTGTTGTAAAGCGGAAGAGATGATCGGTTCACGTGCGCTCTGCCTCTGTTTGAACTGAAGCGCTTCAGCGATGTGTCAGTCACACCACAGAGCACCAAAAAAGATCACGACAGCTCGCGAGACGTTTATGGTCTCACTCCAGTCTATGGGAAAGTAGCCCATTTTTGATTTATTGTGCCTGCAAACTAACCCCGACACCCCCCACCCCCGAGAAAAAAAAAAAAAAAAAACTCTACACGATTCACATAAATGACATATTTTGATTCAAAACGGAGAATTTTGTCGAAAAGCAACTAGTTTGCAGATATTTTTAAAGGGGCTATATGTAAGAATTTTCATGTAATAATTGCTTTTTAATTGCCAATATATGAACAGCTTGTACCGAAACTTAAAAAAAAACTAGACCTTCCCCGAGTTCCTAGGTCGTCCATAAAAGGCTGTAGACTCTGGTCGTTTTTGCCGGGAAAATCAAAAGGATGTGATGTTTATGCGCACTCCTGAGAGCCTCTCTTCCATTCTATGACACTTGAAATGAATGCTTATACAATGCATTGCCAAAAGAGCTATTGTGTACTGTAATGTCAATGTGTCATGCAAAGAAAAGGGATTAATTCAGACTATAGTCTCACATTGTCAGATATAGTCTATAGTAGGGTTGGGTACCGAACTCGGTACTTTTAAGGGCACCAACCGAATTACGTCGGTACTACAGAGTACCGATTCACATTAAATCGATCGGTGCCAAATTTTGGTACCTGAGAACGCATCTGGGCGCAAGAGGTACGTTAGAGAAAGAGAGAGAGAGACCATGTGACATCACCCCTGCAACTTGTTCAAACACAACACACAGGGCAATGGCTAAATGTTCTGAAGTGTGGTTACATTTCAGAAAACTAGATGCAGACTGAGACAACGCAATTTGCAGTATGTCGATAAAAACTTGAAACGTGCTTACTCCAGTCCGTATATGATCTATGATCCATGTTTCGAGTGTTGTTAATCTCATCACGGCGTTCCGCGCAGAAACCGCTCTCATGCGCGCTCCGCATGTTGTTATATACTAAATGTTGTCACAGTCATATTTTCCATGTGTTGTTAGTCAAACTCCAGCTCTGACATCATGGGGAAAATGAAACAACACTTTTGTGCTACTGTGCTGAGGAAACATACACTCATGGCACACGTGTCCAAACGCAACGGTGAACAGCAGAGGTGAAGAACAGCACAAGAAACGATCTTTTGTGACAACTGAATTCTCCGCTGTAATGCGATCTCATGTATATTACAGCGCAAACATAACAGTTTATTGTCGTCTAGTGTGTAAAATTTCTAAATTAAAAAATTTTGAAATTGTGAGGCTTGGGCTTATTTTTTTTCACTGAAATAAATGTTTTTTTTATTACACGGAGAGTAAAGTACCGAAAAAAGGTACCGATACTGGTACCGGTTAAAATGTGAACGGTACCCAACCCTAGTCTATAGTCTCAAATATACTTTATAATCAAACTATCATAACAGCGTAATTTTAATTACTTTATCTGTGGACATGATGCTGGTAAATTGCAGAGCTTGTGCAAACATATCCACATTGCTATGATCAGATGCTTTCTTAACTGCTGCCTTCTCACTGCTGTCATTTTTTATTTTATTTTTTTTTTATTTTATTACTTACTGAGAGGAAAGCATGCAACGCTTATTTATATATTCATCTAAATGTCACTCTAACTTAATTTAACCCTTAGCAAAGAACTTCGCTGTGAGTATGGAATATCGGGGCATTACGTTACGCGTGTAGAGTGCGAGCACAAGCAGTAAGCTGCTGGCTACAGCTCACTTAACAGCCACTGGTAATAATACAGGTTTCTGAATTCTCCATATTGCCCCTTAAAAAAAATAAAGTTCTGTATAAATAAAAAAAAAAAAAAAAAAAAAAGTTCCCAACCGTAGATTTTTTTTTTTTAACTTCAATGTTTGGGACTCAAAGTTGTTCTTGAAAAAAATGCGGTCACAGACATTCATGAGGCTTCACCTTTAACGGCTGAGAGAGTCTTTGCCAGAACGCTGAACACAGAGGGCCCTCTTCTCCTCCAGAGCTCTTCTCATGACCTGTGTCTGTGTGTGTGTGTGTGTGTGCACGCGCAGGTATGACTGAATGCTGCCTGTGCTCATGTACATAAAACAACCTTTATCCTGAACCATCCCAATTCACCTCATAACATCAGTTAGAGCTGTAAATCATTTGTGCAGCACTGAGGCGTACAAACCATCTTCAGGTGAAACGCTGAAACTCAAAGGTTCAGCTAATCCACAGTTTTCACCCTAGTAATTTTATCTGACAGACTCAAGAAAAGTATGTGCCCCTCTCTGGTGGCCTGCTCAAAAATCTAAATCAAAAAAATAGCAATGACAAACTTCCATCCTCTAATTCGCTCTCAAACACCATTAAAAGCGCATTACCCAACCAGTCATTTTCTGCCACGTACCCCCTGACTGCACAGAAACGGTATTGTCTTCAGACGTGAATGTGAAAAAAAAGATCACTAATCGCTCTATACATTCAGTCAGGGAAAGGTGTGGAAAAATGGTGCTGCCAGTTCCATCTGACTGAGCTTGTAGACGTGCAACCCTTCCCACAGCCTTTAAGATGGAAAAGAACATGGCGTCTCTGTTTTGTTAATGGGACACAAAGGCACATTCCAGCTCCTCAATGCTGAAGGGCTTTACTGAGGCTGAGACAAGAGTGGGCTAATGGCGTGTGGACAGACGGTTAAGGGGGGATATCCCCACTGCACTAAGCCAATGCACACACACACATATATACACAAGGGAAATTCTTTCAGCCAGTGAAGGGACACCAAAAAAAAGAGGCAAGGTAGATTGAAAAGTAGCATGGGTCAAAAATAAAGGAGTCACGCACTTGACTATGAAGGATGTACAACTGAATTGTAACAAAAAAGACATTTGTTAAACTTACTAGATAAGAACAAGACAAGTAAGGAAGAAGTGTTAAAAAAAAAAAATTTTGCCATGTGAGAAGAAAGGCTGTCTTCATGGCGATAAAGTGAATAACAAAAGTAAAACAATTAACAAAAAACTATGTAAGACATTTGAAATTAACAAGAAAAAATTCTAAAATACTTATATGAGTTAAGCATATCCCCCCCACAAAGCCCCCAGCAAAAAAAGCACTTATCAATACAACAAAACAGACAAACGTTTTACTAGGTGCTTGTTAAAACACTATCAAGGCCAAAGCGCACTGTAATATGCTATGAACCACTTGGCATTGGGAGTTAAGTATATAGTTACATCCGTCTATACAGCTCAGTCAAGGTCAAAGTTTCCCTGATGTGGAGCGATACTACAGTGTATATTTGTTTCTTAAGCCAGTGCTAAGTCTCTCACTAAGTCTCCGCCTAAACAGAGTATGATTAACCTGGAGTATTGCGCAATAACCTGTTGAAGTAAGCAAACTATATTAACCCCACAAGACTGAGGGCTGCTATCTAGACTAGGGAATAATGATCAACCAGACTGTGCCCACTCTCTCTCTCACACTTTTACACTTGTTTCCCTCCTTTTTTTTTTTTTCTGGACCCTCTGAATCCTGACATACTCATATTTTTCTTTGTCACTTTACCAGTTTACCAACTTCAACTCCCTCCCTCTATTGTCCTTTCTCTAACTAATTCTCCAGTTCTGTTCTTCTCTGCGGGGAGAGACAGTGTGGCGACAGCTGAAGGCAACCCAGAGTACGGGCAGAGAGAACTGCCCTACTATTATCAATTACATAAATAAATACCAGAAGTGCAGTAAAGCGTGCAGCAGGCCGACGCAGCCAGATGCAGCAATGCGGTTGGAGCGGTGGCAGCGCATTTCACAGCTTATGACTATTACCACACAGACTGACTGACAGATGTCCCATCATCTGCTCATCATCACTTGCAGATTGATTTTGATCCCATCAAAAACTGGACCACGCTAAAAAAAAAATGTTTAAATATAGACACTTTTCACACTAACATACTGTCACACATTATTCTTATAGTCTTTAAAATCATAATGAAGTGGAAGTAGCAACAGATCTTTTCTTCTGTATTGTGACTTAAATCCAAATGTAACGGATTGTTAAAAAAGAAAAAAAATAGAACAGAGAATAGGATCTATCCAATGGTTGCTAAATGGATGTTGAAATGTGGTTGCTGCACTCAAAAATAAAGGTGAGCTTCCACACGTTTGTGGAAGGATGGTGTTTAAGTGGACTAAATATTTGGAGAAGTCTGGCCTTGGTCAGTTTATTAAAAATAATTATTCATTTTAATATAATTTTGAAAGTGAAACATGTACATGGATGAATGGTTCGCAATAATCTATAACTTGCACTTATAAAATAGATAAGGAGAATATTCATTCCAGGCTGAATTAAAAAAAAAAAATTAGTCATCTCAATTGCACAAAGTGTCCCAATTTAGCCTACCTGAATTCCCCCTAGTTCAACAATATAATTTGAATTGCTGGTGAATTGGTTCATATCAGTCAAGAAACATCGAAACATGCTGTTGTTTATAACAAGATGTTTCACAGGTTAAAAAAAAACTTCCAATCAGGGGAGTTAGCATCCTGCTGATGCCTACACATGCAGCCCCCCCATTTGCATATAATTCACTGATATCTAAGATGGCCACTGCCGCAGCTAGCGTTAACTCTATGGCTTTATTTCTGGCTTTATCGCTTCTCCAGACTGGACTTAGCTTGGCGTTGGGTTACACGCTGCAGCTTGGCAGAGATATTTCGAGAGCCCAGTCAAGCTGTTTTCAAAATGTATGGGCTCCAAGAGAGCTGCAGAATAAACATTTGCTCCAGACATGCTTCTAAACAATTTGACAGAAATGTAACACTTAATTACAACAGAGTGAAAGCACAATAAATGCTGGTGAAGTCTAATGAGGTGAGGGACATGATTTGCACGTGCCACAGACAGTGGGCTCTGCCTCAGCCCAGCAATAAACCAGCATTTTTGTATTAACAGACAGAAAGACAGAAAAGTTCTCAAAGTCAACCGGTGGAACATCAAACTATGCACGCCGCGGTTGATGCAAATGCTCCGTCGATACAGACCAAAGGAATCAGCATCTAGAATTAAGCCCGTTCACACCAAGGACAATAACTATAATGATAACTATAAAGTTTTAATAATCATTCTAATTCTATGAGAATACAGCCACACCACAGCTATAACACATTCGAATGATATTCCTGGAATCAATTTCAGAACAATTTTTTTCCAGCTGACGAACAATAAATTCATTGAGAGCCAATCAGAATCCAAACGACTTTAAAGAGCTTGAGCATTCAAAGCAACATAATAAAGACATAATAAATTAAGCTTGCGCTTATAATAAAAAGAATGCTATCGTGCGTTGGTGTGGACACTAATATAGTTGTTATAGTTCTCTCTATAGTGATAGTTCTTGGTGTGAACGGGCCTTTAGTCAGTAATGGTAAATGTTACTGTTTGACAGAATAGCTACTTATACTTTAATTACTTGTGTCTTTTAATGTGGGAGGGCTCCTAGATTATCAGTGACTCAACTTACAATTCAAATATGAAGAAAATGTAACTGTTAAAAATAAAAATCAGAAAGATATAATACTACTGTCTGTTATGCCCTGCAATAAAATCAGCAGTACTAAGAAAGACATTTGTGGAAAGTCCTATTCATAGAAAAGCACCCCAACTCACCTCAATGTATAAATAACTGACTCAAAATCTACCTTTTTATGCTGCATGGGTTTAAAAGCAGGCTGGTAAGGTTTTAAAAGCTGGCTGCATTCAATAATGGATGAGCAGCCCTCTCTATATTACCCGCATGGGTCATATGGCATTTAGTTTGCTACACTCACACAAAGTACCCAAAAGTGGCCCAAGATGGACTTTGAGCTACAAAGCTAAAAATCTCTCCAATGAATTTCAATCTGAAAACAACTGCCAGACTTACATTTACGTTAGGCAGAAGAAATTTAGCTAAATGTAACAATAATAATACTTACTGCCAGGCATGTCCATCAAAACTTCTTAATTTGGATTTTTCACCCTTAATCTTGAATATATGGTACTGCTTACTACTATGCTGTGAATAGAAGTGAGTGTGTACAGGTGTGTTTCTGAGTCACAGGATAGGTTATCATGGTTTGATACTACATGATCAATGATCTTACTCACTTGACGTCTGAAAACAATTTTAGACTTGTTTTAGACACGTTACGGTTAATTTACGTAACTGCATGAAATACAATAACGTGTAATATGGACTTTTTAGATAGGGGGGCCAAACACGTCTAGCGCTATACATACAGTATACACTTGTTCCCAGCATGCACTTGATTGTTAAACGTTATTGTAGTGACTTACAGGTAATATGTGAAAGCGCTGAGGCCGGTGGGAACGGTAGTCAGTCCTCGCCCAGAGCAGTCCGCTCCTCCGTCCTCATCGCAGCGGCACAGCGGAGAGCATGTGGCCGGAGTGGACTGTCCCTCTCCTGCAGTAGCTGACTGCCCCCCTATCCACAAGCCCAGCACAAGCATTCGAACTGCCAGCAATGCCATTATTCTCTTCCTTTTGAACCAAAAGACCCTCGAAGGCAAATGCGTTGTGTTTGTTTCGCCAGCAAACGGAGGTAGTGATAGTTCCTTCAACCTAAGAACAAGTACAATATCAAGCTCTCGGAAGTCTTTAGGTTGAATTCGCTTGGTTTAATCAGGTTTAGACATTATGTGGGCGAGTTAACGGACTAAAATTAAGCTACAACATGTCTTATTGTTTGTGAGTGCCCAAAAGAAACGTTATGCTACCTGTTTTTCTTTTAGCCATGATCGGTGTAAATAAGTGATCTTACCTAATGCCCGCGAACGATAAGCAGATCGGGCCAGTCAACGGTCATTCTGCGCGGAGTCTCGAGCCTCACGCCTCCAAAAACACACAAAAAAAACACCTTTAGTTTAGATTCCCGGGTCTAAACAAACGGGTCTCCAGATTGGCGTGATTCGCTAAGCGTCCGCTTCCAGGAAAACACTCACAAAACCGCGACGAAACACAGCGGTTACAACAGCATTTTTTTTTCTCTCTCTCTCTCTCTCTCTCTCTCTGATTTGTTTCCTGTAGAAAACACGGTCATCTCTCTCTCTCTCTCTCTCTCTCTCTCTCTCTATTTCTCTCTGCAGGACAGCCAGTTAGGTGCTGAATATGTTAATACAAACCTACATATTAATGATTTCTCGACGTCAGTTGTATAGTATGAAGCCGAAGGCAGCCAACTTATGACTATTCAAAAGCTTTATTACATTAACAATAAACAGGTTTAATAATATTACTAATAACAATAATAAAAATAATAATAATTTTTAAAATATGAAAATAAAACGTAAAACTACAAAAATGTGGTGTTTACGTAGGCTAAGTATTCACACCCTGTTTTGCAAAATCGCATATGAAAAATATTGGCATACACACTGGACATAATTAGTCTTGCAGTTGTCCTCTGTGAATCAATAAAGCAACTCTTATCATTTTCTAGATAAAACCTTAACAATTAAAAGCCGTTTATTTACCTATAAAAATACTTTCCAAATTCATTAATAAGGAAAAGAGAAACCACTGAGACACAGTTTAAAAAAAGAATATTCCTCTACTCGAGCATGTACACAGTTCAGCTGAGAACAAAGTACATTTACATTTATGCATTTGGCAGATGATTTTATCCAAAGCTAGTTACATTGCATTCCATATACACATTTGATCAGTTCTTGCTTTCCCTGGGAATCGAACCCATGACCTTGGCGTTTGGTAGTGCCCTGCTCTACTATTTGAGCTACAGAAAAAGATGCACCCTCCTTAGAGCACTGCATTAAACTAGCCTCTACAGAGTGTGTTTCCAAAAAAGCCATTTCTCAAAAAGAACCATGTGAATAGACAGCCAACATAGACAGACAGCCAGAATTCAAAGTCTTATGTGTAAAACCACTTCAAACAGAAAATAGTTCAAAACCTGCTCTTTATTCAGTTAAAAGATTTTATAAATATTATAGAAATTATCAAGATGACTGATGAGTAAACAAGAACACTTTTATCCAAAGAAAATTACAAATGAGGAAAATTACATACATTTACAACACATCCATAAAGCAGTAAATTAGTGTACAAAAACTACAACATAAGTGTATATGTGGGAAAAAAATAGAGGGAAAAACGAAGGATAAAAAGATAGAATAAGGATACAAAGTCTTATGTGTAGCACAAATCTACTGCCAGAACATTAAAAAAAAAAAAATTATTTGCTTTGAAAGAGCTTTAAATATCACAGGGAATAGATGTGGAATCTCTAATTTAGTGAAACGAGAATACTTTTGCAAAGTATTGTATATTTAAAGCATTATTTGCAGATATTTACAGTAATATTTCTCCTTTTGGACTCTCCAAAGTTTAGACTTAATTCATATTTGAAAAGGCCAAGAGAATACAATATACACTAGCCATTCTTGCTGCATATTAGCACAAACTGTCTGTGATAACATAAGAGAAAGACTGTCATAGTCTGCCAATGCTCCTGTTTTTCTCAGCTTTATAAGCCATAATAAAGTTTTCATAAATGTCTGCACAGCTACACACATTGCTGCACCACCCATGGGATTACATGGCACTGACTCATAAACTAAGAGGGTAAAAGGAGAGACACAGAGAAAAAAATTGTTTAATGTTTTGGCCAGAGTGCGTGTGCTTTGTAAGTTCTTCCATGTTACCTCCTCGATACAAGCTCACTGACGTCAGGTTTATCTGAAATCACTAAAGCTTGCTTTTATAGGGAGATATTTGTCCAGACTGTAGCTCTTTATCTTATCTGCCAAATGCTGCGCCTCGCACCATTATCATTCTATTGCATTTGACTATGTTATTTTGCAGTGTTTTATCACAATTTCTGTTATGCCCAGATGCCTACAGGGACAAATTTTTCCATGGAGTTTCATTTAACCTTGCAATGACCAAAAGTAAATAGAAAATGGTCTCAAGTGAAGTGGCACTCCTCTCGGGATTAAATTAAATCTTCCCATACTGTTAACATTGTCAAACTAATGATGGTGCCCTGGTAAATGAATGTTTTGTTTTTAGTATATTGTTTTGATGTCCATCTTGATTTAGTCACTAATAGAGGTACGTCTGCTTTGGGTATGTGAATAATTATAAGGTCTGTTGAATTCATATGCTCTGTATGTCAGCAGCCTCCCTCAAGTTTGCATGTTTAGGAAACAGAAGAGAACTGGAGCTCCTCCAGCTCCTGTGTTAATAATCTGTCATCACTTTCTTTAATTGATTGTGTGGGTATGGAAATATGACATACATAGAGTAATTGATGACCTAGCGGTTACACAAGCTCAATTCATAGAGGCAGTAATATTGTCATTTTGACGCAAGGGTTCAATCTGATTGTCGATATGTGCAGCAGCAGCGGCTTCAGTTCCCAAGGGCAGGAAGGGCCCACGAGGCAAAGAGTTTTCATGCAAATGCAATTTGCATTAGAAACAGTGGCAAGTGACCAGTGAAAAGGCACTTGTGCAACTTGTTGTGATAGATGGCCCAAAGAGGAAATGACATGGGTGAGAGCACATTTGAATGGCACATATCAAGATCCCACGGCAAATAGACAGTGACTATCAAAACAGGGTTATCAAAGCTGTGAAATGGGGAGAGGGAGATATAGACACAAAATACAATAAGTTCAGCTATTGTTATATTGATCAGACCTTATTTATAAAGAAGAACACAGATAATCTGGGGGGGGGGGGAAGAAAGACAGAATCTGATATAATGACAGACAGAGGTAGGTGAGAATAAAACATCCCTTGTTCAAAGTTATATGTGACCCTGGACCACAAAACCAGTCATAAGGGTCAATTTTTTGAAATTGAGATTTATACATTATCTGAAAGCTGAATAAATAAGCTTTCCAGTGATGTATGGTTTGTTAGGATAAGACAATATTTGGTCGACTATTTGAAAATCTGGAATCTGAGGGTGCAAAAAAATCAAAATATTGAGAAAAGCACCTTTAAAGTTGTCCAAATGAAGTCCTTAGCAATGCATATCCACTCACAAAAATACATTTTTGATATATTTACGGTAGGAAATTTACAAAATATCTTTATGGAACATGATCGTTACTTAATATCCTAATGATTTTTGGCATAAAAGAAAAATCGATAATTTTGACCCATACAATGTATTGTTGGCTATTGCTACAAATATACCCGTGCGACTTATGACTGGTTTTGTGGTCCAGGGTCACATATGAGAAAATTTGAGATAAATGTAATAATAGTTTTTGACCTTTATTTTTGTCAATCTTTTCAGAGCTTGAAGATTTTCTTTTTTAAATGATTAAAAAAATACATTAAAGTTGGCATGAAACTAAAGTTGTGATAGTCTTTTCTTCCCTACTGTGGCATATATCTGAGTGAATCAGCTTCTCGAACAAGAAAAAATGTAGGGCAGGACCTGATTTGGTCCATGGGGAATTGATTGGATGGTTGGATTGTTGTGGTTTGCTATTGCTGTGATCTCATGTGATTGACAGGTTGTCTCACCTTCGCGCCTGTAAACATGTCATCAGAGAAGAGATGTCATTGCAAGAGGGAGGGGAAGTTATTTTGATTGAAGATTATGAAGGTATATGAATAAAAAAACACTAATGATGTGCACAGATAAAACATTTATAATAAATACTGAAATATCCCAATAAAACTTCCAAAAAACAAGAACTGTCCATTTTGATTTCATGGTGATTTTAAAACAAGTTATGTGTTGTGGGAAGAAACCCTACAGATACTGTAGTAAGATGGTAACACCAATAATTACCAAAGATCAGGCTATACAAAAATCACAGTTTCGCCAAAAAGAGCAAGACCATACCACACACAATCCTAAGGAAGTATGTGGAATTGTAACGACATACTTTTATAAGTATACCCACATACTTTTATGATTATATAATCAACATTTATATTTGTTAATTTAGCAGACACTTATATCCAATGCAAATTACAAATGAGGAAAATAACATACATTCACAACACATCCACAAAGCAGTAGCCTATCACAATACTAAATTTTAGGAGCAAACCAGAGAACAAAAACTAGAGCATAAGTGTTCATGTGTAAAAATCGAGAAAAAAAGAGAAAAATAATAAGATAGCGCTGAACATACAATTGTTAAACCAACTTGTTAAAGTAATCAAATCTTCATCAAAGTTTTGACTATCATTTTAAATGTAATATTTATAAAATGTGGAATCGCCCTGACATGGTTTGCAACAGTTATTGTAGAAAGGACTATATTCATAATACGGGCTGGCTAAAAGTAACGGTTTGATTTCTATGACCATACTTTCTCAAAGAGAAAACGCGAGATCAGGTTATAAAGTGATCATTTACTGCCATCTGTTGGCTAAATTCGAAACCACATGTTGTGACTACACACGTTTCACACAACATTCAAGTGCAGCAGAAGTGGAAACACTGACACTCAGTGGTATCCGTAAGACAGGACTTTTCAAACTTTTTAACGTCAAAGACCCTAAAAATATCAATCCACCCTTGCGAGGGCCCACTTACTAAACTAAAAAGTCAGTATTCTTGAACAATTGGATTTTATACTGTCTTTGTACTAAAGCCAAAAGAAGAGATTCAAAAATTATCTGGAAAATATTTACTTTGCATCAAGTTTACAGTGTATCTTTTTTTGTCACTTCAGTAATGTTATATGTGTAAATCCATAGATGAACAATTTAAATTAAATTCAAATGTATTTGTATGGCACTTTTCATTGTGGACAGAGAGTCTGACTTACAACCCGAAGGTCGTGGGTTCGAGTCTCAATATTGGCAGTAAAATATAGGTGGGTGGAGTAAATGAACAGCGCACTCTTCCACTCTTACTGAGATGCCCTTGAGCAAGGTACCTAACTCCCAATCGCTCCCTGGGCACCGCCACAAAAGCGGCTGCCCACTGCTGTTGTATACTGTCTACTGTTGTATATGCACTCAAATTCAAATGCTTTACCCACCCACAATGACTAAAACAAAATAAAATACAGTAATACACCACAACCACAGCTCAAATCCTAACAACTAAATAATTTGTCTGAAATCCAGGTCCTCAAAAACATC
This sequence comes from Mylopharyngodon piceus, assembly GCA_039654765.1. Taxonomy (NCBI): domain Eukaryota; kingdom Metazoa; phylum Chordata; class Actinopteri; order Cypriniformes; family Xenocyprididae; genus Mylopharyngodon; species Mylopharyngodon piceus. The sequence continues at coordinate 27,769,714 of CM077442.1, forward strand.
CACTCCATCACAATCTTCACAAACTGTCTGGACAGTAACCATACCATACCAAACCAAACCACAAACCACTACATGTTCTGCCTGTCAGGGTAACTACAAATTATGATGAATTTGTCATTAGTTCAAAGTGCTGCTATGTGCTGCTGATCACAGACAGTGTATCGCCCATTATGAGAGTCAACCGCAAGACACTACATGTCAATGAGACACAAACCCACACCCAGCAGCCACATCAGTGTGGCTATAGACAGTGAGTGACAAGAACACTAGATGTCAGCATCACTGTTATCTAGTAGGCTACTGAAAGCATGAGCCAGCACACTATCCCTCATCATTGCACTGCACTGACAAGCATAACTGTTATGTTAACATCTTCCTGGGAAATTTATATGACATTTTTATGTATCTGTACATTATTAGCGTATTTTCAATTTAGTGATATTTTACTTTTTCACAATACATTCCAAAACAAATTATCTCACTTTTTATCCCACTACATTTTATATAAAACATATCGAGACCCACTCCGTAAGGTGATAGTGATATCTAATATATGAATAAATCTTTCTTTATTGTTTTTATTATTATTATTATTATTTTTATCTGGATTTGATGAACCAGTTGAATCGGTTCATGAATCACACTGAACGATTCACTGCCAAATTGGACTGAATCAGAATATATATAATTCTCTAGTACAATAATAGACAAAAACTGTATGTGAAAACAGTAGTATTTACAAATTTACTGTATTCATAAAACAAAAAGTAGGCAAAAAATACCAGGATCACCTAAAATGACAGTCAACTTTCTGAAGTGCACATCAATGGACACTTTACAATCCACTATGAAGTGATGGTCATGGTGTGGGGGATATTTTCTTGCCACACTTTGGGCTCCTATCAGTTGAGCATTGTTTAAACACCACAGCCTATCTGAGTATTGTTGTTGACCATGTCCATCCCTTTATGACCACAGTGTGCCCATCTTCTGATGGCTACTTCCAGCAGGATAACGCACCATGTCGCAAAACTTAAATCATCTCAAACTGGTTTCTTGAACATGACAATGAGTTCACTAAACTCAAATGGCCTCCACAGTCACCAGATCTCAAGCCAATAGAGCACCTTTGGGATGTGGTGGAATGGGAGATTAGCATCATGGATGTCATCATCATCATCATCATCAGTCCCATGACCTGGTGTGGTCGTCGGGTCGCTGCGCTGCGGGTCGCTGCGCATGCTATCATGTCAATATGGGCCAGAATCTCTAAGGAACGTTTCCAGCACCTTGTTGAATCTATGCCATGAAGATTTAAGACAGTTCTGAAGGCAAGGAAGTCAAACCCGGTACTAGCAAGGTGTACATATAAAAGTGTCCGGTGAGTTTATAACAATCACAAAGTAAGTACTTATTCAAAAAAAGAGAGTAGGTGATTTTGGACACAGCCGAGCTGTTCTCGCATCAACAACTCACTGATTCAATGATCCAATCCAATTCCAGTTAACGACTCACCTTGGTCTGACTCAAAATAAGCCAAGAACCGGAAGTGAGTGTGCAGAGGAATTGATTGTGAAAAGTATAGTGACTAATGCCAAATTGTAGTATTAGTTTTGTTTTTTGTTTTGTTTTTCAAATTAAAGTCATACATTGAGGTTATACATAACTGTAAGTTATTAGTGAACTAAATCTGCTGTAAAATTATGGGGTGTTTACAAACACAATGTGAAATCCTACAATGTTGTCGACTAGTTGACGATTTATAATAATTCATAATGTCAAGCTTTTTAATCTTTATCCTTTCTGTGTCTATAGGCCATTAGCCCCTCTCTCATTTTGAAGAATTAGATGGAGCATATTAAATTGCAAATAAACAAATAAAACTGTACTACTGAAATGAAATAAAATAAACAATGGTTAATAAGTATATGTATTTTATCTCAAATACATGATCTGTGTACTTAGCATGCATGAACTTACATGGATGAGTGTGAGATTTGTATGCATGTCTGGTCTTGCAGAACCTCATGCCACTCTCATTCTCATTTCATCTCACTCTTTTTCTCTCTTTTTGCACAGTCTCTCTGGGCCTGATCAACTGTAAGCAGTTGAGTAATCAGAAATAAACCGCTCAGCATGTCAACATTCTTCACGTCAGATAAATCCATCTCCTCTGTTCCCCACATTTAATCCCCATCATCCTGCTTCATTCTTCCCTCCTCCAGTTCCATCCATCCCGAATGTCTCCAAACACCAGCAGTGTCTATAAACGTGACTGGCAAACTAAACTGTTTATACAGCAAGTAGGCCTACAACAAATGAAGAGAATTATTAACTAAAAAACAGGCAGATGTTTATGATCAAAACATTTGTTTTGAAAAAGCAGCAAAATTCTGGGCACCCTGTCCTAGATGGCGCTCATTCGCTTTTTAAACACAATCACCCTTGAAGCAGCACAAGATGTTTGACAGATATATTGGACAGACAGTCAGGCCGTGTCATATCCTCACAGAGCTTTCATTGTCCCCAGCCTAGTGATGGGGAATTTGAGGACATATCAGAGCAGAGCAGGGCAGAAATGAACAATCACATGTTAGACTTAAGCGCCTTTCAAATTGCTCAATTAATAATTTCAAAAGGAGAAGAGTGGCCACAAAAGTAAAAAAAAAAAAGCTGACCACAGAACACTTGTCACATTGCTCAGCAGACATTATGCAAATATACTTCATTGGGCATTGTGGTTGTGTTGGTTCCCTCTCTCTCTCTTCTGCTCTCCTCTAAGACACAAAGAATGAGACCATTGAAGAAACTTCTGTTGGCTGAATGACAAAGAGATGTCGTGCACATTTATGTGTCTCAGTCACCAATTATATCATTCTTAAGACCATTACTAAATTTTATTACCCTAGATTCAGTTGCCACGGGAACAAAACACTGATTGAAAAATGGTCAGAGAACTTTTTGAAGTCCATTAGCTTTGGATAAATAGCTATTGTCACATTTATAACTAAAAGATGAATTTTTTTTTTTTTTTTTTTTTTTAAACTTGGTCATGGGACTGACACCAAGTGTGGTCCCTGTCAGTTATGGCATGCAGTTATGAGATAAAGCAACCCTTCATTGCCTTTCTTCAAAGCATGACTGCTAAGCCTTCAAAAGTTGTAAACAAGCATCTGGAACACTTGGAGTGGGTATGTTTTTTGAGTGTGACTTCAGTGCCCTTGCACTGTCTGTTAGATGGCCAGTATATGGCGCTTATAAGTAAAGACATAAATTAAGATTTAAATGTGTCACTTAATGCTCGTTTTAATTGAAGCATCAGGGTCATAAATGAATCTCATAAATGAACTTATTTCTACCCTTTGCACTTACATTCACATGCATTTCTGTGTAATTCTATATAAATTTTTATTCTCTGTCTGATGATAACCTTGGACATATCCTTGGATGTTTCCTAAAGACTTACTGTATAAGTCGAAGGTTAGTATTTCATCTTAATGGCATTTTTTCATAGTAATGGCATGATTGTAAATGTTATTGTGTAGCACATACTGTAGAAATTTTCTTCAATTAATGAGAGCTAAGGACCTAAGTCTATTATTTTAAAAAGATCTTTTCCTTGCTCAGACAGATCATCAGAGTAATGGGAATATGAATTATAGGATATAGGAATGATATTAATGCATAAATATAAAGTGTTAAAAAAAGTTGTACTTACGCAGAACTCTAGAACACTTAGTTTCAATTGGCCAACCACGGCATTAGTGTTCAAATATTTCTGATATCAGGACCATTTTCTATGACAACACTGTATTATACAAGTAAACTAACAAAGTATTTAAATTAATTGAATAATTAAATTTCATATTCTTTTATTTATTTATTAAAACAACACAAAGTGTGCTTTTATTTTAATTGATTTTATTAATATTTATTCATTGAATAAATATTCATTACATAAACAAAAAAATAAAATAAATTAAAATAAACAAAATATAATATAAGTACATTTTTCAAGTATCTGTACTTTACTCGAGTATTTTTTACTTTTACAACTTTTACTTTTACTTCACTACATTCCAAACCATAAGATCGTACTTTTTACTCCACTACATTTCATAAAACATGCTGTTACTCATTATTTTAAAATGAAGAAACCATCACATGCTCAGAGCAGCAAAAGCGGTGTCTGATTCGTGCACAAACTGATTTTTTTCAATCAACCTGTTAAATTGGTTCGCAAATAATATAATATAATATAATATAATATAATATAATATAATATAATATAATAATTTTTATTATCCCTGTCTAGCCACTGCCCAGGTACAGTTTGTGTCAAGCCATTCGTTAGTCTGGTTGTTTGATGATAAAGAGGTGAAATGTAGTTGCAATAACTGCTTTAGAATCCATTCAACTACAGATGATCTTTTGGTAGACCAGACAGCAAAAAGGCATGTTTCTTTTCCACTTACATGTAGAAATTAAATATTAAATGCATGCATTTTCTACTGCTGAATGTAAAAAAAAAAAAAAAAAAAAAGCCAATTTTTATTTAATTAAAAGTTTTCTCATTGTATTGTGTATATATGTATACAGACCTTATGCAACCTTCTTGTTACACATTGTCTGTTGTGTTTATTCTTAGTTTCTGTTTTCATGGACTTTCAGTTTGTTTTCATCAGTCTCATGTGTTCCTTTGTTTATTTTCCTGCCACTGATCAGTTTCCATGGACACTAATAATCATCATCACAGCTGTTAGTCATTTTATCCATCACCTTGTGTATTTAAGTTCCTCATGTTCACTCACCCTGCATCCCAATGTGCATACTATCCACCCTAAATAGTATTGAATAATGTCACATACTATTTAGGATATGCAGATTGAGACGCAGGCTCAGTGTTTGTCCGGTCTCGTTTGTGTTACACCAGTTTGTATTCTTACCTGTTGGATGTTATTAAACTCTGTATTTGAACTTTAATCCTGATCATCTCTTCCTCGTACCATACTCTAGGGTCATAGGGCTGGAGCCTATCCCAGTTTCTTTAGGCCAGAGGCAGGGGAAAGCACCCTGGACAGATGGCCAGTCCATAGGGCTCTCTCACACACAGGCAATTTTTGACTCTCCAATTCACCTATCCTTTGGACAGTGGGGGAAACCCACACTAACGTGGGAAGAACATGCAAACTCCACACAGAAAGGACTCGGCCATGCAGGGGTTGAACCCAGGACCTTCTTGCTGTGAGGCAACAGCGCTAACCACTGGTTATTTTGTAATGAACGTTATTCCTTACTTAATAAAGAGCAATAAAACTGCTTTGAGAAACAGTCTCAAGACTGTTAAGATCTTAAGATCGTGATTTGCATTGTTATCAGGAAAACCAGCTGTTGCAAATTATCAGTTTTGCATTCGCTCAAGAGTGTCTGCTTATATCTTTCATTTTAAATGCAGTTTCTAACAATCACTTTTTATGTTTTCTTGCTCTGATATTTGTGTTCTTAAATACTTAATTAAAGTAAATTATTAGTTTTTAAAAATTTATAAAGATGAGAACTGGATTTAGAAATACCTTTTTCTTTTAACTATGAAAAACTATTATGCTGGTGACATAACTGCTTCATTGCATAAATCTCCCCAAACAAGCCAAAGGCTTTCTGAGTTTGAAAACAGCCTATCTATTCATAGAAACGTGTTCAAAAACTGCTTATTACGACAATAGTATTTTACAGGTGCTTGCGGACAACACTTTTTCCCCCCAGTGCACCACATCTATGTTCAAGTCTAAGCTAGCAGCATGCGTGTGAAGCACCATGTTTGGTATGAGGGAAGAGGAGCACAGAGAAATAAAGGGTATTAGAGTGGTGTGGGGACAGTGGGCCTTAGGCACGACTGTGTCTTTCAAGTCGAGGAGGGCATATCTGGGCATGTAAGTGGGTTGATGGGGACCTCCTTGAGTACATTCTGGACTGAGTCCCAAGGTTGCATCTTATAGGGTCTTGGCAAGAATCCACATGGCCTGTTTGTGCAGGTGCATCATAAATGTCCCGGGGGCCCATCTCATGTCAGATGAGCCAGGTGTGCAATAAGGAGCACTGCAATCCTCATGTGAGCCCTGTGTGGATGGCTCTGATCATCGCAGGGGTGTGTCACTTCAGGGCAATGGAGGTTAGACTTTATGCAGATGCTCTGCCTCTCCCCATATTCTCTTTTCCCAGCTTCTGGTCATGTTTCAGGCATCTAATATCACAAAATGAAGTCAGACAACTTCCCAGTGGAGTCCTTTAGAAGAAGCACCTGCACTGACCTGACGTTCTTTATTGGGAAATGTATGGCTGCTTTTATGTCTTTGTAAGTGACATGAGCTTGTCTGGCAGGTAAGGGTCTGTATTATGATTACATTCATCTTCTTTTTGGCTATCTGCACATATTGGCTCTCTCAGAGACTCTCTAAACTCTGTGATGTGGTCTGGCTCTTTTTCCGAAGCTGTTGAACTTCATCTCTTAGGTGCTAAGTGGACCTGTTGACAGTTTCCATGCAGCTGGTCTTTATGATTTTTTTTTATTTTTATGATTTCATTTCTAATCAAGGCAAGCCTCTCTCTATGCCAACACTGCACTACCACATACACAGATACTTTTACACTGCTAAAAAAATACTGTTGTTGCAACCTGCATGCAAATATTTAAGAGGTGGTGAAAACTATGTTGCTTAATCTGCTTAAAACTGCATTAAAGAAATAGGATTTTGTGTCACTACCTTCTATCTTGTTCTATCCTTGTCCTCTATATTTTTTGGCATTGTATTGTATTGCAGGGCAGGGGTTTTCAAACTCTCTAAAAGACTGCCAAGACAATTCTTGGGAGTTTGCGGGAAATACGAGAGAAGGAAAGATTTACAAATTGTATATTTGGAGCTGTCAAAGTTATTAATTAAACGTTGTTTATTTAAATGAAGCTATTAACTGAATTTAACACAGTAATTTGATATTATTACTGCTTCATTCTACTTTCTAAAAACTACCCCGAAAGCCATTAAATTAATTAATCATTATTTTATTCTATTCACAGCATTTCATTGTAAGATCTAAAAACAAGCTGTTTTTATGTTTAAGGTTTATACATCAAATTACTCTGACAGATAAAAATAGAAAAACACCTTAATAGTTATAAAATAAAAAACTTAACTTAATATAAAGTAAACATCTTCCAGATAATTAAAAAAATAAATAAAAATAAAATAAAGCATAAAAGCTGGTTTAGAAATTTATTAAAAAATAAATAAAATAAAGTAATATCTCATACTTAAAGGGGACATCCAAAATTGAAAATTCTGCCATCATTTACTCACCCTCACATCATTCCAAACCTGCATGAATTTCTTTCTTATGTGGAACATAGAAAAAAGATATTTTGAGAAATGTCTCAGTGTTTCTTGACCATACAATACTGTAGAAGTCAATGGTCATCAAAACAGCCTGGTTACCAACATTCTTTAAAATATCTTCTTTAATGTTCTACAGATAAAAAAGAAAGTCATACAGGTTTGGAATGACATTAGTGTGAGTAAATGATGACAGAATTTGATTTTTTTGGTGAAATATTCCTTTTTCTTACAGTAAAAAGTGGTCTTTATATGTGAAAAAAAATGTTGCTATATGTGAAAATATATGATATTATATTTCAGTAAGGGGGTCCCTCACAAGAGGATCATCATGTTTGGGGGTCCTGGGCATGAAAAAGTTTGAAAACACCTGAAACATTCTGTCCTGCTTCAGATCCCTCAGTTCATACTATCTCAGTAGGATTTCTTGACATGGTGGTGTCTGCTCTCTCATTCTTCCTTTTCTTCTCTATGGGCACACACAGTGTTCTGTGTCAGAACCTTAATGGTGGACAGAGAAGACACAGGCTAACAAGACCCTGTGAAGCACCTAATTGGTAGTTCTGTCATGTAACTACCTGCATCTGAGTCAATGGCAACAGAAAGCTACCACTGAGTTCATTTTAACAGGTTTAAGTAGAGGGTGTTCACTGGAGCATATCACCAATCAAGAGAAAATGTCCTTCATGTCACATGTATGGTCTGTAATAGTCATAATTCATGCACTGATAAAGAAAGGGCACTAGCATAACATCTATAACGGTTCTTTAGCTTCTGAATATATTTCATCTCCATTATATTACTTTCTACTATATTACAGTGCCATAAATTGCTTTGTGAGTGAGTGTTGTGCGTTTGTAATTTCCACATATGTCTCAGTAATCATTGTGACTAACTGGCGGAAGGGTGAGATTGTTAGGGCTTAGGCCAAATGCTGCTCATTAATGCACAGAGACAGCCAACCTCCTCACAGGACCGACCGAAACAGAATAAATCTGGACTGACCTCCCCAGTCATATCACAGCTAATAGAGCACAAGAGTACAGGAGTGTCCACGATGAAGTTTAAAATGCATATGTCAAGTTAGAAATAAACACTTTGTATTCATGATGGTTTCATATGTTTATGAAAAAAAAATCTATGCCATTTTTAAGAAGTTTCAGCAGTTTAATGACTCTAAAAATGTCATATGGTCTAACCACCAAGTAAAAAGAAAATTATTTATAATTAAATGTATATATTTGAATACTATAAAAAATGTTTATAAATATTATTGTCACATAGAGGCCGTAGTAATCGCACAATGACAGAGAATTAAACAAAACCAGTCTTTATTAATAAATCCAACAGGGAACATGCAGAAGATCACAAGGAATCAGCATAGAACACAACCACATAAACTACAGACAACACTGAGCAAAGAACACAAGGAGCTAAAGGCTTAAATACACACAGGGATTAATCAACATAATGTGGAACAGGTGCGTAACTCAAATCAGAAACCATAGCAGGAAGGAAGGAGCCAGGAAGGAGATGATGGAGGAAGGAGCCAGATACAGACCCAAAGCACAGCCAGAACAAGGACCCTCAGTGGAACCAATGGAGGGAGGAGCCACGGTGGAGTCAGGAGAGTTGGAGACCCGGGTGGAGCCGAGGAGACGAAGAGACCTGGTGACACTGAAGGACCTAACTGAAGTCCGAAGTCTGTGGCGTAGGCAGAGTGACGACAGACCAAGGCGGAGCTGGAGGGGCAAGGGTGCCCGGTGGATCCGTAAGGACGATGGTCCCAGGTGGAGCCGAGTGGGTGAGAAGCCAAGCCGGAGCTGGAGACCGGAAGGCCCGAGATGGATCCAAGCAGCAAAGCGGCACTAACAAAAGAGGGGCCAAGGGACTGAAGGGAGCCAGCGAAGGCAGGACTGAAGAACTGGATGGCTTAGGCAGAAGAGGCGGGAGAGGGATGCTGGGTGAAACCATAAGCGATAAAGGAGACTTGGAACTGGACGAAACCATCAGTGACAAAATAGATTTGGAACTGGGCAAAACCATCAGCGATGAATGAGACTTGGAGCTGGACGCAACCATCGGCAACAGGAGATTTTGGGGACTCAAATAATAATGTAGAAACCTGGCACAGCTCACCCTCAGCAGCGGAAGTATGGGCAGGACTCTCATTTATGCCCTCGTACTCCATGAGGATACCCAATGGGACAGACGGTGTTGATGGCTCATGCACCTGGTCAGACTCTTTGTGGGGCTCAGGCTCCGGGACGAAGATGGCTTCAGTATTCAGCTACAGCGCTGTCTTCGTGGCGGGCTCGGTCTCACAGTCTGCTGTGGGCTCAGGCTTTTGGTCCATGATGAGGTCCGTCTGGCTGGGCTCTGGGTCCAGAGTGAGGCTGGTGTTGGCCTCATTTGCGAGGCTGATGGTAAACAGGGATTCGCAGTTAGCCATAACCCTGACATTTATAATATTAAATATATTTATTTAGATATTATAATTTTTTTTTTGTGGAGTCATAGCTCTACATTTTACCAGAACAAACCTTTTCTTGCCATAAAAAAGTAAAAGTATCTAATTTAGTAAAAGACTTTGACCTAGACATGAGGAGATATCATTGATGATATCTATGATATCATTTCCAGTTATTGTTCTGCATGATTCTTCATGTAGATTGCACCATATGACTTTGATTTGGAAGACAAACATTTTTCAAACATTAATAACAAATACAAAGTTCTGGCATGAAACTCTAATGGGCAGGCTAATAGGTCCTTTAACTCAACCTGCTCATAATCACATCATTATCTATAGGACACAGATGATTGGTTCCTGCTGTATTAGTAGCCAATGAGCTTGTGTGCTCAATCTTTAAATACATGAGTTAGCATTTGCTTAGCAGTGCAGTGTGCTTCAGAAATCATCAAAGATAAGTACATGAGTTTTTATACTATATCACCGTGCGTTTTTGCGTAGTCTGCTCTATCGATTCTATGTCACGTCAACAGTCTATTTAATGCTTAGAGAGAAATACTAAGCATTTTAGCAGGTAAGGATACAGAGACAAGCTTGCTGAACTTTAAATGGAAACAGGTTTTGCTTTTGTATTCATATTCTAACGAAGCTACAGCAAGTATTTTGTACAGCAGCAGCAGCAGCAGCATGGATAACAAATTCAGATAGCAATGTAGCGAATATCAACAACAATCGAACGCCAAGGGATGCGCATGCGCGACGAGCAGTGATGGCTGCTTAGTATCGATGGTCCGCCTCAGATGTCCGTTTTTCTAAATTATTTTTCCCTACCAAGTTTCTAGCCGAGTTTCAAGTACTTCCCTTGTTCTAGAGACATTCCAGATGGCATCCAAATGGGAATTAATTCACTCACCTGCTAAGAAAAAGCCGAAAGACGCCATTGCCGAGATACTAGACAAGCAACTGAGCGCCATAAAGTTAAGCATGACGGCGATTGTTCGTGAGGATATATCGACGATTTCTACGCGTCTGGATTCTTAAAATCGTTCGACGACATATTAGTTTTGCTGATTACAATTTAGTTGTTGGCATGGACGCTAATGCAGTTTGTAATCCCTTAATTGATCAGGCTTCTCAGTCATTAAATGATCTTATTGTGGATAATGACCTGTGTGATATCTGGAGAGTAAAAAATGAGAACTGTAGGGACTATACATTTTACTCTGCACGTCATAAATCATTTTCCAGGTTAGATTATATTTTAATTACTAAATACCTTACTCAATGTGTAAACCACACTGATATCCTACCCATTCTGATCTCAGATCACTCCGCTGTAGTTTTTAATCTGTCTTCTCCGATTATACCTCAAAGTCCAAAAAGATGGCATTTTAATACAACCCTTTTGCAAAACGAAGACTATGTTAAACAGCTACGTTTTGTTTCTTAAAGAAAACACACGCTCATTTATTAATCCACAAATCCTATGGGAAACAACTAAATGCTTTTTGAGAGGAAACTGTATTTCTTTCGCTTCTTATATAAATAAATCCAAAGCAAAAGAAATATCTCACCTTGAGGGCCAGATTAAATTATTAGAGAAGGATCTTAAAAAAACTTTTACAGAAAAGAAGAGTAGGATTTTAGGGAATCTAAGAACTGATTATAAAGCAATTTTACTAAAAAGGGCAGAATTTCTCATACACCGCACTAAACAAAACTACTATTTTAATGGAGAACAGCCCAGTAAACTAATGGCTTTAAGGTTGAAGCACACCGAGGCTCTCTCCTCAATAACAGCCATTAAGGATAGTGCAGGCGACCTTCACACAGCTCCGGGAGAGGTGAACAGGATATTTAAAGAATTTTACGAGCATCTCTACAGATCAGAGGTGGGAATGGACGAACAACCTGGTATTGAATTTTTATCAAAACTAAATCTCTCTCACCTAAACGATGAGCAACAGACTTTTTTTGATTCTCCAATAGAATTGAAAGAACTAAAGGAGGCTTTAGAGTCAATGAATAAGGGTAAGGCACCTGGTCTGGATGGTTTACCCCCGGAGCTGTATTTGGTGCTATGGGATCTAATTGGACCACTACTTCTCGACTCTATAAATTTTGCGATAGATACAGGTCATTTCCACAGAGATTATAATACTGCCGTTATCTCTCTGGTTCTGAAAAAAGGGAAGAACTCCCTTTGCTGTTCAAGCTATAGGCCGATTTCATTAATTGGTACGGATGCTAAGGTATACGCTAAAGTTCTAGTCAATCGTTTAGGAACAGTTGCCAGTTCCTTAATTTCCCAAGACCAGACAGGATTTCTCACAGGACGTTTTGCTAAGGATAACGTAAGACGCCTTTTGAACATTATTGACTCATCCGATCTGACAAACGAACAACGCGCTATCCTCTCACTAGATGCTGAGAAAGCCTTCGACCGGGTTGAGTGGAGATACCTATGGTCTGTCTTAACTCGATTCGGTTTTGGCTCTCGTTTTATTCACATGATCCAGACTCTCTATACTAACTCTTCCGCATGGGTTTCTACAGGTTTATGCTGCTCAACCGCTTTTCAGTTGAAGAGAGGCACGAGACAGGGTTGCCCGTTGTCGCCATTGCTATTTGCAATCTCATTAGAGCCTTTGGCGCAGGCAATTCGTCAGGATCACATAATCTCCCCTATAACTATAGGCTGTTCCAAACATTATATTTCTCTCTTTGCGGACGATATCTTGCTGTATATGTCTAACCTTTCCACTTCTCTCTCCTAATGTCTTAAAATATTTAAAGATTTTAGCAATATCAGTGGTTACAAAATTAACTGGGAAAAATCTGTATTAATGCCCCTGTCTGCATCGGCCGATACTGCATTAGTGTCCACCCCGATCCCAATTAGTAAGACTTAATATTTAGGAATTCAGATCTTTCCCACACTGCAGGCTGTTGTCAATCAAAATTATATCTCTTTATTCACTGCTATTAGACAAGACCTACAGAGATGGTATGCTCTTCTAGTTTCACTACAAGGCAGGATCACAATCATCAAAATGAATATCCTTCCTAGACTTTTATTTTTGTTTTCCATGATCCCTCTTTCTCCTTATAGAAACTTTTTTAAATAAATTAACTCATTGATTACAAAATTCATTTGGAACAAGAAACGCCCAAGAATTAAACTCAAAACGCTACAGAGAAGGCCTGACAAAGGAGGTTTAGCACTTCTAAACTTCCAGCTGTATTTCTGGGCATGTCAGCTGCGCTCTCTCAAGATTTGGTTAGAGACTGATACAAAGATCGCTTGGCGTGATATGGAAGCATCGGCAGTGCTTCTGCAACAGCTTCAGGATGTGTTATTTACAGGTTTACCAAAGAAAGCCCAGAAGTTTGGAAACACAATCGTGGGTAATTCTCTTAAGATTTGGCGCGATGTTTGCAATTTTATGGGAAGTTCTATTAAGTTTACAACTGAATCCCCGATTTGGCATAATCATCACTTACAATCTGGTAACAAACCCTTTGTTTTCAAGCCATGGTCTGATCAAGGTGTACATGTTCTGGGTGATATATTCAACAGTCACGGATTAAGGTCCTTTCAAGATCTGAAAGACTGCTATAATCTTCCTGGTCATTCCTACTTTCTGCATTTAAGGTTGAGAAGTGCAATGCGTGCATATGGCGTACTGTGGAACTGTAACCTGGACTCTCATTCTCTGTTGGACTGTGTGAATTTTTCTCAGGCACGAGGGGCAGTGTCATTCATTTATAACAGATTACTCAAGCAGTGCTGTGGCACACTCCCTATCACTACTATATGGGAAAAGGAACTGGCCCATTACAAACCAAACTGGGATTGGATTTGGGAAAGTATTCCAACGATGTCCAAAAATCTTGCCCACCAACTAATACACTACAAACTCATCCACAAGGCTTACGCTACTCCATATGTCCTGCACAAAATGAAGCACTTGCCTACCCCTTTTTGCTTACTTTGTAATTCAAATACCGTGGGGACCTATATGCACGTTTTATGAGTGTCAACATATTGGTAAATTTTGGGATAAGGTTTTTCAAGTCTGGACAGAGCTGTGTGACGTGGTTGTCTTTAAACATCCCAGTCTTCGTCGGCTGAATGATGATAGTGAGCTCAATCTGAAGATCCTTCACACTGCTCTAACTGCAGCCAAAAAGATAATTTTTAAAATCCGGCATGAACCCACATCCCCAGCATTTAAAATACAGGTGCTGGTCATATAATTAGAATATCATCAAAAAGTTGATTTATTTCACTAATTCCATTCAAAAAGTGAAACTTGTATATTATATTCATTCATTACACACAGACTGATATATTTCAAATGTTTATTTCTTTTAATTTTGATGATTATAACTGACAACTAAGGAAAATCCCAAATTCAGTATCTCAGAAAATTAGAATATTGTGAAAAGGTTCAATATTGAAGACACCTGGTGCCACACTCTAATCAGCTAATTAACTCTAAACACCTGCAAAGGCCTTTAAATGGTCTCTCGGTCTAGTTCTGTAGGCTACACTATCATGGGGAAGACTGCTGACTTGACAGTTGTCCAAAAGACGACCATTGACACCTTGCACAAGGAGGGCAAGACACAAAAGGTCATTGCAAAAGAGGCTGGCTGTTCACAGAGCTCTGTGTCCAAGCACATTAATAGAGAGGCGAAGGGAAGGAAAAGATGTGGTAGAAAAAAGTGTACAAGCAATAGGGATAACCGCACCCTGGAGAGGATTGTGAAACAAAACCCATTCAAAAATGTGGGGGAAATTCACAAAGAGTGGACTGCAGCTGGAGTCAGTGCTTCAAGAACCACTACGCACAGACGTATGCAAGACATGGGTTTCAGCTGTCGCATTCCTTGTGTCAAGCCACTCTTGAACAACAGACAGCGTCAGAAGCGTCTCACCTGGGCTAAAGACAAAAAGGACTGGACTGCTGCTGAGTGGTCCAAAGTTATGTTCTCTGATGAAAGTAAATTTTGCATTTCCTTTGGAAATCAGGGTCCCAGAGTCTAGAGGAAGAGAGGAGAGGCACACAATCCACGTTGCTTGAGGTGTAAAGTTTCCACAGTCAGTGATGGTTTGGGGTGCCATGTCATCTGCTGGTGTTGGTCCACTGTGTTTTCTGAGGTCCAAGGTCAACACAGCCGTATACCAGGAAGTTTTAGAGCACTTCATGCTTCCTGCTGCTGACCAACTTTATGGAGATGCAGATTTCATTTTCCAACAGGACTTGGCACCTGCACACAGTGCCAAAGCTACCAGTACCTGGTTTAAGGACCATGGTATCCCTGTTCTTAATTGGCCAGCAAACTCGCCTGACCTTAACCCCTTAGAAAATCTATGGGGTATTGTGAAGAGGAAGATGTGATATGCCAGACCCAACAATGCAGAAGAGTTGAAGGCCACTATCAGAGCAACCTGGGCTCTTATAACACCTGAGCAGTGCCACAGACTGATCGACTCCATGCCACGCCGCATTGCTGCAGTAATTCAGGCAAAAGGAGCCCCAACTAAGTATTGAGTGCTGTACATGCTCATACTTTTCATGTTCATACTTTTCAGTTGGCCAAGATTTCTAAAAATCCTTTCTTTGTATTGGTCTTAAGTAATATTCTAATTTTCTGAGATACTGAATTTGGGATTTTCCTTAGTTGTCAGTTATAATCATCAAAATTAAAAGAAATAAACATTTGAAATATATCAGTCTGTGTGTAATGAATGAATATAATATACAAGTTTCACTTTTTGAATGGAATTAGTGAAATAAATCAACTTTTTGATGATATTCTAATTATATGACCAGCACCTGTATATAAACTCAAAAATATTGCATTGTTAGAATGCACAACAGTGAGAATTAATAAAGCCAAACCAAAAACACTTAAGGCATGGGCAGAATTTATTGGGAAAATCTCCCATATAATATCTCATTAGAGCAGCTGTACTGTTCACTCTTTAAGTCTAGGAAGAAGGAGCAGTTGGAATCTTAGATCTGTGCTGGTGCTATCTACTCAACCCCCCTCCCCCCTCCTTCTCATTTTATTTATTTTTATCCATCTATTATTATTTATAATTTATTATTGTTATTCATTTTATTTTTTTACATATGCAAACCTTGGTTTTGTATATAGTTAAGCTGTGTCACATGTTGACCATGTTCTATTCTGCAATAATAATAATTAAAAAAAAAAAAAAAAAAAAGAAACCCAATCGAACGCAGCAGACGTTGCGGTGCGTACCGTGTGCAGGCCTAAAGTTACCTGTTGCTAATTTGAGTGAGATGAGTTGTGTCGGCTAATGAGTTGATCATGCAATGTGGATATTATCATGATTAAAATGCAAAAAATGTTTTCATCTTATTTACATACTAAGTACGCGAGCAGCTGTATTCAGATTTATATTAGGCATATACTATTTCATAACTACAGGACAAACAGCGATTTTGCAATGTCGGTATGTTACCGTCATCTAATTAATAGATTTCACGTAGAATGATATTTATCATTTCAACTTACTTAGTGCCAAGGCAGTTCCATGTATTCTCAAACGAGCAAGAGCGCCTCAGTTGATGCTTTAATATGTTTTTTGTGTTACAATCTGTATAGTATAATCTATATGCGGTGTGTTGCAGCGGCAGGCAGTGTGGCTGATTTATGGACACGCATTGTTGATCTGAGCGGTGGCTGCACGTCTGTCAGAAATCACTCTCTCTGCTTAATACGCCGAGGTATTCGTTAACAACAGGAGTGTAAATAGGAGACACTTTGCAGTGTGGACAGCTCAATGACGTAGCGGAACTTCCGAGTTCGCTACTGAGATGAGTGAGCATTTTTGCACACTCTCACGGCCATACGTTTTTATTGTGTTTATACTGCGAAGACCGACAGTCGGTCGCACGCTGTGGAATTTAGGAAGTGATGTTATGGGATTCACTGTCAAATTGTATCGATTGACATTGTAACACCTATCCCGTTAACTTTTATTTAAGTGCTACATAAAATAAGGGACCAACCAGACCAATCTTACTCATGAGTCAAGTGTATTAAACAGTCACACAAAGCATTCATGATTCAACATGACACCACTATCTGACAGTCAAACAGTTGGAACCAGAGGATAAAAAAAATACAGTCCATCACATAAAGCATAGTCCTTGGTTTATCATCAGTTAGGACCATAAGCTTTGCTCAGTCTTTGTTGAAAATGGATAGAGAAAACAGTACTTAAATGGCAAGATGATCCACAGCAGAGTTCAATCATCAGAGAGCTTTGTCAATGTTTGAAGTAAAACGTTGTCTAGCAACAGGTAACAGTCAAGTAGTAAATGGAAATCAACTCTTAGTTCCCATCTTCTCAGTTGTTTAAGCCCCCAAGTAATCCATATACGTTCAGAACACAAACCCTCTGTAAACAAAATTCAAACAAAAAAACCATAACCATGTGCTATGAACATTAATTATTAACAAACCAAAAAAAAAACAATGACAATTACTTACAGTTGAGCTTAGAACTCTAAAGTTCCTCAACCAGGGTACAAAGGCTACAACCACCATGAGGCAAGCCTCTCTTTGCAGGTAGAGAACCAGCTTCCTGCCATTTCTCCTTCTTTGTTCCCTTAAATAGGCCAACTCATACACCTCAAATAGAGCGCCCCCTAATGCTCAGGTGGGTAATAACAGTAAATCAACTGGAGAAAACTACTGGTATACATTAGTAACAGGAAAACTGTTACAACATAACCATTGCATGGGACAAAGATATAATAGTAATGCATTAGCATGCAACTCAGACAAGATAGAAATATTGATTCAAAATATTTTGAGTTTCTATTGAAATCTCATTCATATAATGACTTGTAAATCTAAATGTTTCACAGTATTCCTATTCTTATGGTGGAGACGTTGCTTGTACAGCATCTGTATTAAAGCACCCTCACTAAATTCTGGGAAATTTCCGGATTCTGGAACCGGGCTGGGCATTCATGTCTAAACATAAACCTTTTCTTTTAATCTATGAAACACTGACTATGCTTATTTGTCTTAAAAGGGTGTTTACAGTCTGCACTGATGTAGGAGTAAAATACAAGCATACAGCAGCAGCGATACGTATTTTATACAACAGCAAGCCATCACTGCAACTAAGCATAGAGGACATGAGAACGTATTGACATTCAACCGGGGCTCACTTATTTGCTCAACTTTCAACAACACTTCAAGGCTGATGTTTTCATGTACCTACGTGTGTTTTGGGCTGGGTCAGCTGATGCGTGTTAGTGTCATGCTCTTTAATTTTCCGTTCATCCGAATGAGTTTACTTTTATAATAGGAGTATACAGGGTTTGACAATGACATTACCAAACGATGCTACATCATTATACTATTATTTGCTCAGGTGGTCGTGGAGGGTTTCTTATCTCTATTAGCCTGCGACGTTTTACCATTTGTTAAAGCCACACATAATGCGCGTTCTAATTGGTATGTTTGGCTCAGACACACATAGTCATAGGCCACTAGAATTAAGCCATTCGGCGTGGTAGCCCAGGCACACATAGCCATATTGTTCACTAGAGCTAAGCCATTCGGCGTGGTAGCCCAGGCACACATAGTCTAATAGGCCACTAGAGCCAAGCCTAACGGCCCAAAATTACTTAGTTGTGGCATGCATACACTGGTATGTAGGCACACATGTAGCTAACACCACATTAAGTCACCAGGGACACCCCTTTAAAAAGGGGGTAAACTAGTTCACATAGGGCTACACTGCAAGATGCTTCACGCGCCTTATATGCACCTCATGGCAGCCCACATGTCTAATGGCAAGATCTGCTTGGGGGGAATAATGCGTAGGCAGATCTAGTCCGCCAAGACCAAGCATATGCCCCATTCTCATACTCAAAACTAATGGGCCAGGCACACATAGATAGCATACACACGGTTGCTATGGCTCTTCGGAGCAGCAGCAGTACATATGTTTTGGCGGTAGATCTGCTGGGGGGTGAGGGTGAATCATCATCTTGCCTTCTGCATTGATGGGGGATTTTCTGACATACAGTACACTTGGCTTGTATTGTTCAAATATCATGTCACCTGCTCTGTTGGGGGGTTATTCATGTACGCTATATTGTACAGCAGCAGCATGTCTTACTTGCTCACAGCAGCGTGTCGTGTATGTATTGGCAGTAGCAAGTCCCGTACTTGCTCTGCAGCAGCAGCAGCAGCAATAATCAACAGCAGTAGCAGCAGCAGCAGCAATAAAGCAGCAGCAGCGTAGCAGATCTATTCCGCCAAGACCAAACACATCTACATTGTCAAACCCATTACCATGCCAAACACTCCGAGAGTTGTCATGACAGAAAAGCAGTTTTGCTAAAGTATTTTGTAAATATATATTTTTTCTAAGAAATAATAATACAAGTTTAACTACTTAAGTACTCAACCAGACTTCTTAACAAGGTGCTATTTTCAAGAATTTGGTTCTTTTAATGAGGTTTTTTCTCTTCGTTTTGATATCAGGACAATATCACCCTGACATTTTTTAATATGTGCCCATAAAAATAAAAAAAAGAAGAAAATGATTTTTGCTCATCATAGAAGAGGTGTATGTGAGATCATTGTATGTAAAACTAACACTTTTAATGCATTTTTGAATAGATAGAACAAAACAAATTAGCATCATGTCACTGACCCAAACATGAATGTGATTGTAATGCAATCACGTTCTGGTTCAATGAGTTTCCCAGGTCACGTAGCATACAATGCATAAACCGTGTACTCAAAATGAAGGCAGCAATAACAGCAGATGCACAATGCAATCGAGTGTGTGTGCATCTGTACGTGTATCCAATGAAAGGAAAGCAACATCTTAATCTGAACCCAACATTTTATCACTTAGAGGTGTGAAGCTTTAAGAACCGTCAGGGACCCTTTAAGATTAGTCAGGGACCCTGAATGTTATTTTCATTGCCACAGCTGATTCTAGAATATAGTCTGCATGTCATTCTCACCCACCATGCAGCACTCGTATAAGGCTATCGAGTTTGAGTATGACTCACCTTCCAAATGCTTTATTTAATTCTCTCTCTCTCTCTCTCTCTCCATCACGCTCACTCTGCTTCCATTCACAACACACACTGTGGCAGTATAATGAAAATGAAAAGGGGAAAAAGACAGAGAGAATACAAAGATCAGTTCTATACATCATGTTCAGCCACACACATTCCAAGCTGGAATGAGATTTTGGGGCTTTGGGAAAAGTGTCTTTATATCTGATTGAAAGGATACACAAAAGCTAACAGAACATAAATCAGATTTGCGGCTTTTGGTGTGAAGCAGCAGCAAAATGTATGAATATTATTGAAACTGTAACCTTTAATAGCTGCTGTGAGACTGTAATTCTCAGTTCATTCTGTTTTTTCAGTGTAAAAAAAGCAACATGACAAAGGATCTCGAATACTGCCTTGTTGTATGTTCTCTCTGCACTGCATTTGAAGCTTGTGGTGTCATTTCCAGCAGAGCCACTGGGTTCACTGGGGCTTGCAGACTCCTCAGTTACCACTGTGTTTTGCTGCCATTGCTGCCATTGTTATGATAACAATAATAAAAAAATGTTGCACTATCATAAATTTTCATTTGGTCCTGAAATGCTACAGAAGACAATAGCAGACAACATGTTTCAGGCTTGACCTGAACCTCTTAACCACTGTTAAATGAAATATTTGAAAAATACTTGTATAACTGACATAAACAGGCATAAGCCTGTTTGCATCATTCTTAAAATTAAGTATTTTCATGTGCCCACACTCTGGGTTAAAAACAACCCAAGCTGGGTTGAAAATGGACAACGCTGGGTTTGTCCACTGCCCCAAAATAAACCCACAGCTAAAGGAGAGGGGGCTCTAACTCTGACGCTTCAGAGGCACAACTCGGAAAAGACTCAGCTTCCTCTGCATTAGGTAAGTTAGGCCTAAGATGTTTTTTTGACTCTTTGTATAGCAGTCGTTCATTATAAATTTTAAATGTAGAATATATGATACATGATATAACTGTATGAAATGTAGAGTATATGTTAGATATATAGCCACCATAGACATTTAGAGGGACTCCCCAAAGTCTCCCCAAGAATTAGAAATTGCCCCTCAATATTTTATATTCTTGATGCTGCTCTGCTGCACTTCATTACGCGCAGCTCTTTTTATTATTTTGATGACAAAAATGTGAAATGTGCAAATGTGAAACTTCACCTATGAAATAACTCGCCTTAAAGGAATTTTGTAGTTCTAACTTTTCTGCATAAATGCCACTTGAAATTCATAAATATTTGTTTTGAGCATTAGCCAAAGCTCAGCTCCTGTGACTGGTGTAAAATCAAAGATGAAATGACTGTTCAGAAGCCATTCTTGTATTTAAAAATGTATTGAAAAACATAAGTATCTGCAGTGTGTCAAAATCTACTGGGAATAAGAGAAAGAGCTCAATGTGTGTTTCTTTCAAATGAGAGAGTGTGTGTAGGTGTGCGAGGACTTGCTGACACTCTTATTTCTGCAGTGAGACCCTGCCAAAGCGCCAGCTAGGCTGACGTGCATCTGAAATCTTATTTTCATTTAGTGTGCTAGTAAAGGGCTGGAGAGTTATGAGATATTATGAATTTGTTATGATTACGCACCTTTGTGTGGGCTCCAAATGACGTTGGCTAGACTATTGACTGTGAACTGAGCATTTCAGAGTCATTCAAAATGATGAACTCTCCAGTGAGCGTGTCTCAGTAAAAATTATTCCACTATCTATTCCACATGATTTTTTTTCAGCGACAACGTCAGCTTGATTGAATTTCATATTCCCATCATTTTTATTTAAATTTCTCTTTTTGCAATTACCTGACTTCTATTTCTGAATGTTTTTATTCTTTATAAACTTTGTTGTCTTAAAAAAAGCCTTAAGCACATTTTGAGCACATCCTTTGTTAATTATATCAGTGCTTGTGCATTATTAAAAAAAAATAAAAAACAAGATTATGGGAGGAATGGTGAGCCCTAGCATTCTGAAAGATATTGCAGATAATTTTAAAAGTTAAATAGTTTAAGACACAGATAACATTTTAATGTTGATATATGATTGTTGTGCTGTGTTTGTCAAAGATACCAGAATTATAGTCTAAAATGACTGAGGCACATTTAACAAAACCTTTTTATTTGCCAAGCTTTCTGGAACAGTCTGATCACTGCTCAAAGAAACTAAAAGATGGAGAAAACACACAAAAAGTGAGGGAGTGAAATGGCAAAAGTGAGGGTGAGAGAGAAATTGGCCCTTTATTACAGCATATCCTCTTTTAGAACCCATTCACAAAAATAATGATAACAATAAAGATAACTACTGTATAGTCATAATAACTATATTAGCAACCACACAAACAGATGATAATCTGTATTAAAGATTATCATAGGTAAGTGTGCGCTGCAGTTATGTTATCTATGGCTTTAAATGCTTGAGCTCTTTAAAGCTGTAAGGGTGAATTCTGTCAATGATTTTTTTTTTCTGAAATTGATTCCAACAATAGTGTTCCTCTGTGTCATTATCACTATAGGTGTGGTGTTGACTTCACTATTCTCATATAATTAGAATGATTACTAAAACTTTATCATTAAAATGATTATTCTTGGTGTAAACGGGCCTTTAGGCTGGTTATATATTGCTCATCTTTTTCTCCTCTGCTTTCCCCTGTGTCCCGTTTCTCTCTATGTAACATCTACCTCTCACTTTGTCTAGCTGACTCTCTTTCTGTCTCCCTCACTTTCTACAGCCTCCCTCTGTGTCTGTGCAGGTTCGGTGACTCATCTATTGACAGATAGGAGCATTGTGAATGCTGGGGGAGGGGATTGTTTTCAGACTTTCAGAGTTTCAAATGTACAGATAAAGATCCAGAGACTAATTCACTGAAAACAAAGAGTTTGCCTTGGTGTTGTCCATTACGACAGGACAAAAGATGAAGGGATAAAGCACAAAACAAGTACAGGCTGTGCTTAGAGAAAGCATGCTAAATAGACTTGAGTGAGGCGGATCATGAGAGATTAAATGGCATATAAATAGAGGCAGAGATAGAGGTAGACAGCCCTTAGAGACTGTGAATTGAAATTTCACCTTTTTTTTGATAATTATTGACAAAACTCCAGAGAATCTTGCTGTGCTGATTTGATTCCGATCTGGCCAAAAACCTAGGACTAGTTCACAAAAGTAGGTTTTTAAAAAAATTCAAAATACCCGAAAATTTCGCAGATCGATGGAATCGAAGGCATGCATTTTGTCCGTTTGAGCCAAGGATTCCAACAAAATAAGACGGTTTAGGAGTTATGGGCGACGTACTTTTCACCGTTGTAGCGCCACCGTCAGGCCAATCGGGGCGAGCCTTGGTGACGTTGTAGACGGTGAGAGTACTACTAGCCATAGTCTTATGGTTTGGTCTTCCCGATCACTTTTAGGGAGAATGCTGATCCTTGGAAATTTCAACAAATACAATAGGGTTTCAGCACTACGTGCTTGAACCCCTAATAATTATCTGTCAAAAATACTATAGCCCAACCATAAGCATTACTATCCAGATAGAATGTGATTTCTCAGTGGACGCCAGTTAGGTACAGTACAGTAATTTTGGTAATTTGCTCCATTACTTTATATTAAGGTTATCTGAGAAAACATATAGGCTTCATGTCTAATTTTGGCATAATTACATTTTTATAACTGTTATGTGTTTTGTTTAGTTTCATTGCAATGTTCTGTTTCATTTTCCCTGTCACCTGTTTTGCCTGTGTTCTAATTCATTAAGAGGGTCGCACACCGGACAAGAAGCGCAGTGCCAAAGACTTTAGATATACAAAGCCGGTGCACTCGTATTACTATGAATGGGAGAAAGTGCAATGCCCAATATGGCAGAATAAGTCCTGCCTTCTAGATAAAAGAGCCAATCGCCAAATGGTAAAGTCATTGTGTCACTGCAGCTGCCGTTAGATGCTCTGGTTGCTATATGTGGCCTTCTGGGCGCCTTCTCAACACCCCTAACCATTTACAGGTATATAGTTGGGCTATCAAACAACTAAAATATCTAGATGCACTGTAGGCCAATACAGGAATTACTCTATATCCTAATTAAAGGACAAAGGTGGCAACTGTTGTAAAGAAAACGATATTTTGTTACTATCGTAACCTCGGTTCCCTGAGATAACGGGAACGAGTATTGTGTCGAAGACGCTATGGGAAAACTCCTTTTTCTCTGATTTTGAAGCTTATGTCAAATTTAACAACGCAGTGCAACTGCACAGGCCAGAAGCCGAGCAGGGCTCTGCACGAGCTGATTGGCTGGTGAACTGTAACTAAACGAGCCTATGGCGATGCAGCGTAAGTGCACGAACTAATGGGTGCACTTCCCGGTATGGCGGGCATGGTGCCTATATAAGCATCTGAGCATCTGCCTATATAAGCGGCTCGCTTCGCCATAGGAATCAGGTTTAATCGACTGAAGCGATGATCGCCCAGTCGTGGAGCCTGCTAGCATGGCCGTCTATGCAATACTTATTCCTGTTATCTCAGGGAACTGAGGTTATGATAGTAACTGAGTATCATTCCCTTTCAATACGGTTCACTCGTATTGCATCAAAGACACTATGGGGAACTAGTCCAACAACGCCGTGCTAAGGCGGATCGACGTCAGTTTAAGACAATTTGTTAAGGGCCCTGAGAGAATAGAGGGTAGAAAAAGAGGCAGGGTTGCCCCAAAACCAGGGATCGGGCTGTGGGCTGGAGCCATCGGGGAGTAACAGTGGGTCGAGCGCACAGAGGTTGACGCATACTAAACAGAGAGTATCTGCGCCTGTAGCACAGGGACATCCAGGCTGTAGAATATGGCGAAGTTGGACGGAGAGGACCAGCCTGTCGGCGCACAAATGTCGCCGATAGACACACCACTGGATCACGCCCGGGAAGAGGCCATGCCTCTGGTGGAGGGGCTCTCACTCCAATACGGCATTGAAGGCCCACCGAAGCATAAGCTAATGCAATGGCGTCCACTATCCAGCAAGACAATCTCTGCTTCGTGACCAGCAAGAGAGGGCACAGCCCGGCCGACTGCGTTGGTTTGAAGGGTGGTCCTCTGAGGGCCCTAAGAACCGTAGACAGGTCCCACATGGGGACGGTACAGGGACGAGGCGGATTAAGCCTCCTAGCCCCCCTTAGAAAGCGAACAACCAAAGTGTTTCTGCCCAGGAATTGTGAGGCCACAGGAGCGCGATATTCTGCTATGGCTGTCACGTAGACTTTGAGCATGGACGGGGAGCGGCCCGCATCCAACAACTCCTGCAGAAAAGACAGCACCAATGGTATGTCGCATGAAATAGGGTCTTCTCCCCTGGTAGCACGCCAGCTGCGGAAGACAGACCGTTTGAGGGTGTAGAGGCATCTGGTGGATGGGGCTTTAGCCTTAGAAATGGTTTTTAAGACTCTAGATGGGAGTTCCACAGGCTCCCGTTGAGGGGCCATACATGGAGGGCCCACTGTTTGGGGTGGGGGTGCCAAATTGTCCCTTTCACCTGGGAAAGGAGGTCTTTCTTCAGGGGAATCGGCCATGGGGCTGCTGCAAGTATTTGCGTCAGCTTGGGGAACCAGGTTTGGGTCTGCCAGTGAGGAGCCACCAAAAGGACCGTGTGCTTGTCCTCCCTGATTCGCTTGATGACCTGAGGGAGTAGCGCGAATGGGGGAAAGCATAGAGGGGAAGGCTGGGCCAATCGTCCTTCAAAAAGAATATTCAGCAGTGAGAGTTGTCTTCTGAGGTGAAAAGGTCGACCTCTGCCCTCCCAAAGACACTCCAGATAATTTGAACCGTGTCGGGATGTAGCGTCCATTTCCCTGGGAGCACATTGTCCTGGGACAACGTGTCCGCCCCTTGGTTCAATCTGCCTGGCATATAGGCTGCTCTCAGAGAGCGTAGGTTGCGATATGTCCATAAGAGGAGGCGTCTGGACAGCTCGTGCAGAGGCCTCAACCTGAGACCACCCTGGACCACCCTCCCCTCTTCCTTTTCTGTGGATCAGGACTGCTTCTGAGGTGCAGGGTCCAGCGCAATCTTGGCCCAGGGTCCCTGGCGTTTAGGCACAAAGCGCTTAGCAGAATGGGGGTGCTGTCGAGACTCGGGCACAGGTCTGGGCTGAGAGCTTGCAGGCGCTGATCTGGCAGGCTGCTGGGTTGGCGTTGTCTTCTGGTGACCTGAGGCAGCTGAGCTAGAGTGCTTCAGAAGGAAGTGATGCAAGGCTTGTGATGACTTCTGGGCTTCAGTGAAGTGCTCGGCGAAACCGTCCACTGCAGGGCCAAAGAGACCAGTGGGGGAGACCGGCGAGTCGAAGAAGGTGGTTCTGTCCGCATCTTTGATCTCTGTGAGGTTTAGCCACAAATGGCGTACCAGCACGATCAGGGTGGCTATTGTTCTCCACGATGGCCTGGGTAGCGGGGCCAGGTCAGTTGCGCTGTGTGGATCTGAGCTGACATGAGCTCACTCGACTCTGGCCGCTCAGCTCTCTGACTCTGCTGTTTCTTCCTCCGAGGCTCCTGAGAGGGAAGAGACAGGAGAGTGGGAGGGGCAGATTTGCTCTCTGAAAAGAAAGCGATCCACGAGCACAGAGAGGAGAGAGACATACTCTCGCAGTGAGAGCAGCTCGCATCCGTGAGCACGGATTCTGCGTGGGCTTTGCCCAGACAGGCAACGCATTCATTGTGCTCGTCAGATGAGTGCAGAGGGGCTCTGCACATGCCACACTCGTGGCACGGAATTTGCATCAACGCCGCAGAAATTTGCTCAAAATGTGCTCTTTTCCTAGCGCCGGATGGCCGCAGGGAAATGGGAAACCGCTGTGCAGCAAGACAACTTGCTGGCGAGCGCTGATCAGCAGTGCAGCTGAAGCCGGTCTGCTTGCTTGCGGGAATCGCTAGTTCCGCTGCAGGGCACTTGAAAAGCCTGTCATATGATTAGCATAGCCTTCTCTGTCAGCCACGAGGGTTTCACATGTCATAAATGCAGGGAAATAGTCTGGCTGACCTAATAGTCTGGCATTAGCCAGCACTTTTAAATTAGCTTTGATGTCAGGTGCACTGGCCTGACATCAAAGCTAATTAAAAAGTGCTGGCTAATGCTAATCGTAAATACTCTTAAGATTATTATTCACGTCGGCACTAATGATGTCCAACTTCGCCAGGTAGAAATCACTAAAATTAACATTAAAGAGGTGTGTGAACTCTCAAGTACAATGTCAGACACTAATTTGCTCTGGCCCCCGCCCTGTTCTCCGGAGTGATGAGATACTTAGCAGACTGTCATCACTCAATGGCTGGCTAAGTGGTGTCCGCAGAATAATATAGGGTTCATAGACAATTGGAAAACTTTTTGGGGCAGACCTGACTTGTTGAAAAGAGATGGTATCCATCCCTCCTGGGATGGTGCTACACTTCTCTCTCTTAATAGGGCACATAGTCTTAGAGCTGAAACATAAAAAAACTGGGGCCCAGGTCAGGAAGCTCACAGACTGGCTAAACCGACTGTCTGCTAGCTGTCTCACGTCACAGAAGTCACATAAATCCCAACACAGAGACAATCCCAACACCTAGATATCATCACATAGAGACTGTGTCTGTTCCCCTGAATTAGTAATACAAAATCTTCCAAACCCTTTTAAGGGTAAAAAATTTAATTAATGTTCAACAAATAAAAACAGATATAATACAGATGAACAAAAGATAAAGCGTGGGTTGCTGAATATTAAATCCCTTTCTTTAAAAGCACTTATTGTAAATGATATAATCACAGATTATAAACTAGATGTGCTGTGTCTGTGGCACGAATTCAGCCTCTGTGGCTCCCTCCGATCGCCACTTGAGGGCTCCCTCACCGGAGTACTAACTCTATTTGGACTTAATTTCCCATCACCCACTGCCTGGCCCTGATTACTCGCTCACCTGACCCTCATCCTGTGGACTATAAAACACAGACACGCTCACACTCTGCAAAGTCTTGTTTTGCCACGGCTGACGTTTCTGAGCATTTATTCATGTGTATTGATCCTTCATGTATGACCTTGGTTTGTTCACCCTGTTTGATGTTCTGCTGCCTGCCCAATTGACCTTCTGCCTGTATTTCTGGATATTACCTGTTCTGTTTGCTGCCTGCCCCGACCCTGTGCCTCTTCATTAAGATTCTGCCTTGCCTGTGATACTGCTGTTGCCTGTGATTTACTTCTGTCTGTTTTACTATGAGTATCTACAATAAAGCTGCACATGGATCCCATGGCTTCTGACTCCTCGTTACAGTTTGACAGACACCTGGCTAAAACCAGATGATTACATTATTTTAAATGAGTCCACTCCCCCAAGATTACTGTTATAAACATGAGCCTCGTCTGAAAGGCAAAGGGGGAGGTGTTGCTGTTGTAAGGGACACAGGTCAATTTAGCTCAAAGGGAATTATTAATTCATTTATAGGGAATTTTAAAAGAGTCACTTATTTTACGACCGAGCAAATGAATCGTCCAGCATTCATTTAACGGGCTGTAACTATAAGCTCTGTAGTGGATATGAATATCCAAACTATAGTAAAAACACAATTTATTTTCAAGGTAACATAGATTGTCAGTTTAAGACATTAAATTCGTAAGCATAACACAAGATACTTCTCTTTAAAAATATAAATGAGACTTTATTGATTATTCTAACACATAAACTAATATCTAACACAAACACAAGCCCTTACACATTCATAGAAAGAAATTTGCAGAAAGAAAGGAAGTGAGGAAAGAATGAATTTTAAGAGAGTGAAATGATGAAATCCCAAATTTCTAGCAGTATATGCACTTCATAAGACCTGATCTGAATGAACCATCAATCATTAATTTAACCCTTCTATTGCTTCTTAGGCGGGGTTATTAGACTTTATATCAATGCACCAGTTCAGCTAAAATCTAGAGGTATATACTTGCATCTGTGATTTGTGTCTTTAAATGTGGATTCCTTTGTCGCTGTCTTTGGCTTGGAGAAAGGTGTTTCCCAGGTTCGTTGGATTGATGTCTTGGGAAGCCAATCACATTCTGGTGTGCTGGCGTATGAATGGAGTCTTACTTGTGACTGAAGTTTGAAGTTTGAGGCGGGCAAAGACTGTAGAGTCATTGATTAGCTTTGCGGCAAAACTTAACTTAGAACACGAGATTCTCAATGGAAAAGAAAGGAAACTAAGTACAGAAAGGAAAGTAAGTGAGACGAGAGTAGCTGGATGGCTTGAAGTTGTTTGTTCTTAACCCATTTTCATCTGATCTTGATATGCCTCGGTCTTCTTGTCATTGTCTTGTCATCTCGTCTGCTTGTCTAAATTGTCTGATTCTTTGTACATATCCGGAATTCTTAAACTGAGGTGTTTGTCTAACCTCTTTGAAAAGTTCTGACCAATTAGGTATCATCTTTGTTTCAGAGGTGGCTTTTCTCCTCCCCTCATCATAAATTACGTTATCACCTGGTCTCTTAACTTTCTATTAGCAGGGAGTACAGAGAGTATAGTTTAGATACGATTTCTATAAAAATACGATACATTTTACACAGATTTCATTCATGCCATCCTTTGAGTTATTAGAAATCAATCATGCACATAGTAAACAACACACCCTTCCAATCAACCATTCAAAAGTTATAACAATTACATGAATTGTGAGTGATCTAAGCCAGGGCTCTGAACCGGTTCAAGGAACGAAAACGAAAACCGGAAACGAACGAAATTTTGACCGGAACATAACCAGAAACTAAATCAAATTTAATCGTTCTGAACAAAAACGCTTATTTGAAATGGCCATTAACCGGTTAATAACGTTATTTTATCGTTCTGTTTAATATTTTGATTTGGCAGTCAACCAATCACGGATTCAAATAGTACAGCCTATGCAAATGTTACGCTGACGCATCCAACGTGAGTGAAATGCCTCCGCTCACGTTCTAAAGCCTGTGAAATGCCCGCGCTGACGTGCTCATGCTCAGCTGTCAAGTCATCATAGGTTAGGTAAGTCACAATGGCAATGCCCTGGCGTTAGTTTTTCCGATGATATATGTCACCAACCGTCAAGCATTTGGCCTACATTTAAGTGAAAATGAATGTCAAGTAATATGCAGCTTGTTGTGCGTTTTGAAACCAGCGAAAATTGCAGGATATGTAGAACATGAGTTCATACAACGTCACATCACGCATCTGCAGTGCTTCTGTGAACAGAGAAAACAGAATAAAACAATAGGCCTACATAACACATATAAAATAAAATGGAATTGGCCTATAGGCTACGCGAAATATTTCACTTAAATGATTAGGTCTATTAACAAAACGAAAGTGGTTCATTGTGGCGCACTCTATGATCTAGGAAAGGAAACAGACATTCTGCTTGTTTTCGTTATTTGAGTGCCTTTTGTAAATGTATTATGTATTAAGTATTATATAAATGAATTATGTCTTGCTTTTACCTGTATGACCATAAATTACGCAGTAGCCTACAGTTTACTGTCTTAGAAGGGAAAAAAAATTCCAGCGGTCGCCTCACGCGCGCACACAAATTCTTGCATTGCTTACTTGATATCGCAGCTGTTAAATATTAAAATAAAATACAATCAACCAAACATATAAAACGTTACACTGGTCAATTAAATTCTGCAATAGGCCTACAATCTGCCGTCTACCACCCATGACCACCGCCTGACTTTGCTGTTATGTGAAGGATGATGTCGATACTGCGAGTGAAGTATAAAGCTTACATAATAAATAGTTTACCATTCGTCTCGAAAATGGAAACAGTTGGATTCGTGCCGAATTCGTTTTGGCTTGACGTTTATTTAGCCTGAATAGGCCAACTGTTAACTTTAGATGTTTTGTGGTAAAATAAAATAGGGCAGTTTTGTTCATAATTTATGTTTACAAACATTATAAACAAAGCTATTTAGGCTAGGCTATTTGTAAACATTTTACTTTATTTAGCTACCGATAAATTAAATTATTTCTGAATAATAAAATGCGACGTATGCGTGACTTATCTTTTTTCCTCTCAGGAATCCATGGGTTTCAAAGACGTCACTTCCGCTATGCCCGCCACCATTTTTGTGTCCGACATGGCAACTTACATAGCAGCGCTTTATTGTACTGATGATCATCTTTAGCTTCCAGCGAGCACTCAAATAGCAACACAAAACATTAACTATGATTGTGGCTGTCATATTAATAACATTATAAATGTATACACTATTGTAATAAAATGTGAATTCTTTGGGCTTAGTTTCTGTGTTTCGGCGTGTTGTTACAGGAAGAACGCATCCACAACAGGAGCTACATTCACGTTACTTAGTTCAAGTTCATGCGTGCATGATTTTGTACAAATTTAAGTTGATCTTGTATAAATATATCTGAATTATTCTATATAGAATGTGTTCTGTTGAGTGAATTAACCTTCTAGCAAAGCGCTTCAGTTTATGGGTGTTCTCTTCAGCTTCAGCGCGAGCAGCTCAAACAGCAATGATGTTATCTAAATGTGATCCTTATTTTATTACTTCCAACTGTGTGTTGTCCCTTAAAAACATTTCTACAGTAGTGCCCACGAGAATAAGGTGGATATCTTGTACATGTAAACCGGAGAAAGTGTTACCAAAAAATCTATTACCTAACAAAAATATAAATAAAATAACATAAAATACCTAAATGCAAACAAGTCATTTGACAACATTATTTAGACAATAAAGAAACAAAATGCATGTGCCATGGTGGAATAAATAATTGGAAATAAGGAAATTATTTTAATCAAACCATATGTTGATGAAAATAATACGAGAACAATACAAGTGCTAGTTATTACAAATAATGCAATATTACAGTAATAGTAAACATCTTTAATGACTGTTTGAAATATCATCATTGCTGTTTGAACTGCGCACGCTGAAGCTGAAGAGAATGAATACCCATAAACTGAAGCTAGAAGGTTAATTAACTCAACGGAAAACATTCTATATAAGATAATTCAGATATTTATACAAAATAAAAATAATATTACAACTATTTGCACAAAATCACGCACAGATGAACTTGAACTTATTTATTGAACTGGATTTAGAAGAAAATAAACACAACCCTAGGTATTTATTTGATACAGTGGTTAAATTAATGAGAAATAGAGCTTCAACTTCTGATGTTTCCAAACAGCACAGCAGTAATGACTTTATGAACTTCTTTGCTTGCAAGATTAACAATATTAGAGAGAAAATTATAACCATGCAACCATCTACTACAGTATCACGTCAGACAGTGTACTGTAGTGTCCCTGAGGAAAAATTCCATTCATTCGTTGCTTTAGGACAGGAAGAACTTGTTAAATCATCAAAATCAACAACATGTATGTTAGACCCTATACCGACTAAGCTATTGAAAGAGATGCTTCCAGAGGTCATAGATCCTCTTCTTAATATTGTTAATTCATCTTTATCACTAGGATACATACCGAAAACTTTTAAGCTGGCTATTATTAAACCTCTTATTAAAAAACCATAACTTGATCCTAGAGAATTAGTCAATTAAAGGCCGATCTCGAATCTACCTTTTCTGTCGAAAATACTAGAAAAGGCAGTATCATCGCAACTACGTTCCTTCTTGGAAAGAAATGGTATCTGTGAGGATTTCCAGGATTTAGACCGTACCATAGTACTGAGACTGCTCTCATTAGAGTTACAAATGATTTTCTCTTATCATCTGATCGTGGTTGTATCTCTCTATTAGTGTTACTAGATCTCAGTGCTGCTTTTGACACTATCGACCACAATATTCTTTTGAATAGACTTGAAAATTATCTTGGCATTAGTGGAATTGCATTGGCATGGTTCAAATCTTACTTATCTGAACGTTATCAGTTTGTAGTAGTAAACGAAGAGATGTCATATCGATCACAAGTTCAATATGGAGTACCGCAAGGCTCAGTACTAGGACCGTTGCTTTACACTCTTTACATGCTACCCTTGGGAGATATCATTAGGAAGCATGGCGTTAGTTTTCACTGTTACTCTGATGATGCTAAGCTCTATATTTCTTTGAGCCCTGACGAAACTTACCAATTCACAAAATTAACGGAATGCATAGCTGATATAAAAAATTGGATGACCAGTAATTTCTTACTACTAAATTCAGAAAAAACTGAGATTCTAATTTTTGGACCAAAAACTTCTTCACGTAATAACCTAGAATACTGTCTAACACTTGATGGCTGCTCTGTTAAGTCTTCGTCATCAGTTAGGAACCTGGGTGTGCTCTTTGATACCAATCTTTCATTTGAAAGCCATGTTTCTAGCATCTGTAAAACCGCATTCTTCCATCTTAAAAATATATCTAAACTATGACATATGCTCTCAATGACGAATGCGGAACAGTTAGTTCATGCATTCATGACCTCAAGGCTAGATTACTGTAACGCTCTACTGGGTGGTTGTTCCGCTCGCCTGTTAAACAAACTACAGCTGGTCCAAAACGCAGCAGTTAGAGTTCTTACTAGAACCAGGAAGTATGACCATATTAGCCCGGTTCTGTCAACACTGCATTGGCTCCCTATTAAACATTGTATAGATTTTAAAATCTTACTACTTACCTACAAAGCACTAAATGGTTTAGCTCCCCAGTACCTGAGCGAGCTCTTAATGCATTATAGTCCTTCACGTCTATTGCGATCTCAGAATTCAGGCCAGTCGATAATACCTAGAATATCAAAATCAACTGCAGGCGGCAGATCCTTTTCCTATTTAGCACCTAAACTTTGGAACAGTCTTCATATCGCTGTTCGGGAAGCAGTCAGTTTAAATCTAGACAAAAAACACATCTGTTTAAACTTGCATACACATAACACATTATCTACTTCTATAATTCAATTCATGTAAATTGTTAGGCTGCATAGATTAGGTCAGCCGGAACCGGGAACACTTCCCATAACACCTGATGTACTCGTTACATCATAAGAAGAATGGGGTCTACGCTAATATTAGTCTCTCTCTGTTTATCCCGAGGTTTGCCACAGCCTGCCAGATCCAGGCCGTATCCAAATGAGATGAAGGACCTGCATCTAGACATGACGATAACGCAGCCCTGAAGTGTCAACTAAACTATCCCCTGCGAAGGCCTCCTTCAGTTTCCTTTCCCTATGTATAGATAAAACGTTATCAAATTATATAGGAAAAATGTATAGGTCTAGTATCCCTTTCAAATCCTTCATTTTGCATTGTGTTCCCATTTTTTCCATACACTAACCTGAGTGGGAAAGTATATACATTTGCTTGTCGTGATTACATTGACTGTCGTATGCTTCGCCTTACTGGAGGTAAAAGGTCACAACACACTTTAGAGTTAATAGCGTGGAGTAGCGTAGCGATAATGAAAAGGACGACTAAAAACTCAATAAAGTTGGGAAATACCCTGAATTATATGCCACCAACATCAGAATCTTTAAAGGTGCTGTATTATTATTATTTTTTTTACTTTAATAAATCATAAAAATACCATAATAAGTTTGCAGATATTTAGCAAACATGCTAAATTCACATACTCGTTTCTCAGAAAAACAACGCTTTAACCAGTTATTTTACTTTGAAATGTGCATTCCGTGTTGGAATGTCTGTTTTTGTTTTGGTCTGTGTGATCCTGCCCACTGTCAATAGTATTTCGACACCCCAGGTTGCAAGTTGGCGGAAAACACAGCATATTGTAGTCAAGGAAGCCAGCAAACAAACTGAGTCAGAGATTGCAGATCTAAAAAGCCTCAGCATCCATCTAAAAATCTCTATGAACGGGGGCATGTTAAATTGCGGTTAAATCAACTCATCAGCTTACAGTGTGTAAGTCTCCTTGCCTTCCATTGTCAGTTGCGCTCGCTTCTGTTTCGTGTCCTCAATCTGGCAACCTGCATGAGCGTCGAGTCTGAGGAGAGGGGCAGGGAAAACAACTCTCTCCAATATTTTAAATTTGGACTGCAGCACCCATTTCAACTGCTAGCTGTCAATATTACATACTGCACCTTTAAAGACAAAGTACGGAAATTAGCGTGGAGAAAGTTTGCTGATGTTATCGGATTTTCAGGTGAAATTTTCAATTAATTCAGTTAACATGCCCTGAGGTAAATGTTTAGTGACTGAGGATAGCAACAAATGATGTTTTATTAACAAAGCTCGGGAGGAACAACATTCAAATAATCTGACTAATCATCACATCATTTCAGCCAGCTGTCAGCAGTCAGTAATCAACATATCTACCCAATCAGCATGAGTGAAGGCCTATATAGAGACACAGTCGACTCACCCATATTCCTCGACAGTTTTTTCAGCATCCCTCCACCACCCTGTTTCCTCACACTCGGCTGGTTACTTTCCTAACCAGAAATACGGGGGGAGTACTCTGGGTTTGGGCCAAATACAGAGCTCTGAGCCCTCTCCTCGGACAACACGCCAAATACGCATACTATTACGCATACTATTTACTATCTGATTATTTGTAAGTGTGAACTCGTGAATTGTATTTAATTGTACAGTGTACAGCCACAACATAACGTACAATAGGCTACAGACAATATCTTAATTTCATAATGTCCTTAAACATAACAATATTGTTGACCACAAACTGACAATAGAATGTACGTGTCCGGTGCCCAATATCTGTGAAGCCTGGTGAAGGTGTGTGTGAAAAAAATGACATCATCGAGGTGTGGGTGGTTGTGTGCGTTGAGTGCGCAAGACCCCATTTAGCGTGGTGGTGTGCATGCCATTTTTTGTAACTTTGCATGCGGCTCCACCTCCGAAGATACACGACTTCGAGGCGATTCTGCCCGAGAGTGTACGTATGTACCGGCATCTTACCGGCACCCAGTTTGCGTTCGTGAAAGGCCCTTTTTACACCTGTATTAAGATGCGTTTTGGTCGATCGGATCACAAGTAGACAATGCTAAATACAGGTGTAAACAGGGTCTAAAACGTTTTGAGCTTGTCCACTTTTGACCACTTCCATAGGTAGTTGATAACGCATTTGACCGGATTGCTTTCGTGGTGTAAATGCTCATGTGGTCAAATGTATTCGAACAGCCACAAAAGACCTTCTACTCTCCACCTACTGACCTAGTGCGTAAACATTACGGGAAGTGCGCTAGCCAGACACACAATGTACTCAGCCAATGTTCTCTCACCATTCCTGATTTCTAACATGCACTCACAGCATTCAGCATGGTCTTGCAGCTATCAGAGCAGAAACGAAAGCTGATGCTCTCCGTATGTTTTCCTTCATCTCCGTGCGCATTCATATATAAATTGCACAAGCTTATTTTGTCCATTAGATCGAAATATCTGAAAAAAAACCCATACATTTACCCTCCCATAGACTCTCCCCTCAAAGAAATCAGGACAGAAGTGGACAAAAGAGACCAATTTAAAACACCAGACGTAAATGGGTATGTGTCTGCCTCGTCTAATTGTGATCTGATCGACCAAAACGCATCTTAATACCAGATGTAAACAGAGCCTAAATTAATAGCTGTGATACCACCCTGAAGGATGCTGCATGGGCAAGCCAGTAGAGGAACACAAGCACTTCTGACTGCAGCAATGAGGGACAAGATGGACGGCAAAGACAGGTGAAGGTGGGTATGGTGGTCACCCGCTTCATCAAAATAAAAAAAAAAGCAGAATTGGCACAGCTGTGTTGAGATGGCAGTAGGATATGGGGTTCACCGCCTGTAAATGTGTGATAGTTTGTTAGAACAATAAATTTAAATAAAGCTTTGTTTCATGTGTTGCTGACTTGTACATGTTGTAATGGCTGCAGGAGCAGTAATACAACTGTAAAGTAAAGAATGCTTTTAACATCTGATCCCTCCGTATAACTCACAAACCACAGCTCCGGCCGGTCTAGGAGAAACTGTGACTTTGGCATCTTTGTTGCCCATCCGAAGCTAAACAGAAGACCCCATCACCAGCTCTGGGGACTTCAAAAGAGTCACCCCATGTGGGTTAATGGCCAGGTGGCCACAGGCACCAGCCAAACCCCAATACACACCACACAGACACACACAGACACACACAAACACGCATGGAGATTGTATGTACATTTATCCTCAAAATATGACTGTGCCAAAGTGTACCCGTCGTTGTATTTCAAGTTGCATGTATGTATCCCTAGTATATAAGCTTAGCTATGAATGTAGTTGTGTTAGTTTTATTCTAAACGATAAAATTCAAGTATAAACTGTATCTCCCCTTTTATGTCTTTGTAATGGGTAGTATTCATATTATTCATCACAGACATTAATACTGAGAGTTGATACAGTTATAGTTCTGTTCAATATATAAAGTAATTTTGGTTTAACAGTATTAATTGTTTTAAAGTAATTTTAGTTAAACATTATTATTTTTTTATTATTTTATTTTGTAATGTTTATAATAGAGCCGTTAGTCTGAAATCGATTCTTTATTATAGTGAAGTTTAGAGTAGATCCGTTTATCTGAGATCGATTGCTCATGTCAAGCTCTCTCTCACGGTATCGCGAGAGTTCCTCCATACGGGCGAGCGTTATCAGGTGAGATCGCGAGAGTTGGCTCATACGAGTAAACGCCATCAATGGAAAACATCACTCATTATGTGTTGTGATCTTTCTCCGTTTATTCTCAGGTAACGGATCACTAAAGTTAGTATAAATCATTTAGAAAACGAGTTTAAATGTTGATGACATGTGTATGTTTTATTTGAAAGTGTAAAAGTTTATTTTGAGTGTGCTAGTGCGTGATTATGCGCGGAGCACATGGTAGTTGGGCCTAACGCGTGGTTGCGTGATGTTAATATGGTTTTCGCCATGTGGAAAAGCTAAAAGGCTTTTATATAGTTTGTATTACGTTTCATACTGTTTATTGTCGTAACTGTTTACGAGTTATGTAAGAATGTACGCATATTCATGTTTATTCACTGATGGTGAAAAGAATGAAATGTTTAGAGAACTTTGTGCGTATGGTTACAAGTTAATGTATATATTACTGTGATCAACTTGTATGTTAATATGAGTCGTGTGTTTAACATGAAAATATACGAGTAAACGCCATCAATGGAAAACATCACTCATTATGTGTTGTGATCTTTCTCCGTTTATTCTCAGGCGTAACATCTTTGCCATCTGACAAGTTTGGTCTCGTTGTAAAGCTCTCTTAATGTCCTAATTGACAATGTATGTTATGTTACTGTAAAATGCACTTTTCTATTCTTAATAGTATTGCGAAGAAAACGTACTCCGATCTGACACTTCATAAACTATGCAAATTAGGTCGTAAATGGAGACAGAAAAAGTTTGCCCGCCAAACTTTCACCTTCGCCATTGGCTGGCTCATCCAAGGAGGCATTTTGGTTTGTTTGTCAACGACACACGTCCTTCCTCTGTTGAGTCTTCTTCATCCGTCGCCCTCACTCTTCGTTATCTACGAGACGGACTCTCTCTTCTTTATTTTCCGGTTATCTTACTCTTAAGTTAAAACCTTGTTTGAAAAACCCGCCGAAGACCGCACCCTCCTGGAAAAGGACCAATCGCCAAACCACGCGCACTGAAACTCCTACAGACAGGCGAGTAACCACAGCACCTGAACTTATGCAAGTACAGAACAACTTCTTTCCACGCGCTTTAAGCTCTGTGTAAACTGAGTTTCCTTGCTGGCTCTCAAAGGTTTTAACTGTTTGTAATTTGCCATTCCTTTGATCACCTCTGTTTTCTTGACTTTACTTTCGTTTTCTATATATGTGTATTATTTGTGTATTTTTAGCCGTATAGCCTCTGTATTCGTAGTTTCATATATTAAATACATTATATTCATGCTCGATTGTTTCTGCTGCTCATTCAGAAAACCAAGTGACTTCTACGTTTTGATTCTGCAAAACTGCTTTATGGTTTAATGCTAGAATAAGAAGTTAATTCTCGTGGCCAGAGAATAACTTCCTTTTATAATAGTCTATGAGAAAACTGATGGTTTGCTGGACAAACTAGGATAGCCTTTCTCAAACAACTATTAAACTAGAACTAATCATATATGTAATTAATTATAATCCGTTGTAATTAATTCACCATATATGTGCATAATTCCCTCTTTGGTCGATCTATATTATAGTTAATCATAATGTGTTATATATATATATATATTTCACCCATGATTTGAGCTAATTGATTAAATACCTGTAATTCGCTACAATTTATTTATATACTTTTATTTATTTACTCATTTGTATTCATGTTTCCTATTGTCATCAGTATATAAAATATAATCATTTCATTAATTCAAGCATTAATTCATTGCTTGACTGAAAATGTATGTATTCACATTGGCTGCATTTGTCAAGTGTGTTTTCATGCATAGCTATGTCATATGATAATACAATTAAATCACACTTAGCTTGTTTTACTAAAATATATAACTTTCAGTAAGAAAATATGTAATATAATTAAGTTTTGGTCAGCATTTATCATTATTATTGTGCACAACTAGTGTAGTGTTGGGGTGAGCGAGCAATGCAATTCATTCTAGGGTAATCTTAATTTTTAAGTAGTGATACTTACATTTTTCGAGTATAAAATCAAGTCTTCTCCAAAGGCGAGATCTTCGAGCAGCTGCCCGACATCTCCTTTGTTCAGACATTCAAAACATTGCAAATGCTGAGGAAAATCGTACTAGGTAGGGTTGTCAAGTTACTGATGCAATCAGGTGTTTTAAGTCGTTGCGCTTGTTATTACGTCGTAGGTCACATGATAATGTCAACATGGCGGATGATGTCCGGATCTCATTCATACTACATGCATTCAGGCTATATAGTCATCCTAAAAATTCATCACGCACAGAAACCGATGCATATTAGTCTTCAAGCAGTGAGGATGATTTTGTTGTCCTCTTCTTAAAAAGAGAAAAAGAAAGAGGAAACATTGGGTCGATCCAATCCTGAGACTGTGTAGAGGGGAAGGAGAGTTCCACCTCCTTATCAAAGAGCTGCGGGATTATACAGAGCGATTCAAAGTTTACTTCAGGATGTCAATGGATCAGTTTTATATACAGTATATACTCTTACATACTCTTTTCATACTCTTTGATTAATACTCATTGTATTCCGCCCTTTCTTTGTCATAAGGTCCAAGAATTGCACGCACAAAATGCCTCACATCTCTTGCAAAATGAAGCGCTGCATTAAAAATATCACAAATGCATCTCAAAAGCAAACATTTGTCTTGCGTTGCAAACACCTTTGCTATAATATTCTTTTTTTGGATATATCATGTACACACAGTTATTCAAAACCTAAAGCTCTTCTTTCATGAGCTCTTATGTACATTTCTGTACAAGATTGAAAGTAATTGGCAGAGAGATGTTGAAAAATTCATGGTAAACACGAAAGCAAGATTGAAACCAAACTATTTTTTTTACTGTAAGCATTTGTGGTTGTGAATACAGTATTACACAGTACGAAAGAAAATAAATACATCAACCATGTATAGTTGGACAGAAACAATGGTTGTTTGAAAAAGGAAATCAAGATACTTCCTTTTAGATTTTTGTGTGTTACCTAGAGAGTTGTGAAAAAATTCACAAAACAATAAAAATGTCTTCAAGCAGTGAGGATAATTTTGTTGTCCCCTCTCTTATTAAAAAGAGAAAAAGAAAGGAAATATTGGGTCCATCTAATTCTGAGATTGAGTAGAGAGGAAGGAGAGTTCCACCATCTAATCAAGGAGCTTCGGGATTATACAGAGCGATTCAAAGTTTACTTCAGGATGTCAGTGGCTCAGTTTGATGCTTTGCTAGCGATACTGCCTGATCTGAATTTTTTTTTTTATGATGGATGAAAGTTTCGGAGGCAGTGTGTAAATGTGATTGACACAACATAAGATTTTTTTCCGAGAATTTCGGACTCAGTGTGCAAGGACCTTAAAGGGAGAGTTCACCTAAAAATGAAAATTCTGTCATCATTTTCTCCCCCTAAAGTTGTTCCAAACCTGTATAAATTTCTTTATTCTGCTGTACACAAAGGAAGATATTTGGAAGAATGTTTGTAACCAAGCATATCTCGCCTCCATTGACTACCATAGTAGGGGGAAAAAAAAGAAAGAAAAGAAACTATGGTAGTCAATGGGGGGCAAGATCTGCTTGGTTACAAACATTCTTCCAAATACTGTATCTTCCTTTGTGTACAGCAGAATAAAGAAATTTATGACATGTGCAGCCCTGCCCCGATCTGCAGGCTGCAGCCAGGTGTACTTGGAACAATATGGTTCTAGAATGTTACGACGAGTTGTTTAGCAACAGACAACCAATAATAAACTGCCTCAGTGCTTACCTCATTAAATATTCATGAACTCAGAAGGGCCGCAGAAGGGAAACAGTCCAAAGTTCAATAAAAATAAGACGCATTAACTGGGCTGGTGAAGAGACTATTATTGTTGGTGTATGTTTCAGAAAAGATAAGAGAGCGGATGTATGCGTCAACGATATTTGCACAGATTTACAAGGAGTTAAAAAGCGTGTCTTGCGTGATTGGCTTGTTGCATGTTGTATTGAGTGCTACCATGCTAGCTGCGAGATGATTTGTCCAGTCAAGCTTATAAAAATGTTGTAGTGTGAAATATAGAAATGGTTTCCCTGTACATTTGTACAACTATACAAATGTATAGTGTGAAATTTCGAAACTTGACTACCCATGATTCATTTTATAACCCAAGGTAATGAGCATGCATGGAACTAGGTGGACTTAAGTCATTTGTCTTAATTTTTCAGTAACTGAGTAATCCTATTTATTTGCTTTCATATCAATTGTGGCAGTTTTATGTATTTCAACCAGGCTAGCTCCCTCTCCTTGTCTACCCCTCCTCCATCTGTTTCACATCCAGTCTCTGAAGGACACATACGCATGGATAGAAGGAAATGACGTGCATATGAAATCACCAAACCATTCAGACAATATTCACATACAGCTAGACGTGTACAAATACAAGATGTGTTTATTTGTGTGTGTGCTGCATGTTCATTAAAAGTCAATGGCTGATCCCACTCTCTCTTTGTCTTTTCTCTGTCTGTCTCTCTAGCTCTTTCTGTCTTTCTTTTCCCACACCTGTGGCCTGTGCGTCATCCTACTAATTCCAGTTTCAAGGTCAGCGCTGTGCAGCTCTGAGCTGATCTCATTGGCTCTGTGAGTCCACACTGTGACGCCACCACACATCCACAGATTCATTAAAACAGCACATCCGTCTGTACTTTTTCCACTCACACACAAACACACAGCCCTCTTTTCCCCTTCCATTCTCACAAAGAATAACTTGACACCTAATTCTATATCCAGCCTCAGCTACGTGAGTCTACTTTCAACACGTAACATTTTATCATATCTTGTCATCTACTTTCATCTCTTTTTGTTATTTATTTGTTTTCTCTCTGTTTGTTTATCCTTCCCCATGTTGCATATACATTTACATCGTGTCTAAGTTTAAGGGAAATTTCCCATTTGTCATGTCTGCTATTCAGTAAGCCTTATTAATTATCTAACGGTTCACCACACAGGAGGCCAATACCAAATTAACCGTACCCTGGCAACATGTTGTCTGCTGCACTATTACTGCAGAGATGGAAAGAGGGAAAGAGGGAGAGAAAAACAGAATAGCACATAGTTAAAAAAGAAAAAGAGACTCATTTTTATCTCATTTACAAATGGTTTACTGGTTTTCTTGATTGCTAACACACAATTGATACAATTCAATTTTCTCAGAACTACAAACCAACTTGTACAAACCTCAACCTGTCACAGCAAAATCAAATATTTTTGTCAAAAACAAATTCTCTTTTGTAAGAATCAAACTTTGGCCTCAGATGACACACAAAACCTAACAAAGTCCGGTATCGTTTGCACAAAGTGGACTACTTACCTGTTCTTCAGTTTTACTGCAGCGATTATCTCCTATGTATGTGCTCCAGCTTCTCACTTCCCCTTGTGTCTCCTGTGTTCTCCAGTCTACTTCCTGCGGAAACAATTAACTCCATACCACAAACATCGAGGTGTGTGCATCCTTCCATCCTCCCGTTCTGTCATCCACAATCTCCTGCACCTGTAAGAAAGAAGTTCTGTTATAAAGC
Organism: Mylopharyngodon piceus; assembly: GCA_039654765.1. Taxonomy (NCBI): domain Eukaryota; kingdom Metazoa; phylum Chordata; class Actinopteri; order Cypriniformes; family Xenocyprididae; genus Mylopharyngodon; species Mylopharyngodon piceus. Next base: position 27,812,803 of record CM077442.1, read on the forward strand.
CATACTCACTCTCCAAAGTATATTTGAACTGTTTTCTCACCTGTATTCATCATTCTGCTCAATGCTGTCAATAAAGCTCTCAGTTAACATAATTTTTCTGTCTGAGTCTGCTTTCTGTAACAGTTCTATAGTTTATAATAAATCACAAGGAATTGTATCTAATAGATGATGATTGTGAAGATCAGAGTATAAAGAAAGAAAGGCCAAAAAGAAGATATTTGCAGAATGAAAAGAGAGACAAGAAAGAAGACCCTAGTGTTCTGAAACGAAATGTTTTACATGCTGTGCTTACATAAGAGGAAGGGGCTTATTAAGGGAGAGTACTTATTAAAATTCTTGGTATTTCCCTTTGAAATAAGTAAAGTCAATCATGTCAAAAATACTCTTTCTAAGAATCAGCTCTGGCCTCTTGCTACTACATTCTGCAAAGCTAAACGTTGTGGTTTCAACACTCTTGAAGCAGAAAGAGCCAAATAAGCATTTTCATTATGTCTTGACCTCTTTGCAGATACAGTAAAATACAACAATGAGCTTAAAGAAAAGTCTATTTACATTACACTACTTTAAATGATCTTACAACAGATGAAAAACACTTGAAAAAAGTTCAAGTATCAAAAAATTGAATATGAACTCGGTATGCAAAACAATGCAGTATACTGTCAATTAGTTGTAGTAGTAGTAGTGGTACTTTATTGTTCCCATATAGGGAAAGTTTTTGTCAGTTTCTTAACATGGGCATTTCTAACATTTTTAAAATACAAAAACCTTTACAACACACATATAGGGAAAAAAAAAAAAAAATCATCTTCATTTATAATTACCATCATGTTTTGTTCAATATCTTGATCACTTGTGGCAAAAATGTTTTTTGCCACGATATTTTCACACAACTGGCATCCTAAACCTATGATCCCATGGTAGCAGAGTGGCTGCTTCTTATCTAAAATAAACCAATATGAAATATTATATATTAAACATTTTTTTAAGAAAAAAATAATTTTTGAGGTCCCTTTTTACTATAGTTTTTCACAATTGCTGAGACACATATCTTGAAACCTTCACCCATTTTCTCACAACATTAAACACAAAACCAAATCTTTGAAATACATTGACAACCCTGGCTCTTAAGGCAAAATTAAACAATCGGCTCAAAATCATTTCACCTTTACTCAAAATCAAACAATGCTTTCAGATCAAATACACAGCCAGTCAATATATAAATTGATCATATCATTTATTAGACACTAAATAAAAAATGGAGAACACAGCATCCAAAGCATGTAGTTACAGGGAAAAAAAATGTATATTGTATAATCTAGTAAACAAAATATGCAATTACGTAAAAAAAAGTATATAGCAACTAAAGTTTATTGTATATTGTATATTGAATATACTACAAGTGTAGAATTGTATTGAATATTATATACTACTGAATGTCTGTTGTGGCACACAGAATGAGAACGGTGGTGCAAGTGTTAATGAGAGTCACCTGCATACCTCACCGGCCTCAAGTTTCTCACGAAGGAGCTCCAGGAGCATAAAAGCAGGAGCGACGACAGTAAAGGACAAGGGAGGACCAGGCCTATATTTTACATTGGGTTTTGTTTATGTTTGTGTGGCAGTCATCCATGAGGGGCTTTACTTTCATTTTGTGTTTGTTTATTTTGATAATAAAGTGATTGAACATTCACTGGTTCCCGCCTCCTTCTTCCGTGAACAACTAACCTTGTTACATTGGTGCCAAAACCTGGGAGGAAGGAGGAATGGCAATATTGCGCTCCTATTTCTCTTAAGCCTCCTTGTGTGGAGAATGAATTGTTAGCGGTATAGGCCGGTAAATGTATAGTTGCAATTTTCCCTTTAAGTGGACTGTGTGTGAGAAATGGGAAGCCCCCTTTTGTTTAATTACTACTTTTTTCCTGTTTATCGGTCAGCAGGGAGGTAAGAAATGGATATTTTGTTTTGTTCTTTTGTTCTAGGAAAGTCGACTAAACTTAGGTAGAATAAATCTTTTTGTTTATTGTTTTGGCCGATTCAAACCCACTGTCGCTGAGCCACCTGTTTCTTTTTCTTAAATTAGAGTAAACTTATCCTTTCGTTTAAAGGAAAATAAACATTATCCTTTTTCCACTTTGCTGTTTTGTGGTGTGTTTGTGGGAGCAGGAGACGGAACCCCGGGCGACACATATTAACATGTGCCGCTCTGCATGTTACGTTCGGGTGTTTGGAGGTGTAGCATGTAACATAATGGGGGCTCGTCATCAAAATTCATAACTCTTTGATTTAAAAGAATCAAAAACCTGGTGAGTAAATTCAAGTTTCTTCTCATTTCAGACTTTATATAAAAAAAAATTAGGTGTGGGGGAGTGTTATGTAGGTTGAAGTCAAGGCTTTTATTGACTCTCCGTCTGCGGAGCAGTTACATCATTTTCGAAAAAAGATTTGCTGCAGATAACGAAACACTTTAAAATATCCGTTTCCCCACTGCAGTAAAAGCGGATATTAAAGCAGAAATATTTTCTGAATTGATTTCTCTCTGTATTCTACCCGAGGAGTCGGTTATTACTCCCGAACACGAGTTTGATTCTGATGTGGCACTGAAATTAAAAGAATTAGAGTTACAAATTAAATGGCAAGAACACGAAACGCGTGTGCTCCATTTGCGCAAGTTAGAGCTGGTTGAGTGTTGCGCGAGAGGGTGGCGGGGAAGCTATGCTGGCTAAAAGATATGTGGGCAGTAATGTTGCAGAGTAGCTTCGTGGGCAAAGCTCAAGAGGTTTGCTCTGCCTTGCCCAATGAAGACTCTCTTGACTATGATTTAGTGAAAGCCGCAGTTCTAAGGGCGTATGAACTCGTACCAGAAGCCTATAGGCAAAAATTCAGAAATCATACCAAAGCATCTAAACAAACCTTTGTGGAGTTCGCACATGATAAAAAAGCTATGTTGGAGAAGTGGTGTATTGCGTCTGAAGCTACCACGTTTGAGCGCCTCCAGGAATTAATATTGTTGGAGGATTTCAAAAGTTGCCTCCCCGAGAACTTAGTTTTACATCTGAATGAACAAAAAGTTACTACTTTGTCTGAAGCAGCAGTATTTGCTGATGAGTACGTACTAACTCACCCAACTGTTTTTCATACAGCACGTCAGAGTCAAAACGTAAAAGGGTATGCTGAGAGGAATTCTGCAGATGTACGCTCCTCGAAGACAGACACTCGTGCGAGCACGTCTGGGGTAAATGTGTTTAAACGTACAGAGTCTAAGCGCGTGTGTTTCTACTGCCTTGATCCCAGCCATCTTATTGCTGACTGCAAGGCGTGGAAACAAAAGAATGCGGCTTCTAAAGCAAAAAGTGTTGTACATGTGGCATTCGAGCCGCTGACAGAAATCGCTGAGACATTTTCACCTGGAACGGAGATGTTTAAGCCTTTCCTGATGAGTGGCTCAGTTTCTATTTCTCCGGACGATAGGGCAAAAACTGTGTCCATTTTGCGGGACACTGGCGCCGCTCACTCGTTTATTTGCGAAGATGCACTTCCATTGTCAGCGGAGACATATACAGGCCCCGATATTTTAGTTCGTGGAATTGAGCTGGGATGCGTTAAAGTTCCCGTTCACTCCGTGTTTCTGAAGAGTTAGTTTCAGGCCTGGTAGATGTGGGAGTATGCGCTAAACTCCCAGTTGAGGGTGTAAATTTCATTCTTGGGAACAATTTGGCAGGGGGTAATGTTTTTCCTTTTCCTATGGTATCCGAATGTTCTACACGCAACTTAGCTCTACCGGTTGTCTCTCATCCTTTGTTTCCGGCGTGCGCAGTTATGCGCTCACAATCACAAAAATTTGCAGACACAGTTGATCTGTCTGATTCTTTCTTGTTGCGTTCAAGCCCCATGGAGCTGTCTCTGACGGTGGATGACAGTGTGTTATGCCTAATAAAGACAATCAAACGGTTAACATTGGTTGAAAGCAGCTTAGTATTGTGCAGAAGTCTGACCCATCCTTTTCTCACTGTATTGAGACCGCCGTAAAAACAAGGGATGAACTTGCTTGTGTAAGGATAGGTTATTATTGGGACGAGGATGCTTTAATGCGCAAATGGCTTCCAATGTCTGCGGACGGGACCGAGTTAGGCCCTATTTATCAAATTGTGTTGCCTATGTGTTACCGTTCAGTAGTGCTCGAACTAGCTCATGATCACGCAATGGCAGGGCATTTTGGAGTAAATAAAACCTTTTAGTGTGTTACGAGGTATTTCTATTGGCCTGGCTTGAGAGCTAACGTGGCGAAATACTGCCGTTCCTGTCATGTGTCAGATCGCGAGGAAGCCTAACCAGGTCATGTTTGAACCGGGACAGTCAGTGTTAGCATTGTTAACAGTACCTGGTTCAGCTCTCTAGACCCGATTTACTGGACCTTACATTATAGAAAGAAAAGTGAATGATACAATTATGGCTCGTTTCCACTGAGCGGTACGGTTCGGTTCAGTACAGTACGGTACACAATTTTTGCCGTTTCCATTGTCAGAAGTTGTGAATGGTACCCTAATTCCAAACCGTACCGTACCACTTTTTTGGGACCCTTCTGTTGGGGTACCAAACACAATAGTACCAATAGTACCGGTACCAAAAGGGTGGAGCTTTATCAGACTGTCAAAGAGAAAGTATTATAAAATTGATTGACAGTTTCCCGAGTATTTTCTTGGATGTCCCCTCTCGCACTAATGTGTTGTTCCATGTTATCGACGTTGGAAATGCTGCTCCAATTAAATAACATCCTTACAGGGTAAATCCTCGTAAACGTGATATTATGAAAGCAGAGGTTGAATACATGTTGCGTATTGGTTTGGTGGAACCTAGTCAGAGCGCCTGGAGTTCTCCCTGCCTTTTGGTACCAAAAGCTGATACAACATTTCGATTCTGTACAGATTTCCGGAAAGTTAATGGTGTCACTAAGCCTGACTGTTTCCCTTTACCAAGAATAGATGATTGCATCGACAGAGTCGGTCCTGTCAAGTTCGTTTCGAAGCTTGACCTGTTAAAGGGCTACTGGTACTGGCGCGCTGCTGAAATTTCAGCATTTGTCACTCCAGACTACTTCTGTCAGTATTCTGTTCCAATGCTTTAGCGTTCGGTGGAATGGGCATCGCCGTTGCGGAGAACAGAGTGAAAGGAGATCTAGCTTAGGGGAGAGTGTTAGAAGGAAGAAAGGCCGGGGCTGAGGCTGCTTGTGGAGGCAACCTCATGCTTGGGTCGGCCCCTGGAGCCTGGGGAGGAATGAGGAGAGTAGAAAATAAAAAAAAGGGAAGCTGGGAGGGAAAACCACGCTAGGGTCTGATGGTGGGGCGGACGTGGGAGAGGGTTAAAGAGGGTGAAAAGAAAAGGCTGTGATGGCTGTGCCTGCGCCGCTGGTGGAGGCATACTCACACTAAGAGGGCGGCATGTATTGATGGAGGCTGGTATTGCAAAATGGGGCACAGTGCTGGGGAAAGCTGTGGCGTGTATCTCGGCGGAGCGAAGAGGAGAGTGAGGCCTGGCAGCGGTGGAATCTGGGGCACAGCCAAGACTTGCTGAAGGTCTGCTGCTGCTTGAAGACCCGGTCTTACGAGGGAGGGAGACAGTGTTTTTTTGAAAATGTGAATTTAGGGCCTTACAACTCTTGCTCACTTGTTACTGACTTTGGAGGGTGGAGTGGATTTTGGAGACGGAAAAGCTAATTGTAGTGAGACATATGGGTCTTATAACTGTGCTTTATTCATTCTCCTAGAGAAATGGACATCAGCGCTGATTAGCGCTTGTCTTAAACCCAGCACTGTCCATTTCTATATTCCAAGGATTTTTGGATGGGCCAAGGCATAGGAGATGGATGATGGGTGTCTTGGAGCACAGGAAGCGGCATGGATGGGACGACGTCCATGCAGTGGCGCCAGAGACAATCGCAGTGTCCGACAAAGTCCGAGCCAAGAAAGCAGTTCGTGTTTAGAACAGGTTGGACTTTGAGGGTAGACATGGCCAGAATTGTCCTATCGGTTTTCCTTTGGCAGTGAGGCCTTTAATTTAACTGTATCCAAGTTAAATCTAAGTGCCCAGAAATTCAATGGACGTGGCTGGACCCCTGGTTTAATCCTGGGTGATTGGGATCCCGAGCTCAGCGAAAACCAAGCAGGGCTGAGAGATCGATTATTAAATGTTTGTAAATATTCTTATTTTCTCTGGTTTTCATTGGTTTCTCGAAGTGATAACATGCGCTTACATGAGAGAAGCCTAAAACGCTGTATAACCTGCGTATATTCACCTCTGACACATACTGTAATCATTGATTGATGTTGGATGATCATCAAACAGCAAAGTACAGTCAGATTTAGATGATCATTTGTTCCTTTATATGTTGCTGGTTTGAGTGGCACATACACATTCATTAATTGAAGTTCAAAAGAGACTCGCTTATGGTAAAAGACAGAGCTTTGCATAATAAAAACGTGCACCTTGGATTTATTCAATTGTGTCCGACAATCACTAAAGGATCACTAAACTTTTGCCATGAAAACACACTGCTTGTATGATAAGTTTATTTTTTGAATTCTTAATTTTTTTATATTTCTTTTATTTTATTCATTTTTATTTATTTATTTATTTATTTTTATTTTTATTTTTTTTTTGTTGTTGTTGTTGTTTTCTTTTCCATACTTATCCCGACCTGGAATCACTCAAATCAGAATTACATACTTTTCCAACTGCGTAGGAACCCTCAACATAACAACATATTTTCACCATTATACAGGTGCTGGTCATATAATTAGAATATCATCAAAAAGTTGATTTATTTCACTAATTCCATTCAAAAAGTGAAACTTGTATATTATATTCATTCATTACACACAGACTGATATATTTCAAATGTTTATTTCTTTTAATTTTGATGATTATAACTGACAACTAAGGAAAATCCCAAATTCAGTATCTCAGAAAATTAGAATATTGTGAAAGGGTTCAATATTGAAGACACCTGGTGCCACACTCTAATCAGCTAATTAACTCAAAACACCTGCAAAGGCCTTTAAATGGTCTCTCAGTCTAGTTCTGTAGGCTACACAATCATGGGGAAGACTGCTGACTTGACAGTTGTCCAAAAGACGACCATTGACACCTTGCACAAGGAGGGCAAGACACAAAAGGTCATTGCAAAAGAGGCTGGCTGTTCACAGAGCTCTGTGTCCAAGCACATTAATAGAGAGGCGAAGGGAAGGAAAAGATGTGGTAGAAAAAAGTGTACAAGCAATAGGGATAACCGCACCCTGGAGAGGATTGTGAAACAAAACCCATTCAAAAATGTGGGGGAGATTCACAAAGAGTGGACTGCAGCTGGAGTCAGTGCTTCAAGAACCACTACGCACAGACGTATGCAAGACATGGGTTTCAGCTGTCGCATTCCTTGTGTCAAGCCACTCTTGAACAACAGACAGCGTCAGAAGCGTCTCGCCTGGGCTAAAGACAAAAAGGACTGGACTGCTGCTGAGTGGTCCAAAGTTATGTTCTCTGATGAAAGTAAATTTTGCATTTCCTTTGGAAATCAGGGTCCCAGAGTCTGGAGGAAGAGAGGAGAGGCACACAATCCACGTTGCTTGAGGTCCAGTGTAAAGTTTCCACAGTCAGTGATGGTTTGGGGTGCCATGTCATCTGCTGGTGTTGGTCCACTGTGTTTTCTGAGGTCCAAGGTCAACGCAGCCGTATACCAGGAAGTTTTAGAGCACTTCATGCTTCCTGCTGCTGACCAACTTTATGGAGATGCAGATTTCATTTTCCAACAGGACTTGGCACCTGCACACAGTGCCAAAGCTACCAGTACCTGGTTTAAGGACCATGGTATCCCTGTTCTTAATTGGCCAGCAAACTCGCCTGACCTTAACCCCATAGAAAATCTATGGGGTATTGTGAAGAGGAAGATGCGATATGCCAGACCCAACAATGCAGAAGAGCTGAAGGCCACTATCAGAGCAACCTGGGCTCTTATAACACCTGAGCAGTGCCACAGACTGATCGACTCCATGCCACGCTGCATTGCTGCAGTAATTCAGGCAAAAGGAGCCCCAACTAAGTATTGAGTGCTGTACATGCTCATACTTTTCATGTTCATACTTTTCAGTTGGCCAAGATTTCTAAAAATCCTTTCTTTGTATTGGTCTTAAGTAATATTCTAATTTTCTGAGATACTGAATTTGGGATTTTCCTTAGTTGTCAGTTATAATCATCAAAATTAAAAGAAATAAACATTTGAAATATATCAGTCTGTGTGTAATGAATGAATATAATATACAAGTTTCACTTTTTGAATGGAATTAGTGAAATAAATCAATTTTCTGATGATATTCTAATTATATGACCAGCACCTGTATGTCTATGGGTCATTACATTACTTTTTTTCTGTTCATTCTCAATCATACAGATGAAGTGCGAATGGTAAGATTACACTTATTTGAATGCACTAAAGACAACGATTGCGTGTATGAATTTGTCCTACCAGTCTGTGCGGCGTCTCTTTACCAATAGTGAAGCAATAGTGGGTTTAAATTACTTCAAAACAGAAATACATATATGTTATATAACTTCAGTTTCTAAGCGATTTTGTTGATAAATCGCAGGACAGTGTTGACAATAAGTTCTTAATGATTCTGTGTGTGACTGTGCGCGCGATCTGTATGTAAAGTGCGAGCTACTGTTTGTATGTGTGTTTAAGCTACAAGGAAACAGTGCTTCAGCTCAGAACGGCAAATCACCCTTACAGAAAACATGTATTCCCCAATCAAAATTGAGCGTCCAGATGGCATAAACTGTGCTCGTGATTTGGCGACTGAAAGCGATGCGAACTTCAACCAAGTACAGAAAATGAGAAGGATTTTAGCTGTGCTCTTACGGTATTGAACAGTGGGAGCCGGGACTGAATCTGCGGCACTGCTTGCTGAGGGCCTGCTGCGGCTGCCTTGCGCTGGAGGCCTGTTCCTTCGCGGGAATAGGGTGGCATTGCGGGCGCGAGCTTGGTGCTCGACGGGCCTTATTGTCCATTCTCTATGGCAGGAATGTTTGAATGGGCCGGAGTAGAGAAAGACGTGGAAGGAGATTCTTCATTGGATGGGAAGAGCTCTATTTTGGACATGTTGTGAATGTAGGGCAGGGCCAAATTCTGAAAAACAGGCGAGGAACATAGGTATCTAGTCCACTGAGTGACGGTGCTACACGGGGCTAGGCGGGGCTATAGCCCTGTCAGAAGTTTGAATAGGCCCTGTTTAGCCCCTCCAAGCAGTTGAGGAAACCTTGTCTCTGAGGGGGCCAAAGAAGGAGAAAAGAGAGAGAAAGGCTCGAGAGAGAAACACCTGAGCCAAGACATGAGGGAGAGCAGGAGCAGTGGAAGAACCAAGATGCCCTCTTCTTCGACGCCAGTAACCTCTGCGTCATGTGAGCACAGTTTCCTGCATTAGGGCCCGTTCACATGTTGCGTCTTTTGGGCGCTCAAGTTTGTTGTTTCAAATGTAGACGCGGGGCAAGCGCGCTCATAATAGAAGTCACGCACTCGTTTTTTTCCAGATGAAAAAAATCTCAACTTTTCAGAATGCCACAAGCACACCGCAGGTCATGTGGCAAGAACCAACCAATCAGCTTCGGCCTTTCCGTAACAAAACATCGAAAGCTCAGGTGAGATGGATGAACAGCTGATCATAGCTGTACAGGACAGATTTTTATTTCTCATCTCCATAAATATATCTAGTAGTAGAACTAATGCAAGGGCTAGAAATCCATTTATTCTTTGCTGAAACTTCTTCATCTTCATGGCTCATGATTGCTTAGCAACGGCAAGCTCCCGAGTGCTTTTGAAAAGATGAGATAGTGGCGTGGCTGGCATTTTCCACGCGTTTTAGACGCGACGTGAACATTTAATCCATTACTTAATCACTAAGATTGTGATGTGGTGTTCGTTTAATTTAAGTGTAAAGTATGCACAGTTCTGATTATGCATACATATGTATTATGTTGTTAATGCTGAGCGCATGGGTGCTCTCTGGTGCTGAAGTCTTTCACCTTTGCATGTAAAAGTTTTTTGTCGTTGTTTGTGGTCACTTGTATTAAGCTTATATCTTTTTTTTTTTGAATATGCCTATTTTTTGGCCAAATATAACTTAAAACTACACTTCTGTTGAATGTGGTGTGTACTATAGCTGCTTTTATTTAAAAAAAAAAAAAAAAAAAAAAAATCAATTTCTTTATGAAGTAACTCTGACGTCATGAATATCAATTATTTTCTTAGCACCCCCACATATTGGTCTAGCCACCTGTTAGGACCAGTAGAGAAAAAATTCTGGCGCCGTGCATGCCTCCACTCATGCTGATTGGGTAGACATGTTGATTACTGCTGTCTGCTGGTTGGAATGACGTGATGATTGGATAGATCGTTTGAAAGTGCTCCTCCCAAACCTTGTTAGTAAAACATAATTTCATTCAATAGCAAACAATGCAGCAATATACTTGATTCAAATCACCCTTGTTGCTGAATTAATTACAGTAACACAGGCTACAAATGCCACATTAGAAAATATACTTATTACCTAACTTGTAATTGAATCCATAATGTGTTATCAAAATGTGTGATGAAGTTATGCAACCGTCATGGTTTGTTGATTGAGTTACAGTAATGTGGCAGTCTCTACCATGGTAATATGTATCTGTTTACAGCATCACATGGCAAACATACTGTGTAATGTAAAGTGCTGTATTTGATGGCATCTGGCTCCCTTCTGATGCATCTCTCATCAATCTGATGTTACCTCTCCCTTGTACTCTATCCTGCTCTATGTTCACAAATTGCAAATCTCTCTGTCTCACACACACACACACACACACACACACACAGGTTTGTTTTGCTATCAAAGTGAGGACATTTCATAGGCGTAATGGTTTTTATACTGTACAAACTGTATATTCTATCCCCTACACTACTCCTTCTCCTAAACCTACCAATCACAGAAAACATTCTGCATTTTTACATTTTTAATAAAACATTTAGTATGTTTTTAAAGCTATTTTAAATATGAGGACTCATGAAATGTCCTCATATTTCATGTTTACGTCATAATACCAGTGTAATACCCATGTCATTATACAAATTTGTGTCTTCATAAATCACAAAAACGCACGCGCACACACACACACACTTTGAACATAGTGGTTATCATCTAAGATAAATCACTTATGAAAAATAATTCATTACATTTGGTTATCCATATCGGAAATTGCAAACAAGTTCTATAGAAACTATGTTTATTGAATCAATATCTATAGAAATCTACAGGTGTACCAAAACACTACTATCTTGTGTCTTTTGCTTGTTCAGTGTGCAGTGGAGTGTATAGGAGTTTGTCATAGCACTCACAACACGTACATGCATATGCACAAATACACTGTATATACAACTCATTGATTTTACACAGTTATGGAACTGAACTGAAAAAATACTGAACTGACTTGAGCTGAATAATGACACTATTGGCTTGTTAGAGCTGCTTTATAACAGTAGAATTTGAATTTGTTATATTGTGAAGCTGCTGTGAAACAATCTATATTGTATAAAGTGCTTTAGAAATAAAGTTGACTTTCAGACTTGGCTTGTATGTATATTCAGTGTGTGTGTGTGTGTGTGTGTGTATATATATATATAATATAGACTATACAGTATATAGGTTTTTAGCATTATGAAATGTAGAGTTTATATTTATTTAACAAAATATGGTTTTGGGCAGAAAATTAACTATTTGGCTAATTGTTTTAAGTAGGTGTGTTGCTGTGTTAAGAGTTTAGAAAAAGTATTTTAAGTATTGGTAAACGCTTGTTAGCAATTGTAAAAAACTGTAATCCAAACACAACTAATTGCATTTTCAGCTGAAAGCTGACCAAACTGTCCTATTTTTAGTCTCTCTTACAGTAGATTTTTTTTTTGCAGTCACCTGTAGGGTCGTGGGGAGGCCTAAGTCTTTCCCAGCGTCTCGGGTCGTATACGCAGGAAAACACCCTGGACAGATGACCGGTCCATCACAGGGATGACACACGCACACATTCATATTCACACTCACTTACAGTCTCCAATTCACCTGTCCTGTATGCCTTTGGATTGTGGGGTAAACCCAGAGTAAACCAACATCAACATGAGGAGAATATACAAACTCCACACAGAAAGACCTCCTGGTACAGCTGGGACTCCAATACTGCACATATGGCATTATACTAGACATGCTTTTGATGTTTTGATTTTTTTTTTTTTTTTTTTTTTTTTTTTTTTTATTGCTTCAGGAATTTGTTTGTTTTTTTGTTTCAACTTTTTATTTTCCGCAAAAAATTCTCATTCATTCTTTGTGCAGTAATACAGTCAGTAAAATGAGAAGATCTTATTCTTATCCTATAAAGAAATAACGAGAAAGAACGAGCTTATTTTGAGACATGTATGAAGTGTTTTGTTTGTCTGAGTGAGTTTTGGAAGCGTGATTAACTGTTTGGCTAAGATTCATGGTGGTAATGCAGACTGTTGTGAAGAGTATTGAAAATGTGGCTTTGGTATTGAACAATGTTTGTTAGCAATTGAAAAAAAACTGTAAATAGCAGTGTTTCCCAAACGAAAAAAAAGGAGCTGTTCGTTTTGAATGATGTGTGTAATGTGCAGAACTGTGTTTAGAGTTTTGCAAAAAGTTTGTTTTACAATAGAAAACTAAGTTTAAAGCATGTAATGTACTTGTAGTTTTGCAGACTTGGTCTGAAGATCCTTCTCACATCCTACATCCTGAGTATGTGCTTCTGCCTTCAGGAAGAAGGTACAGAGCGACCATATGTTGACTCAACCAGTTTAAAAACTGCTGTTTTGTGCCTGCCTCCAGTAATGGCAAGGACAAAGGCCTACGATTGTTCGATTGTCTCTGGTTAGCACTGATTATTTAACATTATTTATTGTTTTATATTATTTATTCTTATTTACTGTTGGTTATTGTTATTTATTGCTGGTTTTATGGTTTATGTAGCAATTATTTGTGCAATAATAGTGGCCTTTTTAGCTGTGGAATATGACGCCTGATATACCTGTCTATATGTTTCGCAACCCTGTTTATGTGAGACACATGCGATTTATCGATTTATTTATTTATTTATTTATTTATTGTATGATTTGAAAATGCAACATACGCTATACCCAAAATTTCCCTAAGGGATAAAGTATATTGTATCGTATTACAGTACAAAATTATTTCTAAGTATTTCCCTTTTGAATGGATGGAAAGGAAATTGATAGACTAACACTTTTGTAGGTGTTCAGTTACATCCAGAGGTGGGTAGAGTATCCAAAAACTGTACTCAAGTAAAAGTACAAGTTCTTATATAAATATTTACTCAAAGTAATAATCTTAATAGTTACTTGAGTAAGAGTAAAAAAGTATCCAATGAAAAACTACTCAAGTAGCTAGTTACTAGTTACTTTGTAGCATATATATATATATATATATATATATATATATATGTGTGTGTGTGTGTGTTTGTATATACGTGTATATATATATATATTGCATTTTGAAAAGTAATGAGAAATGTGTCTTTTTAGAATCTTAGAATCTTTTTTTCAGTCTATTTTTTTTTTTTTTTAGTGTGCAATCATTTGTCAGTCATCACACTGGATGCTTGTAACTTTGAAGATTAAAGCTGCATCAGTTTTTCATATTTTTGGCACTGCGAAGCTGAACAACCTGCCCTCCATGTGACTCAGGCAATGCTGCTTTCACTTGAAGGTCTTGAAAATTCATTGTCTCCCAGTTGCTGTGATACCGCCGTCTTGAAAGTTTGTCAAAATGTTGGTGGTAAAACAGTCAATAACTAATCAGCCATCAGATTCTGGTTTACCTGTATGTCTGTAGGACCACACAAACACCAAATAATTTTACGTAAGGTGCAGAGTCTAAAATGTGCCTCTATTTGTACAAATAGTGTTTAGGTTACCTGTAGCAATATAATACTGAGACTAGATGCAAGTCTCTTTAAGACTTTAAGACTCTTCAAGATTAGATAATTTATTCATTTCTCTTTTTTTATGGGGGCTGGGAGCATTTGTCAGTCAAGTCAAACTGCTCCCAACTTCAGTGGTCACTCTCAGCCAATGTTGACATGACCTGTATAAGACAACATCCTTAAAACATTCTTTAATGTACCAGCAGTAGTATCAATTTTATGCCACAATGAAGAGGCTTCAGGATTATTGGCTTCCACAACCCTTCCCCTGCAGGTTAACTGTGTAAGCTGACCCGATAAAAAAAACAAGTCTGTCTGGGTACTTAGCTGCTCAAGCTTACAGAGGATTTCTTCTTAAAAAACATACAGCCAAAAGAAAAGGAAAACAAAATCCAGAATGTTTAATTACCAGTGCTCTGCAACAGAAAAAACATTTGCCTCTGTCCATCTTTACAGATCCTACATAAATATCCCTGAGGCAGGATATTGATAAGAAGACAATACAGATGAAATAAGTTTTTCTCCTTAAATCGACTTTTTTATTGCCTTTCTTCCTTGTCTTATTGCTGTGGCATGCTTTTGTAAAACTTCTGATATGCTAAGACTTACATTAGCACTTATTGCATATACATAATGCTGATGCAACTGTTTTGCTTGTATCTTGAAAATATCAGCATCTACATTTCCCCCTTTTTTTCTTCTAGAAAAGCAAACTAAATATGAATTTTTTTTTTTTTTTTTTTGAAAAGTCAATATTTCTAGCCCTAGCGAGTGTCTCCTTTCCCAGCCTGTGCTCATTGAATCCCTCTTGAAATCCTGCCCTCTGTTCCTCTTGACCCTGGTTCTCATGTATGAGCAATCGCTCAAACTCTTCTGAATTATTATTTTTTTTATTCATTAATTAATTTATTTTTGCTCTGTATAGGAGGAGTATTGCGAAGAAAAAATACTTTCATGCAAATTCTGCTTTTAATGAGAATATAGCCAATAATTAATTTCACAATAATACTAGAGATGCTCCGATGTATCGGCTAACAATAGGTATCTGCCGATAAAAGCTATTATTATCACTATCGGTCATCAGCCGATTGTTTAAAAACTGCCGATGGTCAGGGCCGATTATATCTTGTCAATCAAAAGGGTGCGTAAAGACGTGTTCAGACTGCAACTCATACATACTGTGTGTGAAGAAAATCACTCGTGTTGAATTTTAACGCATTAACAGTTTAAAATAGTGACGTTAAAGCAGGCTCTTTTTGACCCTATGAATCACCCATAGTTAAATACATCAAATATTATTTGTAGCGCCTCCCATCCAATAATCGCAAAAAGATTTGTGCTTTATTACTTTGATAAGAATTAAAGTTTCAGTTTTCAAATTCTGTCCATTTTATCATGAAATTCAAACAATAAATGGCGTTTTGACGCTCTTAAATGTGACGTGTCAGATCGCTGTAATGCCTCAGTTCAGGTGGCAGCTCGGAGCACGAGTCTTTTCTTCCTCTTCAATACAAGTTATAACTCGAAAAACATGAATGAACATCAAAGGTATGTTGAAATATATTGTACAACTTACCAGAATGTATCATGTCTCATGTAATCACTTTATTTGTGTTTCAACCGCGGAAAGACGTCAATAAAACAGCTTATGAACAATAATGTTACTTTTCATGTCACTTTTACCTCAGGAATGTTTTCCAATGTTCACAGTTCCTTAGCTATCTACATATAACAAATAAAAACACAAGAGAGGAGCTTATTTACTGTTAATTATATGTTTGTGCAAATTTGCCATGAAGACAAGTGCTTATGAAAACTACCTTATGTGATACTAAGTTTTATACATTTCAGTTTTTATTTGTGTAATTATTATATCTGAAAATAAACAGCAGCTGAATATAATACCTCTGCTGTTAATTGTAACCTCTAATATTGTAGTGTACCAAATGAGAGGGTTCCCTGTATAGTTTGCAACATTATTTGGGAGAGATTTTTTTTTTCCTTAAGAAAAACCAAACTATCGGTATCAGCCGATATCATTCTGAATAATCGGCTATCAGTATCAGCAGAGAAATTTAGTATCGGTGCATCTCTAAATAATACATATGACAATGGTTTTATCATTGATGCTGCATTTATGACTCATTGACTAACTTGCTAATAGCACATCCTTGATTGTAACACATTCAGTAAACAGCTGGTAAACTGGATGTCATACCCCTCGAGAGAACAAATGTCATTCTTAACTCACAGACTTAACAGACTGTGCAACACACAAAACATTAAATGCACATTCTCAAGTGAGAGAGAGAGAGATGAGATGAAGATAATGTTTATTTGAGACACTTGTATTTATGAAGAAATGGAAGGCGAGATTACACAAACTAAGGGCCCTATTTTAATGATCTAAGCGCATCTGAAGCGCATGGCGCAGGTACACCTAGGGCGTGTCCGAATCCTCTTTTGCTAGTTTAACGACGGAAAAAATGGTCGTTGTGCTAGGCACTTGGTCCAAAAGGGTTGTACCTAGTCTCTTAATGAGTTATGGGTGTGTTTTGGGCGTAATGTGCAATAAACAAATTAGAGTCTCATCTCCCATTCCCTTTAAAAGCCAGTTGCGCTCGCATCATGGCAGATTGCTATTTACATGGCGGAATTTGCAAGTGGAAAGACTGAACGCTTCTCCAGAGAGGAATCCTTTTATTTTTAATATTTAAAAATGTTTGTGTGCTGCTGCCCTGTGCGTGTAACAAGCAAAGTGTACGTGCACTGTGCACCCGCCATAGGCACATATTACTAACGTGCCCTTTAAGTAACAAAAAAAATAAAAAATACTGCGCCATTGACTTTAGACCAAATTTTTGTTGGTCAATGGCGCAGTCATTTTCAGTTGCCTCAAAATAGCAACGCGCCAACAATGCGCCTGAACACACCTCATTTTCAGACCAGCATGCCCATGGGTGAACAGATGGGTGCGAGTGCATTTGCTATTTAAACAACGTGGCGCTGGACGTGAAAATGATAACTGCGTCAGGCTGTAACTAGCAAAAAACACTTGTGTCGTGCCTGGCGTCGCATTGTGCCGGGTGTATGATAGGTCCCAAAAAGCTGCTAAAAATGAGCTAATGCAAGATCACAGTTTATGAATATTTTGACATAACTCAATTTAACGGTGTGCAATCAACTTACATTTTGGTGAAGAGTAGAGCTTGTGTTTAGGTTGAGACTGGCAACTGTAAAGTAGCATGTTAGTGTTTGATGTTGCTAGCTAGAACTGAATAAGATTTATTTGAGTTTCTTTGATGCTTCTTATTTTACTCTCTTACATACTCGCACACATATATGGACATTTTAAAAAGGTTCTAGCATAAAACTCTATACTGGAGATCAAGCAAATGCACTAATGTCAGTTAAAGTAACGATGATTCAACCTGTTACAAGACGCACTGCATTTAGTTTGAATTAAGGCAATGATTCAAACTCTGAATGGAAACCTTTCTATGCTTCTAACAGAAATAGAAAAACAAGTACACATATGACAAACAAGCAAACACAATGAACAAACAGCATAACACTAACTAAAGCATTGTAAGCCCAGCCAAGCTGCTGTCACCAGCTGTCTCTGTACTCACTGTTGCAATTAATTATGGAAGCAGTACTCTCCCTCCTAAGAACGTCCATATTAACAGTGTCATTTATTCAGGGTGTAATTATTCAGTACACATTTGTTTAATTTTTGCATGCTACACCATGACAAATGAGGGTGTAAATTGCAACGAATTGCAGTTTCACTCCTGTCAAATAGGAACTGTTTCTCTTGTTTAGCCATTCTGTGGGTAACTCTCTCTCTCTCTCTCTCTCTCTCTCTCTCTCTCTCTCTCTCTCTCTCTCTGTGTGTGTGTGTGTGTGTGTGTGTGTGTGTGTAAAGGTTTAGCTATAATGTTGACAGCCAGATCTTTGAAAATATCCCCACAAATATAGTGAAACCTGTCAAAATCTGACTTGTGAGAACATTTGAAGTTCTCCTCACTATTTAAAAGTTTTGCTTAAATTCTACAGGTTTGTGTTAAAGTTGGGTCATAATTTGGCTATTTGGAGTACCTAGTGTTTTTCTGAATACAGGTTTTAATACATCTTTGACCTCAGGCTGAAACTACTGGACTGCAATCTCACAGCCTACCACTAGTTGGCACTGAAGACTAACATTTAAAGACTGTTAGTGAGCGTGTATGGATGTGCTTGAGTAAATGTGAGAGCATTCATTTGGATGTACAGTACGTGCATGTAGGAGTGTGAGTTTGAGTGCATATTATGTGTGCTTGTCATGTGTGCAATATTGTTTGTGTATGTTTGTCTTTATGCTGTCATGAAGTAAACGTCCATGCAGACGTTTTCAACCATTATGAATGTACAAAGATATCTGTAGGACTAACATCAGAGACACATAATCAATAGATATTAGACAAAACCCACACCCCCACCTCAACCAATCAACAAACTGGCCAGTATTGTCTGAGAACCTTAACCCATGTTAGCCTCATTACTGCATTAACGAGATAAGATTAAGCCACTTGGAGAGATATTGATTGGCTCAAATTAAAGGCAAAGATAGTCCCTGACCCTAAACAAGGAAATTATGCTTGTTAGCTGGCAAGTGCAAATGACCCGTGTACGTTCATGTGCGCGCGCGCGTGTGTGTGTGTGCATAAAAGAGAGACAAAATCGTTCTATGGCACTCAGAGATAAGAGAACCTTTACATAAAACAATTAGCAAAGGACAATACAAACTACAGCGCTAGGAGAAAGCCCCGTGATAAGATCAGAACCATATCGACCTGCTCTGAGACCGCTTACACCGATTATTCACTTAGACACAAGACCGTTTTCTGATACTTTGACTAGTCTTTCAAAGAGCTGTCTGGGTTCCTTGTATAGCACATCTGATATGCTAATAGTAGCGAATGGTTTTGATTGCTAAACAGATGTTGCCTTGTCATGCCACAGTTCAGTAAAATGTCAAGGTCTCATGCTGATGAGGTCAAGAGGGATATTTCCATTTTCAAAACGTCACCTGCAGTCTAAGACGCATCATGCATCACTTCCTAGCAACATCTAGTAACTATGGCAGCAAAGCCAAAGGCACTTAAGTCGATTCCATTCTAGGAGCACTTTGGAGGCTCCAAATGAAATCCCAGTTCTGTCAGAGTACTTTAAAACAGCTCAGCATCAAAGAGCCAATGATAAAGCCAATAATACAGCAGCATCGGCACCAGAACATCTGTGAATTTGTAATAATCTGGTTTGTAAGGTCACTCAGGCCACAGAATTACCGTTACACTCTAATTAATGTGGAATGGGAGGGAACCAGACGACAAGATGCCTCACCCTTGATTGAATTCAGACCTAATGCAGACCATTTTCTGATTGACAGAATTTATTTCTCTCCGCATTATTATATCTGCCTTCTGCAGTGTCTGCCAGGATCCAAATGTAAAAGTGAGGAACATTTCCCTAGACGCAGCTTTTCAGCAGCTGCCAATCATCCTTCATGCCCTTCTCTAAAAGAGGACACAGACATGGAAAGTCAAATTCGGAAACAGAGATGATGGCTGATTTTTGGAAAGCTGTGAGAAGAGATTTCAACCTCAGCTGGTCTGTATGTGTGCTATATGATCAATCAGACGCACACAGAGAGAGATTATAGTGAGTTTAAAGTGAATATGTGTATTGTGAATTTATTTATTTATTTATAACAAATCAAACTAAATGGCTGCTGTCTTGTTCAGATAACAACTACTAACCTTAAAATGTTTGTATTATTAGCTACTTATTCATATTTATGTATTTTATTATAAGCATAGATTGCCATGATTTTAAAAGATTTTAACAGTAATTTCTTACATTAAAATATTCATAATTTTACTGTCAGTGTAGGTCATGATATTTTCAGTACTTATGTAGCAAATTACTATAAAAAACATATTTTATACCATATTGTGCCACATTGTGGAATAACAGTATTTCAGACAGGACCACTCTGGCAAGTTACTTTGAGTTTATTGAAACACAAGTTATCTTTGGCGGTATGGTTCCTTATGGGGGTTTTTGCTTTGAAATTAATTGAACATACAAGAGCTTTAACATTAACCCCCCATGGAACCATCAGCTTGGAAATACATAGACAATTAAAACACTTTAGTAATGTCTTTAAAAGTGAACAGTGGTAATCGTGTAGATGTGGCAGTGGGACGTCTGACTGTAGCTTGGTTATGAGGATGAGTGTCTCTCAGCAGAGAGGTCCATGCCAGCTAGGACTTGAAAGCCTTGGTAATCTACAAACAAAAGAAGACAACAACCAGAGGGTGCACAGTAATATGCTCATGCTTATAATGGGGAGGGAGGGAGGGAGGGTTGCAAGCAGTTTGAGCATACTTACCGAGCAGTAATGCCACGTATATGTCCCCGGTCTAATAGGAGAATGGTAGTGATTGGAGCGATTTGACAGCTGACCGCGTCAGCTGGTCGCAGCACTATGCCTACGTGGCCTGACTGAACTAACGCTGCGCTCGATAAATACTTTTGTCTCTTTGTCTTTTTAAACATCTGAGGGGGTGAGGTTGTATTTTCATTATTGATATAATCTTATAGTATTTCTTTACACACTGTACTGACAAGAAAATCATTATGGAAATTTCTTTTTTTTTTTGGTCAATTAGAATTTCTCCATAAACCAGTATAGTACATCACTTCTAGGGTAAAGATGGGGCTTTGTACAAGACAAACAGTGCCATTAACTCTCTCACTATTTGAGGATAGAATGGCTCATTTCATTCCAGTCCAAAACCCCATCCATTATCTTTACATTACTGACCATAAATAAGTGATTTTTGTCCTTGTAAGAATATGGCCTAGTCCTGCCCACTGGGGTTTGGGCTTCTATGCTGAACCCCATTATGGAGCAATGGCAATGTTTTATTCCCCAGGTATTTAGGTTGTTCCATTCCACTTCTTTCATTAGGATCCTACAGTGGGTAATGTAAAGGCACTATAGTAATCCCATTTAAAAGCTACATGTCTGTTTGAGGAAACAGTTTCGAAGTATTTAAACATAGCCAAGGAGTTTAGCTTAAGTTACGGGATGCTCTGTTTCTCAGGGTGCTGTCTTGTCACAGCTGTCTTTCACGGTTTTCACCACCTCTGTTGCTGGAATGCGTATAAACAATGATGTGACATTGTAGAACACCATCTGCCTCATCTGTTTCCATTCTTGGTTCCCAGACTTTGTCAACAAAGTCCTTGGAATTCTAGATGTGATTGATTTGATTGTACCGTTGCAAAAGAAATGCACCATGTACAGTTTATTATTGGCCAAAGCAGGGTTCTTCCTTGTGTACTTAAGGCATGCAGTGGCCTCCCAAGGGTAAAACTAGTAATGTACTGCTCAGATGAAGGATTTTTCCTGCTTCTGCTGCAGTAGACAGTCCAAAACTTTTTTTTTTTTGGTAGTAG
Source organism: Mylopharyngodon piceus (assembly GCA_039654765.1). Classification (NCBI taxonomy): domain Eukaryota; kingdom Metazoa; phylum Chordata; class Actinopteri; order Cypriniformes; family Xenocyprididae; genus Mylopharyngodon; species Mylopharyngodon piceus. The sequence goes on from CM077442.1 coordinate 27,834,331, forward strand.
CTGTTAGTGGAGCCTTCTTTTAGTTTTACTATTTTGTAAAGTAGTGATTGGAACTAGTCACTGCTGACATTATGATTTTTGGATCACACTTCACTTCACGTACTTCAAGTACATCACATGACCGCCCCACCCCCCTTTTACCTTGGCAGTATGAGAACACTGCCAACAGGGGGCTGTTCAATCATTTAGAATTAATCTAAACTGGAGGAAGTTGGTCAGCTGATTTATCTGAAAGATGGGTGAGATATCGTTAACTTGTAGAGCCTCTTCTGCATTATCAAAACAAGGAAGACAAAAGTGTAATAAAATACATTTTATCAACAAAAATATAAGCAATAGTAAATCAACACAAGTGATTAAGTTGGGTGTGGCTATGGCAGAGTTACGTTATCTTATGGAACGACAAACTGTTGTTTCTCTGAAACTTTTAAGAACCTTATTATGCATCAAACAAGTAAATGAAATATTATTTGTTATTAACTATCATCAGCTATATTACCTGTAATGTAAATTAGAAAACCATATACTGATAATATACAACAATGCCAAGGTCTCTGGAAAGAGGTTTGGTTAAGTGATATTTACGTTCCACGTGATCGAGTGAGCAGTCCGATGGCGGTGACGTCTTCCACTGGTTGTGCTGTGTAACAATCCAGTGGGGAAAGGAGCCAGAACCCATTTCGACAGCCTTGAATATGAAGCTCTGTGGGATGCTGATCTCCTGAAGCACCAAAAGGGTCCTAAAATCTGAAACATGCAGATGAGGCCCTGAAGTAAGTGCAGAAAGTCCTTAACAATCTATAACAAACAAAGGAACAAAGGAAACTCTGAGCTGGACGGGACCAGTGGGGACGGGAGAAAAAGGGAAGCATCCTCTTCCAAATTATCAAAATAATTCCCAGAGGCCAGGCATAACCCAGGCATTCCCTCCATGCCCTCGAAATCCACGAGGACTCCCACAATGATGGACGATGTTGTTGGCTCATGCACCTGGTCAGACATCTTGCGAGGCTCAGGCTCCAGGGCAATGACTTGCTCTGCCCTATTCTCTGGTGTGGGCTCGTGCATCGTGGCAGACTCTGGCTCTCTATCTGTGGTGGGCTCAGGCAAACACTCCAAGCAGCGGTGTGCAGACTGGCTGATCTCTGGAAGCAGAGGAGTGATGGGTGTGAGTTGGGGCTCGTAGACAGTGCTGGATAATCCTCTGTGCTGGAGTGTCCAAAAAAAAAAAAAAATATTCCAGCAACGGCCTTTGTTCTAGGAGGAGGAGACACACTGCTGGTGAGTCCATTGTAAATCTACTCGTTTTGAGGGTCCTGTATCCTGTAACGTAATGGCTATCATAAAGTCCACAATGACGGAAAATCCAAAAGAAACGCTTTACTATAAAATAAAACAAATACGTAGATGTTCACAGGAGAAATCACGGTGAAACACAACCACTCTTCCATAAACGATACAAGACAAAGAACTAAGGAGAACTCAGGGCTTAAATACATGGGGAGTAATGAGGACACTAATTAAACAACAGGTGAACGAAATCTGTAACTATGGGAACAAACTAGTGAACTAATGACAGAGAACATAGGCAAACATAAACAGAACATACGTGTTACAATAATAGCCTGCTCTGGACCTGGTTAGTTTCCCAGCATAAATTGCCTGAGCATGAGCTCATGACTGAGCAAGAGCTATATTAAATTTGCTTTATGAAACCAAATAAACTGACAATGAGTCAGACTAACTGAAAAAAAGCCTGGCTTATTTGGTAAACTTGTTTTATGGAACAGGCCTCAGGACTGATTCATTCCGCTTAGTAGCCAGCTTTGTTTATTTATTTATTTTTAGAATTGTTTTTATAGTCCTAAAACTGAGGCTGCCATGCCATTATTTGAAGATTTTCCCCACAGTAGTCTCCCATCCCTGTACTGACAAGGATCAACACTACTTATCTTCAGAGGCCTGTTGCATGAAGCTAGTTGAACAAACTTCAGAGTTTCAGAGTAGGTTTAGAGTTGACAAATCTATTTAAATCCAACATGGTTTAGATCAGGTTTAGATCAGGTTCTTTCTCTGTCAACTCGGGTTTAATCCAGGGTTTGCAAATAACTCTGAAGTGCGTGAACCTGAAAGTGTGACGTGCGGCAAACAGTGATTTGATTCACTTCTCGCGAGAGAGCCACGCAATTCAATTCTCTTCTGAAGATTAAGAGATCGTTATGAAAAATATCATGAAATTAAACGCATTTACAAAGCAGGAATAAACGCTGCTGCAGTGAAAGTTTGAGAAGGCAACTGAAAGAAAATATCTGACTATATTAATGCATGTAAATCAAACAAATAGGCCTTATAATTTATATGGTTTCACAAAGACCTCAAAAGAATACATGTAAGCTTAACCTGTTTTCAAGCTTTATATATTAATGCATGTATTATATTTATTTTAATTTAAAAGCAAATTTTAATATTGTCAGTTAATATAATTATATGAATATATTATATGAATTATACATAATTATAATTCATATAATAGAAATATAATAAATAATTAGCAGCAAAAGATGAGCAATTTTGTCACTAAAATGTTTTCACTATGAACTGATTTAATTTGGAGCGAGAGATACAGGGGGAGGAGCTTTATTGCATCAGAGACGTCACTTTACTCACAGCTGACTGGTTGAGTTTTGGTCTGCGATTTCTAACCCAGAATAAAACCTGCTCCGGAGCAGGATAGCCGTGTAGCGTAAGTTACCATGGCGATGAAACCCGCTAAAACCAATCCACCTTCATGAACCTGAAAAACCAGAGTTTGCCCAAATTAATCTTGAACTTACCTGGTAGAAACTGAAACCGGCTTTGTGTAACAGGCCACAGATGTTAACTATTCAAGAGCAACAGGTTGCTGGCATGACACATTGCCTTTTTCCGTGTTTGCTCTATGACTGTGGAGAAGATATCAGGCTCTGACATCTTAATTTGGAGTCATCATGACTCAAGCCTCAAGCTCTAAAAAAGACAACTTTTCTATTTAATCTGACAAAACCCTACCTCTTCTAAACTTCTATCCATCTATACTTCAGGCCACACAGCCAACAGCTCTAGACTTTGTAAAGAGCAAGGGAGTTTATAGGCTAGTCGAACCTCACAGAGCAAGATAAGTCTCTTATTGATCGGTTGTGTCTGTGTATCCTATCTCTCCCTTCTCTTCAGTCCGGTGCAGAAACAGATTCATAAATTTTGTTATGCATGCCCAAATACTGATATGACTTCCCAAACACAGACAGAACTGTAGACTAATCAAACCTAACCTAACCTAAGTAAACACAACCTAACAGCCTTTGCCTATTCACCAGTCAGCACTATGCTAATTTTTCACCTTAGCAAGCACCTATACACCTACTCATTAAGAACAATTTTGCATTAAGTATATCTTCAAAGCTCACTTAACCCAAATCAGCTTAATACACACACTTTTCCTTCATGTAAACACAAATAGTCACAATTATAAATAAAGTAAACACTGCATGAGAATTTGGCTAAAAACAAACAGAAAAGCACAATAAGAGCAGCACAAGAGGATGTGGTGCTGGTCCTTCAAGAGTAAATCTCAATCTGTCTGTCTATAAAGCCTACAAAAAAACAGTCTTCAATATAAGGCGTTCTCATTCAAAAGCTACATTCAATGCTGTGCTGATTAGCGCTATGGGGAAAACGTCTTCATTTGACCGGTTGTGAACACGTGTGGCAAACATGCCAAAGATTTTGGCTTAAATAACCTCTGATGATGACGTCATCGGAATGCGCACACGTCACAGACTATAAATAGACGTTACATGGGTGCTCATCAGGTTCTTTTGTCTTCAGAACCGCATTGTGTGCCGTGTGTGCTATTCAAACCTCTTCTCAAACTATCCCTTTTGCTAGGAGTTAGTTTTGTCAGGCAGGAATAAAGCCTTTCTCACTCTCTTTCTCTATCATGATAAGAAAAAAGTTGAAAAAAAGGAGAGAATTTGTCGAGAGAATGGCGAGTGCAAACACTGTGAGTTGCTCTCCATTAAAGTGCTTTGCGTTTGTCTCGCATATCGCGAGTCGATCTCGCTGAGGAGTGGGAGACGGGTCCTTCCCTTTCTCTCGTTCTCTCTTCAAATTGCATCATCCTCCCGTCCACTGCTGAAGCTCGCCTTTAATTCTGAGAAATGATTTAATACTCATATGATTTGATAAGTTAGATGCTTGTATTAATATCTTGTCTGGCTGTTCTTTGGCTACATTTGGTTCTGACGAATTAAATGGCAAAATAGCCATCTGGAGATGGCTTTGACTTTGAGAGCGCCACCTCCAAGAACTCCTCCTGTGATGATAAAGTGCATGAGGAGTTACTCAAGGTGGTTACTCATGCAGTGGCCAGATTACAGCTAGATTGGCCACAGGAGAAAAAGCAAGCGCTCAAAGTTAGAGCAGATTTCTGTCCGGTGGTCAGGGGGAGGGGCCTTAGTGACGGTCTCTCCCCTTCTTCACCTGTCTTTGTGCCCTCAACAAAGACTTATTCGACTATCGTGGGTGCAAGGGCAAGTGGTTATACAATGATGCCCCAGTTGGAAGAGACACTCGTGGGCTTTCGCTCCTGGGAGCTCATCGTCACTTAAAAAATCAGTACTCCCCACCAAGCCATGCAGAACAACATTCACGCTGGTAGGGAAGGTGTTTCAGTCATTGGGTCATGCTGGTGCTACTCTGCACACTATGGCAGGCGCACCAAGCTGACCTGCTAAAAAATAAAAAAGCCCCCTGGGATGGGGCACATAAAAATATATTAAGTAACTCCTTTCCAACACCCTTATGACACCGCTGTTCCATCCCCGCCACCTCTGGTGTTTTTCTTATGGCTATCTCGTCACTAAAGAGGATTGGAGATTTGCAGGCTCTGTTTTGCCATCCTGCTTAGACTTTGCCCCTGGACTGATCAAGGCTATTTTGCACCCTCACCCCATCTTCCTAAAGTTCTATTTTTGACCATTCATCCAGTCATCCTTGAATCCTTCTGTTCTCTACTGTTCACTTCGCCGGAGCAGGAGAAACTCCACTTACTGTGGAGTTCCTGCTCTTCAGATCTACGTCCACCACACTAGTCAGTGGCGTAAGTCAGAGCAGCTGTTCATTTGTTATGGGGGCCGTAACCAAAGCAAACTATGTTGCATTGGGTGAGGGATGCTATTGCTCTAGCCTATGAGGCACGCGGTCAAGTTTTGCCTCTAAGTGTTAAGCCTCATTCTACCAGAGGGGTTGCATCCTCCAGGGGTTGACCCCCTTGCAGCAAGTATGCAGTGCGGCAGGCTGGTCTTCTCCACACACATTTATTAGATTTTATAGTTTGGATGTTCATGTTACTCCGAGCTCACATGTCCTTGGGTTGACATCCCAAGCTCATGTCTGAGGCCTTTCTCATGTATGTGTGCACACACTACACAACATTGAGGGGTCCAGACACTTCCAGTGCGGTGGTGTTGGTATTCTCGTTCCCCATAGCACTAATCAACGCAGCACTGAGTGTAGCTTTTGAAAGAGAATGTCTCGGGTTACTTGACTGTAACCCTGTTCCCTGAAAAAGTGGGAACAAGATGTTGCGCTTCATTGCCGCACTGAGGGTGTGTTCAGAAAGTTCTTCAGACAAAATGACCTGATGAGCACGCCTGTCACACGTCTATTTATAGCCTCTGACGTGCATATTCCAATAACGTCATCATCAGAGGTTATTTAAGCCAAATTCTTTGGCGTGTTTGCAACGCGTCAACCGGTCAAACAAAGACGTTTTTCACATAGCGCAGCATCTCGTTCCCACTTTTTCAGGGAACAGGGTTACAGTTAAGTAACCCGAGACGTTTTTCATTTCCAGCCTTTATGAACAATTGAAGAGTTCATTTGCAAAAACAGATAACTCCGTTTTTATTAATTCATACAAATCATGTTTTTTTTTTTATTGTGCATTCCAAGTAATATCAATCAAACTGCAGTTGGGTTGTTTTGATTAAGTAATAATAACTCCAGAAAATACAGGTAACTTACAAAATTAAAGTTCATTGAAAGCATGTTTTTTAATATATTAAAAGTTTTTTTTAACATTTTTTTTTTTTTTAGCAAAAGCAGATAACTCCAGTAGTCGTTTTGTCACGATCCCTGTCTGTGTTACCGGTGTCTCTATTGTTTGTTCACCTTATGTTTCCCTGCCACTCAGTTCACTTGTTTGTTACCATGGACACTCATTGGACCACACCCTCTTGATATCTTGTTACCTTGTTTAGCTCATTAGCCTTGTTCCTATTATAAGCCTGATTCACTCATCCATTCCCTGCGAAGTCTTGTTTAGTGTACAACTGCAATTCTGAGCTTTTTCCTGGTTTCCTGCATTTTGGTTTTCTTGATCTCTGCCTGTCTTTTGGATTCCCCTGTCTGCCTGTGTGTACCTGCCTTGTTGTTTGTTTGGATTGCCTGCCTGTGTTTGACCTCGCCTGTTCTTGGATTACGTGTCTGGATTGTCCCTTCAATAAACTGCATTTGGATCCTCATCCATTCGTGCCTCAGAGTAATACGTTACAGAAGACTTCGCCAGCTATGGACCCAGCAGAAGAAATCCTATTGCTGCGTCAAGGTACCAGTACCATCGAGAATTACACCACTCAGTTCTGTGCTCTTGCTAATCGTGTAAATTGGAAGGATGCTGTTTTGAAGGATTTTATTGTCATGGACTAAGCGAACCAATAAGATCACTCATGCCAAGTGAGGACAATTACCTGACTTTAGAACAGTTTATGGACTATGCTCTGTTGTTGGCTGGTTCCTCCTTCACTGTTGGGGAGATGGAGGAGGATGCTTCCCCTAAACATTATTTGGGGAGGGGCAGTACACATCAAGCTCCAGTGGCCACGGAGCTTAGCCCATCACAGTCACCAGCATGCCCAGTTCTGATTATTGCTAGCCCTGTGTTATATGTACCTTCCTGTCCTGTAGTTCCTGCATCAGAGCCTGTTCACAACATGGCTGCCATGTCAGAGTTCTCAGACAAAATGGCCACTCCGCCTGTGTCTTCGGACAAGATGGCCTTCACGGGTGCCTCACCAGGGTCTTTAGTCATTATAGACTCCACATCTGTGTTCCCGGTCATCAAGAGCTCTGCAGATGAAGATGTTAAGGCCTTCCCTAAGCTCTTGAGACTGGCTTCAAGTCTGGAGGACACACCACTGACGTCGGTACGTGCAGCCAGCATCCCTAGACCAACGCCATCTAGCCCACCGGCCTCAGCACTCTCAAGTCTGCCAGTGCCTGCGCTGTCCGTCCCAGAGGTCATTCCCTTGTCCTTGGTACTACCCGTTACGGCTATGGCCATTTTGTGTGTTTGGGCCATACACTGCTCTCCAGCCCATGAGTCCGCTCCAGAGCCCACTCCAGCCCATGAGTCCACTCCAGAGCCTGCTCCAGCTCATGAGTCTGCTCCAGAGCCTGCTCCAGCCCATGAGTCCACTCCAAAGCCCACTCCAGTCCAAGAGTCCACTCCAGCCCAAGAGTCCACTCCAGAGTCCGTCTCAATCCATGAATCCACTCCAGAGTCCTCCTCTGTCCATGAGTCCACTCCAGAGTTCCCTGTCTGCCCGGATGTGACCACAGAGGTGGTCCCTGGGGTTCCTGTCTGCTTTGACTCAACCGCAGAGGTCATTCCTGAACTGTCTGCACTGCCGTGGTGGTCGTCTGCTGCACCATGGAGGTCTTCAAGCACGTCTGCCTGGCCATCTGTACAGCCTGCACCACCCTGGCCATCTGCTCGGCCTGCTCCGCCCTGGCCGCCTGCTCAGCCTGCTCCGCCCTGACCATCTGCCCGGCCTGCTCCGCCCTGGCCGCCTGTTCAGCCTGCTCCACCCTCGACATCTGCTAAGCTTCTGCTTGCAGGCCCTCCAAAGTCTTGATGCTAGAAATGTTTAAAAATCAGCGTGCAGGGATCTACAAATGCACAGAGAGCGATCCACAAATATGTGCATTGATTCACAAATGCACAAGAAGCGATCCTCAAATGCGTGCAGCCATCCACATTTTGTGAATGTAATTAATTTTTATGAAACTCTTTACATTTTTTTTGTAGATCTTAAGGTAAAACGTTATAATCTCATGCTATGAATCATTAGTTAAGCATTAGTAAATAGTGAATTCATCATTTATAAAGCATTGTCCCTACATTAATAGACATTAGTAAGCAGTTTATAAATACAGCTGTAAATGCTTTATTCTTGATTTATAAGCATATCTATAATGTTTAATGATATTTTTTATACTTTATTAATGATCAATTTATCATTTGTAATTATTACATTATTTACCAACCAGTTATTTAGTTGCCAGTGGTTCATAAGATCTTTTAGAAAGTGTACGTAAATGACATAATAGTTTTATGATATTACAGAGGTTTATTTTTCATGTTATATCAAGTGTACAGTTTCATTTTTTTTTTTTTTTTTTTTTTTTGCAGCTTGAAATAAATATTTCTATGTTCTGTTTCACTCTTTGTTGTGTTTATTTCCTTTTTCTGTTTAGAAGATAACTGAGCCTTTAAATCTCCTTTATAAATGCTTTACGAGGCATAAATAGTCCTCACTTTAGATGAGCTCACAAAAATAGTTAACTGAAAATAAGTCATATTGGTAACACTTGATTTTAGGGCCTTTTAACTAGTTGCATATTAGCGTGCATATTAATAGAATATTGGCTGTTTATTAGAACTTATTAAGCACATATTAATGCCTTATTCTACATGACCATATTTTACATTCTTAATCCTATCCAATACCTAAACTTAACAACTACCTTACTAACTATTAATAAGCAGTAAATTAGAAGTTTATTGAGGGAAAAGTTGTAGTTAATAGTTTGTGTTCCCTATACTAAAGTGTTACCGTAATATTTTATAACTACCTGAATTAATCATGAATTACAGTAGGAATATGTGTTAATAAAGCATTTAATAACACGTTGAGTAACTATTACTATGTCTAAATTATAAGATGTATAAATATACATTTAAATAGTTTATTAATCATTTACTTACATCTTATGAACCACTGAAAACTCCTAAATAACTGGTTTGTAAATAATGTAATACTTAAAGGTGCGATATGTAAAATTTTCTGTCCGCTAGAGGCCCATTCAAAACAAAGGCGTAGCTTGATGACGCCAAGTTTGAGCGCGGAATCTTGGGACATGTGGTCTTCAACTCACAAGCCGGTGGAAAATAATCAGGATAGGACTCGGGCAGAAATCATGTTCATGGATGCGATTATTAACGTTACTGTAGTATGAAGCAGAGCAGGACTGAGTGTTGTGGGAGCTGAATGAGGCCGCTGGAGTGATTGCGCAACACACGTCTTGCGAGCAGCGGAACTTTTATTATGTCACAGTAGCCGGCGCCGCGTCCGCTTTTCCGGTCATGAGTATGAGGTAACACAGCTCTGTTTATCATATTAGATACATTTGAGTGTGTTGAAAATGATGTTATAACGTTACTCTGTGCGTTCGCTCGGTGGCTGCTGTGAGACACTAAGCTAAATCGATTTTAGAATATTATATTAATTTATGCTGGATGGCTTGTGTTGATAAATGGCATGGAATTAATTTTAAAACGTATTGTATGATGGAGAAAATGCTGTATTACTGTTACTAAAAATAAAGCTGCGTATGATTATGCTATGTTAGCTACTTGACAAAATAGTGTTTTTCTCTGAGGCATGGTAAAGCATGGTCCTCGCAAAAAATCAAGAAAATTAGATTTAAACAATAAGACTAAACGTGTTGAGCTATATAACAATAATTAGTTTTCTGTCTATAAATATATCAAAACAGTTGTTCCCTTGTCTATTAAAATGTAATATATTAAAGCGTCTTTGGTGTTTCCATGGTTTCTACAAAATAAAACCGGAAACCGAGGGTAACGCAGATATGACGCAATTGACAGGCGACTCCTCACACGTCCCGGAGCCTTGGTTACAACTGCAATTTTCTCAAGATTTACAAATAGTTGGAAACATTTGGGATATTGTAAATACTCAAGTGAACAAAATATATAACACTGGCCTAGTGGTTTTTGGATATTTTACGGCAAAATTCTTACATATTGCACCTTTAATTTAGAAATGATAAATTGATCATTAATAAAATATGAAAATACAATTATTACACACATTATAGATATGCTTATAAATCAAGAACAAAGCATTTATAGCTGTATTTTTAAACTGCTTACTGATGTCTATTAATGCTTTATAAATGATGAAAAAAATGTTGAAGAAAAATGATGAAGAAAAATCTCTTTAAATTTATTTGTGAATCTTAATCTATTTATTTGCAATAATGCAACAATTCTAACCCCATATGTGCCCGTCTAAACAGCATGCCCCATGTCTGTTTCGCTGCCTTCAAGGCAATCAGCTTCTGTTGTGTGTGATATAAGTGCACTGTGTACTAAAGAGGATCTCATAAAATCCTCATTTGTCCCTCTGTAACCAGCATCAGCCTAAGAGAGCTTTCATTAGCCTACCTTCTCTCTGCCTCTGTCAATCTTATGTGTAATGGAGCTTGAATGGAGCACAAAAGAGAGGGAGTGCATGGTGTGATTAATGTTCTTTAAGGCATTACCATAGTTAAAGAGATCAGCCTTGGGCTCTTATCCTGAAACTAATTAAGTCCTCTCTCAGACACAGACCTACCTGTGTAGACCTACCTGAACCACTACAGATGGATGTAAATAAAGGAAGTCATCCTTCATTTACTTTATACATACCTTGTATGGGATTTTTCACTGTTTGTATCACTCAGTTTGTCAGTCTGTGTATTAGTGGTGGGAATTAACCTGCACACTCTTTTTGCAGGTTACAACGATGGTGGCGACAAGTGACTGTCTTTATGAGTAAGTCAATGAATCATTAATTCAAATGATTCATTCAAAAACTCAGATTAATTTAGGAACTAATTAAGTGAGCATCTTTATGAATGAGTTACTGAATCATTTACTCAACTAATTTAATTGCTGATTCATTCATGAACAAAAAAGTGGACATCTATATGAGTGAGTCATTTATTCATTCAACTAATTCATTGAAAAACACTGATTCAAACCTTACTAAAAAATTATATATATATATACATATATATATATAAACTTTTGTCAAATGCCTTCCACTCTAATATTTAAAATATTTTTTGGATTTCAAATATTAAACACAGTTCATGAGCCATAAGTGTCCTCATTATATATTTTTATGACCAAGAGTGGCAATTTCTCAGCATGTATTTCAGATTTGTGGATATTAGTTTTGTATTTCACTGTTTATTGATGTGTATTGGTTTTAAGTTATGAGAAGCAATGACAGACCTGTAAGGAGTGAGTTCTTTATTTACAGTACATTGAAAATAGTATGAGCAATTTGCTGGGTAGGCTTATTTAGAAAAGTTTGGTATAGGGAACAATCTAGTGGGAATAGGATGCATTTTCAATGCAGATAATAAGCCACACCTACCTACTTTTTCATGCCCCTTTATGGATTATACAAAAAAGGAATCATATGCCTTGTAAAAGTGACCATAATAGTAGTCAGGCCATATTATCTCTAAAAAGCATCTTTCTATTGTAATGATGGTGATAACATTTCATGGGCCTGCTAGAAGGCTGGGCTTTCCTCTAAGAGAAATGGTAACTGGGACAGTTTAGTGTCATATTTGGACTTCTTTGCAACAGCGCATGCAGAAGGGGTGGTCCTGGCTCTCATCAGCTAGAGAACATCACACCCACATTTCCAGTAATTTGGGATATTCATGTACATTCCCAGAACTTGGCATGTAACACAGTTTTTCAAAGATATCAATTTATCAAGCTACATATGAAACAAAGATTTTTCTTTAACACTTAGTGAATGACTATGACACATCCAAACAAGCACTGAGAAATGTGTTGTAGTTTTTAGCTTGAACAAGCTGTATAATTTGATAAATGGCTTATCCAGTGTGATGTTATACAACCATTTTTGATAAATTTGACAGTAAAAACACTGACTCTAACTGTAAGAAACAAATGATAAACAGAGGAGATTAGGGAGACTGTAATAAAATCACTTAAAGGTGCAATACAGAACTTTGGCATCTCTATTGCCATCTGTGTTTATGGGCATTGGTAGTTCCATGATGAACCTTTAACATCCATGGAACATTTTCAATGTACAAAAGGTTGTGTAGATTACTAAAATATTCCTCACAATAAGAAAAAGAATATTTCTTTTAAGAACTGTTCACTGAACTATTCAAGTTCCCCCCCTCCCCCATCCCACCCACGCTGAGGGTACTCCAGATTCTTGAGTGCATATATGAACTTGTATTGAATATACAGATCTTATTCAGAAGAAGAACTGGGAAAATGAGTCACGATGTATTGTTTGCTATTTGTTTCTACATACTTTCATTTTGAATGATATTTATTAATGTCCTCATATTATTGTGTGAATAAAAACCTATTACAAATTACATTAACATTAAAGTATTGCACATTGTCTGTAGCATAGTTTTTTCTTTGCTTTCTGTCTGTTGAAGGTTATCCAGTGACTGCTGATGCATTCTTATACTGCTCAAATCCAGAGGATGATGCCTGATGCCCTGATTTGACATCACAGCCTTCAAAGGCCTTCAGTCTTTGCATCAGTGGCAGGCAGGTCTTGATGGAGAGATACGTGTCTGAGGAAAGCAGGAGTGCTGAAGACAGAAGTGGAGGCCATCCAGATTGGACAATAAAAAGTGGCAGCTGCTATGAGTTTGGAGTGCACTTTAGTGACCCCTCAAGGATGGTGGCCTGCTTCTGTCTTGTAATTACCTGCACTTTCTGCTATGCTAGCATGAAGCTGGGCTGCTCTCATGGGGTGTGAGACTTTTCATCTGAAGAGAGCACAACTGTGTGAGTGTGTGTAACTATTTCCATTGTTTCAGCTGCCATAGCAGATGTTGGTGCTGATGCAAGTTCAGTCAAAGTCTCAGATGTGCTGCCAACCTCTGATCTTAGCATGGTCATGTTGTGAACGATATAATATGCCCTCTTGTGATCATTTCAGATACTGTGTTTGTTTGTAGAAATGTAGCAGCGGTCTTCAGAGCCAAACTTATCAAATGGTTAATTGATTAAAAGCAAGCAAAAAAACAAAAAAAACAAAAAAAAAAACATCCTACGTAACACATTATACGTTAAGCGTGCCGTTATGTTCCCTTTCTGTCAGTAACATTCAACGTTATGTTGACTGACATTAGTGGTCTCACTTGGGAGCCTCAATCACCTCTGAGTCTTAGGAAAACGTCCAATGAAATTGGCGAGTGGAATTTGTATGCATCCACTCATCCACAGATTTTTGCTTCGAAGCCGAGTGGTTGCACACAGCGATCACTCTTCCAATCACCTAAAAGAACGTTCTAAAAGAGCATTATAAATAGGAGATCTCTTTTGCTGCAGAAGTTTATGCCCCTTTTCACAAGACGTAATACAAGTCTCTAGTGTCCCCAGAATGTGTCTGTGAAGTTTCAGCTAAAAATACCCCACAGATCATTTATTATAGCATGTCAAATTTGCCCCTATTTGGGTGTGAGCCAAAACATGCCGTTTTTGTGTGTGTCCCTTTAAATCCAAATGAGCTGCTGCTCCCTGCCTGCTTTCCAAAAGAGGGCGGAGCTTTAACAGGTATTATATTGCTCAACAACAACAAAGCTGGAGAATCTAACACGCAGCCAAAATAACGCATGCTATTTACCTCGGTGGCGGGCAAAGATGCCTCTGTCCTGTGAGCGGAGATTGTGGTCCTCTTGACTATAGAGAGCATATAGAGAGCAATAGAGCCTATTCCTTCAGACAAAATGAAGTCAGTGTTTTACCCAAGAAAGACGGTGGGTTACAGCCGATCTTGGATCTGCGAGTCTTGACCCGGGCTCTTCACAAGCTCCCATTGAAGATGCTAATGCAGAAATGCAATCTCTCATGTATTTGCCCCCAAGATTGGTTTGCACCAATCAACCTGAAGGACACGTACTTCCATGTCTCGATTATGCCTCGACACAGACGGATTCTTCGTTGTACTTTCGAGGGTCAGTGTACCAGTAAAGGTCCTCCCCTTTAGGCCTGAACCTGTCTCCCCACATCTTTACCAAAGTCATGGAGGCTTCCCTTGCCCCGTTAAGGGAAGTGGGCGTTTTCATTCTCGACTATCTCGACGACTGGCTCATTCTGGCTCACTCTTAAAATTTGTTGTGCGAACACAGGGACCTGGTGCTCAGGCACCTCAGCCATCTGGGACTTTGGGTTAACTGGGAGAAGAGCAAACTCTCCCCTATGCAGAGCATCTCTTTTCTCTGTATGGAATTAGACTCGGTCAATATGACAGCGCGTCTCACGAACGAGCATGCTCAGTCAGTGTTGAACTGCCTGAATTCATTCAAGGGGAAGACAGTGGTTCCACTGAAACAATTTCAGAGGTTCCTGAAGATATATGGCATCTGTAGCCATGGTAATGCCGCTCAGATTGATGCATATGAGACCGCTTCAGCACTGGCTGCACAGCTGAGTTCCGAGATGGGCATGGCATTGTGGCACACATCGTGTGACTGTCATACCGAGATGTCTCCGAACTTTCAGCTTTTAGTCAGATCTTTCTTTGTATGGGCAGGAGTGCCCTCAGAACAAGTATCCAGTCACATTGTTGTCACAACGGATGCCTCCAGAATGGGCTGGGGCGCTGTATGCAATGGGCACGCAGCCTCAGGCTCCTGGACAGGACCTCGACTGCAGTGGCATATCAATTGCCTGAAGTTGCTGGCAGTACTGCTTGCCCTGCGGCAGTTTTGGCTGCTGCTTCAGGGTGGATGGATAACACTGCAACGGTCGCATACATCAACCACCAAGGTGGAGTGTGCTCACATCGCATGTCACAACTCGCCCGCCATCACCTCCTCTGGAGTCAGCAGCGGCTCAGGTCGCTCTGTGCCATTCATATTCCGGGCAAGCTTAAATTGTGCAGCCAATGCACTCTCATGACAGCTCACACTCCTGGAAGAATGGAGACTTCATCCCCAGATGGTCCAGCTGATGTGGAGTCGATTTAGGGAAGCACAGGTAAACCTGTTTACTTCCCAGGAATCCTCCCACTGCCCACTCTTTTACTCTCTGATGGAGGCAACCCTTTGGCACGGATGCGCTGACACACATCTGGCCCCGAGGCCTATGCAAATACGCGTTTCCCCCAGTGATACTGCTTGCACAGATACTGTGCAAGGTTAGGGAAAACAAGGAGGAGGTCTTGATGGTTGCACCTTACTGGACCACCTGGACCTGGTTCTTGGACCTGATGCTCCTCGCAACAGCCCCTCCCTAGCAGATTCCCCTGAGGAAGAACCTTCTTTCTCAGGGATGGGGCACCATATGGCACCCATGTCCGGACCTCTGGAACCTCTGCGTGTGGCTTCTGGATGGGATGCGAAGGACTTAATTGGTGGTAGACACTATCACTCAAGCCAGAGCTCCCTCTACTAGGCGAGCTTATGCTTTGAAGTAGACTCTTTTTGCTTAGTGGTGCTCTTCCGGGGGCGAAGACCCCTGGAGATGCCCGATTAGTTCTGTGCTTTCCTTTCTGAAAGATATGTTGGAGCGGAGGCTGCCCCCCTCCACCTTGAAAGTGTATGTTGCCGCCATCACTTTTGCACTTTGCAGTGGATGGTAGGTCACTGGATAAGCATGACCTGATCATCAGGTTCCGCTGGAGTCAGTCAAGCTTAAGATCCTGTCTTTAAAGACAGCGCTCCTGACCCCTCACTTCCATCAAGAAGGTGGGGTACTTGCAGGCATTTTCGGTCAGCGATATGTGCCTTGAGTTCCCACCACTCCCTTCTGGGACCAGGTGGTGAACTTGCAAGCACTGTCCCCAGAGGAGGCAGACCCAGCCCTTGCATTATTTTGTCTCATTCATGCCTTGCGCATTTATGTGGACTGAGCAGCTCTTTGTCTGCTTTGGAAGTCAGCAGAAGGAAAAAGCTGTCTCCAACCAGAGGCTGGCCCACTGGATAATGGATGCCATTGCCTTGGCATACCAATCCCAAGACGTGCCGTGCCCCTTTGGAGTGAGGGCTCACTCCACCAGGAATGTTGCTTCCTCCTGTGCTCTGGCACATGGTGCCTCTTTGGCATACATCTGCAGGGCTGTGGGCTGGGCGACACCTAATACCTTTGCGAGATTCTACGATCTCTGGGTTGAGCCGGTTCATCCCTGTGTGTTGGGTACAAACAGGTAAAGTGCGGGAAGACTGGCTCGGTGTCTCGCTTGCAGCACCATTCCCCTCTAAGGGGGGGATGTGAGCGCCCTCTGTGATATTGTAGGTAAACAGAATGAAACCACTACCAGTAGCTCGCTAGTAGAAATATATCTTGATTATTACTTGACCGTGCCTGCTGGGCATTTGAGTTAATTATAGAGTCAGATCTTGCTTGGAATTCAAATGCTGTGGACTGACCATGTACAAAGCACTTTGATAGAGGAGGCTGAAAACCCACGTTCGGCTGTGTTCCAAGCAGCACCAGTCCAAAAAGAACGTCTTAGAGAATAGTTAGGAGGATTCTAAACCACTGCACTTGACAAGAAGGCGTCAGAATCTGCTGAGAGAACCCCCAAAATGAAAACCAGATCAGCATGTCAGATAAGTACAAGAAATACTCAAAATTTGTAGAACAAAGATGAAGTTTGATAAACGTCGTCGTATAATACCCTTTCAGAGGTTTTACTTGATAATGCTTTACTAGCTAATTAAACCTAAGCTAATTAACTACCTAATTAAACCTAAACTAGCTATTGAAGCCTGCGAAAGCTAGCATAGTTTATGCAAACCTTTGCAAAATGACAACGACACGAGCATCGTCGTTCGATACCTTAGTTAAGAAATACGGCTTACTTGAGAGAACCATGCAAAGGGGATGTGGGCAAGATAAAGCACAAATGAAATGCATATGACCAGGCGCAGAGTAACTCTGATGAACATGAATCACAGTGACGGTGATGTTCCACATCTACTGCACCATTTTAAAATATTACGACAACGACAATGATAAGCAATATAGTGCTGGTGCTACTGAGGTTGGAAAAAAGGATTATTTATTTATTTATTTTTAATCACAGTCCACACCAATGTAGCACAGGTATTAAAACATTTGTTTTGAACATTTGTTGAGAAAACCATCTCTGAAAATAACATGTAGAGCAGTTCATCTCTTAAACAGACAAGCAACTGACATATGACATTAATATTCCACAGGACACACAAATGTAATTTTCATTTGATTGTTTCCAGACGAAATTTCTTTATGTTCCAAAATGGCAGACTGCAGGAACAATAGCCTGAAATATCTAATCGCAATCCAAACAACATCTTAGAGTCCTGCAGGCGCGTTTGTCCTTTCCGGTGCGGGTCGGGAGTCAATAGGAACGAGCAGACTCATATAACCGATGCTATTTTCAGTACAGGCTGATAGCGATGCTTTCAAATGTTCCCATGCATATTTGGGTTTACGCTCTGTAGAGCGTCAAAGGTTTGTATTTATGACACATTTTGCAATGTTGACCATAGCAGATTACAGACATGTCTGTTGAGCGCATGAATAAAATTGCCCATCGGAGGATTTTACATTAGCGCAGAATCCACTCAGTCAAGATCAAATGGTTCAGAACTTGTTCACTGATTGAGTTCTGTCCGCCAAATTCTCTTATTATGACCAACTAAGTATATTAAGTGAGCGATTCATGGTGCAGTGTATTCAGGTTAGATTATAACAGGTGTTTTCAATAAAGTGTAGAGTTTAGCTGAACTGAAGTGTTTGACAGTTTTGCAGTGTTTATAAAGGGAGTGCACTTGCTCACTTTCTGTATCCATTCACAATTTGAATAGATATTATGTTTTACATGCTGCTATTCTGGGTGCTGTTCAGGATGCAGTCTTTATGTAAATGGGTCGATTCAAGTATGGAAATACTGTACTTGTGCGTCTATCGTCTTCTTGGGAATGATCTAAAGCTGTACAAATCGACTGTCTCTTTCCTGTACACAAGCTTAGAAAATCTGGTGCCCGTAACGTTGTAGCAGAATAAAACGCAAATAGACACATATTAACTGCGGGACATATTAACTTAAATAATATGAACACAAAATCACATGATTACTACATATTGTCTACCTGTGCTCCGCCAGACATAACATGCATTTTACAAGAATAAAACGTTTATAATGCAAAATGCAAACGACATAGCCTTTATCACCGCACAGAACACTAGGCTATATTGTTTCTGCCTCATAATGAGTTTGACAAAAGCATGTCGTTAAATATCTCTTCTGCTAAACAATGGCCCGTAAACACTTCAGCTGTAAATGTTAGGGTCATGTTACTTTCAATTGCACGTTATCAGTGACAAACTCACAGCGCTTGCAAAGATGATCGAGCAGCATATATAATGCGAACAGATCGATGCACTGATGTCAGTGATATTCTTCAAAAACATGCTGAGACATACTTAGCATATTTAATTAGAACATAGCGATTTTATAACACTGAGCCAATTTGCGATTCCAGCTTAACTTCAGTTAATCATGCAGCCCCTGTTTAACCCTACATAATGAATTGTTCTGGGTGTATGTTGCTTTAAAGCCGTGTTTGGGGTTTTCTCGAACCTTGCATTCGTGGGGAGAATGATGGAGGCGAATATGCTGCGCCATTCTTTGCTTTAGTGCTTTTCTAAAACGAAATATAATCGCTAACTGTAACCTGTGTCATCATTAACAATGCACTATAAGTTACAATGCGAACAAGCATGTGTCACGACGTGCTCACGTTGCACAATCAAGCGTTCTGAATGAAACAAATGTGGGCGACTGCACTGTACAGCTCTGCTTATGATAAAATTTTAATGTTGATGTATGTGAAAAGAGTAAAAGAGCAAAAGAGTACAATTCTACACCCAATCGACATCGAAAGTGCATCAAACCATGAAAATATGTATCACTGAGATGAAATGGCTGATGTAGTGATGACGCCAGAATAGTGATGAGGATTGCAGTCGTGTCTTTGACGATAGGCCCGGAGAGGCCTCAGTGAAAGTGATTGCTGAAATGAAATTCGAAAACAATAGAAGAAATCTGCGATGAGAGGACCTGCATGATTCTGAAATTTAAAATGCAAGTTTTTGCTCTCATTGCCGCGACAGCTCAATGAACATTCGGAATGATAGGCTGACATGGACTCAAAATGACACTGTACCATTTAACATTTCCCGTAGTTAAAATGAATAACGTTTTAACTTCGTGGAAGGACAATCGTGGGAAGGGAACATCAGGGTCATCAACTGCGAACGTGAAACAGAGAGTTCAGTGCTTATATACTCCAGGTGTAAAGCAGTGATTGGCCATACCTATTAGTAGCCTATGAATGAATGACGTGGCATTAGAGTCTTCCTAGTAGAACTTACTCTCATTTCTATATATTTGCTATATATCATGTTAATCCCTTGGTTTCTTGATTCTGGTCTCATTTGTAAGTTGCTTTGAATAACAGCATCTGCTAAGTGAATAGATGTAAAATGTAAATACAGAACAGACTCTGTTGGTTATTCTCTGAAAATCGTTCCCATCCGCTCAAAAGACTCAAAATCTCATTTGCAATTCAGAGTCGTTCATTCAAAACTTGTCAGCTCAAGATGTGCTGCAGTAGGTTTGATGTCAGAGATGTCAAATGCCATTGGCTCTTGCTTGTTTGTGACCGACTGCAGCAGCAACACACCATATTTGAATGTATGTTTTCGAATGAGATTTGAGCCATGGAATGAACTAAAAAAACTGATCTCTGCATCACAAGTGAATCACTCTTTTGAATCGGTTATTCTCAATAAATTGGTTCGATTCAGTCTGAATCATTTGGACTGCTCACTCATGCACTGAATCATTAGAATCCCCCAAATGTGAGAAAGAAGCGCTTCACTAAAACCCGCCCGTAACACGCCTCTCTGGAACAACGTCACACAAACCCGTCATTTCACAAACAAATGGAAGTTTCATCAGAAAAATAATCAGAAAGAAATCACTGGAAACTAGCAAGATTATAAAGTGAACATGATAAAAGCAGGCGTTTGTTGGAATTTTGTTGTTTACTTAAAGATTTAAAAACCCAAGCATCGATGTTTTACCAAACATCATAATGAATTAATTTGTCAAGATTAAACATTAGTCACAGAAAGAAATAAAGTGGTATTTACTGTTATTTCAAAAAAATCAGCCGCGTCTGTTTCTGTTTATTTGTAGTCATAGGACAGTGTGTTAACATCACATTTACAAAGAATGATAATTTCTACAAATTTTCCACCAAAAATACGACCTGAGGAGCTTTAGCACTCTCTCCAGTGACAGTCCCAACAGTTATATTTTCAGTCTGAGAAACAGAGGAATCCCGAAAAACTTGCTTTATTTTATGAAGTATGCGGAGCTAAATATGGATATCAGACAGTCCGATAAGAGACGAGACGTGCTGACAGATAAAATAAATACATGATTGTGATAGCCTACGTATATGATTTGTCTGATTTCTTCAAGCCTTCGTATTTACCATGTTTACTATGGTAATAGCGCGCATAGTCTTGGTGATCAGAATCCACATCGGATCACAAACAGAAGTTATTTCAAACACTTGCTGCTGTCTGAAACTGAGTTTTAAGCTAAAATGATTTTTAAAAGTCTTTAATGCTGATGTTAGCTGACAACCTACATGTAATCATCCATGGCGCCTCCGTCTCCACACACAGATAAATTCCGCCTTTGTTCGTAACCACTCCCTCAAGCCCGAGCTGGCCCGCTTTGGACCAAGGTATTTGGCGGGCCGAAAAACCCTGGCCGTTGGCCCCGAGGAAGCCCCGAGTAGGCACGATCAAGCCCCGGAAGTGACAGTGGAAACGCGACTGGCCCTGGCACGCACTAGCACGCCCGCTTTAGGCCCGACAGTGGAAACGCGGCTAATGCGTCATAAAGTATAACAAGGTATAACAATAATAATAATTTGCAGGGTTTGACGTGATATGAGCTAAGCGATCGTTAGATTTAATCACCATTGGCAGCGCGATTTATTGTAATGCTTTTTTTCCCTCAGTCAGAACAAAAGTGGCAGACATGTTACTTTGTTCAGACGACATTCTCCGGTGAAAATTCTTATTTTGATCATACTTCCAAGACGTAGAATCTGTGATTCCGAGGTACAGTATCCACACCGATGTGGTGATTGACAGCAAACATTAGATTCATCCGCGCTGAGGTGCCGTGCCGAGGCACAACGCATGTACAGATAATAATTCCGCAAACAACTGCAATTGAAGGTTTTAAACAGAGATGGCGAAAAAGAGGCAAAAATACGGACAGCTGCTTTAACTAAAGTAATTTTTGTAGTATGGTTGAATTGGATCATCAAAGGTCAAAGACATTGGTTAATAAAGTGAGATTAAATACATAAAATATATTTGTATTAATTAAAATTTATTTCAGGTTTGTGTAATATTGTTTTTGAATTTCTCTGTTTTTATTCATTTTGAGGAATACTGTTTTTGTGCAAGTGCATTAAATGCATGCTCATATTTAGTCTAGAACTACAATAACCATCATGTTTACACAGCGCACACAACGCTTATGCACCTCACTCACAATTTCTCACCTTATTCACGAGGTGTCTGTCAATAAATGGGAAAACAAAGCAGCTTGTGTTATTTAAAAAAAAAAAAAAAGTTTTGATGTAAATTTAAAATTAATGTGTTACTTTACTCGTTACTTGATTATAAATATAATGAAATATATTGCTTTAATTATTCAAAGTCACGATTGCAGAGGGGTGTTACCAATGTCACCAAAGTGACCTTTTGGTGGTGCTTATAAAAAAGCTATAACATTGTTTCCCTTATGAGACTACACTGGTTCATTGCACATCATTTCAATGTGTTCAGTTCTCCACCTTCAAACAAGGTCAGTCTGCCCCTAAGCCAAGTTACTTATTTGGCATATCTCTTCAGAAACAAGCCAGACAGCTTGTGGA
Organism: Mylopharyngodon piceus; assembly: GCA_039654765.1. Lineage (NCBI taxonomy): Eukaryota > Metazoa > Chordata > Actinopteri > Cypriniformes > Xenocyprididae > Mylopharyngodon > Mylopharyngodon piceus. Next base: position 27,856,483 of record CM077442.1, read on the forward strand.
GACCTTCACCATTCCTTCCAAACAGTGACAAAAGGCTCCTGTCCCTGCTGAGAGCATTCTTCTGTCTGCAAAATAACCATTATGTCAGGTTGATGATTTAACTTAAAGCAGCTCAACTCACATTATCCACATTCCCTTCTTTAACTAAAAATAGCCACACATTGGATGAGAGCCATTTTATTACTTAAAAAAAACTGTGGGAAGTTAGTCAAAGTGTTTGCGTTCCACTGAGCTGCCAGATCATTGCCCAAAGACAGTCATGGAAAAAGGTGTCATCGCTAGTGACTTTGGGACGATGCATATTGAGCATTCCTTAGTCAGTGATAGTTAGGAAGAGGAATAGTCGAGGACAGCATGGACCAATGCAGGCCCACGCCTCCCATTTTCACTCAGCTCAACATCAATACCTCACACTAATGTTTACAGTGGCGCGCGTGTCAGGGTTTGGACCACATACCTCATCTTGTTCTCACGATGCTCAACATGCCATAACAAAATGTAATGAGAGCACACACACATATTCTCTCTCTTTCTCTCACCCACACACTGTATTTCTCTTCCTCTCACACAGACAAATGTGTAAATAAATTCTCCCTGAGAAATTCATGCTAGATATATTTATACACACTAAGATTTTTGTAAATTTTTATGCCTGTTGTCACACTTCTGCCTCTAGATTTTTTAAGTATGTACCATATATAGACTTATAACATCTTAACTGGAAATGCTGAGGCAATGTCTCTCTTTGTGAATATAGGAATAATTTCACAGCTGAAAGAATTCGATAGCATTATAAGGCTGGATTACGTTACGTACAATTACTTTAGTCAAGCTCTGCAATCAGGCCAAGTCTGTGCTTGTCTACTCCAGTCGTTTTGATCAAATATATTACATTTACACTGAATCATTTAGCAGATGCTTTTATCCAAAGCAATTTACAAATGAGGAGAACAATAGAAGCAATCTATAGGGTTAGAATTGTTGCATTATTCCAAATAAATAGATTGAGATTCACAAATAAATGTAAAGATCGCTTGTGCATGTTTGGAATGCAACAACCTGTCACATGTTTAAAAAGAACCCACCTCTTCTCTTCAAACAAAGGGAATCGTAATACATGTATTTAATGTTTAAATATGGTAACACTTTACAATAAGGTTCATTAGTTAACTAAATTAGTTAACATGAACTAATAATGAACTGCACTTATACAGCATTTATTAATCTTTGTTAATGTTAATTTCAACATTTACTAATACATTATTAAAATCTTGTTAACATTAGTTAATGCGCTGTGAACTAACATGAACAATGAACAACTGTATTTTCATTAACTGTTAATGAAGATTAGTAAATACAGTAACAAATGTATTGCTCATGGTTAGTTCATGTTAGTTAATACATTATCTAATGTTTAACTAATGAACCTTATTGTAAAGTGTTACCAATACTATTTATAATGCTCTATAGATGGTTATATCCACGGAGCTACTCATATGCATCATTAAAACTGCTTGACTGAAGAACTGGGAAACGCTGTTGGCTGTTTTGTGACAGTAATTTCACCTATTACACAAACTCGCATGTTTATCATGAGGTTGCATCCAGTTATTCATTAGTCAGCTACTTATTGATGCTTTTCTGTTCTATTTTGAATAACGTGAAGCTTCCATAACACTTCTGTATCCAGTATAGTGTTGTTCCCATAACAGAGATGTAAAGCTCTGTTTCTCTAGCATTTTCAAAGGCTCATAAAATATCATCACACCTGGTACACTGCTACACCTACCTGAAACCAGTCCTTATTATCTTCAAGGTAGCCTTCGCTACATTTTGTGGTCCTTTGAGCCGGAGTTGCAGCTGTGCTGGGAGTATGCAACAGAACGGCGAAGCATCGTGGGCCCCATCTATTCGGCCCAAACATCAGGTGAGACCACCATCCTATCTGAAAGATTACGACGTTGATGTAGTGCGACCCAAGATACATGGCCCAACACACATCAGTCGAGCACAACACATACCTAGAGGGGAAGAGTGTAACTCGCAGCCTCACATGAAGTGGAATAGCCCCACCCCCGAGCACAGGACGATTATTCCCCAAGCTCAGAGGAAAGCTTCATTGACACAGGCTTAGAATGGCCACTCACCCTGATGCCCTACACAGAGGAGGGAGCTGAGTCGAGCGTGCACAGAGCATGCAGCAGAGTTTCACCTTACGATGCTAGGAGGGAATCGCGTGAGTCAACAGCCTCAGCTACAGTGCGAGGAACAGTGCAGTGGGATCAGACTTCGGAGCAATGGCCAATGACACCCCTTCCCTTACCAGATGACTCGTTAGCCTTAGAAGAAGAGGAGTATGACGAGGGACTGCCCCCTCCCCCATAGCCTTTGTCTGACTACCCTCCAATGTCTCCGGCTGCTGAGGAGCAGCAAGTGGTCGTCGTCATAGACCGAATGATGAGCGAGCTTCAGCTTATGAGGGACAGTGTAACGTCCAGCATCACAGCCCACGTTTTTCCTCATTATACTCCTCGAAGCCTGAACCCCCCTCAGCCTAAAAACAACTCAGTAGCCAGCCAGGCCTGATACATACAAACCACGTCCCGCCCGAGGCAGAGAGTTCTCGCCAGTATCAGAGAGTTCTCTGGGAGGAGGAGAGTACAGGGGGCCGGCACCAAAAATTCCTTTCTTCATCCATAAGGACCCGATGGAGTTCTCCCGACTGAAACTAGCCCTAGCAAACCTGCTACCCGCTGATGCTACGGAGCTTTTCAAGTATCAGATTCTTGTGGATCGTGTGAAACTTGAAGAGGCCTGTCTTATCGGCTTTATCAACTCGCCCAGGCCGTACACTGACACCATGGCAGCCTTGGCCGAGAAGTTTGGCCAGCCACACCATGTAGCCTTGAAGAGTCTGGCAGGTTATATCCAGCGTGGTGTGTTTTGAAATAAGCAAAAATTGCAGGTTAGTGTAGAACCACTACTATTCTGGAATTTTTTTTTAACCCCCTGTTGTCAAAGTTAGTATTGTGTTACTTGCGTGTGTCGTTATATTACTAACATAGACAAGCTCAAATGGAGTTACAAGGTTTTTTACCAGCGAATGTTGGAGATTTGTGTTTTGTCCATCATTAGAACAGTCACATCTGAGGCAGTAAGTGCATCGCATTAACAGGCTGTATTGGCTATGACTAGACGCCAAATACCAGATTAAGACACTCTCCGCTCCTCAAACACATAAAACTTTAGCCTTTAAACACATTGTGTTTTAAATAAAGAAAACGCTGTACTTATTTAAAGAACCAGTTTTTTATTTACCCTTTGCACTGCAAACAAGCAGAGACCGTTTGCAGAACTTCATTCACAATTGAGGCGGGTGGAGCTACTGTATGAGGTTTGAGGATCCACTGGAGTTACGAGGTTTAGTCACAAGCTCTTAGTATATAGGCAAAAAATATATGCAAAAAAAAAAAAAAAGGGCTTAACGCATGCAATTTTTTCAGTTTAACATGTGAAAAATATTTAACGCAATTAACACAGCATTTGTTTTTTCAGTCATAATTTGAAAATCGTTTCATCATGCTCTTATTCACGCAAATGCTTATAAAACATCCAAGCGCCACAAGACAAATGAGAATGCGCTGTCTGTGAATGTCGTATCTGTATGACACACACGACGTACGTCGGACAGACCGACGAATAGGACTCTCGCTAGAGAGGCCAATCTACTTCGAGTGTAACTACAACGAGCCAATGCACATTGGCATGCAATCATATGCATCAGCTGCTCGCCTCGCAGCGCGGGTATAAATGAGCAGCAGGTGCGTTGCATCTTCAGCTTTTCGTTTCGGAGCCGAACCTTATGGTGTCTACGGAGTGGGTATTATTAGACGAGCCTTTTGTAACTGTTCTTTGTTGGTGCAGGCGGACAGCACTGCAGCGGGGTCGATCTCTCTTTTTTTTTTTTTTTTTTTTGTTGCCTTTCATTGTGCAGCATTTCCAGTAGAGCCGTTCTCACGGCTGGTAAACGGTGCGCTGTTGAGCGCTGAAAGGCTGTTTTTACAGCTGGTAGAGAGCGGCTTCAAAGAGAGAGTGCACACGACAGGCTGCACTTTCCCTGTCTGTGCTGCAGCGGCCATTCCCCTGCGTGCTTCAGCACTTAAAAGAGCAGTCCCTAAAAGAGCTTACACAAGTAGATTCGCGTCTTTTTAAAGATGTCGTTCTACTTGTGTGTTTCTGGATGCGGTCGTTATCTGTCACCGCGGGATGGTCACCAACGCTGTATCACGTGCCTGGGCTTAAAGCACGCTGAGGCAGCGTTTGTGGACGAGTCATGTACCCATTGTGGGAAGATGACCGTCTCGGAGTTGCGATCTAGACTCCAGTTCCTGCAAAGGGGCGGAGTCCCGGTGCCGCTGCCTCGTTCCAATCCTCCTCAGAGGGTTGCTTCGGGCAGCGGTGCTGGTGATCTGAGGATCACGGTGAGCGCGCTTCCTTCGGGGAACCAACCCCCTAGGAACCCTCATCCCTCCTGCACTCCGCAGCCAGTAGAGCTGCCGGGGGAACGTGGTGGACCACCCCAGAGGTGTGTACCATCCGTATCCTTCGGAGCTCCCCAAGATGATAGAATGTCGATCGCTGCATCGGAGGGTGAGCCTGATATTTCGGGGGATGACGATTCGGCGCAGCTGCCTCCTTCGGGGGTGACAACTGTGCCCGATTCGGACCCGGAAATGATGGCTATGCTGGGGCCAGCGGTACCCAAATTCTCAACAAAAGAGCAGTTTCCTTCATCTCCGGGTCCGAAGAGGGCGCGGAGAGCAGTGGGAGGGCAAGAACCTCACCACTCTCATCCCCCTCTTCTGTCGCCAGCGGACAGCAGCGAGCAGCGGGCAACCAAAGCCTCGACTGCTCCCTCTGTCCATCCGTGGAACCAGGTAAGTGTTGCACACCACACTGTGACGCCGCTTCGGGCCGCCTCGCAAAGAGAGCCCCCCGGGCAGCGTCCCTGTGTTCCACCTCGCTGCCCCACTGCGGGTACGCCTGCGGTCCCTTTGGTCCCGCTTGTACGGTCTCTGGGAGCCTGGTTAGCGCTCCCCAGTCCGTCTCGCTGGCTCATTCGGACCGTCAGGCTCGGCTATGCGATTCAGTTCGCCCGGCGTCCCCCCAAGTTCAGGGGCGTCCACTTCACTGTAGTGAAAGCTGTCGATGCCCCTGTCTTGCGTGCGGAGATCGCGGTCCTACTGGCGAAGGACGCGATAGAGCCGGTCCCTCCAGCCGATATGAGGTCAGGGTTCTACAGTCCCTACTTCATTGTACCCAAAAAGAGCGGTGGGTTACGGCCTATCCTGGACCTGCGAGTTTTGAATCGGAGCCTTCACAAGCTACCGTTCAAAATGCTCACGCAGAAACGCATTTTCGAGTGCATCCGTCCCCAGGATTGGTTTGCAGCGATCGACCTGAAGGACGCGTACTTTCATGTCTCGATTCTTCCGCGACACAGGCCATTCCTGCGTTTTGCGTTCGAAGGTCGAGCATATCAGTACAGAGTCCTACCCTTCGGGCTGGCCCTGTCTCCCCGCGTCTTCACGAAAGTCGTGGAGGGAGCCCTTTTCCCATGAGAGAACAGGGTGTTCGCATCCTCAACTATCTCGACGACTGGCTCATTCTAGCTCAGTCGCGGGATCAGTTGTGCGATCACAGGGATCTGGTGCTCAGTCACCTCAGCCGGTTGGGTCTTCAGGTCAACTGGGAAAAGAACAAACTCTCCCCTGTGCAGAGGATCTCTTTTCTCGGTATGGAGTTGGATTCGGTCGAACAGATAGCACGCCTCACAGAGGAACGTGCTCACTCGGTGTCGAACTGCCTGAATACGTTCAACGGCAGGACAGCGGTTCCACTGAAAATCTTTCAGAGGCTCCTGGGGCATATGGCGGCCGCAGCGGCAGTAACCCCGCTCGGTCTGCTTCATATGAGACCGCTTCAACACTGGCTTCACGGCCGAGTCCCGAGATGGGCGTGGCAACGCGGCACGTTCCGGGTGGCAATCACTCAGGAGTGCCGCCAAGCCTTCAGCCCGTGGTCGGACCCCTTGTTTCTTCGGGCAGGAGTGCCCCTGGAGCAGGTGTCCCGGCATGCTGTGGTATTCACAGATGCCTCTGCCACAGGCTGGGGTGCCACGTACAACGGGCATGCAGTGTCAGGGGTGTGGACGGGCCCCCGTCTGCATTGGCACATCAACTGCCTCGAGTTGCTGGCAGTACGCCTTGCTCTGAGCCGCCTCAAAGGGCCGCTACGGGGCAAGCATGTACTGGTCCGTACGGACAACACTGCGACCGTTGCATACATCAACCGTCAAGGTGGTCTACGCTCCCGTCGCATGTCGCAACTCGCCCGCCATCTCCTCCTCTGGAGTCAGAAGCATCTGAGGTCGCTTCGTGCCATTCATGTCCCCGGTGTGCTCAACCATGTCGCCGACGAGCTATCACGAGCTGCGCTGCCAGGAGAGTGGCGACTCCACCCCCAGGTGGTCCAGCTGATCTGGAGAGAGTTCGGAGAGGCTCAGGTAGACCTGTTTGCCTCACCAGAAACCTCCCACTGCCAATTGTTTTACTCCCTGTCCGAGGGAACACTCGGGACAGATGCACTGGCACACAGCTGGCCCCGGGGCCTTCGCAAATATGCGTTTCCCCCAGTGAGCCTACTGGCACAGACCCTGTGCAAAGTCAGGGAGGACGAGGAGCAGGTCCTGCTAGTTGCGCCCTATTGGCCCAACCGGACCTGGTTCCCAGAACTCTCACTCCTCGCGACAGCCCCTCCCTGGCCCATTCCTCTGAGGAAGGACCTTCTTTCTCAGAGACGGGGCACTCTGTGGCACCCGCGTCCAGACCTCTGGAAACTCCATGTCTGGTCCCTGGACGGGACGCGGAGGTTCTAGGTGACTTACCCCCCGAGGTACTTAACACCATCACTTCGGCACGTGCACCGTCTACGAGACGTGCTTACGCCTTGAAGTGGAACCTGTTCGTGGAGTGGTGCTCTTCTCGCCGAGAAGACCCCCGAAGATGCTCGATCGGAGTCGTGCTTTCCTTCTTGCAGCAAGGGTTGGAGCGTAGGCTGTCCCCCTCCACCCTCAAAGTCCATACTGCTGCTATCTCCGCATACCACGACCACATAGATGGCAAGTCTGTTGGTCAGCACGACCTGGTCGTCAGGTTCCTTAGGGGGACGAGACGGTTAAATCCTCCTCGTCCTCCCTCCATACCCTCTTGGGACCTTGCTCTGGTGCTAAGAGCACTTCAGATTGCTCCCTTTGAGCCCTTGCAATCAGCAGACTTAAAGATTCTGTCTATGAAGACTTTGCTGCTGGTTGCATTGGCCTCCATCAAGAGGGTAGGGGACCTGCAGTCATTTTCGGTCGACGAATCGTGCCTAGAGTTCGGGCCGGGTGACGGCCACGTGGTACTGAGACCCCGGCCTGGCTATGTGCCCAAGGTTCCTACCACTCCCTTCAGGGACCAGGTAGTGAGCCTGCAAGCGCTGCCCTCGGAGGAGGCAGACCCAGCCCTGGCTTTGCTCTGTCCAGTTCGCGCCTTGCGACTGTACATAGACAGAACTCAAAGCTTCAGGACCTCAGACCAGCTCTTTGTCTGTTACGGAGGCCAGCAGAAAGGGAAGGCTGTCTCCAAGCAGAGGATGGCCCACTGGATAGTGGATGCCATCGCCCTGGCTTACCAAGCTCAGGGCGTGCCCTGCCCGCTCAGGTTGCATGCTCACTCCACGAGAGGTGTCGCATCCTCCTGGGCGCTGGCTCGTGGCGCCTCGCTGACAGACATTTGTAGAGCTGCGGGCTGGGCGACACCTAACACGTTCGCTAGATTCTATAGCCTTCGTGTCGAGCCGGTCTCCTCCCGTGTTCTCACCTCAGGTCAGAGGCACGGAGAGGCCCCGGCTTAGTGTCGGCTTGCTGCGCTACACGCGCTTTTTCTCCAGAGAGTCCCTACAAGGCCGACCCTGTTGAGTCCTCCGATCTCCCTTCGGCAGCCGACGTGGCGGAGCGTCTGGCGCCAGGCCTATACTCCGTTGCATCCTTGAGAACCGGATTTAGGCTGGGTTCCATATGCGTGACCCTACGGGGATCCCATATGGTTGGTTCCACGGTTGCTCCTAAACGAAGCCCGTGTCTTCCCTCTGGGAGAACCCACCTCTCATCGAGTTGGACTCACCCCAGTACTTCCATATGTAGTACAGCCCTACGGGGTTAGTCCATATGTACTTCTCCACATAACTTCTTCGAAGGATGTGGCTTCCGCAGTGTTCCTTTCCCAACGGAAGGGTATGCTTTCCCAGCGTTATCCAATAGTCTCACTGAGTGGGTTTTGGGGAACAGCAGTGATCGACACTCTCTGTGTTAGCCCTGTCCCACCGTCCTTAGGCAAGGGGGTTCAGGTGGCTTACTACAGAGCGCTGGAAGGGGGCAGCTCCTGTGGCGCTTTGGTAGGGATTCCTATTCGTCGGTCTGTCCGACGTACGTCGAACGTGACCGACTGAATGGGAACGTCTCGGTTACAAAGGTAACCCTCGTTCCCTGAAGGAGGGAACGGAGACGTACGTCCCGTCGCCACAGTCCCTGTACCCTGCTGATGCTGCCGCCTATCTGGTTCGGCTCCTCAGCGAAAACCTGAAGATGCAACGCACCTGCTGCTCATTTATACCCGCGCTGCGAGGCGAGCAGCTGATGCATATGATTGCATGCCAATGTGCATTGGCTCGTTGTAGTTACACTCGAAGTAGATTGGCCTCTCTAGCGAGATTCCTATTCGTCGGTCTGTCCGACGTACGTCTCCGTTCCCTCCTTCAGGGAACGAGGGTTACCTTTGTAACCGAGACGTTCTCTTTCACGCTTGAACAAACAATAACATACAGAATTATGTCAAAATGCCCGTTTTGTCAAGTATCCTCACAAGAGCAGTCTTAAATGAGTTAAATGACCTCTTAAATGAAATTAAGAGGTGTGTTCAACTTCAAGCGGTGCTGACCAAGCAGACCGATCGGTGTATGACATCAAAGTACCTCGAGAGAGATTAGAGAGCAGAGGGCTGTTAGACAGGTAGGAAGGCCACAGGTAAATATGACATTTATTAAAAATGGGTTTATGTGAAGTTTAAGTTCGATTAAATTAAAAGTTATCTAAAAAAAAAAAAAAAAATGATGCTGGTCTTCATTCATAAAAAGATGCCATTAAAGGTGGAATAAGTAAATTTTGAAAAACACTGTTTGGAAGTTAGTCGGGCCGACACCAACAACAAATGTGTAAACCAATCAGCATTAGAATATCACTGGAATTAAGGTTTATAACTGGGCAAGTGCTTTAGGACCCGTGTTTATATTAGAAAAGCTTTCCAGCGCTGGAGAGAGCTAAGTGGGAAGGCCTGAAAACAGACGCGGAGGCTGCTTTGATTGTGCTTCACATGTGAGTAACACTGGGTTTGAGTGTTATGATTGTCTGGGGCTGCTGTGCTGTTTGCGACTAACAACGAGCACTTTGTATTTACTCTTGTGTACTGTGCGTTTTTTGTGCTTCCTTGTCGTTCGTTCATCAACTGCGCTTTATTTTTCGTGAAGCATTTTGTTGCGCATCAGCTGTGATAAACAGACATCCACTCGTATTGCGTGTGTAACAGAGGCCAGCTAGTGAGAGTTGTGCAGGTAAACCACTGCGCACTGACGACTGCTAGAGAATACGGTGATTAGCGTCATTGTTAGTGCTCGAGCCTTGCATGCCAGCAGCGATTGGGCTGGGGTTCGAGACCAACTTGGAGCAGGGTGGTTAGGATTGGAGGGTGAGTTCTGGAGGCGGAGCAATGAAGAGAGTGGTGGGTTTGTTTGGGTTGATTTCAAATATCAACAATGTCCAACAGTGTTTTTGAAAATCTTCTTATCCCACCTTTAAACAAATATTTAAAATATACTGTCTTTCACGAGTTCACATTTACATATAATTAAATACAGTAAAAGTTATGCTTATTTGGCAAGCTGTCCGGGGAGAGGGCTCCGAGCTCAGAATTTTGGCCCGAACAAAGAGTACTCCCCCCGGTTGTAGTAAAAATAGATAGAACTAGAAGTGAAGAGATGGGGTGGAGGAGGGATGCTGATAAACTGTCAAACGAACAGAGGTAAGTCTGCTGTATTTATACCTCTTGTCATTGGTTGAGTTGATTAACTGAATGCTCTCCACTTGTGCTAATTATCTGAACCTGCTCCTCCTGAACTTTAGTAATAAAACATAATTTAGGTTGTTTTTTTACAATAATTTAGAGAGTAACTCCAATGTTTTTAATTGCGATTAATCACGATTAATTACAGAAAAATATGCTATTAATTAGTTACGTTTTTTTAACCGATTGACAGCAGTATATATATAATAAAGTTATTAACTGGTATTTTGTCTAATCAAACTGTTTTTGGAATGATGTCACAGAAGGCAAGCATGAACAGAAACATTAAAATACTGATTCTGCTTGGAGTGAACCAATTTTTTTTTCTTCTTCCATTTTTAGCCCTGGTCTTGATGCTAGAAGCATTTCAAAATTCACAGATGCATGCAGGGATATACAAATGCACAGAAAGTGATTCACAAATGAATGCCAGGCAGAGTTGCGTTTGTGTCATAAAACCCATTTGTAAATATATATTTTTATTTACAAATCTCATTTTATTTAGTTGTGGATTTTATAAATTTTTGTGAATCTCTTTACATTAATTTGTGAATCTTAATCTATCCACTTGTGAATTTGATTATTTTTTGTGAAACTCTTTACATTTATTTGTGAATGTCAATCTATTTATTTGGAATAATGCAACAATTCTGACCCCATACAATCAAACCAACAATAGGGCAACAATATGCAAGTGCCCAGTTAGTCCCAGTTAGTCTAGTACAGTACACATAGCAAGGTGTTTTTTGTTTGTTTGTTTGTTTGTTTTTTTAATTTTTAAATAGATATATAGAATAGTAAATGTTAGTATTAATGGGTCAAGTGTTGATGAAAAAGATGGGTAACACTTTAGTATAGGGAACACATATAAACTATTAACTACGACTTTTCCCTCAATAAACTCCTAATTTACTGCTTATTAATAGTTAGTAAGGCAGTTGTTAAGTTTAGGTATTGGGTAGGATTAAGAATAAGGTCATGCAGAATAAGGCATTAATATGTGCTTAATAAGTACTAATAAATAGCCAATATTCTATTAATATGCATGCTAATAAACAACTAGTTAAAAGACCTTAAAATAAAGTGTTACCGAAAGATGCGTCTTCATTCATTTCGTTCATACTAAAGACTCAGCAACTCGGGTTGAGTTAGGCAGGTCATTTCTTTTGTGACCCAGAATACAATAGCAGCAACAACAAAATCAAATAGCAAAAATGTTTAATTTCCAGTGTCATACTGTATATCCCCCTAGTTATAAACTATAGTCTGTTCCTAGTGTGTTATACCTACAGTACAGTATATTTGAAATCATTTCAGCTATTTCTTTATACATTTTCTTCATATAGTCTTTTCTTTGTCCTTGTCTTCTCTTGTGCTCCTCCTCGTGGCACTCTATTTAGTTTGTGTGTGTAGTATTGCAATACTACAGAACTGTAGGAGGCATTTTCTTCCTGAACCTTCTATCAGTCTATCTATCTGGCCACTGACATTTTTCTTTTTTAATATTTCTCATCTGTTCCTCCTATTTTCTCATCCCTCCTCATCTTCCTCTACCTCCCGGCCTATTCCTCTCATTCTTTCTATCTCTCTCAATGTAATTCTCACCTCCAGCAGCAGAGCGGCTGACTCACCCACTGCCTCATTAAGCTCCTGCCAAATCTGAGAGATTAAACTGGAAGGGATGATGAGAGGGAGAACAGAAGGGATGGAGGGATGAATAGACAGAGGGAGCCCCTCCAGTACCTTGCACGTTTAGTGACAAACTGGAGGTCACGCAGACAGCCATAAAACACTGTGGTATATTCAGCGTGCCAATCTTGTTTTTTTTTCACCTGGCTTAGTTAACCGTAAGCTCCTGCTACAGAAAAATGGCTGTGTTGGCGATATCCTTCTCACTGTCATTCTGTGTTTTTCCTTTCCTCCTCATTTTTTTTGATAAGGACATCTGATGAGGATAGACACAAATTTTGATAAATATCATGGACTTTTCAGGAAACTTTAGTACTGATTGAAATGCATTTTTCTTTCTATCACAAACCATTTCAGATTTTTGGCAAACAGCATAACACGCAGGTTAAAAATCAAGCGTAGCGTTAGTTCTGGCAGGTCACGTCAGTCAAGTTCACATCAGCTGACACTCAACTGATCCAGGTCTACCTATAGAAATATGACGCCTACCACATCATCCATATATAAAGTCCTTCAGTAATAGGTGTGTTCGACATCGGCTGCGGGTGGATGCAACCGATTGGTGAGAGTTGCTGCGTGCAGTTGTGGAGGAGCTGAAAAAGGAGATGTGAAGTTGGACACTTTCTGCTTCCCAGAGTGACGCTTGCGCTGTGTTTGCATACTTTATCACACAGCTTAAGTGAAATAAATGCAATATTTGTCAAATACACAGATGTTTCAGAGACATTTTCATTTAATACTTTATGTACTGCTTACAGTGTCTGTTTGTACAAGAATAAAGTTCAACATAAGCATATACAATTTAAATACAAAGAAGTGGGGTCTACATTTTCTATCAGTTTATTTTGATAAACATGACACAAAATAACATTGCGATTACATGAAAAGAGCTTGTTATAAAAATACAGATTTGAGCATTAGTGGAACTGAAAGTTTCAGAATAAACACGAAACACACATGATGTTGTCATGCAGTGAATCTGGCCAATCGTGAAAAAGCTGTCGTCATCAGAGCTCGTGCAGCCGCTCTTGACAAGCTGCGCTGGCTGACTCAGCCGACTGCTTTTGAATCGCTCTTGCGGTACTTTGATGCCATACATCACAGTCACGTGGTATCGGCGCTGTCTCGATAATTTAATGTATACATTAAATTATTGAACATTAATGATATCTGCAATACATTTATGTTGGTTCTGTTTGCTCTAGGGGGGTTATTGCTGCTCTGCCTGCTCTTATCCATGCTAGGCTGCATGACTGCAAAGGAGTTCTTGCCCAGAACAGAACCATACTGCCAGTCCAAACTATGCTAATTGTCAATTATCTTTGATGATAGTGCTCCTGACAGGGGGGAAAAAAAACAGGAAGATACACCCATTGCTGATTTTAATGTTCAGATTTTTTAAATAGTTTTTGTATCTTTAATTACTTATATTTATTTGTGTCAATTTTGTGCAATAGCAAGGAATTATTAATAAAGCCATTATGTGCATTTTAAGTAGGCTAATAGTCTGTTCCCTCTGTATTGGTTCTTAAATGTGGGTTTTAGCCACATCCTGAATGCCATCAAGCTTTAAAACAGAAGATTCTGACATTATTATCCCACCTTTTTTTCTATGAAGCACAGCAGAAATTGAGAAATCTTTACAGTTATTTTTCAATACAATTCATCGTGGTAAGTCAAATGCACAAAATGACACTATAAAAGCACCATATAAGTCAATACTTATTTTTAAAAATACAAATTTAAAAAATGTGCCATGCCAGGTTTGATGCCAATTACAACAAAACACCATTGTTCCTGCATGTCGTAATTAAAAGTGTTGGCTTTTTATGTTTTGTTTCTATTTGTTTTTTATTGCATAGGAAAAACATTGCATAGCTCATTCACCCCACAAAAAAAAAAAAAAAAAAATATTCTTTGTTTTCCATGTGAAAAAATGTTTGGAATGAAAGGTTGAATAAATAAACAATGACAGGTATTTCATTTTTTCATTTAAAATTTTTTTTCAAGTCTGTTTTTCTTTCATATTTTATTATTTTACCCTTTTATGTCAGGCATTCTGGGATTACAAGAACAGGCAGTACACAGCAGACTGAACTGTGGGTCACTTTTCAGCATGGCAATACACAGAACAGAATGCTGTGGTGAGATGTGAATTAAACAACAAACATAATGTAATTCAAGCATGCCATATGACAATAGTTCAGACTTTGATTTTTAAGCATGATTTGTTTGGGATATGTTAATGAAGACAGAGAATCATGGTATAAGTTGGAAGCACAATTTTTTTAAGCAGTTAGAAGAACAGAGGAATGATTCTCCCACTACAATGCCTCAAACACAGGCACTGTGTGTGCACATATATCTTTTGAAACATTTCAGATTAAAATGGAAAATATTATATCTACTTTCTTATATTAAATTCAAAATTCATTTGTTCACTCTTGTTCACTCTTTCTCCTTCTTTTTCATAATGGAGGCATGTGCAGTAAAATAATTAACATGGCGTAGTCCAGAGCTGAGCACAAGTGCTCCTAGTCTCTCCAGGTCCTTAATAAGGCTGGCCGATGAGTCATCAGCAGGGCCTGAAGAAGGGAGAGATGGGGAGAGGGATGCTGTTGCATACATGGCATATGAGTATCAGGTACAGATTTACTGCAGCTGTGTGATTTGCTCACACACTTCAGCACAGCTTAATTATGACAAGAGACACAATAGAGTGCAGACGTTTGCTCATAAGAGAATGGTGCAAATGAAACGTCTTGTACAATGGCTGGAAGCTTTGCAGCCACATTTCCAGACTTTCAAATCATTTTAATGTTGCTGTCAGAACATGCCAGGGAATCTAAAAATTATGCACGAACGCTGTCCTTACTGAACACTGATGTATCATAACTCTAACCGGGTTCCTGTTGACAGTATGGACTACCTCCAAATACATGTTACTTTTATTTTTTCAATCAATAAATAATGATTTGCTGATCCATGTAGTACTAGACTTACTGAAGCAACCACACAAATTTACCTGTACCAAATACCAACTATATTCACTTTGACACTACGTGGGAAGATGAACCCGATACTGCCCTTCCTAAAACAAGAAGGTAATAGAATTTAGTAGGATAGTTCATTAATTATTTTATTGTTTCTCACAACACAATTTTTCAATAACAGAATGTTTTCACTCAGTAGATTGGTCATATTTTTGTGTTCTTTGGGAGAAAGACAATCATAGAGGCTTAGATGTTGATTGCAGTTTTCATTTTTTTGGTTAACCATTTCTTTTCAAGTCACAATAAAACAGAAGTAGCAACAGATCTTTTCGTCTGTATTCTGACGAACATTTAAGTGAAAGGGATTATCGAAAAAAGTAGGGCAGTGTCTTAATTGGATGGAGGTGTGACAGACTGGAAATGTGACTGTGCAAGATAAAAGTTTTGAGTAATAATAGGTATCCTAAAATATATATTTTTTCTCTCTTTCTTCAGCTTTAAGTATTTAAGAGTCTTTAAAAATGTACTCTAATATTACATGGATTTAAGTGTGTTCAGATGCCTATAGGTGCCACATTACACTAGAGTGATGAGGAATGTACATGCTTGTCAAAGGGCAAAGCCATTAAAGAAAGCGCCAGAACGCTGCAGACTAATCTGTGTATCTCATCATTTCCTACAGTTACTACATTTCTTACTTCCCTGTTTGAGACCGGTAACATTTTGGGGGGCTCGTCCGGGATCAGGATCTTGCTATCAGCTTCGAGACTGATGACGTGGGAGACAAGTGTGACCCTCTGGATTGAGCTACAAGGAATGCTGTGAGTTTCGTCCACCTTGTGAGTGCAAGTCTTCTGGGTTCCAGTCAAGATGACATCCTTAGCTCCTCTTCGTGCGTTGCTGTGGGATATCCAAAAACAGCTACATCTGCTTAGTGAAGAACAGCTGTATAGCGTCGCTTTGTCACTGGAAGATGAAAGAGAAATGGAGGTTCTGGAAGTTACTGGTACCAATGAACCTGAACTCTTTGAATTCATCATGGACTACATGAAATGCGATCAGCTGAGAAAGCTAGAAGATGAAGGTATGTCTTGTTTGCTTACCATCAGAGACAAGATTGATGAACTAAAATCCAGCAAGGAAAGTAAATCACATGGACACTGCAAACAACGACAAAGATGTTTGTGGTGGGTGTTACAATAAGTTATGTTTGTATATTCATTGTTTGTGTTTTCCACTAGATCTTAATTGGTTTCCCTTTCTGTCACTCATCATGGGTTCATCCTCTGTCTCCGTTGACGCCTCCCCACTGGAAGTATAAAAGGCGATGTCGCATCCGTTTTCGAGAGGGCTGGGCTGTTTTTGTGTGTGTGTGTGCCTCTTTGAAATGTTTGTAGCCCCAAAGTTTGTTTGATTTGTTACCCTCTATGCTGTTTATTTGCCTTATTCTTTGTTCTACCCCTTGCATTTAGTTTTGTTATTTGATTTGAGCATGGAGTGTGTCCGTGCTCTTTGCTCACCTGTTTGGTAAGTTTGAGATGAGAGCATGATAACGATGTCACGTGACATACATCGCGCTTCACATAGTTCATTTTGATAGTTCATTAGATCAGGAGTGTTGCCACCCGCTGTAAGTTTTGATTGTTTTGTTAGAGTAGTTAAGTTAGGGCGTGCGAGTAGCACGCTAAAGATGTTGCTTTGATTTTTATTTTGAATATTCTAGGTTAGATTTAAATCCTTTAGTTAGAAGAATTTTGTTTTATTTTGTTATTTGATTTGGCAACACTCGTGCTCTTTTCATTATTTCATTTGGTGAGTTTGTATTATCTCAAAGTTTTCTTGTTTTTCTTTTTGCTTATTGTTAATTGTAAATATATGTTTTTGGACACATTTAAAGTCTATTTCTTGTTATATTGGTTGGGGGTTAAAATTAATAAATGTCTTTTCTCTGTTTGAACTTGTGGTGTTCTCCTCTTCACTACCTACCCACTGTTTGATTTGCACTTTTAGGTTAGATCCAAATCTGGTTATAGATTTTTGGGAATGTTATATTTCCTTAATGTCCCAAGACAAATCAAAGAAGTTTTGGGTCATAACAGTGGGTCATCAATGACAGAACAGGTATCTGGGTTGGTGAGACTGACTGATGTTGCTGCTTTATTGCCTCGTAGAGAATTCAAAACGCATGGTGGTTTAATTTCAGATTCTGATTCAGACATGAGTTACAGCAGTGTATGCAAATAAATTGATGAGGGTTTGAAAGAAAAATTCTCTGAATCTGAAATCATATGGACAGTGTTAAGAATGATCAAACCAGGTAACTTTAAAGACATGTTGACCAACAATGATGATCTCACTGTTGCATTATTGAAACGGTTCTTGAAGTCACATATGAGAGAACGAAGTAGCACTGAATTGTTTCAGGAGCTTAGCAATGCTAAGCAGCAAGATAAAGAAACTCCACAGCAGTTTGTCTATAGACTAATGGTGTTGAAACAAAAAGTTTTCTCTGCATCACAACTTGGTGGATTACAGTTTAACTATGACAAAAGACTGGTGCAAGGAGTGTTTCTTCATACAATGTATCAGGGGCTAAACGAGAAAAATTGTAATATCGGATTGGACATTAAGCCTTACATCTCTGACTTAACAGTGACTGATGACTTTATCTTACAGCAGGTCTCTAAATCAGCTAATGATGAAACAAAGTTTGAGCAAATCGCACTGCTATAATGGAACTGACAGCCCAGGTTTCTGCTCTCACTAAAAACCTTGAAAAGATGATGAGACCTACTGTCACAGTTGAAAGCCAAACTGCTGTGCCATTAACCTTTTAATGAATGTTAAAGTTTCAGACAAACCTGAAAGCAAGCGCAGATGTGACGATTGCATCCAGCAAGGAAATCAGGACTACTGTCATTGCTTCCGCTATGGCCAGGCTGGACACAGAGCAGTTAGCTGCCTCAAGAAGGGAACGAAGTTGGGAAACGGAAGATGGTCACTGGTGCGGGACAACCAGTGACCACTTAACACTATCCATCCCATGTTAAGGTAAACTGTGTGCCTACTCTCAATCCAGTAAATTCAAGTTGGACAAAATGTCAGTCATCAAAACAATGAGCAGCACAACTGATTGGCAGAAAATATGCTGTCATGTTGGTTAAATAGGGTTCTTACTGAAATGCTGTTGAACACAAGGGCTCAAGTAAGCATTGTAGGAAAGTCATGGGTAGAAAGGTTCCTTCTATATGTGTCCATCAAGCCTATAGAAGACTTACTTTCTGACAACCAGCTTCACATCACTGCTGCCAATGGCTCTGTTATTCTATTTGTTAGATGGATTGAAGTACTCCTTTAACTCAAAAGTAATGGACATCGGACAATGGACAATGGACTATTCTGCTGAGTGAAGCTATGAATGTAAAACAGAGTATAGCTAACAATATTGTCAATGTTGTTGTTCAGTTAACAGATTCAGAGGAAATGTTGGACAGTTGTGTGGTAAAAGTAGGGAAGAAAGGACTCACGATTAAAAGAGGTGAACTTTGCGAAGTAAAGTGCAGAATTAGAGGTTGGCCTGAAGGAGGAGTCATGCCATTTGAACCACTCCCAGAATGTCCAGCCCAAGATGGCCTTGAACTGTTCTTTACATAAGTAACGTAGTGCAGTGTTTCCTGCATGTACGAGCTTAGTGTAACTGTCTAGCGCAAGTTCTGCCAGGAAGACTCAAATGTTACGTCACCTATTAGTTCAGATCTAACCAATCATTATCTAACACTTGGAGTATAAAACATCGGTACTTATACATGTCTGAGTTCGCAGATGCTGACGCAAACCTTCAATGTTCCTCTCACTATGCATGTACAGGCCTATTATTGTGATTATCTAAATAATCACACAGAAAATGTTAGCATAGTTTGATTTAGTACAATGTAAAAATATTAATTTTAGATGGGATATGTTACATGCTACAGTGTCATTTAAGTTCATGTCAGCCTATCATTCGATGTTCATTGAGCTGTCGCGGCAATGAGTGAAAAAAAAAAATCCTGTTCAATTTCAGAAGCATGCAGGTCTTCTCCTTTGTGGATTTATATTGTTTTCGAATTTCATTTCAGCATATCATCAAAGAGCCTATCGTTTAAGACACGGCTGCAATCTTCACCATTCTCGCGTCATCGCTACATCAGCATTTCATTTCAGTGATAAGTATTTTCATCGTTTTATGCACTTTGATGTCGATTGGCTGTAGAATTGTAGGCTACTCTTTTGCTCTCTTTTCACATACATAAGCTGTATAGTGCAGTCGCACGCAATTGTTACAGAGAGAGCTCGTTGCTCAACGTGAGCGCTTGTCGTGCTCGTTCGTATTGTAACATTTAGCACGCTGTAATGATCCACATGATACAGGTACCGTTCGTTTTAGAATAGCATAAAACAAAGAATGGCGTACAATATTCGGCTCTATTGTTGCAAGGCTCGGGGAAACCCCAATCATGGTTTAAACCTTAAAGCAACACACACCCAGATCATTACATTGTAATTGGAGGCTCTATGATTAACAGAGCTTAAGGTGGATAGCGAATTAGCTTAGTGATTCACTATGTTCTACTTACATTTGCTGTATATCTCAGCAGGTTTGCGTAGAATAGCACTGACATCAGTCCATCGATCCGTCCCAATTGCTGCTCGATTCATCTTTGCAAGCACTGCGAAGTGAAGTAATGAAATAACACCACTTATCATCTTTTAAAGATTTGAGTGTTTGGACCGTTGTCCAGCAGCGGAAAGATATTTAACGACATGCTTTTGTACTTAGGGGGCATCTAGTGTCGAAGTAACTTTTGCGGTACTTTCTTATCATTAGAGGCAGAAACAATGTGTTCTGTGTGGTGATAAAAGCTATGTCGTTTGCATACTGCATTATTAATATGTTTTTTTTCCTCTCTTGTTAAAATACCTGTATGTGTTCATATTTCCTCATTTAATATGTCTCTGTCTACGTTTTTTTCTGCTACAGCGTCGTGCACCAGATTTTCTAAGCGTGTGTGCAGGAAAGTGACAGTCGATTTGTACAGCTATAGATCATTCCGAACAAGACATTGCGTTATCTTTTTCTTTTTCTGCGTTATATTGAATTTCAGTACTTGTGCTTTTATGAGTCTTACTTTCGACACTATAAACCTTCTATTTATTTAACTAAAATATCTGCCTTCCCATCACAATGCAGTGGTTTAGAATTCTCCTAACAGCAGATGGACTGCTGTGTTCTAACTCGAATGCTCACATTAATCAAGTAATTTTATGCAAATACTGGTGGTGGTGTTATATTTTATCTCAATTTTACTAATCATTGATTCCGTTTAGTTAGTCTATAGCTTTCATGACTTTTCTGTGGCCTTTCGTGGCCACCAGGTGGCGTAACGTGACCTTGTCTCTATGTGGCCTATCGTGGCCTCGTCTCTATGTGGCTTAACGTGGCCTCGTCTCTATGTGGCTCAACATGGCCTCGTCTCTATGTGGCCTATCGTGGCCTCGTCTCCATGTGGCCTATCGTGGCCTCGTTTCTATGTGGCCTATCGTGGCCTTGTCTCTATGTGGCTTAATGTGGCCTCGTCACTATGTGGCTCAACGTGGCCTCGTCTCCATGTGGCCTATCGTGGCCTTGTCTCCATGTGGCCTATCATGGCCTTGTCTCCATGTGGCCTATCGTGGCCTCGTCTTCATGTGGCCTATCGTGGCCTCGTCTCCATGTGGCCTCGTCTCCATGTGACCTATCGTGGCCTCGTCTCCATGTGGCCTATCGTGGCCTTGTCTCCATGTGGCCTATCGTGGCCTCGTCTCCATGTGGCCTATCGTGGCCTCGTCTCCATGTGGCCTATCGTGGCCTTGTCTCCATGTGGCCTATCGTGACCTCCTCTCCATGTGGCTTAACGTGGCCTCGTCTCCATGTGGCTTAACGTGGCCTCGTCTCTATGTGGCCTATCGTGGCCTTGTCTCCATGTGACCTCATCTCTATGTGACCTATCGTGGCCTCGTCTCCATGTGGCCTATCGTGGCCTTGTCTCTATGTGACCTATCGTGGCCTTGTCTCCATGTGACCTATCATGGCCTTGTCTTTATGTGGCCTATCGTGGCCTCGTCTCCATGTGGCCTCATCTCTATGTGACCTATCGTGGCCTCGTCTCCATGTGGCCTATTGTGGCCTTGTCTCCATGTGGCCTATCGTGGCCTCGTCTCCATGTGGCCTATCGTGGCTTTGTCTCCATGTGGCCTATCGTGGCCTCGTCTCCTCATCTTCATGTGACCTTGTCTCCATGTGGCCTTGTCTCTTTGTGGCCTATCGTGGCCTTGTCTCTATGTGGCCTATCGTGGCCTTGTCTCTACGTGGCTTATCATGGCCTCGTCTCTATGTGGCTTAATGTGGCCTCGTCTCCATGTGGCTTAACGTGGCCTCGACTCTATGTAGCCTATCGTGGCCTCGTCTCCATGTGACCTCGTCTCTGTGGCCTATCGTGGCCTTGTCTCTATGTGGCCTATCGTGGCCTCGTCTCCATGTGACCTATCGTGGCCTTGTGGCCTATTGTGGCCTTGTCTCCATGTGGCCTATCGTGGCCTTGTCTCTATGTGACCTATCGTGGCCTTGTCTCTACGTGGCTTAACATGGTCTCGTCTCCATGTGGCTTAACGTGGCCTCGACTCTATGTAGCCTATCGTGGCCTCGTCTCCATGTGACCTCGTCTCCATGTGACCTATCGTGGCCTTGTCTCCATGTGTCCTATCGTGGCCTTGTCTCCATGTGGCCTAACATGGCCTCGTCTCTATGTGGCTTAACGTGGCCTCGTCTCCATGTGGCCTATTGTGGCCTTGTCTCCATGTGGCCTTGTCTCCATGTGGCCTAACGTGGCCTCGTCTCTATGTGGCTTAACATGGCCTCGTCTCCATGTGGCCTATCGTGGCCTCGTCTTCATGTGACCTTGTCTCCATGTGGTCTATCGTGGCCTTGTCTCCATGTGGTCTATCGTGGCCTTGTCTCCATGTGGCCTATCGTGGCCTTGTGGCCTATTGTGGCCTTGTCTCCATGTGACCTATCGTGGCCTTGTCTCCATGTGTCCTATCGTGGCCTTGTCTCCATGTGGCCTAACGTGGCCTCGTCTCTATGTGGCTTAACGTGGCCTCGTCTCCATGTGGCCTATTGTGGCCTTGTCTCTTTTCATGTTTAATTAGTTTTTATCTCTGTTTCAGGAACCGCAAGATTCACCACTGGCGGGTATACATTCCCTCTCTCAGTTTTTGGGGGGTAGGCTCCGTCCTGGCGGTACACTTCTCCTTCACCATTTTTGGGGGTCGGCTACGCCCCTGCCTTCATCTTCAGGCAGGAAACGCAAAGTCCGCAACCCTCAGGATGTGAGCTACGGATGGGGCCTACGCCAAAGAACCTTATCTTGTGATATTTTGCATGCTGATTGGTAATAAATATCATTGTTTCGTTATCTTGCCTCCCGAGTCTTTCTGGTAGAACTATCACTCCAGCAGAGCAGTCAGATCGCGTGCTCTCACTAAAGTGCAGCGTTTATGTGCAAGAGAAAGTTAATGACAAGTAAGTTTTTTAATTCAATGTATATTGTTGTTAATGCAGATTGTTACACTGTATTGCAGTAGTATTAGCTTTCACAGTGTTTATTATGTCCTTTATGCTTCGCGATCTTTCTGAGTGTAATTTGATCCTGTTTAATGAGTGGATTTGTCCCGTTAGTATTGTTAATATTTACTATAACGTATTCCCTCAAAGTGTAACATTTCTCAATGTGATAATATCATTCTGTGGTCGTCATTATTACTGCATGTATTAATAATAAGTCTCATTTCCCTATATAATTTATATTTTGTGGGTTTTGTAATCTTCATTACACTATGCAGTTTATTATTGCTGACTCATGCTGATATATTTCTTGGTCAAATTTATATATCAGTTCATTATGTAAAGTTGTTTATCATTGAGTTTGTAATCTGATAATTTGTTGATTATATTTAGACAATGGGTATTTATTTATTTTATTTTATTTATTTTTCAGAAAACTACCTCAAGTACAGTTCTGTGTGTATATGGTCACTCTTCTGCAATAAACAACTAAATTTTATCTGATGACTCCGACTCCCTGACCAGAGTTCTGCAGCGGTCAATAACATATTCACCAGCTTTCAGTGGGGCAATCCCCAACAGGATGCATTCCAAATCTGAAATTGAAGATAAATCTGAAAGATGACACTCCAGTTCAGAAATGCTACAATTCAATTCCAAAACCCCTATACAAGGAAGTTAAAGAGTATGTGCAAAACCTCCTTGACCGTGGCTGGATAAAGAAATCTTCCTCTGTGTACTCATAACCGGTTGTCTGCATCCAGAAGAAGGACAGTAGCTTATGGCTATGTGTTGACTTTCAAGAGTTGAATTGGAAGACCATTCCAGATAGACACCCACTACTGAGGATACAAGATTTACGGGACAGTTTAGGAGGCTTTACATGGTTCTCCATTCTTGACCAAGGTAGTGCATATCAGGATTTTGGATGAGGAGTCAAGGCACATGACAGCATTTAGCACCCCATGGGGACTCTATGAGTGGAAGCGTATCCCTTTTGGATTAACTAACACCAAAGACCTTAGGCAAGTGCTCTGCCAAATGTGTGAATATGGCATCAAACTCTGACCAAAGAAATGTGAACATTTCAAAAGGCAGATCAGATACCTTGGTCGGATGGTGTCAGGAGAAGGCACTGAAATTGACCCGAAGGATCTTGAGGCTGTATTGCAATTGAAAAAGAAAGCTCCAAAAACAGTGGGGGAAGTTAGAACTCTATTAGGGTTTCTAAGTTACTACAGATCCTTTATCCAGGATTTCTCAAGGTTAGCGAAGCCGCAGTATGAGCTCTTGCAGAACTTCAAGGAAGAGACTGCTCTGAAAGTAGCAAAGACCAGCCAAGGTAAACAGAAGGTGAGGAAGGGGACCAAAGCACAAATGCCATCGAGAACCCCTATTCAATGGACATCTGAACATTGGGCCATTGTGTCAAAATTCATAGAGATGCTTACCAATCCACTGATCCTAGCATACCCTGATTTTGACTTACCTTTCGTGTTGCAACTGTATCAAACAGAAGCGTCCGAATGTTCCTGAGAGAGCACCCATGGGTTCGATTACCACCAGTTCACCCTTTGAATTGGTCTCCATTGATTATCTGCACTTGGAGCCAAGAAAAGGAGGGTTCAAATACATACTCATCCTTGTGGATCATTTCACGTGTTTTGCACAAGCATACCCAACAAAGAATAAATCAGGAAAAATGGCAACAGAGAAGATCTTTCAGGATTTCATTTAGCTTACAAGATTGCATGCGAAAATAGCCAAAAGTCATCTGCAAAAGGAAAAAGTACTATGACAGAAAGGTGAAAGGAGTACCTCTCCAGCCAGGTTATCAGGTTTTAGTACGGAATCTTTCTGAGAGAGGAGGTCCAGGGAAGCATCGTCCATACTGGGAGAAGTCAGTGCACAAAGTAGTGGAGAGGATCAAAGAGGGGCCTGTGTACAAGATCCAACCTAAAACTGGTAAAAAGGCAATTCGAGTATTACACAGAAACCTTTTACTACCAGTGAATGATTTACCTGTTGAAGACCACACTCCAAAAGTACCTGTAAAGAAAAGACAAATGAATAAGAGGAAAGACAGAGAGCCAAGTGTGGATCAGGAGGAGGAAAGCTCGGATGAGGAACAATGGTACTATCCTTACTTACCAGTGACTGCAGGGAATCATGACTATGTCGAACTACCACAAAAGTCCCAGATTGAAAAGAGATCTCCGTTAAGACCAATTGCGATAGAGTTTTACCCTTCTTCAACACCATTGTTGGAACCAGTTACCATACAGGATGACAGAACAGAAGGCAAGGAGCAGGTTCTGGAAGAAGAGGATATTGTCAGGTTCGGTCCAGAAGAGTTGCCTCCGTTAAGTCAAGAATTACCTGTAAGGCAAAATGAACAATGTGAGAGTGTTGATGAAGAGGAACAAGAGACTTTAAGAAGATCAAACAGACAAGCAAAGCCAAAAGAAATACTGACTTATGACATATTAGGTCAACTGAATTACAGACAAAGCCATTTAAATGCAGTCCAGCCTTACATGATTCCGAGAAGTCCAGTGACTTACCAGGTAGTTAATGCAGTTCCTTGGTGGCAACCAATACCTATATGGACTTGTTAGATGACTGACTGAGAGAACATAGACTGACCTAGTATTGATGTCAGGAGTCATAAAAAAAGAGAGTGACAGGTAATAATAGGTACACCAAAATTATTATTTTTTCTCTCTTTCTTCAGCTTTAAGTATTTAAGTGTCTCTAAAAAAGTATTCTAATATTACATGGATTTAAGTGTGTTCTGTAAGATGCCTGTAGGTGGTGCATTACACTAGATTGATGAGGAATTTACGTGCTGGTCAAAGGGCAAAGCCATTAAAGAAAGCGCCAGAATGCTGCAGACTCTAATCTGTGTATCTCATCATTTCCTACAGTTACTACATCTCATACTTCCCTGTTTGAGACCGGTAACAGAGGCAGATCTGAATGAGCTTGCAGTTGATTGCAAGAAAGGGGCAGGGTTTAAATGGATGAAATGATTGAAGACTAACTATTCAATTCCAATATACACTGTTTTTTAGCTAGTCCAGCCCCAAGCTCAAGCTATTGGGTAAGATGGGGGGTCAAATGTCACCAGTGTTTACACTCTTTGGGCAAGTCAACCTACTGATGGATTACTTATAGTTGTCTCTGCATATTAAACTGCATATTAAACTATTCAAATTAATAATGAAGTGGCTGGGAATCAGAACACTGCTAAAATAAATACCTCTTTTTTTTTTTCACAAGTCACACAATGCCTGCATGATTAGATTTGGCATGAAGTATAAACAGCCTTTCCAATTCTATAAATGCATCTTGTATAGTCAAACAATTACTAACAACACTACTGCAACTCTGACATATGAAATGCAAAATGAATTTCCCTCACAAGCAATCTGCCCTCCAACCTTACTCTCATTAAGAACAGTAATGTCGGCTCACTTCCTGCAGAATCTTGTGTGACTTGGGTCTTTCTGCTCACTGATCTTAGCATGAAGTCATGAGCCAAGGTCAAAGATCACAACCAGAGCAGCTCATTTGCTCATTCCCTTCCCCGTTGCCTTCACTCGGCACTCCCATGCTGTTGGTGTTTGTCTAATGAATGAATGAGGTGGAGTGCAAAGTGAAGTGTTAAAACATCCAAGGCAAGTGTCAGATCAAAGTGCCAATTAGGCCTGTCACATATCCTGAGAGCATAAATTAGCACTTCTTCATACAGATCAGACTCAGCGTCACCAACAGCTCCATGTGTATGCTGCACTGCCTGTCGACCATACAGCACACATGCTGATTCAAACCTATTACTGAATGACAGAATCCAAAGGTTAATTATAAATGCACTGCTCATTTTGAACAGATGTGGTTTGAGTATCTCTGACATTCAGCGACAACATTCAGAGCCATCACTCCTCTAAAGCCTTCCAGAGTGACTAAAGAGGGAAGCTTTTTCTCTGTCCAGTCAGCAGGTGTCAGTCAAACTGGAGTGTTAAAAGGAAGAAGAGAAGAGATGAGGGGAAAGAAACATGTGCAGCCTCTCGTCTCTGAAGCCCGTCATCTCATCCAAGAAAAAGCTCAGAGGGGCATGAACCTGAGGTGATGACGCACGGAAGTTGTACTTGTAATCCTGCCCATGCAGAAAAATTGGGTTGAAAAAACAACAACAAAGGAAGAGTCATGCCGCTCCTTTCTGCAAGCACAACTTTCTGCCACTCTCTTTCTCTCTGCTGCCTTTTAAAACAGACACTGGATAAAGAGTTCAGCCTGGAGAGTGGCTTGAAAGAGCAGGGCATTAGACAGCATTTTTACTCTGGCTGAGCTTGTGGTATTATCAGTCCCTCTGACAGAACAGGGGCCCGAGACATCAAATAAGGATAGTCTTTTGGAAGTCACAAACATCAGCAATGCAGGAGAAACAGTAAGCTCCTTAATATATGAAACCATCTGATTATAAGCATGTACAATCAAGTAATCATATAGTACTACACACTGGCTGCTCAATAGTATTCAAAATATTTTCTTTTGTGTGGGGTTCGATATAGAATCTATAAAATACTCCAGTTTATTTAGCTGTTGTAGTCTTTGTTGTAGTTTATCATGAGTTAGTTTTACAGTGATATATAACTTCACATCAGATATAAATAATTGTAATAATAAAAAAAAAATAAGTAATTATTAAATAATATAATTATTTTTGATTGTGCTCAGAAAATAAATGCTACAAGGCAAAATTTCTCTCTAGATGCAGACATTTCAAAGTGTTTTAATGTTTGATTTTAATGCATTATTATGTGCAAAGTAAATTGCATGGAAAAGCAATTCAAATAAGTTACAATGATAATAATAAAAATCCTCATAAATATTTAATAATATGATCAATACTTGGGTATTGAGGGTGCCAATAAACACACTCTCATTCTCCCTTTGATCCAGCAAAAGAATTTTCCATGTGCTACAATATTTCTTTTCTTATAATATGGCTCTTAAAGTGTTGTTCATCATAGCACATGCTGAAGTGATTTTTTTTTAATATCTCATCCCCTTGTCATTCAATTTCCCAGCATCCTATTATTTTATCTGCAACTATGCGACAATGTATCAAATATTTGCAGGCCAGTGTGTGGGTGGCAAATATTTTCATATTTCTGTTCATCTGTTCAACAGACAAATAGTCAAATAGTTGCTGTTGGATCTCAGTAACTATGGATTGTCATTGCAATGTGAGGAGTCTCAAGTACTGACTTCTTATACAAAGTAAATGGACCATCCTCTTTGTTTGGCAAAGAAACTTTTGGCAATGACTACACAGGGCAAACCAAGCTTGTGAAGCATTTAAACACTCTCGCTGTGTCATACACACATCTTGCTCACAAAGATAGATGGCAAAATCTGTTACATTTCTGGCTTATCATCTCACTTTTTGGAATGAAAACCATTACCAATCAGATGATCACTTAGCTATTCGCTTTCTATAGCAAGCCCTTCCTCAGCTCCATAGTCCTCTCCTTATCCAATGTCCTCCTGAGAAGAGTCACCTAGCCTCCTTGCAGCTCTTGGCACTCTACTGCATTTGATTTGCTGAGCAGCAGGGCTTTGAGGCCTAACATAAAAAAGCTAAACAAAATCTGTCACTGATGCTTTATTTACTTCCTGCACAGTTTGTCTCGGGTTGTTTGTTGTGATGTGAAGAAATGAGTCAGGATGAGTCCATACTGTGCATTTTCTGATGCTTTGCCATCTGCACATACATCTACACGTGAGTGGCACAAAGACTTAGATTTGAAGCAAGAATAAATAATAATGGAACAATTTAGCTCAATTCTTTTCTCAAAATGTCAAAACCATTTTCTATGGCTGGGTTAGAATGACTAAGGATGGCACATTTTTGGTTTATTATTTTATAAAAACCTACAGTATTCATTTTCTTCATTATCTTTAAGAATTTCTTTATTATCTGTTTTAATCAATGAAATTAATGAGATGTTTACACTCACATGAAACATACCTAAAAACTACATTTATCATCATTCATTAGCCATTTCAGTCGTTTCCGACTCTTGGTGATTCTATGGGCCATGTCTTGCCATAAGCAAGAGACTGTCCATGAATTTTCTTGGCAATGATTTTTCCAGGGTAGGATGCCAGGTCTCTACCCATTATATGGCTTGGGACTCACACACGCGCAGTCACACTTATGGACAATTTAGCGTATCCAATTCACCTATATTGCATGTTTTTTTTGTTTTTTTTGGATTGTGGGGGAAACCGGAGCACTCGAAGGAAACCCACGCAGTGAGAGCACAGGGAGAACATGCAAACTTCACGCAGAAAGGCCTCCTGGCTCAGCCTGAACTCGAACTAGGGACCTTTCTTGCTGTGAGGTGACAGTGCTACCCACTATGCCACTCAAGAACTACATTACTGAGCTAAAAAATCAAATTTCAAGCTGTTATGTACTTTCCAAGACTAAGATGGTTATAAAAACTGACTATTTTAGCAGAATCATGGTCAGAAAACATTTATAGCACATCAACTATAAACATCTAACAGTTCAGTTCACCATCTAAACTGATCTACAAAAGCAGGATTCTCATCAGGGCAAACCACATGAGATGCCGCAGTAGGAGAGACTTGGAGGTGTGTTGAACAGAGAGCGGACATACTGTAAGAAACCGAATAAGAAAAAAAAAATGGAATAGTAAAGATGAGCAAGAAATTGTATGTGATGGAATAATGACAGTGAAAGTGTGCAGTAAAATGGAAATGAAATAGTAAGAGAAATGGAGGAGGTTACACTATTGTGTGTGACGTTTATTAAAAAGTGTTCCTGTCTTTTGTTAGATTGGTTGTGACTGATAGGTATATCACAAATGTACATTATAAAGGGGGTGTATATGATTCATCCTCCCATGACTGGGCAGCTGTTACTCCATTAATGATGTTTGGAAATGGAACCAGAAATAGCAAGTATTACGCATACAGTAAGCTTTCAACGGTAACATTGAATGGATTTTTATGGATTACACAGCTCCTCGTTTTACTTTCCTCAGGAAATTATTTCAGCACATTTAGAAACTGACTTTTGACTTATATTAGTCTTGCTGTCAGCACCCAGGCCACAGTTAATTAATAATTCACACAGTAATTAAGATTCAGATTAGAATTAGTCTCAAATAAGGGAACAAAATCAGGGCACAGAACTCATAGAGAGAATTCAGTTGAGCGCTGGAGCTTTGTAAAGGATGTCAGTATAGTTTATTTAAATATAGACTCATAAAGGTGAAATGATCTAGCCATGTAAACATCTTTAAAATCAACCGACAATTTGATAATCATAGAAAAATAAAGTTCAAGAAACATTTTGTTGCCACAAATAGTTTGAACCCAAGAATGAAAATTCTGTCATCATATACTCAACTCATGTCACTCCAAACCTGTATGACTTTCTTTCTTCTGAAGATACTTTGAAAAACAACATTGGACCTCACTAACTTTCAATGTATGGACAAAAAACAAATCTGAATTTATATTTATATAACATTTATATAACCATCTCTATCACACTTTTTATAATTTTCAATAGCCCTGCAGTGCAATGAAAGCTCCATTCACTGTAATCCTCTATAACTGTTGATTATCACGTTAAATGTGTGAGTGGATGAATGGATAACGTATATGCCTGATAACATTTAGTCTTGTGACACTGAACATCTCATGAGTCCTGACAGCTCAATGCATTCAGCTTTCACCTCATCACAGCCTTTGCTAACAGCATGTCTGGTAACACTTAAAAGCATTAATTCATTTTGGCACGCTCACAGTCCTTGATGGCATTTTTCACAACAGTTTGCATGAGACGCCTAGCTTAAACAGTGGTGCTTCCATACTGAGATGATTCAGTAGTTTATAGTGTGTTTTAGAAAATTACCCAGCAGTGTATGTCTGGTGTCTACAGAGGATAAGTGGGGCACATCAGGTGGAGGTTATCACAGCGGGCTCACACAGTCTCAGCCACGCACTGTAATCAGTCTGCTGATGGGTCATAAAGGGCACTGGGCCCATCGTTCCGCCTCTGTCCTCTTGTAGCTGTGGAAATCGCTATTGGATTACTTCTGACACAGATGTGCCTGTGTTCGCTAAGAGGATTGTCAGATTGTTGATAAAATATATCGAGGTTTCTCTGTGTGATTCCACTCATTCCCTTTGTTGCTTTACAGCTGTCATTTCTGTAGGAACACCTTTTATTTTGCTCTCAACCATAGGTGGCATGTTGTTGCTGGTGTTTTTAATTGTTATAATTCATGATATTATTTAATAATTCCATAAATGTGATGTATGTTTTATTATTCATTATAACTTATAGGTCTTGAGTGGAATCAATTAATCTAAATTCATTTGAATTACTGCTATTATGACATCCCTCAGTTTAAAATAATAGGCCTTAATTATTATATGGGTAATTCAGATGTAACTCTTTGACTGGGATTCTGTAATTTGATTTGTCAGTTTTTTAGTTACTAACTTCTTCACATCACAACAGCTAAACTGTCAAGAAAAAAGACAAACAAAAGTCAAAAATCCAAAAAGGCAAGTCAAGTCAATCTTTATTTATAGAGCACAATTGTACACAGCTGTAGTTGATCCAAAGTGCTTTACAGTGAGAAATAGGAGAATTTAAAAGAAAGAGGATAAAAAATATTTAAAATAAAAAATCAAGTTTAAAAGAAAAAAGACTGTTCCATAGCTTAGGGGCAACTACAGAGAAAGTTTGATCACCTTTTGATTTACAGCGAGAAGAGGGACAGATAAAAAGAAATTGATTACATGATCTTATTGACCTAGAGGCTGTGTATGGATGAATGAGATCACAAATATAGTCCGGGCCATTTTGTGCAGTGCATTGTACACAAAAAAAGTCAACCCAAAATTTTATCTCAAGCCAATGCAATGAGGCAAGGACAGGCGAAATATGATCATTTTCTTAGTTTCTGTTAACAGTCTGGCTGCTGAATTTTGATCAGACCACAACCTCAGAAAGTAGTTAGTATGTCTGATTTTGAAGCAATTGAAGGTAAAATTTTGGAAGAAACTGTACAGCACCTTAAAACATCAACTCGTTCCCACGACACACTTGCCACATCTTTTTTCAAAAGTGTGTTTAGCTGTTTAGAAGCAGATCTCCTAGAAGTGGTAAATGCCTCACTTGATTCTGGGACTTTTCCAAACTCCTTGAAAACTGCAGTGGTTAAGCCCCTCCTGATAAGAGCAATCTGGATAACACCATATTGAGCAACTATACAGACCAATCTCAAATCTTTCTTTCATAGGCAAAAAGAACAAATTCTTAATTTTAAATGGATACTTTCAAGCTGGTTTCTGACCGCATCATAGTATAGAGACAGCGCTCATTGAGATAATAAAATATATTCACTTAAATACTGATAAAGGCAAAATATCAGTGCTGGTACATTTGCTGCATTTAACACTGTCGATCACATCATACTTCTTGACAGGCTGGGTCGGGTCGGGATTTCTGGGATGGTCCGTAAATGGTTCAGGTCATACTTAGAAGGGAGAGGTTATTATGTGAGTATAAGTGATCATAAGTCTGAGTGGACATCCATGACATGCAGACTCCCAAGGCTCAATTCTTGCACCGCTGTTGCTCAATCTGTATATGCTGTCACTGAGCCAAATAATGAGAAAGAACCAAATTGCCTATCACAGCTATGCAGATGATACCCCGATCTACTTAGTCCTATTGCCTAACGACTACAGTCCCATTGACTCCCGGTGCCAATGCATTGAAGAAATTAACAATTGGAGTGTGCCTGTAATGACTGCTCCAGTATTTATTAATGGAACTAATGGAAGGATTTGAGACGGCTTCAGCCCTTTCTCCGCCCTCACCCGCTGGTTCCTCTGCTCAAGCTCGGGATACGGAAGCCTGCCCTGCAGCTTCCTCTGGCCCGAGTGAGAGTTTGATGTTGGGTTTCTCTAGCTCTGAGGAGTTAGACATTCTCAGCATCGATGCGGGTGATATTGGTGATTCGCCAGCCATATCCTCACAGTAAGAGGAGCTTATGGAGGTTGTGTCCCGGGTTGTGTCTAAATTACATATTGAATGGCCAGCCGAGAAGTGGGAAGCACTTAGGGGAAGCAAGTTGGATAAGCACTTCCTGCAGTCACAGCCACAACCTCAACATCTGGGTTTACCATTCTTCCCAGATCTCCACACTGAGGTGGTGAAATCATGGAAAAAGCCATTCTCCTCCTGCCTATCTAGTCCCACTGTCCATCATTATTGGCTGACCTGCTCAGGGACCTGGATGAGGTGGAAGAGGTGGGGCCCGACACTATTAAAGATAGTCAGCCGCTCCATGGCAGCTATGGTGGCTACAGAGAGACACCTCTGGTTTAACCTCTTGGGTATCAAGGAGAAGGATAAGACTTTCCTTTTTGATGCTTCGTTGTCACCCCCTGGCCTCTTCGGTGATGCTGTGAGCAGTGCTGTCGAGAGGTTTCAGGAAGCAAAGAAATAGGAGGCAGCATTCCAGAGGCTCATACCCCACCGCAGGGGTCCCAAGGGGCCATTGCTAAAGGGCAGCCCTTGTACGTCAAGCTCCTCATACAGGCAGCAGCAAAAAGAGAGTGTTGCATCTCGAGTCACCCCTCAACGAGCCTGTGGGCTGAAGCAGCACTCTCAGCTGAAGTGTAAACAGGAGAAGACAGATCTGAAGAATGTTCTTCTTGCTAAAAAAGGCTTCGGGAAAGAGGTCCTGACTTGATGCTCAGGCCTCTGAGGGCACCCCCTCCCGTGAGTGAGCGGAACCCTCAGGAAATGGATTTGTTGCTGCCATCCACAGTGCTTCAGGGCACGCCGGTTTTCAACAAACTCAAACTTCATTGCCCACCCAGAATCGTTGCGGTCATGCAGATTTTCATTAGTAGATTTTCTGGTAGTTCTTCCTCCATAAAGAGGCCTGTAGAAATATCAGCTCAGATTCTTCCTGCCGTAAATTTAATACAGGAGACCAAAGTTTTAAATTCAAGCATGCCCAATGTCAGCCCCGAGGGGGTGATTCCCTTAGTAGATTTTCTGGTAGCTTGGAAAGCTATTCCAAATGTATCCCAATGGGTCCTTTGTACTGTTCAAAAAGGATATAGAATCCAGTTAGAGCATCAGCCACCCAGATTCAATGGGGTTCTAACCACAGTGGTGGAGTCAGTGCAGGCTTGGGTAATGGAATAGGAAGTAAAATCTCTTCTAGTAAAGGGGGCCATAGAATGTATTGCTCCAGCAGAGAGAATTTCGGGGTTCTACAGCCGGTACTTCATAGTTCCGAAGAAAGATGGGGGTTGTGTCCCATTTTAGATCTTCGTCACTTAAACCTTTTTACCTGCTGTACCTGAGACCCCTACTGTGGTGGCTCAGGACCAGGGGGTCTTCCCTGAAGGGCAACCTCTTTCGCACTATCAAGGTTACACGCAGATGCCTTCGTTCCTTGATCATGTGGAAGAAACCTTGGTTCCTGTCCCAGAGTCCAGTTTTAGGGGCATCCTATCATCAGAAGATTTTGTCGACAGATGCATCCCCCATGGGCTGGGGGTCATGGAGGGCCGCTTAGCCCATGGCCTCTGGAAGGAACATCATCTCTCATGGCATATAAATTGCCTGGAGATGTTAGCAGTAATGCTAGCCCTAAGGCATTTCCTTCCAGATCATAGAAGCCACTATGTTCTGGTGAGATCAGACAATACATCGGTGGTCTCGCATATCAACCATCAGGAGGGTCCGAGGTCGTGCCCTTTATGCAAACTGGTGCATCAGATCCTGTTGTGGTCCCAGGGCAAACTGCTATCTCTCAGGGCACTGTTTATCCCTGGGCACTTAAATTTGGAAGCAGACATACTGTCTAGGCAGGGTCTGAGGTCCGGGGAATGGAGACTCCACCCCGAGGTGGTGGAGTTAATTTGGAAGAAGTTCGGACAGGCTGATGTGGATCTGTTTGTGTCTCGAGAGACAACTCACTGTCCATTATGGTTCTTCCTCATGCATCCAGCTCTACTGGGGCTGGATGCCATGGTACATACATGGCCGAGGCTATGCCTGTATGCTTTTCCCCTGATCACTTTGCTCCCGGGAGTTCTAGAAAGAGTACATCAGGACGGGGTTCATCTTCTTATGATAGCCCCGTTCTGGCCTGCCCAAGTATGGTTTTTGGACCTGTCAGCTCTCCTAGACAGTCTCCTTTGGGAGATTCCAGTCAGGAATTTCTAGCACAGGCCCAGTTGCACAATATTTCACCCCAGGCCAGAGATGTGGAAACTGTGAGTTTGGCTGTCGAGTTAATTCCGGATGTCACACATCAATCTGCCTCTAACTCGAAAAAGGGCTTAGTCAACCACGGACACAAGGATCAACTCAAAAAATGGCTTTACTTCCAGTCTTCAATAAACTTCTCACAGTCTGACTTTTGCAGTATTGCAGTGTGAAATCCTTTTAGAATTATTCCCCAGTGCACCTCAAAACGATGAAAAGTACATGAAACTGACTAAGCTTGATGCGTTTTTCCGAGCTGACGCAGGCGTTCACTCTGTTGCATTGATCGCCTCAGAATTTGCATTAGTATGGAGCTAGAAATATGACTAAACAATCTGAATTTGAATTGTGTGAATTTGAATTTTTGACAAGTGTCATTTAACAGAATTGAACATTAAGTGCCATTTTATATAGATTTGAATTTTTTAAACTTGAATCCTGGACATTTGAAATTGAATTTTTTTTATGGCATAATTTTCTACATATGTATTTTCAAACAGCGTATTTTTTGTTTTGAATTCTTAGACTGCAAATACTCACTTCTTAAAAATACAGCTTCAAGTATTCAACATGAATAACAAATTCAAATCACCAAATTCAATATTCTAAAATTCAAAATGCAGAAATTCAGATCGTACTGAAAGTAGGTCAGAGGTCCAACTTCCGGGTTCCACAGGGAAGAGTAGAGGATCTCGGAAAAGTCGAACGTTGCATTTTGGCCAATTACAGAGCAGCGATAATTCTCAGCATGTTAGACATTTATCTCTGGGGGTCTCTGCTATGCCTATTTGTTTTAGTATAAAGTATATTAAGTATGGAAGTGATTAGCATGCATAACAGTCACACATAACTCTGTAATTACTATATTTCTGCTGCATTCTTTTATCGAAGTTGGATGTTAGGCTATTTCACTCGCTGGCGTTTTCAGTTCAAGAACGTCACAAATGATCATTCAGATATGTGTAACATAGCAGGCACTATTACATGATTTATTTCCGCTCAATATTATGTAAATTGTAGGCTTATTAAGGCATTTAAAGGCTAATTCACACTCCAAACTCTAACAAACACCACAATTACAATTGGATGA